>JAQPZY010001656.1:5410000-6665000 GCA_029931535.1 Margaritifera margaritifera
TGTACACGCAATCTAAAGACTGTTATTGTTCTATTAAACTGATAAAAGTTATTATTACAGCCCCCACCCCCAACGGAACGATCTGGCTTTCAAAGCACAATCTTCAAAGTGACTTCCCAAACGTTTTTATTTTATTTTCAGAGCCTCCATGACAATTGCAATTAACTTGATATGGATGAATATTGCTTTGTGTGTTTGTATAATGGATGCTGTCTGCTTTTTGACACTTTTTGTTCAATCGTTCACTATTGGAAGTTTAGATCTTAAATTAGGACACACGTTGTGTTGAAACTTCTCTAAAAACATAACATGGTGGCAAACTTAGGAACTATCGGGGTGACCTTCAGAAGGGTGATAAAACTTTGACTAACAGAAAAGGATAAATGTAAAAAAAAACAAAAACAAACAATATTATCCAGGCGCACAACATTTTTGCCATGAGAACGATATCACGTCTGACTTTTGTTCTCGCGAACGTTCTAATCAATAGCAAAAACAGTAAGTAATATATATATATATATATATATATATATATATATATATATATATATATATATATATATATATATATATATATATATCTGCCCTCTCTCTCTCTCTCTCTCTCTCTCTCTCTCTCTCTCTATATATATATATATATATATATATATATATATATATATATATATATATATATATATATATATATATATATATATATATAAACATACATACATAGAGAGAGAGAGAGAGAGATGGGGGGGGGGGGGAGCAGAGGCAACACAGAAGAGGAAAATATACATTCTCATGGATTCTGGCATTTAATTGCTGGGTCATTTTTACCAAAACAACTGGTTTAATTATTAATGAATTCGACCAAAGATAAACATAATAACAACACACATATTCACAATCTGTGTGTGTGTGTGTGTGTGTGAGAGAGAGAGAGAGAGAGAGAGAGAGAGAGAGAGAGAGAGAGAGAGAATATTTGTTGTGCTTACTGAAGAAAAATAAAGGCAAAAAACGATAATAAACTTGAACCTGCTGCAATGTCTGCTTAACAAAACCTAAATAAGCATCTCTATTGAAATCAGAATATGGGTTGTTGTTCATGGGCGATAATATTTATAATCACTAAGAATAATGTCAGGGGAGTTTTCAAAAGACTCTAACAATTCTTAAATTAATTATGTCGCTGATAGTTTTGATGATAGCTTCACACTTCATAAGCAGTTCACTACAGGAATAAGGGCAAGGTTCATTATAGTCACATGATCTTCAATTTGTGTGACCGAAAAAACCATAAAAAAAACAAACAATAAAAATACTGAAAAGTATGGCAGTGGTGTTTTTATGATATCTTCTTTAAAATGATCTTACGTGACGACATGGGGTGCAATTAAAAATGACGGTGTTTTTGGAAATAGCAGATAATGCAGGAAGCATATAGAACATTATGAAGGTCAGCGATGAATTATTCCATTTGTAAGCATTGTCGTAATACCACGAGCTTACCGACGTTATCCGAGGTGCAAGGATTAAACCAATAGTGCTGAGAAAATGTTGGTAAAGATGAGAGATATGAAAATTTTGCAATAGAGGAATCTTAGTATACACGTGAAATTATTAGTAAACAAAGAAACAGACACATAAAATATAGTAATCACGTGGGTAGCAGGGGGGGGGGGTGCTCAGACCAATTTATAATATATTTTTTCTTTGTAGGGGCGGTAGCTGGTGGTCGTTGCCGCTGCCGCGACCTCCAGAGGCAACACAAAAACTTGGACTTGGAGCTTATCTCTCGAGGTCCGTAGGCATGTTCAAAATAATTATCATCTCTTGGGTAGTCCTTCTAGAGATGTAAGGGCAGCATACACTCCCCTCGCTGGCCCGGGCCTCTGGAGACGTTTTACAATGCAGTTCTGCCTTTCACTTTAAAGTGAGTGAAGTGAAACTGAGAAACGACTACATTAAATAGGCCGCTTTAATACCAGTGGTGAAAATGTTTGTTGCAAAAAATACGTCTCTGGGTAATGAATGGAAGGACAGATCTGTTCAGGGGGACTTACCTCATTCTGTATAGCCTTTCGCGCTTTTTTCCACCAATTGTGCCATATGTCGAAGCTTTGGTTACAACTGTGATAAAAGCGCCGACAAAAGACGCGAACAAAACTCTATTTCTCACAAGAGACCATAACACTACTATATACACACGCAGAATGTACTAGATTTTTTATTTCATCAGCCAGATGTTTACTCATCTGTGCGTGAAAGGAATGTTTACTCGCCCAAGCATGTATTACTTTCAGATGAAATGAAGTAGTAGTAAAGTGAGAGTTCGGCCGGGTCCGCCCACTCGATCCCGGTGCAGATTGTGGAGATACTAGAGCAAAAATGTTGGTTTATGTGACTTCCATTTAAGTGGGTTTAATTGAAATAAAGATAATGGCACATGCACAACAAGCACGCGTGGTCCACGACAGATAGAAAGAATTGACGAGTGTTTGCCCGCCTAACGTAGGGACCGCATAGCACTGCAGCAGCTACGAGAGCAGCTCGACAGCCAACAGGCGGCCCATGCAGAGTTTGCTCGGCTTCAGACAGCAGAGCAGGTAGCGGAGGCCGTAACGCAGGAATTTGTCTGCTATTAAAATCGAGGAACCCGAAGTCCCCTTTGATGTTGACAAGATAGCGCCGCATCCTGCGCCTTTTCCAAAAAACTAGACCATGATTGGTATCGTCGTCTTCGTGACGTCAAGGAAGTTTGAAGTCGATGGCGCTGCACACGTTTTTAGCACGAGAACAACACATTTGCACTCTTCCTTGGCGACATTGACATTATGCTGGGTTACCAAGTTCGAGGCAATCGCCTTATCTTGAACAGCCAAATGAGAGACGCACGCGCAGCCGCTATTTTATTCGCATAAATGTTCTCCACCACAATGCGGAAAAGTGGACGGTGGTCGACAAGCATGACCCGGTGAAGACAGAAAAGAACAGAAGGTGAAAAGGCGGTTAAGATTTGGCGTGAAACGAATTCTGGACTTCTGAGCGGCATCGATAAGCCTTACTATGAGAATGCTTATCGGGTAACTGCAGTTGTTTACGGCCTAAACAGCATTCGGGACCCAGACCTCGACAACCTGTCTCTTTTGAGGATGGGTTATCTGAACTGCGCTGCGCAGCGTGTGGTCGAACACTTTGAAAACGCCCGTAGAGCACAAGTCCTTACAGAGGCTCGCAGCCAAAAGCTAGTTGTGTGGGAGAATTGTGTCACGAGACAAATGTAAATATCAACGACGCAGCAGATCTGGAAACAATTCTCAAGGGTGCAATTATCTTGAAGGACATTGCTAGCGGTGACATCTATAACAGCGGAAACCTCCGATCGAGTGAGCAAGTACTCGAGATCATCGTCCACATCTGTCACGCCTGGCCAAAAAACTCCACTTTGCGGCGGTGCGCAGCGTTGAGTAATATGAGGGCGACGTCTGGGATGCCATTCAGAGGATTGCGAAAGGTGAGGCAAAAACTGTTTGGCTTACTGGCAATGGAGACGGCAAAAAAACTGGACCCCAAGCTTGTGGAGCAATTGGTGCTGGCCGACGGTAGGTGCTTCAGAACCGTGGAGAAGAGCCTGCAGATTATCAAGTTCTGCAGCAATTGCACAGACTCGCATTCTGCAGCGGAAGAGTTGACTATGAAATTCTTTAGCGAGACCTCCGCCGCAGCTAGTGCGCGTCGATAGCGAAACGACTGGAAGCCCACTCACGCGGCCATGCTGAAGTACATCCAGTGGGTATTCGCCAATTCGGACATGGCATCCTTTGGAACAGCTCTGAAGAACACAAGGTGTCTGAAATGATGACTCTCGACATGGTCGCCTGCTACCGTGGCAGCTTTTTGGACATGAGAGAGTGTGCCCCATACTTTGAAGGGTTTGGACACCCGTGCGCCAGAATGACCCGTGTCGCTATCGACGGACCGCTCACTTAAGACCTCACGGGATTTACCCTGTTGGGCTCTTGGGCCTTTGCCCCCGGCTGCCACCCAGTCATTCCGAGGCGGCACATAACGACCGCGGCTGAGCTTCATTGCTTCGCTCCAGTTTATGATCGAGGCGGGCGTGCTCACGCACCTTGAGGTACCTGAGAACATTGTCTCCTACAAGAAAGAGACCAAAGTCTGGCTGCCAAAGGACAAGGAAAAGGGTCACGTTATCACCGGCAAATTTACGGCCGTTAGTGCAAACGGCTGCAAGCACATGACGCGCCGGCTTGTTACGAACCTGGGCGAGTTTGACTTTCTCGTGTGCACCTGCAGCGAGATAAAATCGTGGTCGGCTCCGACAAGGTTACCATCAGAAACGTCATTACGTTCTACAACGTCTCGCAATCGCAGTACAAGCACATCAGGGTGTCATTGCTTGGCTATATTGGGCTCTACCTGATCAGCTTCCTGCAGAGAATTCGTCCAAAGGAGGCCGTACGAGTCGCAATGGATTCCCTTTGCAGCAAGCCGAAGCAACTGGCCCGACTAAGTCGCGTTCAAGCCTATACAAAGGAAGAGCCTATCTGCTACGACTGTGCCGCCCTCGTATGCGAGAAACATGATAGCGAGCAGAGTAGTACAGCAAACTGGAGGCAGTGGCGTGTTAAGGATGAGAAGCTCCTTGTCCCAACGACAGCGAAGTCTACATGCTCAAGCCCGAATACTGGAGTTGCTCAAAGAGCAAGACTAAAGCGCCAGACTCAACAGCTATCAGGGCCGACGATCCCCAGGCAACTCACTGCCTTTCCGATCTCAACGGTGGCAGAGGTTCTGGCAAGACAACTTGTGCGATCGCGGTCTTTTGTAACCGCAACCCGCTTGTTCTTACCCAGACCGACCGACTCGTATAAGAGATGCAGTGTCTGTATGGTGGTGATAGGCCCGCTCAAGGTCTACGACGTGCTCCACCGTAAGCAACAGCAAAAAAACCGCTTTGCCGTCTGGAATATCGAAATGATCACGCAGTTGTTCACTGTAGACCACCTTGACAACGCCCAGGGTCACTCGAAGGGCAATGTTAGGTAGACTTGTTTGGAATGCAATTGCAAAAGAGGAGTTGCACCGCTTTGTCCTGCGGGTTCGGAGGACAAGCAAGATAGTGCTTTCAACCTCAGCGATGTGTATGTTGACTGAGGACCCAGTCAGATGGTAGTTGTGTGTCAGGGGGCACAACCTGCATCTCTTCACGCACAAACGCGCGCTTAGGCTCTGCACCGTGCTAAGTAGATAGTATAGTACAGACGAGTAACTCTTAGCAACCGCACGCTCTATCCTGTAGACCTTTACCGACGGCACAGGGTCGGTAGTGCGACATTGCCCTTCTTCCAGTTCTACCGGTGCATCTAGGTACCAACCCAAGGTATCTAAGGGCAGGTGTTTCTCCTCCAGACCAACTGGCGGTATCACTAATGTTTCAGGCGTAGCCCGCACCGCCATTCATGAATGACAACAATAGGTTTATTCCCTGTAAGCCGTGTTGCCTCACCGTTTAGGGCCACCACAACGACGGGCAGTCGATGAACCCACTCAGTGATACATGCGCTTGTAGCTGCGCTTGCGCTAGCAGAAAGCAGCATCTCCTGTGCGTACTGGTGCCCAAACATCTGGTCAGCCAGAGAACCTCTCCACAATGCCCTGCACACCGTGGACGCTGGCCTCTCCCCGCCTCACACGCACTGCGTGCTAGGGCAAGAGTTGCGACAAGGCTCCCAACCTATAGCAGTTTGGGCCACTTTAGCGGTTCCGCTTGTAGATACGTACCAAAGCGTCGACAAATTTGGAAGCCTTCTTTGCGGCCAATGGCACTGCCTCCTTGTAACGACTGGAGACATCAACCACGGCTAGCACATACTTGTATGTGTATCGCCCAGCCTTGTCGTGCGGCAGAAACAAGATATCGGCCTGGTGCACCTCGTCAGTGGTTGGAACATCAAACCGCGGTCGGAGAATGGTAAGTGGTGCCGGCAGGTAAATCTACCACATGGCCTGCCTTTCGAGCCACGCCATGGCAACATCTTCCAAGACTTTGGCGGCAGAAGCCAGTTTCTTGACCTCCGCCAAGCCCTTCAAATACCCTCGCGGGCTGTAGTATATCGCAGCAAGCTTAATATCCACTGCATTTGTTCCGATAGCAATTGAGCTAGCACTCTCACTTAAACTAACATGCGCAAAATATTGCCATGGTGGGGTTTAGATGAACTTGTCAATGACGAAGCATACGGCGGTGATACCCCCGACGACGAACATCATCTCGTAGTTTTGCTGCTCAAGTGAGGAATTGTAGAAAAATCAGAGAGCTTGGGCTCGTCGCCGATCTGTGGGCCGTCGTCTGTTTTTCAACCGTTCACCAAGCAATATTCGCGGGCAGCTTCGCTGACGTCATGGTAAGTCCTTTAGGCGTGCAGTGGCTCGTTGAGGTAATCGAGACGCTCGTTGCTCTTGCTTTGGTACTCTACTTCCTCGGCTTGTAGTGCTTTAAGCGCCTTGTTGTGGCGGGCGCGTTCGGCTGCCGCGGCATCTGGTTGAAATAAAGAGAAGAGAAAGCTTGAGCCAGTGAATGCTAGGGCGTTGACGATCGCTCTGCTGATACGAGAGCAACAGTGGCCATCTATGTTGATGTGATGTTATTAACAGGAATGATGCCATGTTTAATTAGCATGGCCTGCGTCCAGAGCGAAAGGGTTTTGATCGTGGAGGCTTTGCTGTGTCTTCAAAGTCCAAGCGCCCAAGGTCGACTCGACTCATCTTTAGCAGCCATCTTGCGATCATAATATTCCCGACTTCGAGGCCGCCAAGCACTGCTTCGTGGTAGAGGAGGGTTACGAAATCCTTGGCGTACATTGGAGAAGACATCTTAGCTTAAGTGCAAACGAATGCGGTATTCCATATCAAATGGGTCGGGCGCATGTCTAATAGATGACGCGGGAGCCGGCGGATCCCCAGATGTCTCAAGTTGCGGTCGTTTTCAGTTCCACTAAATTGTGCTGGTGCGAGATATGAGGTGTAGGGAAGGACGCCGGCCAAAACCAGGCTGCTGCGGAGAACGTATGATGGTATCTGCGTGCGTGCGGCTGTTCGGCGCGCAGTTTTATTGAAAGTCTTTCCTCGGCAGCGTTCTACCGCTTTTGTTTTTTCCTGGTGACTTGTGTGACTCTGTAACGAAGTTTCATTCGATTCTGCGGGTAAGTCTTCGCTGCTGCACGTCGCTCCTGCGCCAAAGCTGGGATCCTCTTACCGGCGGCCACTCTTCCGGGATGCTTAGCCCTGGTGACTTGCAATACTTCCTCTGGCGCAACCGTCTTCATCTTTGCTAACGTGGCCAACTTCGGTTCTGCTGTCTCGTCCGTCTTCGGTTCCGCTTCCATCGTGTGTTGTTTCTCGCTGCTTATTTCCAACATGCTGGTATGTGATCATGCTAGCTACTCAGGAGGCGAGCAGCGACTCATACCGGAATTACAGGTGGCTGCTCACTCGCAAGCTGTTCGGCGTTGTCTACTGGCAGAAAGCGGCTGACAACTGCTGCGTAAAGCCCCAGAAAGGACGCCCCCAGTGAATCAGTCATCCGGACCCCAAGTTTAACCTCGTAAATGGCGTAGGTCTTTGAGTCCTTGGCATCGGTCATCGCTGTGAGGCTCACGAAGGTGAGAGGTCGACCAATTTATTCTCTGGCCGCAACAGAGGCCACAAACTCCGAAAGACGGTTGCTCATCATCTGTACGGCCGCTGATTCCTCGGGATCGGCATGAGCTACAGTCGTTTCGCTTGTCGCTTGCTCTTGATCAGCCAGCCCACTAAGCATTTCGTCAAGGTCCATAACTTGATGTGATATCTGCCGTTGGATTTAGCTTGTAGTGGGTTTTGGCTCTAAACATTAAGAAGCAAATATATGCCAGGGTCCCATTGGTCACAACACGCCCGGAAATTTACAGGATGTGCCACCACATCACCTAGCGGCTTACGGGGCCGCGAACAAATTGGTATGCCACTAGCGGACCTGCTTGCAGGAGTAGCTTACCGAAACTCTCGTTTCTGAGAAACTTAAAGGCCTCAGCTTTGAGTATGACAGGGTTTTCACTCACAGTGTTCCTAAATGAATCTTCATCGTTGTAAAATAAGAGGGCCAGCCTTGTTGTTTGCCCTCGGAAGTACTTAGCAACGGCAATAAACTGCTGCGTTATGACTCAAACGCTAATGTCCGCGTGTCTGCTGACGTACGTGAGCCTGGTAGGGGCCGTGTCCTTATGCCGGACGTCCGAAAGAAAGGTGCAATCGTCGAGCAGAAAGAACGTGGTTGTGACCTCTAACTTTTTAGCTAGGGCGCATACCAGGTCATCAAAATCGCAATCATCGGGAGTGATTAAGAATACGATGTCATCTTCTCTGGCGCGGGCCCACGGCCGCTCGTTCAGGAGTATAGTCGGGCATAGTATGCCGATGAATTCGAAATGGCTCTTAAATGCCGATTCGAGTAGTTCGCAGGCAAAAACACTTTTGCCGCTGCCACGACTAATCGACGATCATCTCGCAGTGAATTGGAAGATCATCGAAGATTGCTTGCCGGAGCGGCAGCCTATCGATGGTCGAGACAAACTGTTCGTTCTGGATGTTGAGTTGCGCGTCCATGAGAATATCTATGTAAGGGTTCAACACGCCTGTAGTCTGTTGCGTCTTTTTAATCTAGAATGTCACACTCTATGCGTCTGTCCGAGCCGTGGAGCGAGTAGTCCTCAGCTGTCCGGTGATCGCGGATCAGAGCAAACCTGTTTTGATAAATGACACCCACATCGGTTGCGGGCAACTCCGTGTCCTTAATGGACTCCATTTCCAGCAGCCTAAATGCCTCATCCCACTGCTGGTATACGGACAATTCCTGGACAAAGACTTGACTGGGGACCCCCTCCATAGTCACCGACACCCTGCTGATCAGCGGGTTGTTAAAGGTTTTTGTTTCGGGTGGCAAATCTGCGCTCTGCGCCGGATCTTCGAATAGGACGACGATCGCCTTTAGGGTCTTCACGTGGGTATTAAGGCTGCTGTTCCAGATCCCGTTTCTTTGTTTACCACCATTCGGCGGTGTCGGGAGAACTCATGTATACAAGATGGCCAACCTCCCGATGTACATATCAGAGATCGCCTTTTGGTATTCTGGATCTCGAGGCCGTAGTCGTTGAATGTCACTTCGATGGTCTGACACTCCGGACTGATAGAAGGACAGGTGGCTTTTGAGAAGTTCTAAATCGAGCGGAACGAAGAAGCGATTTCTATAGGATTTCTATGGGCTGGGTAGCAGAGACGATGTAGTAGGCGCCCACCCTTATGGCGGCAGTTTTTGCGTTTTTGGATACCCTGATAGACGGTGTTAGTGCGCTCCTTTTCTGTCAACCAGAGATCCTTCCGGGCACCCCAAACATCGTCTATGCACGCGACCTCGATGCCCTCGAGCTAGACGTTGATCCTCTTAATGATTGCGCTGCCAAAGATTTTTACTATGCAGTTGGCGTCTGGTGCTGTAGCGCTAGTGTTCAAAGTGATTGTAAATTCGATCCTAGAGCTACTGGGCACAATGACGTCGTTGCTGCAGGGAGTAGGAAATGGGAAGATTAGCAACTCGTTCTGTCCAATCAAAGAGGGGTTCTTTGCTACGACCACTGTGCTCCCAGCCCCCTTCACGCCAAGCGCGTGGCGCAGGAAGAGGAATGGATCGAGCTTGTTTCCTTACTGAGACATGCTGGAGCGCGGGGCTATTGGAGTTTACGTGTCCACTTTAATATGGCAAGTTATCTCGCGTTCAGTAGTAAAATATGGCTAATGAGTCTGAAATGACCGACCTTGGCGGCCGCAGAGAGGAACTGCACGAGGAAGAAGATCAAACTACACATACCACCGAAGCCAATGAGGTAGAAGAGCTACGATATAAACCTCTTCTTTTACCTTCGACAGCGGCGTGCCGGCTGGGTGGGTGCTGAAAGATATCAGCACAGCTAGTGGTCTAAAACAATGACTGGCCAAGTTCAAAGCGTACAGTAAAGCACGTTTTTTTTTTACAAAAACGCGCCATCCCTCTCAAGTTAATGGCTAATCAAGACGACCCCCCCACACACACACACACACATACACACGCTGCTGATAGAAGAAATGTAATGGCACTACACCCAATAATCGACAAGGCCGAACAGTGGCGCGCCCTCTACAAGAAGTACCAGCATGCAGTAAACGTGGGCGATGGGGAAGACGGCACACTGAAGGTTGTGTCCATCGGCACGGGCGTTGCAGAAATTTGCTTGTTGTCAACAATCATTGCTGCCACAATTACAATCGCCCTCGAGATCACAGCGCTGGGCTGCGACCTGCTTTCGGTATCAGGGACTTTTGTCAGTCGCAAGGTTGAGGCAAAGGTCAAAGAACAAGGTGAAATTCGAATTTTGGCTGAAGGTAAGCTCAACGAGCTTATCTCCCGAGGAAGGGTGGCAGAACCCGAGGAGCTTACGAAAAAACTCGTTGCGGCTGGGGATTTGCAATAAGCTGTGTGGTGTCCGTCGAAAGGACAGAAGCCGTGGAAACATCAGAACCGCCGATCAACCGCTTTCAATGACTATTCCCAGCGCGCCCCGGCCACACGATGCGGTACCGTTGATACTGTTTTAACATAGACCCCACGAACAGAGAAAAAAAAATCACAGAACGACACACAAACGTTTTGCTGCATAAGCGGCCTATTTTTGCGTTTTCGCCTGCTTCAGTTCCCTTTGGAAACCACTGCGGCGGCAACAGGCCACCCCTGCCCACCCATAAACGTGGCCCCTCCACTGATATGTGTACCATCAGTAATAAAAAGTCATTTAAAAGTAGAGCGGAATGCTATATACTACAATCGGTATCCTTAATTTCTTAGAAATTTCACGTGCACTACGAAGACGTGACGAACATTCATATATGGCTATTTAATTACCATAAAAATGCGACCTCTACGGAAACAGCTGAGCGGGTTTTTGTAAACAGCTCAAAAAGCACGCGCGTGCTTGTGACGTCAGTAGGGGAATTGTGCACAATATGATTAATAGTCAAAGATAGTACCAATAGAACGTGTTTTTTATATTGCAACATTGTTTAAACGATGTATACATTTCCATTAAGTACTGTTGACTACCTCTGAAATATTTTCGTTTTCATCCAAAAGTTTCGCTTACGTTTACATTGTTGCACTAATTTGCATGTCACAATTTTGCCTTAATAGCCCCAAAAAGGACAATTTGTGTCTTTCTTAAACATTTCTTCACAAAAAGACGTGCGACCGCTTTACACGACAGTAATAGCAGATGTAAACAATTTATGTGCATTCCTAATTAAATTTTTAAAAATGTATCCTAACCATTTTACAACGTGACATGTGGGAAGTAGATATCACACTGACGCTTCGAGGAATTTCACCTATTTAGTTTATTCAACGTAATCTGAACTAACTTACGCACTGACTTTACGAGAGACACATCTTTTCTCTCGAACGCAGTGGCGTAGCGAGGCAGTGCCGCCCAGCGCCAACTACCAAAATTATTATGCATCGGGTCAAAATTAAGAGATATTGCATATATCATCATTCCGAATAATCATGTAAACCTTGAGGAATGAAATTCTTTATATGATCTATTTATAGTGTACATGATGACCACTAGAACTTGAACAAAAAAATCCTCCCCAAGTCTTTTTATGACATTTTTTTTCCCAAAACTAGGTACACGATTATTCAATATATAAATAAAATCTTTTTGTGAAAAGTCTATTTCTTTTACATTAGTAAGAGCGATGTACAACAAAACGTAAATCTTCTGCCCAGTATTATCTGCATGTTATTTGTCATCATCGTAAGGCTAATCATTTTCATTCGTTTAAGCATATATAAAAAAATGTATTCTTCATCAGAAAATGCGAAGAAATTCATAAAATTGCAAGAAATCGAAAAACCGATAAGATAATACGCAAAATGCTAATTCCACCGCAAAGTTGCAATCCAGGTGAAAATTCCACAAAATGCTAATTCCACCTCAAAACTGCAATCCAGGTAAAAATTCCACAAAATGCTAATTCCACCGCAAAGCTGCAATCCAGGTGAAAAATCCACAAAATGATAATTCCACCGCAAAGCTGCAGTCCAGGTGAAAAATCCACAAAATGCTAATTCCACCGCAAAGTTGCAATCCAGGTGAAAAATCCACAAATTGTGGAGAAATTTACGCAGGTGAGTTCACCCTTATGTAGCATGATAAAATACAATGGACAGAAGTCTGTGAAAAAAAGTAGGTATAAGTTTTGTCATGGTGGAAACAGGTAATCAACCTACCTCCCAAAGACGGTAATCAACCTACCTCCCAAAGACGGTAATCAATGGACTCCTTTTAAAAAACATTGAACTTTAACCGTTGGGCTCATTGAACCCCATTGATATTCCATTTTCCCCACGTAAACGTATGTGCAAAATCTGATGACAATCCATGGAAATATAGAATACAGCTACTTCAAACAAGAGGACCAAGTGGGCCTGATATCGTTCACCTGTCTTACATAACTTAACAGTTAACCATTTCACTAAGCAGGCTTATTTAGTATTGTAAGAACATAATCTACGCATACTATCTCCCAAACTTTATATCATATCGATTTTATGTATTTTAATATAGTCTGATAAAAATTACTTCCAAAGATAAAGGCATAATTAACATGCATAGTCTCTTGCCCATAATCGAAGTCATCCAGGATCTTTATCTTTACAAGTTAAGTTTAGAGGCGAAACTTTTACTGAGTCTCGTGCCTTTCACTCGAATTCAAATTATAATTCAATTTTTTTTGGATTTTTTTTTTTGTTTGTTATGTTTTTAGATCACGGGCTTCGTTTCTCGTGGTAATTCAATTTGGAAGTGTTGCAGAAGAAAAGTATATGGGGCCAATTTATTTTTAATTAAAATCTAACAGTAACAAATATAAATTCCAAATAATTTGTTAGTAATGGCATTTGATATATTAAATGAATAATACATTTGATAACATATACATTAGAAATCTTTCAGGCACTTTAACATAGCAATAGTAGCAACGTCAAACTCTATTTCGCCAAACGTATCAAACATGCTTCCAAATATTTAAGATTTCAAATTTGTGAAAGTTTTAGAAATAATTATCTGTAAATAAATTTATAAACTTATACATGGCTTTTACAAGCAACATGTTCTTATTAGAGCAAAATCAATATTACAATAAGAAACCCAAATTACTTGCAAACAAATATCCATAATTATGCAAAGAAATTCTGATCCTTTGTTACAACATTGCACATAGTTTAATCTATATTGCAATTGCATATTTTCTCAGTCAATATTTATATTTTATATTTTTTCTTCAGTTATAAAATACAACCTTATTCATTTTAATCCCTCATGTGTATTATTTACTAATTTGCAAAAATTGTTCTGTTGAAATGTATGTATCTTGTATTCTAAACTGAATATTTTACTGGTTTTCATAATATTTGCAAGGGGAAGAAATCTTTAATTCCAAACCTGTGATTCTCAATGATCAATTATCATTGGCTACTTCCATTGCTGAGAGAGAGAGAGAGAGAGAGAGAGAGAGAGAGAGAGAGAGAGAGAGAGAGAGAGAGAGAGAGAGAACATGAATTTTAAGGGTTTAAAAAAAATGGGTAAAATTGCATACATTTGAGAACTCTTTTTAAGTGCACTGAATTTCATTAATATGCGCAGATTTTG
Source organism: Margaritifera margaritifera (assembly GCA_029931535.1). Taxonomy (NCBI): domain Eukaryota; kingdom Metazoa; phylum Mollusca; class Bivalvia; order Unionida; family Margaritiferidae; genus Margaritifera; species Margaritifera margaritifera. The sequence continues at coordinate 5,423,785 of JAQPZY010001656.1, forward strand.
CTCGTAATAAAACTTGTTGGACATAAAGATGATTTAAGTATATTTACCAAGTTTACTCTAAATTGGAAGCAAAATACAATCTCTACAGTGGTAACAAGTTCAGCCACAAAATGCTAGATTACATCATTAATACGTGTGGATCTCACTCAATATCGAACTAATGTGAGATCTTGATCATATAACATATATTCCAAGTTTAATCAAAATCTGATCAGAAATATGGCCTCAGGGGTGATAATAAGCTCACCCAACCATGTACAAGATCACCTCATTAATATGATTGGATCTTGCTCAATGTTGAACTCATCCAAGAGCCTGATGATATAAGCCTGCATTCCAAGTTTAATAAAAATCAGATTTTAAAAAATGTGACTTCCAGATTGGTAACAAGCTAAGCCAATCTGATGCAAGATCACCTCATTAACATGCGTGTATCTCGTTATCTTGCTCATTATTGAACTTGTGTGCAAAGTCAGATAATTGCTCATAGAAAATATAGCCATTTTAAAAAGGGGGAAGGGGGCTGAAAAGTTATACAATTAGTTCACCGACATGACTTTCGTGCAATTTTTTATAAAAACCAGAAAGTAGGTCATAACAACCCAGTTTTGGAGCATGACACAAGTTCCTTCTAAGATGCAGCCACATTGCAACTTTGTTGGCAATAGGTATTAAGAGTACCATGAATGAGACAGTATATGCCCGCCCTGTGTTTAATAGTCCTCTATGTAGACACCAGTATAGTAATGGCTGACTCTGGAGATAATTGACCAACAGGTCTCAACGACCTTGACTTTTTGACTCTGATATCAATAGGGTTTGTCCTTACCCCAAGCCATCCACCTAGTTTGGTAACTGTACATGTAACTAGAGTTATTGTAAAAAAAAAAACATTTTCTTCTTTCAGTCAGTGACCTTGACATATGACTCTGAAACTGATAGGTTTCGTCCTTTCCCAAGAACAAACACTTGAAACTAGAACACATAATTGGAACATCACCCCTTTGATACGTTGGGCGGTTTCGTCGTTTACCTCATTTATACGTAATCACACACTAGAAGAAAATATATATACCCATGGGCATTGAAAATTGAAAAAGCAATTAATCAAATATTCCCCCCCCCCCCCCCAAAAAAACAATTCAAAAAATCTTTGAAATGTCGGGTTTTTTTCTACGATTTTGTAATATAAGTAGTGTGTGAGATGAAATATTTTCTTTGAAACTGTTTTTATAAGTAAATAAGTAAATAATCACCTTTATAATTACTAATTAAATACATGAATTTGATTAAAAAATGAGAGAAAGGATGGTACAGATGTTACCGAAGTCTTTGATAGGCAAAATTGTTTCTAGCTTTAAGTCTTCATGGCATTTATAAATTTGACATTCATCAATATAATGAATGGAATTGTATTTATTAATCGATTAATTAATGTAATTATTTGCCTAAATTAATAATTATTTAAATAATTAATGTGTTTGTTTATTTATCAGTTTATATAATTTACTTATGTACCTGCCCATGTGATATTCTCGAAAAAAAAAAAAAAAACACCCCAAAACTTAAGAGAATTAGTGAACAAAAAAATACGTGAACAAAGTAAAATTACGAAAATTATTACCTATTTAATCTGGCGTGATTGAAAAGGGCACAAAAAATGAAATAAAAATGTATTTTGGAGCCAATTTTGATAAATTTAGTTACATAATTCACACTTTAGAACTATGAAATAAATAACTGAGGAAAATATGAACTAGTTATACAAAATTACACTAAAAAATGTCTAAATTAAAACAATAATTACACGAGAAAAGGTCTAAATTAAAACAATAATTACACGAGAAAATGTCTAAATCAAAACAATAATTACACGAGAAAAGGTCTAAATCAAAACAATAATTACACGAGAAAAGGTCTAAATTAAAACAATAATTACACGAGAAAAGGTCTAAATTAAAACAATAATTACACGAGAAAAGGTCTAAATTAAAACAATAATTACACGAGAAAAGGTCTAAATTAAAACAATAATGAAACTTTAGGGTAATCAGTTCACCACATTTTGTTTTATAGTGATGCACTGTTTGTCTAAATCAGTGGTTCCCAAATTTTTTTGATCGCGACCCTAAATACCATCTTTTGCTACCTAAAATGCAGTACCGGTATAGGGTCGCGAGGGTCTCGCTACCCGGGGTTTGGGAACCACTGGTCTAAATGCTTGTGCAAATAAATGATATTTACAGTAAATATGTAGGAATATAGCCTCCATAGTACCAAGCTCTGATCAATATCAGTACCGTAATGGCGAAATGTCACGTGATACAAACATTGCCACGCCCACTAAAACCATAATGGAAAGGTCTATAATAGCAAGTGTTCTGCAGAACGCTATGTCTTGCTTGTGGATGGTATTCTAATTGTGTGGTCGAAACAGGAACTCCTAGCATATTCTAGTACAGACTTTATATAGCAATATTTTACTCAAGTTGCAGTTGAATACAGCCACTTGATGTAAAAGATGTGATTTTCAAAAACTTAAACATAGCACGTTAACCTTGTTGACACCTCCACAATCACCATTAAACTGATACCAATGTCTCACCATTTTGAGATGAGATGAGACAAAATCCATGGGGGTACTGCACGTGTTACTTTCATTACATTAAATTCGTGTCCTTCCTACTTGGCAAAATGTACTGACAACTTACATTTTCACCTCTAAACGAAAGCACACGGGCATGGCAAAATGTACTGACAACTTAACGTTTTCACCTCTCTAGGCAAAGCACACAGGAATGGCAAAATGTACTGACAACTTATATTTTCACCTCTCTAGACAAAGCACACAGGCATGGCAAAATGTACTAACAACTTACGTTTTCACCTCTCTAGACGAAAGCACACACGCAGACTAGTTGGAAATAGATAAAGAAAAGCACAACAGACATTAAGAGCCTAATAATTTGGATCCACAATGTCCAATCTTTCACAGCTATAGAGGTAATTAACTGTGTGACAATCTATGACCAAATTAGCCAATTAATCAATCAATCAATCAATCAATCAATCTTGTTAATAAATGTAAATTGGCAAAATGTTTATGGGTGTTATTAAAAGAGTAGAGAGAAAAGAAAAACATAAGAAAATTCCATTTTATTTGTCAATTATATCACACTGTTATACTGATATAATAAAACTTGGCATACATCCTTTATTTCATATTCAAACAACACTAAATAGAAGTCTACACATTCTGAAATGGGAAAGTCCAACTTAATGAATAAATTATTCACACGCAGACATACTCTTCAAAACAAGATTATAAATACAATTTTGAAAACTATACAACTTGCATTCAGATTTAAAAACCTTTCATTCACTCATATACATCAACAGCCAACTGTTCTATCACGGTTCTCCTTATAGAAATTACTTGAAAAAAATCTGAAAGAAATTCACTGTAGTCTTAAGAATGTATCATTAGTCTAGTTAACAAAAAATATATTCATAACATTCACTTTGCAACAGAGCTTTTTTAATGAAAATATTTACTAATCTACATGTACAAAATAAAGAGAAAATGAAAACATTAATAAAATCAAGAACATATTGCTAAATTGATCGTTCTAACTATTCATCCTTTTTTGCTATTTATGTTGATGTTTTAAAATCAGAGACATGTTTTAAAAGGAAGTTTAAATGGCTCCATGTACTTCCTTGGTGAAAATAACAAACAAACTAGCAGCAGTTCATCTATAATGGATGTATTAGAATAATGTACGAGATGATAATATGTAAAAAGTAAAACAAATGAACTAAGCTAAATTGTACAATTTTATTCCAAAAGAATAAGTCAATACACAAAATACTTTCAAAAAGTCTTACCGGTAATTCAAGGAAAAGTCAAAAGTGCAATTATCAACTTTACTGCACTAATACTGCAAGCGCATCATCAGATCTGAAATGACCTATGTCTTTGAAAAGAATTAAGAACACATTCTAATCCAATTTATTTTCACTTTTGTTTCTGGGGTAAAGATGGACACTCTGCAATTCAATATGAAATTTAACTTGTTCAAAGTTCTTACTTTTGTAATGCTTTATCTAGTGCTAAATAATCACATTCTACCATTATCAAAAGTGACTGCTTTACTTTCTTTAATTTATCCATAATAATTTTTTTCCCTTGTTTATTCAATCTGGATTAAGGACCAACTTTTTATTGTAATCTTAAAAAGGGGGAGAAAAGTTCACACAGTAATATTGCAAACCTGCATTTTATTAACATACATGCACTTTATTTAATTTATTCATATTTTATAGTAAGCATAATTGTTAGGCAACATGATTTATGACCTCTGTTTTTTATTTCAATGTAAAACACAGCAAAATCATGTATTTTATCAATGAACTTGCAGTCCTTTAATTTATCCATTTTATTAATTTTAGGATGTGTTCAGTCTAAATGGATTTTTTACACTGATTTTAATGTTTACTGTAAAAGGGATTTTATGACATTGATTTTCAATCTTTTCTTTCAATCCATTTTTTTAAAATGCTGCTACAGTTGTTTTCATTGTTCATTTTTAATTTTGGAGTCATTTTTAGTCAATTTTGATTCTGACATAGATTTTAAATTTTGACCTAATAAGGGGAAAAGATATACATGAACATACTTACATTTCTTATATTAATAAAGTACATGTAATTCCTTAAATCAATCCATGTTCTAATGTTAAGATAATTTTTAACCTCAACCTGGATTTCCTACATAAATTTTCCATCTTGATTATTAAAATTAATATGAAATATACCAGAAATCTACAAATGCAGAGTATCCTTAAAAAATAGCAAGCTACTCTTTCAAAAAAATACAATAATAAGTCATTTGATCATGAAAGTTTGTTGATTTAAATTTAACCAATTAATGGCAAGTTACAACTAATATAATCTACCCTGATTCTTACATTTTCACAGCTTGGGCCTAATGGATTAACTTGTCAAAAGCAGCATATAGCATGGTAATTTAATTGCCTGAAAAGAAAACAACAAGGATGATCATATCACACTGGCCAATGAAAGTGTGATTTTTAACCCTTTTCATCGATTCCTAGTCTAACAGTGTTCAAATGCCTTGCCAAAGAAAGGTTTATACATCAATAATGAAAATGGAGAATCAAAACTCTTCCATCCCACTTTATCTACAAAAATTAGCCATCATCAGAGTGCATCTATATGTTTTACACCATAAAGGGGAAGTAACTGAAAATATCAACTTATTGACAAGGGTCTATACTCAGGGATTGAAGTGGTATTTATCTCCCTTTGGTGGCAAAGCTGTTTTGATCCCCTCTCTATCAAGATTGCAATAAACAGATCCCAATACACAAAATGGTTTCAAACAACAAAGACCTCAGAAAAATCAATACATTCAAAGCAGTATGTCTGATCATTCAGTAAGTGATTATTTTTACATCCATAGCTACTGTTATAAAATGTACAAATAGAGAGAAACAAAAACTAATGAAAAGACAATACAAAAGAAAATGCTACACCTACATTCAGCTCAAATGAAGTGCTTCTTTCATTCACAATTATATATACTGAAAGTCAATATGACATCGTGAAACAATATTTCTTTTTCACAGAAAAAAAAGTTTTTTAACTGAGGTATGCTACATGACTTGCACATTCAGACAGCAGTTACTGACAAAATTGGAATTTAAAATATCAGCAAAATAAAAAGATTTCATACAAGGTTTTTTTGGAAAAAAGGTTACTTTATTTGTTTCCTCAAATACAGCAACATGTAAGGTTACATACACCACCTGGTGCTTAATAAAGTATAAATCATATGGACTTCTAATAAGGTTCAAGCAAGGCATGGTGTTAAAATTAACCAGTTTGATTTCTCCTATAACAGTTTGTAATGAATGACAAAGAGAAATTTCCAAGTTTGTAATGCTTTGCCTCAATCTGTAACAGGTTCATCATTCAAAAATGTTCACAGTGACCCACTTTGAGCTCCATAATTTAAGGTTACCCAGAAGCAATTGCTGACATTAAAGATATACAAATGAACTGCCATGAGATAGCTTGCTATTTATATAGCATACTTTACTGCATCAAAAGTGTAATGCATTTTCTAAGTTACAAACATAAACAATGAACACATGATGTTGTCCAAAGGTGTTACTTGCACATGTGGCACTAAGTTGTATCATAGTTATGATCTTCTTTATGTGAGCAGCATAACTTGTAAAATAGTCTGGTGACCTACTGTCTTGACCATGCAAGATGAAGTTGAGACATAGAAAATGAGGAAGGTCACCAAACTTTGTCATTATTTATGCTCCTCATTGAAAGAAGGGAAATGGCTATGAAATACATGTATCTATTTTAATTCATAGTTAAATAGATGTATAAAGTAGTTTTCTATAAAAATTTTTTTATCAACTTCCTTCAGTGGCAGTAAAATGTAGTGCTATATTTTGTTTAACCTTATTTGGATGATCAAACATAATGATGAAGTATACACATCTTTTTATAAGGAATATCAGGAAAATCCAAGAATAGCACTTAAAAAATCTATCCACCTGACAGTGTACTGTCTGCAAATTTGTGCACCTCTAATATTTCCTACATCATCAAAAAAAAAATCATCTGATTTTTGTCCTTTTTTTGTACTGATAAATTTTTCTTCCTATTAAGACTTTGAAAACATGCACTGGAGAATCACGATTATTCGTGCATTTTTTAGCCCAAAAATACTTAACCAAATTAAAAATTATATCTATAAACCCTAACAACACAGGACGTCAGTTATTTTGAGCAGGACGTCACAACACAGGACGTCAGTTATTTTGAGCAGGTAAAATGATGTAAATTTCAGTTAGAAGTATAACTTATATCAGACGACAGCTAACACAGAAATTCCTGTACAAACTGGTCATTTTTGAAAGTCAGTGGGTAATTTTCTGCAAGGCATTGTGGGTAAAACTGGTATGTTATAATTTCACTAGTTCACTTCTTATATCAATAAAAAAATTTTTACAAATGAGAACCTAATACCAGTCATACTCATAATACCTTGCTGAAATTACCCACAATGACTTGTAAGGATGGGGCTGATTTGTATAGGAATTTATGTTGCATTTACCACTGTCTGCTCAAATTTATACTTCTAACTTAAATAGACATTAATTTACCCAATCAGAATAACTGCACTCTCATGCTCAAGGTTTGTAGTTATCATTTTAATTTGGTGAAGTATTTTTTTCAGAAAAATTGGAAGGATATACCCATGTGACCACAATAAACAATAGTTACAAGTGTACAAAAACTTGCAGACAATATGGTAATACCTTATAACGATAACATTTTTTTTGCCAAAGTACAAACAAAATTATCCATCGGATGGTGGATACAAATTAAAAGTGTATGAAGACAATGATTGGCATGAAAAATCTTGTACTTGTCACATGATTATTCCATGTTAATGAATAATGTATCTTAAGTGCTAGCATCTTCAACAAAATCATTCTTAAATAAGCATGTTTATACAGTGAAATTCATTTATGAAAAACCCTAAAGAGCTCACAAAAATTTGTTCTTTGTTCACTGGTGACATTTGTAAAGAGGTGAAATGCTGATGAAATTGAAAAATGTCTTTATAAATGCTATCACTTATGGGCAAGTGTCCTTTATAGTCAGGTATCTGCTAAAATAAGTTCAATGGTCTAAGGCATGAAGACTGAGCTCAAAATTAATTTGTGCAAAGGTGAAATGAAAACATAATATGAGAGAAAACAACTAAATGTTATAAAATCTTAACAGTGGAGAAAACAACATTATGTTCAAGTGTTTAAAACTTCAACAAACAACTGAATTAAAATGCAAATCTTGGTAGTTCTATCAAAGGTTATCAGTTCCCATGACAAGAAATCTTATTTCTCATCATAGGTGATGAAGCAGAAATGCATGTTAATGAAACATTTTCATCTTATCATTCAAAAGCATTTTTCATCCTATCATCCAATAGCAAACTCAATATTGTACTCCGATCCCATATGTCTCCATTTTTTTGAGGCAATAAAATTACAAGTTTCACCAAATATATTTATTACTTTGATTTTTACAACTATTCTGGGCATTTAAAAAAAAAAAAAAACAAGAAAACTTCCAACATTTTCAACACACAAGAAAGCAGTGCAGGAATACTGAAATTGTTTTTAATAAATTTTCAAATTTAAGATGCTTTTCCAGTCATGGCAAGGGCCTAGATCAGATTTATATCAACAGTATGAAGTCTTTAAACAAATTTTCCATCTCTGAATAGCATTACTGTAACATTTTAAATCTTTCAAAACATTAAATAAAAATTTTTTTACTTCAAGTTTAACAAAATCAACTCTATCATCTAACCATCAACAACTATAAACTTGACAGTGTACATATGAAATTGAGCTATATATTTATTTTCCAAGTTTTGATAAAGTTTACTACATAAAACCTCCATTATAGAAACTGCTATGGGAACATAAAAAAAACATTCAGAATAATGAATATCTAGATGAATGAGACTGGGATGTAATAAATCTGCATGGTTTTGCTGACATATATTTATCGGATAAACTGATAATCCAGATAAACAAGTACAAATGAAGTTCTACTGTAATTCTTTTTCTCATATAAGTAAAGTCCTCGGTATAACAAGGTCCCCGATATAACACAAGTATGGTCATGGATCCCATAATTCTGGTTAAATTATATTTTTCCATATAATGTCCCCCAGTAAATGATGACTTTGCCTATATCATGGTACACTGTTATCACTCCCCTGTATGCCTACATCATGGCAGTTATCACTCCCCTGAATGCTTATATCATGGCAGTTATCACTCCCCTGAATGCCTATATCATGGCACAGTTATTACTCCCCTGAATGCCTATATCATGGCACACTGTTATTACTACCCTGAATGCCTATATCATAGCACACTGTTATCACTCCCCAGAATGCCTATATCATAGCAGTTATTACTCCCCTGAATGCCTATATCAAGGCACAGTTATTACTCCCCTGAATGCCTATATCATGGCAGTTATTACTGCCCTGAATGTCTACATCATGGCACACTGTTATTACTCCCCATAATGCCTAAATCATGGTACACTGTTATACCTCCCCATAATGTCTATATCATGGTACACTGTTATACCTCCCCATAATGCTTATATCATAGCACAGTTATTACTTCCCTAAATGCCTAAATCATGGTACACTGTTATACCTCCCCATAATGCTTATATCATAGCACAGTTATTACTTCCCTAAATGCCTAAATCATGGTACACTGTTATACCTCCCCATAATGCTTATATCATAGCACAGTTATTACTTCCCTAAATGCCTAAATCATGGTACAGTTATACCTCCCCATAATGCTTATATCATAGCACTGTTATTACTCCCCATAATGCCTAAATCATGGTACACTGTTATACCTCCCCATAATGTCTATATCATGGTACACTGTTATCACTCTCCAAAACAGCATTATAGTTAGGGACCATGCTGATTTCAAGTACACAATCTTTAACACCTGATGCTATGCCATAACAACTCAACCGCCATATGAACAATACAATCTTTGATATGCACTCTCATACCATGTAAGCTTCTAGAAACAATTTATTTATATGTGCAAATATACTCATAGACAACCGAATTACAGTTCAACATCCATTTCAAATTAGCCTACTGAATCCAACCTCTGTTCACTGAACTCATGTTTTAGCAATGAAATGAGTAGAAACCATTTAATACAGGTCAAATGATTAGACAGTTGGATTTTATCCAAGATTTTTTCATCGGCAGTTGAAATGAGTTGGATCAATATTACTAGACTCTTTATTCACACACATATACATGTATAACTCTGTGGTAGTTATTACTACAAACTTTGTGGTGTATATGTTACAAAGGATTTTCTAATAGGATCTTAATTTTCAAATGTCTGCAATTTTTATTTTTTCTGAAGAAAAGGTTTAAAACTTCCTCAATAAAATTCATAAATATGATTTCCAAGACAACGAAACAATAAAAAGCATATTGCAATTCAGCCTTCATCTAAAATGGGACAAAATTTCAAATGCTTAATTAATGTAACTATTAAAACTGAACCTGCCAAACCGGTCTACTGCGTGTTCTAGTTCTCTTGCATTGGGATGGAAGTTGTGGGCAAACATCAGAGATTTTTTGATAGTGGTGTGCTGCCCTGGATCCCCAAAAAGGTACCCTATGAATAATGTTCTGCAGTTATTCTAAATTCATAAGCACATTCATACACTAGTCATTTACTAACTGTAGGTAACAGAACTCTATAGACCTTGCTGACCATAAATTGTGGATTACTATATAAATGAATCCATATCAAGCCAGATGTGTTATCTAATCTTGCTACTGGGGTTTAATTAGATCAGGATATTGGAGGTGATAAATCCAAGTTACACAAAATATGGAAGTATTCATCTGCGCTAATGAACCAATCATGTTCTTAGAAATTGAAGAAAAAGAAACTTCCTGATATAAAGAAGATGAACCCAAACAGGTTGCATGTCCCTAAATGCCATCATATTGGAAACTCACCCCATGGATCTTTGATCATCATATCTTTCCTAATTTGTTTTTTGAATGCACACTGAGCTAAATTAGACAAGAATGCATTTTCATTTGACTAGCATCTAAACTCTGTCAAATACATTTTGTGCACTTTTTCACAATATCTTCTTTATTTTTAATCTGATAGAAAAATGCCAGTGACAAAGTTTGTTCAGTCAACTTTTCGTAAAGGTCCAATCTTAATTGAAAATAAACTTATGTTGCTGATCAGATAACAAGTCTGCACATTATGACTTTTTCTCAGCAAAATCATGACCAAGTTGAGAAACAAAATTGACTCAGAAATGCAAGAGAGTAATTGAATATAACAATAATTACACAAATCATGTCTTTTTTAAAAATGAAATTTACATTTGCAAGAAAGTACACACTCCAATTTGGTGAAAGTAGCATGCCTTTTTTTAACACGAGTTGTGAAAGAGACAACCATGTTTGTCTGTACCCTATGACATCTGTCTGATCTTGAAACTGTTATCTACATGTCTGTCAAATAAGGGGGGGGGGGGGGAGAGAAGAATTAATAGACTCTAACATTGATATTTCAAGTTAATTTGAGCCCAAATTTAAGTTCATGCTAACAATAAGTTTTTTTTAACTTCCTGACCAGGCCAGAGTTTCTCTAAACCAATCAAACTTTAACCATTTTTAAACAGAATCTGTCATATTGACTTGTATTAATTGAACATAACTGCAATGACCATATGGAAGACAATATAGATTACAGTAAAAATTATTATGTACATATTTTTATTGCTACTGAAACTGAACATTTTATAAAAACCGTTTAAATAGGTCTAGGTTACTGCATTTGTATGGGAAAATATGAACAAGTTTTTTTCTGAGCAATACTGCACAACGTTAACTTATTTGTTATAAACTCATTTTTATATCTAGAAGTGATTAAAAAATGAAGCTGTTTCATCTCCCTATACAATACATCGGAAAAAAATGGAACTTCTCTTTCACAACAGTGCCTCTTCACGAGTCCAGCGAATGTCCAGAAAAAAAAACTTTTTTACTCTCAAAGGAAAATGTGAAGATTTACTTAAATATTAAGAATTCCTGAACTCCTTTCTTTTTTCTTTCTATAAGGAAGAAATATTTTAGTTTACCGCTTCATCATTAAAAAATATATTTAATTTCTTTTCATAAGCTCTATGGCTAAATAAAGCATATATTTCACTAGTAACAATGGCGAGATAATGTAAAATGTAAATTTGAGGACAAATTCTGTGAATTTCAGTGAAACTTAGCCAGACTGTTCAGCAGTGGAGCCCAGTGCTAAAAGACTGACTCAATATAAGCAGCAGACAAAGGCTGGTTAAATAGTTATACAATGTAAATCAATAATTCAGAGACGTTCCACATTTAAAGGGGAGAGGGGCAGTCAGAAGGCACTTAACTGAATTGAATATGGGTGGTGGGAGCAATGCAGGTTGTTCCAAGTGTTTTATGTTTACCAGTCCAATTAAAATTTGATGGGTGATAGGGTCTTTGAAAAAGTGCCTATCAAACCCTCCAACCTCCTTCATTACAATTCTGGAATAGCCCTCATAACGGAATATAGTGTCTAAAACTACAATCATTAAATACAGGCTTATCAAGCAAAATAACAGGTTACACTTTTCCAACTTAGAATCAGAACTGAGTTCACAGTAACAATCATTACTGACAGTTCTCAATAATCAGCACTGATAGTTCACAATAACAATCAGCACTGATAGTTCTCAATAACATCAACACTGACAGTTTACAATAACAATCAGCACTGATAGTTCACAACAACAATCAGCACTGATAGTTCACAATAACATCAACACTGACAGTTTACAATAACAATCAGCACTGATAGTTCTCAATAACATCAACACTGATAGTTCACAATAACAATCAGCACTGATAGTTCTCAATAACATCAACACTGACAGTTTACAATAACAATCAGCACTGATAGTTCTCAATAACATCAACACTGACAGTTTACAATAACAATCAGCACTGATAGTTCTCAATAACATCAACACTGACAGTTTACAATAACAATCAGCACTGATAGTTCTCAATAACATCAACACTGACAGTTTACAATAACAATCAGCACTGATAGTTCTCAATAACATCAACACTGATAGTTCACAATAACAATCAGCACTGAGAGTTCTCAATAACATCAACACTGACAGTTTACAATAACAATCAGCACTGATAGTTCACAACAACAATCAGCACTGATAGTTCACAATAACAATCAGCACTGATAGTTCACAATAACAATCAGCACTGATAGTTCACAATAACAATATGATTATTTTCCCTTTATATCTGCATGTTGCCATATTTTAAATCAACATTACACAGGAGTGATAAGGTAAATTTGAAGACAAATTTTTTACACTTAAATGGACAGAAAAAAAATGAATTCAGCCTTGTTGTGATATTAACCCTTTTCATACTGAAGCCCATTCAGACAGGCAGTTGTATAGAACTGGAAATTTTTCAGTCAGTGGTTTATGCAGCATGAGAGAATGCAGTGACGTTGGTTAATCTGGCTTTACAGTACAATTTTTTGAAATTATTTTTCAATGTTGTATACCATTTTAAAAAGCATAAAATTTTCCTTAAGGTCATATATTTCTTGACTGAACATTTTCAGACGTAAAACTTCAGTTGAAAGTAAAGTTATGTAAGCAAAATTAATGCTTTACATTTTTTTGTAATAACTTACTTTCAATGCAATTTTCCTATCTGCAATATTCATTTTACCTCCTCTATGTAATTGTATGAAATGGGGGGAATTTTATACCATTTAAGAAGGTGACAAAATAGTAAAAATCCATCAAGAATATCTAAAGTTATTACAATTTTATTAAATTTACTCGCATGAGAATTGGAGAAAAAAAAAACAGAATAATCCTTACTGGTAAGTCGACAAAGCTTTTCATTTTGGTTCAGTGTTTTTATTCCACAAAAAATTTTTATGTAATAATATAAGAGTTATATTGGGTGTATTTTGGTCCATTTCCAGGGATGCAGGAAATTTTCATAATATTATGCACACACTCAACATCGGTATATGTGCGAACTTTATGAGAAGTGAAGTTCTCAAAATGTCCAGTTAGCTTGAAAAGCATCCACGTCTTCATCATCGTCAATATTCGAGTCAAAAATACCAATTAACTATTTATCATCAGCTCAGTTCATTCGATGCAACCAAGATAACGATCCCCACTGCCTAAAATATAAATTTCCACCACAAAATTGTCTAAATTTTCATCAAAATCGGTATCAGCATCACGACCGCTTCAGTACTGTCCGCCATTTTGAATTACACACGTTAAAATTCAGTTTTAAAATCAAATTTTCTACTAACCAGTTCTCATCATCTCCGTTCATTTCGTCGAAGTGAAGCTCACGATATGCACTGCTTAAAACATAAAGTTTCCCCACAAAATTGTCTATATTTTCATCAAAATCGGCATCCACATCACTGCCGTAAATTGCTGTTTCAGTGCTTTCCGCCATGTTGATCTCCACACATTTAAAGTCGTGTTTGAAATCAAATTTTCAAATAACCAGTTATCATCAGCGCCGTTCATTTTGTAGAAGTAAAGATAGTGATCCCCACTGGCTAGAATGTCAATTTTCCACGTGAAATGGTCTTTATTTTCAACTAATTCAGCAAGCACATAGCTCTCTTCAATTCCCTCTTCAGAATATCACCGCCATATTTTATCTCGGCACGTTAAAACTCGATTTTGAAATCAAATTTTTACCAGTTTTGGGGTCTTTTAAACACAATCATGCAACAACATGTGTAGGTTCTACCTTTATTTCCTTCTTTTCAAAAGAGTACACGTAAACTGATGACGTTTTATAGAGTTAAACATGTGTCTGCAAATGTTGGTAAGGAAATTTAGTGAACATACGACCGGAGTCGTATCCCGCTGGCAAAGGTAAAGTACGACTGGAGTCGTATCCCGTTGTCAAAGGGTTAAAAACCTCAATTATATTTCTTAATGAGAGAAGGAGCCGATTTTATCACAAAATTTCTAAAAAATTAAGCCTCAAACCCTTTGCTTCTTTCCTAATGATCACCTAAGTTGACTCAAGCAATGGCGGATCTGAGGAAGCAACTCGTAAAAAAAGTTGCTTATCAGAAAATATAAATTCAACCTGTTCCATAAGAACTATAGTTAACTCCAGTAATAATGATGCTAAAGGATTCTAACTTAAATCCAAATCACATTCTTATAGATGATATACTCTAAAATAACAAAGATTGTGCATGAATAACATTACGCACGTAATTAACTGCCCCAAGTACACAAAGATATATGTGAGAAAATATTTCATATAGTACTCAACTTTAATGTTTTTATTTTCTTGGTTAGACATGTGCTAACATTAATCTGTACTAAATTTCTGATGTGCTAATATGAGTTGTTGTAAGTATGTTACATAAAGGACCTGAAGGGGACTGTGCAATGCTCGTCATAATGAATTATGTGCAAATATGAGTTGTTGTACGTTAAACAAAGGACTTGAAAGGGACTGTGCAATGCCCATCATAATGAATAATGTGTATCCTTATAAGTGGAATCCAGGAAATTGAAAAACCATACAAGAAATTTTTTCTTCTTTAGAAAATAAAGACAATTCGTAGAGGAATTTTTTTTTACTGCTCATTAGATAAAATACATATCCAATTGTTTGGTTATATTTTTTATACAACTAATGATCCGTAATTATATTGACAAATACATATTCACAAAACTCTCTACTCTGATGACATCACAAAAGGGAAAAATTTGAAAACCACTCCCTCACTTATTTCTTCATATATAAAATATATACATTTTATGATAAATAAATGCACATTTTTCTGCTTAATATAGATAATATTAGTCAAAGTATTTGTCTCAAAGTGAAATACATCATATAAAACATAAAGGATCCAGATTTACCAACAAATCATTATAAAGGGATGAACGGTGTAAACTCAGCATACAATACAAAAGCAATCTGAAATGAAACTTACTATTTCTGGACAGAAGAATTAATAGTTTGTACACAGAAAAAAAATGTCTAACTTAAGCCACTTGTTCATTTTTTACTTGCAGACTTTACATAAGAAATTGTACACAAGTAAGATGTGGTGTGTGTGTGCGTCTTATTTCATAAGATCTTCACATCACTAAATATACTAAACTGTGAGCAAGCTAGACCACAACATCCATTTAAATTTAAAGAATTACCAGTGTTCCCTCATTTTTACAACAAGAAGATACTCCCTTTCTGTTAAACCTGCCTTTTATTTAGCTAGAAAGTAAAAAAACTTAAACATTGAGTTTAATTTAAACAACTTTCACACTGACCTTAACATAGGGTGTAGACAGACAAAAAGATGTACAGGACATATGGACAAGTACACAGATGCCAGAGTGATCACAAAGTTAAGCTTCCGCCTATCCCGGCTCAACAAATATAATAACTGTCACAATACTTCTTTTCTGGTATGATCCAAGTGGTAATTTACCCATAAATCTTTTTTTCTTCAGTTTAAGTGATTCCCATAATTCCCCTCATGTCTGGTGTGGACTAATTTAAATATCACAATGTGACAAGTCCAGGCTTGATGATAAGCCAATATCCTCCTTTCAAAAAATTTTAGCAAATTTTCATTTAAGAAACCTTTGTCTGTAAGCCCACTTTTCACATTGCAATAAATTTACAAGGAAGGTTCCCTGGGCTTCTCTTTATAAGAAAAACTGCATCTTTGTACAAAAGATTGTGAAAAGGTAGTTTAAACTCTGATCTAGAGATGCTTTTCTGTATAATACTAAGAAAAACAGAAAGGACAAAATATAAAAAGCATCAGAGTAAAAAAATATTTTAATTCACAAAAAATGTGAAATTTCAAGCAATAATGCTACACTATCATTCAATTGTAACAAAAGGTGATATTACTCATTATTTCCTCATGTCTGGTATAGTCCATGGGGGAATCATTTATTGTGGGTAATTTATCATTTCCATTAGTCAAAAATAATATTTCAACCTGCAGTCTTATGATAGTGCATATTTTTCAATAAGGACACTGTGAAGCAATCTATTACTAACAATATCTAGTATATTCCATGGTAGATCTATACCACATACAAATGGGCCTAAGAAATTACTGCATGTAGAAAAATTATATGCATGTAAACTGTGGCTGGTCAGATCATATGAACACCCTATTTACACTTCACTGAGCACAAAGACACCTCTTTTAGACCACTTAAAATCTATTAAAAACAATTTAAATATAACTCTAGTCTGAGATTGATAAATATCAACTATGATAAGCAGAAATGACTAAAAGTGCAACATGATGATTAGAGACTGGCACTTTGTTAATGAAGGTAGTCAGACACACTGGCAAAGGCACAAGATCCAATGCCTGCTTTGGACATGAGCTTCATGCATTGGGTTGCCTGGGCAATCACAAGTTCTAAGGGTGGCTTTTTTGGTAAACCATAAGACTCTGAAAATGCAATAAAACAGACATGTATGTTGACACTGTTTCTAATGAAAAACATATTTTAGACAATTTAGACAAGTTCAAAACCCCCAAAAAGATCATACAATTATGTACTATACCCTAAAAAATTAAAGAGTTTTCTACCTTTTTATCCGATTCATATGTAATACTCAACGTAAATGCATGTGATTTGTTAGTGGCAGAGATCACAATCTACCATTATAATATACTCTGTTTTTGTCCCCGAGATTTAACAAAGAAGGTAAATGAACAATATTTTCCTATATACAGGTCAAGTGGTATACATCATCGCTGAGGATACATGTCATGACATTGTGGTGTCATCCAACTTTTTACATTATGACATCACCCAACTCACCTGATATATTCATAAGCTCATAAAATAAATTATACGTGAAGTTAAAAATAAAATGCGCATATTGATATGAATATTTTTGCTTTTTCTCCCAATAGAAATGTTAAGAGTGATTGGTAAATGATGCTAATTATAAATTATATAATAAACAGGTTACCACATGAGTACTGTCAGATATGTCAGGAGGACTCAGTGTTTGGCATAGATGATTCACAAGCTTGATGACAACATGCTAAAACAACTTGTCCACCCCACATATTAGACAATACATATAAAAAACCAAATTACATTATCGGTGTCTATACTGTTTGTTCTACTTATAATTTTGAGCAACTAATGCAAACCCTGATCTTTCCACAAATTATACACTAGAAAATCTGGGTTTGCAGTTGCCTGCATGGTATACATGGGTAGGTGTGGTAATGGAATAGGAGTGAACAAAAAGAAAACAAAAACCTAATGTGGTGGTCTTGATATGATCACAAGAGAAACTTAGATTAAGCAGAACTGAAAATCTTCACACTTTCCATTTGCATTTTGAAACAAAGAGCAAAATTCATATGACATTCATGTTGATCTTGGATTGCAAATACAAAAAAATCATTGTTTGGTTTCCAACTGTCCCACACCGGCAATCCTAACCATACCCATAGGGGCCATGAGTAAAGAGTGATAGTCTGAAATCCACTATGTATCCTACTTGTATTTCCTGAATGCTACGAATATAGATTTCACTTAAAAGTATTAAAAGTGACCCAATACAATTAGTTTTAGACATTTGACTTTTTGTACCTTTAATCATGAGGGGGGTTGGGGGTGGTGCCAATAATATATTTTTAAAACTTGTCACTGTTTTAGTTAGTGACATTCAAAGTTAGTGTTATTGCATCAAATAATGTAAGATAAGACAGACAGATGGATAGAAAGACATGTACAAACAGAAAGAGTATATCAAAATATCTCAACACTTTTTAGCAAAGCATGGGGATGATGAACTGATACATACTATAGAACAGACAGCAATATTATCATCCAAAACAAGTAAGTTCTACAAATGTAAAGGCTCACCTAGAATGGCACTATTTAGAGCTGCACATACAGGCTCCCTCTGTACTGGATCTAGTTGGTAACCAATTGGGCTGTTCCATGGGTCTGAGTATGCTAGCAGACTAAATGCATCCTGAAATCACCAGTAAAACAATAGGTCCAAGTCAGACTGATATCACTCATCTGGCTTAAATAACTTAACTTTTAAACATTTCACTAAGCAGACTAATGTAGTATTGTAAAAACACAACCCTGCGTAAACTACCTCCCTACCCAATTATATCATGTTGATTTTTCTGTTTTACTATACTATGATGAAAGTTCTTTCCTAAAATAAAGGCATATGGGATCAAGAGAGGTAATAACCTCAAAAAATCAGATGCAAGATCACTTCATTAATAAGCACACACAAGCTTTTATATTGTAAGCTTGATCAAAATTGGATCAGAATATGGCATCTAGAGTGGTGACTAGCTCAGCCAATCAGATGCAAGATCACATCATTAATATGCATGAATCTTGCTAATTATCGAACTCATCCGAGTTCTTGATGATATAAACTCATATTCCAAGACTGATCAAAATTGGATCAGAAATCTGGCTCCCAAAGTGGTATGAAGCTCAATCAGATAAAAGATCATCTCATTAATATGTATATATCTTGCTTATTATTAAAGTCATTCAAGATCTTGATGATTCAAGCTTATATTCCAAGTTTTATCAAAACTGAATCAGAAATCTGGCCTCCAGAGTGATGACAAGCTCAGCAAATCATATGCAAGATCACCTCATTAATACTCACCTCATTAATACGCATAGATCTTGCTCATTATCAAACTCGTCCAAGATCTTGATGATACTGGTCCATATTCCAAGTTTAATCAAAATAAGATCAGAAATATAGCCTCCAGAGTGATAACAATGTCAGCCAATCAGATGCAAGATCACCTCATTATTATAAGCGGATCTTGCTCATTATCAAACTCATCTGAGATCTTGATGATATAAGCTCATATTTCTAGTTTGATCAAAACTGGATCAGAAATATGGCCTCCTGAGTGGTAACAAGCTCAGTCAATCAGACGTAAGATTACCTAACTAATATGCATGGATCTCATTTATTACTGAGCTCATATGAGACCTTGATGGTATAAGCCCATATTTCATGTCTGATCAAAATCAAATCAGAAATATGGTCTTCACAGTCATAATAAGCTAAGCCAATCCGATGCAAGATCACCTGATTAATATGTGCAGATCTTGTTCATTATCAAACTCGTTTGAGATCTTGATGAGGCAAACTTAAATTGCAAGTCAAATTATATCAGAATTATGGCCTCCTGAGTGCAAACATGCTATTGTTAATAGACAGGCAACGAATGACACATCATGCATGACTGACACAGGGTCATATAATAAGCTCACCTGGCTTTACATAAAGCCAGGTGAACTAATAAAACTTGTCAGCACTATGTGACCATGACATTTTAGCTAGTTTCTTTGTACCCAAAACATAATGCATCCCAATCTGTCTAATACAGCCATGAAGGGATCCAAAACATTCCATTGGATCTGGCCATTCCACACATTTTGTAGCCACAATTAGCCCAGATACAGGATCCTTAGCAAAAAGTCTTGGCAAGCTCCACCATATAAATTTATGTCCAACAGAGTTTCCCTATACAATTTATTACATACCCACTGAATCTTACACGGCTGATCTGATGTTTGATATGGATGTTTAATCTGTATTTCTGTATCGTGCACCCACACTGGAACAAACGAGGCGTTTAACTGATGTCCATGCATCAATATTCTTTGGTGCACTGAATGAAACTTTTATAAATCCCTATTTATTTTGAATTTCACTGACAGTGTGCCTAAAAATATTTGGAAAGCATAATAGTGGGGCCAATGTGTAATAAATAAAAAAATGCATTCATGTTTTTGTTGCAAGTAGGAGGAAAGAACTTGTTTCACATAGAATATAAATATGTCTCTGCCTGACAGCCTAGATATATTGCTATGCATTACCAAATTTATACTTTCCACTGAATCCAAGCAAAACATGTATGAAGTTTTGTTTATACAGTGAAACCCCGCTATAGCACGCTTTGTTATAGCAAGAATTTGGATATCACACGATTGTGGCATGGCTCCCAAAATTTCATATATTTTTTCGTACATGAAAATTAATATTTTTTTCAAAGTATGAAAAATAGAGTGTAAAAAATTTATTATCATTTTGGGATAGAGATCGTGTATGAATTCGGATATAACATGATCGTTGCGTGTCTCCAAAAATTGGACAATAATTTCACAAATTTCTTGAAGTACTGCAAAGTTTTGTGCCAAAATAAACAAGAGTTTGATTTAATAATTTGGCAAGATGTATTGTATTCTTGAAGAAAAAAGTGTCTTATGATTGCATCTTTCTTTATATGAATAAAGATGTTAAACATTTCTATTTGTGAATATTCATTTCAAATGTGTCAGTAGTCAACACTGCATTTTGATCTTAGCTTATTTTTGAAAGATGTCAGCTCATTAAAAAGTTTATAAGTGTTAATCTTATTATTGAATCATGAACAATAAAGCCAGTAAGTCTTCTTTGTGTTTGTTCTTCAATGCATTGTGTACAATTGTTGCTCAAAAGAAAGAAGATTCTCATCCGAATTTATAAATCAATTAATTTAAGTTATTGCTAATCACCAAAGTCAATCTCACTGCTAAAGGTTGTTCAAATTATGGGGCAATGATTGATAAAAACATTTTAAAAAATTTTAAAAATAATAAAAAAAGCCGCCAACACGCACATGTGGCTTTGCAGAGTTATCAGACAACTGACCAGTGAATACTATCATGCATTCCCTATACAAATGACATCCTTGTTCCTTAACAATTATTCTTGCTGTAGTCATTCAAACAAATAGGTGCCAGAGTGTTAATTATTGGGTATTTACAATGGATAACGGAATACAGAAATGTACAGCTTTTACGGTTAAAGAGAAGCTTGAAGCCCTGGGCAGGATTAAATTCGGAGTTAAACAAATGCAATTAGCTTCAAGATTTAGGTGTTAACAAGTCAAGCAAACAACGTGGTGAACTGAAAAAGTCTCTTACCCGAATTTATAAATCAACTAATTTTCCTACCTCTTTAAGGGAAAACAATAGACTATCAATGCCTGCTCAATCAACCATCATACACACCCACTGAAACAAGTTTATGGCCCGAATTGTCAGGAGCAGTTTTGGTCCACATATGTAACCCCCCACCCCCTCATCTTAACCCTTTTTTTTCTAGCTTCAGATCATTCATATATACACAGAAAACTGTCCTTCCAATGTAAGCACTGATTGGATCAAAACCATTTAAGTTGCAGGGGTGGAGCGATTGGCTAATATAATCAAACATTCTACTCCTCGCTTTTGCTCTGCAGTGAAGCAAAGTCACAGTTATAAACAAAAGTTTCAATGAATATTGGGTTTATTTTATTTATTTCTTCCTCTGTCCATTAGAGAATGACTGAACTGTTTTTATGGAACTCATTGTGTACCCATACATTCAAATGGTTTAATCCCAAGCTGGGTTGAGGCAGTTTACATGTATGCACACCTGTAGAATTCTCATCGTAAGTACATTACAAGGTAAATACAGTAGATTTGAATTCCTCGTATAAATTTTCAGCTCAAGTACATGTACTTTTCAAGCCTAAATACAGGTTTCTTTTAGAAACTCCCAATGTCTGAATCATGCATTTTATTGTCGGTCAGAAATCAGACCCTTTGGACATATCCAGCAAAATATGAATGTTGCGGGAAGAAAAAAACTTTTTCATAAGTCTGTGTGAATGTATTAGCAAGAAATGAAATATTAGGATTCGACTGGATCTATCAAACATTTTTTAATATATAAATTATGCTTCTTTGTGCACATTTTTGATAGAATTACTATTATTGATAAAACCAGATTCAACTGGTGAGTACACATACTCTTAACTATTTACGCTTAAGCTGCCAATTTCGTATACATAAAAATAAATATTAAATATGTAATGACTGTTTTAAGTAGTTCTTGTTTAATATGGAACAAGTTTATAACTGCATCAATGAAGTCCGTAGTATTGCCCTGCCCGGCCCCCCCCCCCCCCCCCCCCCAGGGCTTGCATTGAATTCAGACACAAAATGATCTATGACAAAATGACTAAATATTATACTTCAGTGTACATATTTTTGATGGAATTATTATGGATTCACTCTTACACATGCCATGAGATCGGTTGGTGAGTACATGTGTTGATACTTTAACTATTCATATTATACATTAGACATGTACATATGCATGTACCAATGCATGGTTCTCTGAATAAAGTAAAATAGTACATGTGCAATCTCTGTTTTCACTACATGTGTATTTCTTGTTTAATATGCACTGATTTAAGATTGTAACTGTGCCAATGAAGCATGTGGTTTTACGCCCACTATTATACCCCCCCCCCCCCTTTTTTTTTTTTTTTAGTGCATGCATCATTTTCTTCAGCTAAATGACTTGGTTGGTTATAGCACGGTTCAGTATATTGCATGATGTCGTTTAGTGGACCCCGACCATCGTGCTATAGCGGGGTTTCACTATCTCCCACAAAATTACTGAGCTGATATTGAAATGGACACATAATCATGAAATCCTACAAAATACAGGTGTGAACTTAAATTCTAAACCCCAAATGAAACTGTGCAACATGTACCTAAGATGAAATTTCTAACATAGATTAAAACATGGATAATAAAAAAAATCAAACACCGATATACCAGCACACCCACCTGCAAAACTTTCTTATTTGCTTCATTTTTGCCACATTCTCGTCTAAGTTGCTGACTCATTGCTTGTAGTTCCCGACCAAACTGCAACATTTTTTCTACTGCAACTTGACTACCTCCACACAACTGGCGTTTCTGAGATGGACCATCAACTTCTAAGATACATGTATTAGAAAAGAAAATGTAAAAAGCAAATTTTTAAGTAAATTATGTTTCTCTGTGAATACTTACCCAATCACAATAACATTAGGGATATAAGCCTGCTACCTCCTGAATCAAGCCCTATTAAAAAGATGAAAATTCGTCTTTTCTGTCTATATCATGTAGACAATGGGCAATAACTCTTGCCCATTACCTCCCCTTGCTGCCACCAGGTGTTGCTCGTTTTTAAGCTGAGTGAAATACTAACGAGGATGCTCGCATGGCAGGGTGGCTGGGAGGGCTTTAAAGTAATCTAATCAGGTAGGTATTCTCAGAGAAACATAATTTACTTAAAAATTAGCTTTCTCTTTCAAATCACGTTAACGTTCAGAGAATAGGTAATAGGAGGAGGGAATGCTGAGCATTCTACCTATACCTTGGATATCCTTCAAGGGAATAAAAAGGCTAGATTCCCTATGCGAACAATAACCCACTCTCCTAACTTGAAAGCAACACAGCCTATGGTCATGTGATCTGTGACTCCTATATCCGGTTAAGAAGATGATTACTGAATTCTTCTTACAGACAAAATTTCACTGACAAATCCAGCGAAGCTAAGAAGATGTGTTGGCTTTAACTGGGCCTGGTGGTCATTTGGGCTGCCACCACAGGACCCACCAGATACAGAGTTTGTCTCTGCAAAGCTAAATCTCTGAGTTAAAACAGATTGACCGAATGTCCATGGCCCAAGCTTCTGGTTCTGGAACTGGAGACGAATGTGGGCAAATTGTGATTCCACCTTGTCGCAAAAAAGATCAGTCATAGGATGCAAACCCGATGAGAGACTGATTGATGGAGGGACAATTCTGTATTAATAATTTGACCCTTTCTGGACTGAACGTTGGCCAGGACACAGTCTGCCAGGAATGTGCCTGATTTGTATACTGATATGGAGTTGGTCACACCAAATTAGAAACTGCCAAACCAGAATGCAGGTCGGGTGATTTGGTGCCCCTCTGTTTGAGGAGGTAGGTCACCACTACAGAATTGTCCGACATAATCAGGACTGTTTCCCTGAGAGTCAGTCCTTCCAGAACTGAAAAGCATTGATGACAGCATTCATTTCAAGAAGGTTGATGTGGAGAGGCAGCTTCCCTGGCTCCCATGTGCTGCTGACCGTATCAAAACCCGGCAACAGGTAGGCTCCCCAACCAAATGTGCTGGCATCTGTACATCCTGTCACTTCTGACTGGGGCTTCTCCAGAGGAATTCCTGTTGAGACCCAGGAATGATCATACCTTGTTCACAATTCTGACCTTTTGATTGAGTGGACTGGAAAACAGGTGCCACCAAGCCAGCAAGGTCATCTGTAAGAGGCACATAAAAAAACAGCCCAGTGGGATCAAGTCCGAGGAGTTGCAAGAACTCGCTTGCTGAATTCAAGTCCTGTTGGAAACGGACTAGATGAGTTCGATGATCCATACTACACAAACATGAGGGAGTCATACCAGATTGAGATTGGTGATAAACTCCATACCCAGATGGACAAAACACTGCGATAGATCAAGGTTGGACTTTTCTCAGTCCATGAGAAAACCAAGATGATTCAAAAGGGATAGGAGATTGTTTCTGTCCTTAAGAAGAATAGAACTTACCATATGTTTCTGGATGATGTCATCCAAGTATGCCGCCGTTGCTGTAGATGAAGTCAACTGGAACAAGGTGATGATGCAATCCATGATTTTGGTAAAGACCCAAGGGTTGATGTTTAGACCAAACGAAAGAACTTGAAACTGGTAAACCTTGTCGTGGTAAGCAAAACAAAGAAATTTTCGTGACACAGGGTGGATAGGGACATGAAAATATGCATCAGTCAGATCAAGATAGATGGCATACTCGTCCCTTCTGATGGAGAGTCGTATTGATCTGCACGTCTCCATCTTAAACTTCAGCGGAAAAATGTACTGATTGAGGCGACTCAGGTTGATGATCAGCCTCAACTTGCTGTTGGCCTTTTCTATAAGGATAAGCCTTGAATAAAATCCTGGAGATTGTGGTTTTTTTACAATCTCCACTGCCCTCTCGTAGATGAGCGACCATATCTCCTGTTTTAGAATATTGTCCTTCACCCGATCTGATGGCATGTCCGTTAGAAGGGGTGAGGAAAAAAAGAGGATCAATGAAATCCGAAGCCCCTCTGAAATGATTCTGATCACCCATTTGTTTTGAGGAAATAGGTTGATCCAATGAGATTGGAATTGCAGGAGTCTGGCGCCCACTGGTAGGCTGTCTGCAGGCAGTGGAATTGGTAGATCAGCACCAAGATTTATGAGGTTTCTTGAAGGAGACACTTGGTTTCTTGCTCCCCCTGTAAGGTTGCCTCCTAAACTGGTTATGTTGTTGCCTCCTGGCATTAGGCTGGGATCTGAACTGAACTTGTGATGTACAAGATCCCTTTTTCTTTGCTCACCTATCGTCTCTTCCACTGTGACAGGGGTGGATTAGTCTTGAAAGACTGTTGGGTGGGTGGCAAGTAGGAAGTGCAGTTCCCGAGCTGCCTGCCTCCAAACTTCTTCAATTTTGCCCCCAAAGAGTAACGGTGAGCCAAATGGCATTATCCTTAATGCCTGGGTATGATGTGGCTTGAGTGACATGGAATGCAAAATTGCATCACGCTATATGAGGACAAGATTCCAAGAGGCATTCAGCGCATTTGCCATGGAATAGTGAGCGGCCCTGTTAATGACCAGAGCAATTTAGGCCGTTGCCTCCCAGGCATGCTCATTGCCTGATATTTTGGCCATTCGGAAAATCGCCAATGAGGCCAAGTCTAACATCGAAGACATGGTGACAACATTTTAAACCAGCTTTGATGTGGCATTAAACATTCTTGTTCACTTTATAAAAAAAGGGGGGCAGACATGTGGACAGCTGCTAAATTCTTATCCAGAGCCAAGAGTTAAGTATGGAAGGCATCGGAGTGGGTTTTGTACCTGCATGATGAAAACATCGCTGGTACTTGGCTTTCGGAAAAGAAAGCCTTAGCATTCCCCGGATCATATATTCTTCCAGACAGACGGTCATTAATCTCTCAGATCTTCGCTGACTGGGGAAGCAGGCGGAAGGAGGAGTCTCTTCCTCATTGTTAATATCTAGTCATGCGTGGCAGTAGGGGGTTGAGGAAGCTGACAACACCCAGTATATTTCTTCGATGGCAGCCTTAAAGCTGAAGTCTGCTCCATGGTTGGATCTGAATAAGGCTGTTGTTCAGGAGTATTTTCACACTCACTGTGTGTAGTATCCTGTTCAGGTTCTGCCTCCATATCTGGATAAACCATTCCCTGTGGCACAGATGATGCAATCCCGTCATCTCTATATAAGTCATGGTAACTTCACTGTGGGTAAGCCATGAACATACAGTAAGCCGGCTCTGCTGGACGAATGTGTCATACCAGTAGCGACGGATGGTTTGCTGGGAGAATGGTAAGCATGGTTGCCAGCCATGCAGAAGGTGCTTTGGTCGGGACCGGTACTGGCTGTGCTGTGGGCATGGCTGGACAGATGGATCTATCACTAAAATCTCTCATAATATGTTTGTGTAGCCGTACACCTGGCGAGACAGATGGATCTATCACTAAGATCCCTTTAGTTGCAGAGAATGGCTACTCGGATGGATCTACCAGTAAGATCCCTGAACTGAGATGACTGGACTAGCTGGATGGCCGGGATGACTCCAGACGGTGATACCGTAGTATAGGATTGATCCAATGAATGTCAAAAACCCTATGCGCTTGGAAATGCAGGGGGCCTTATGCCCACTGGGCTGCCTAAAATTAGGGGGACACTCCCCCAATGTGTCAGAAATACCTGTAGTTTAAGAAAGGGATACAAGAGCAAAATTTGCCCAGAATTTAATAATTTCGTGTCATCTCCTGAACGAGTCAACACATCTGTAATTCAAAGGTGGATGACTGCAAAACCTCATCATTTTGTTCCCCCATTTCCGTCGATGTAATAGTAAAGCTGATGGCTGTAAACGTCGCACTTTATGGGGGGAGGGGGGGGACAGCAACATTCCCCACCAGGCATGCAAGGGATTCGGTCTTCAGCAAGGGATTCAGTCTTCGGATGAATACTTAATACATCCATGTTGTCTTTGCGCGATTTTCCCCTCTTTTCAATTCCTTTGGCCGCTTTCTGCAAGACAGCAGTACATACGTCCTCGGACAAAACGGCGCACACACTGCAAGGTAAGGACAAAGTACATTTTGTACACGCCAGACACAACTCATGTGCGTCTTCACTGACCTTAAATTTCTTGCATTTATTGCACTTCGTCAACATGTTTCACTGAAACGACACAAGAATACACAAAAAGCATAAATTAGCAATGCACCATGTTAATAAGTTGCTAAAACAACATCTGTTACTGTGAGCAAACGATTGGTAGTGCGCGTTAAACTTGAAACACAATATGCATCATTGTTAGTGTGTTGTACCAAGTGGTCAAAATAGACAAAGTCTGAAAATGTGACAAATTCACGAAAATATTGGAAAAATTTCCAAAATAATGTATACCACCTGTAGAGAAATGATTAATACACAATATAAGTACAAATTTCTGGATGGATGGTTAAAATTCACATTGATATTGGCATGAATTAACGGGAGGTTTTTCGTATAATGCTGACTGTACGACAGCAAAGCTTAAAAACTAGTAACACCTGGTGGCAGCAAGGGGAGGTAACGGACAAAAGTTATTGCCCTTTGTCTATATGATATAGATGGAAAAGACAAATTTTTCATCTTTTTAATAGGGCTGGATTTGGGAGGTAGCAGGCTTATATCTCTAATGCTAATGTGATCAGGGAATGTATTTGAAGGAGAAATAAAATTGTTCAGTTTTTTAAGGATGGAAAAAGAAAGTAACACAATATGCATCTACCAAACTTGTGAACTGACAACAAAAACAGTCTTAAGTCTTGTCTCCTTTAAACCATAAAAAAAAATTGAAATGCAGAATTTCTCATTGGTCTTTAAAGACCTTCATACATAAAAACTCTTTAAATGAGGTGACAAAATTTCACTTTTTTTTTCTTCTAATATACCTTTACAGCAAGCCTCTGGAAACCTTTGTATATGCCAGACATGTCCAATGACAATGATATTCTGACTGCAAAATACTCCAGTTGGACATTTGCATTTATGATCCTAAATTTGACTTTGTTTCTTATATTTAACTTCAAAACTGTAAAATCTAATCATTTCTAACCCCTTATTTGATAAAAACAAGCACATATGGGAAATCTTCATATGACAGGTGTCAGACTGCCTCAAGCATCTGACATAATTGCTTCCTCATCCTGACTTCAAACAACATCCACCAACAAAGCAGATTAAGGTATTCACTGCCATGGCCAAGTGATCCCATCTATTCTGCTATGCATATTGTCAAGCATCAAACGGACTCTCCACTTAAACTGTTGGCACTGCTATAACAACAAGAAAGCCTCAAAGGAACTGATACTCTACTGACTGAAAAGAATTTCCATGAATTTATGATAAGACCATTTCTTCATTTTAACTGGCGAGTGTTGAAACCATCTCTGATATTCTTGAACGATAATATTTTCAAACTAGCCACTGAGGCAGCCATATTGGATGCAAGATTAGTAGCATTTTCGTTTACGACAAAAACTAGTCACCATTAGAAGACTTTTGGTGAAAATCCCATGTTGATATGACCATCCATTCAGGAGAAGTAGTTACAAGATTTTAAATATGTTCATTGTGGTAGCAGGGAGCTGCGGTAGCTCAGATGGTAGAGCATTGGACTTGTAATCCAAGGGTCATTGGTTTGATACCCACCCAGGCCAGTCCGGGTTGGCAGCCTCTGAGCGTCCTTAGGGAAGGCATTTAGCTCCCATTTCTTCTGCATGATATAGTGAATAATGTGCCATAAAAAAACAACAACAAATATAATTGTGACAGCCATATTTAAGGTCAGATTGGCACCATTTTCATTCAGGACCAACTAGATATCATAATTAGTCTTCTGGTGAAAACCCCATGTCGATATGACTTTCCATTTAGGAGTAGCAATAACAAGATTTTCAAGATAGCTTACATGGTGGCCATACTGGATTGTAAGATCACTTAGGACCAACTAGACATCTTAAGAAGTCTCTGGTGAAAACTCCATGTCAATATAGGAGGAGAAGCAAAAACAAAATTTTCAAGATGGCTGCCATGGTGGCCATCTTGGATGTCAGATCAGCATCATTTTCATTTAGGACCAACTAGACATCATAAGAAGTCTTTTAATGAAACCCAAAGTTGATACGTCCATCCATTCAGGAGTAGTGACAAGATTTTCAAGATGGCCACTGTGGCAGCCATATTGGATGTCTGAACGGAACCATTTTCATTTAGGACCAACAAGACATAATACAAAATCTTCTGCTGAAAACCCCATGTCAATATAACTTACTGTTCAGAAGGATTAGCGAGAATAAGATTTTCAAGATGGCTGCCATAGCGTCCATATTTTATGTCAGATTGGCACCGTTTTCATTTAGGATCAACTAGACATCATACAAAGTCTTTTAGTGAAAACAAGATTTTCAAGATAGCTGCTGTGGTGGCCATATTGGATGTCTGAACAACACCATTTTCATTTAGAATGAACTAGACGTTGGGATGAATGTGAGTGTAAAGTTTCATTGCAATCCTTCAAGTAGTTTCGGAGAAGTAGCGATAACAAACTTGTGCTAACAGACATCAGAGGTTGGACAACAGACAACAGGCCATCGCATAAGCTCTTCTGGCCTATGACCAGTAGAGCTAATAAATACTGCTGCGGCTTTCTTTGAAATAAAAGTAACGATGCAGAGAACAACAGGAAAGTGAAGATCAATCAAGCAAACAAAGCACCTATCCAAGTTTTGTTAGTTGGTCTTTCAATAGTAAAAACAGCAAATCAAATATGTTTGATAGCATAAATCACCACTGATAAAGTATTTAACAATTAATAACTTTGTAGAAAAACAGCACTATTATTTTTGTGGATTTATCATAGACAGCATCAACCATCATGAATAAGAGAAAGAGATCAAGATGAACATTTTAATCTGAAGAAGTCAAGAAGCTTCAAAAGTAAATGGTTGAACTAGTTTTGATGGCCGAGATACAACACAACACTGAATGCGATGTTTTGTGAGTTACGTCAAAAGCACAAGCAGAAAAACACTTTTGTCAGTCCAGGCATTTCAAATTTTCAAAAGTCAGCATGTGTCGACCATGTGGGATGTAATGAACATTTACATTCCACAGAAGCTGAAACTGTGGCAAAAAGCAACACTCTTGTTACTATGTTTGACAAAGTGTCAGACAAGGCAGACGAAGCTATGACAATGATATTTCAAAAAGCCTATTAATAATGCACCTTTTCTGCATTGAGCACTAGTTCTAAGCCACTTAAAGTATCGGGTGCCAGAAGCTCAACATTCTAGAGAAAAAATGCATGTCACACAGATGCAGCACAGGAGTTTCATGTTTCATGCATGAAAAACGACAAAAGTTAAGAAGAAAAAATGAAATACCTGTATCTATACTATAAATAAATGCAAATAACTGTATACTATTCAGCATAGATACAGCTGTTTTGTCTTTTTCTCAACTTTTCATCGTTTTTATGCATGAAATGTTAAACACCTGTGGATGCAGTGATCTCAACTTTGTTTTTCCTGTCAAAATATGATACAATACAAGTTGTTTGTGGATTTACTTCAGCAATTGTTCAGTTTCATTATGGACAGACTGAAATGATTGTATGTATATATATCAGAACAGTTGCTGGAAACTTTAATATGGTCACACTAACCCCTGCCACATCCACTGCCAAAATCAAATGTCCAACAGCATACTAAAAATATTCCAGACCTCTGCTTTACAGATATCTTTTTTTAATTTTAAATTCATACCAACATTTTAAATCTAAGCTAAACAAAACTGATAATTTTTTCAATGATTTTTTTAGACATACTAAAAATATTCCAGACCTCTGCTTTACAGATATCTTTTTTTAATTTTAAATTCATACCAACATTTTAAATCTAAGCTAAACAAAACTGATAATTTTTTCAATGATTTTTTTAGACAGAAGGAAATCATTTTTTTGCCAAAGCAGTAAGAAATAACTGAAATAATTGTTGTGATATTAAAGATATTAGGACCTTTAAAGTGGTAAATTAGAGAAAACTAGACTCATTAGCAATGAGTGCATCATAAATGACCCACTCATTATATTTTGCTCTGTAGGGCTTTAAACAGAAGAACTTGTGTTGGGAAACCAAATTAGAAGAAGATGGGCATTCTGTGGAGGTGACTCCTCTATATGATGTAGAATATTTTAAATCCAATTCCTTCAAGGTTTCATCAATACAAGCAATATTCCATGTAAAGATAAAGATATGATCAATAAGGGCCAAAACTCTGACCAAAATGGAGATACACAGGTCTACAAAGCAACATTCACATCAAACAGCATCAGAATGTGTTGAATGGTTCTTGAGCTATGCTGGTTACATGCAACCGCCCACGTAAAGCTATGCAGTTGATTCTAAGGGGTCATAACTCTCCATAAAGGAGTTGATGAGAAAAAAACCATAAAAGGCACATCTAGGTTTATGAGACAATGTACACACCAAATTGCAGAGGAATATGTTAAATGGCTCCTGAGCTATGCTTGTAACAGGGATCCGCTGAAGAGATGTAAATCTGTTTTAAAAAGGGCAATAACACCATCAAAGTTGGACCTGAAAAGGCAAAACCTTTAATAGGCACACATACATCACAGGCAATTCTCCTATCAAACAGCATCCAATTATGTGCAAGTGTTACAGGGTATTGCTGGTGATTACATGTGTGTGAATAGACAGTCAGACAAACAGACATTGACAGACAGCTGGAAAATGGAGTTGACAAGAAAAACCCCATAAAAGGCACATCTAGGTCTATGAGACAATGTTCATACCAAATTGCATTAGAGCATATTCAATGGTTCTTGAGCCGTACCAGTTACAGCAACATTCCATGTGAAGATTAAGTTAATTATCAAGGGCCATAACCCTATAAAAAAATGAAGTTGACCAGACAATCCCATAAATGGCACATCTCAGTCTCTAAGACCATGTTTGTACCAAATTGCATCAGAATATGCCGAACGATTCTGGAACTATGCTGGTTACAAGAATCTGCTGTAGGGGAGATGTAAAATTGCTTAAAAATGGACAATAATTTCGCCAAAATTCCACCTGAAAAAAATTAGACGTTTAAGAGGCACATTTAAGTATCATATGCGATTAACCTACCAAATGGCATTCAATTATGTGTAAGGCTTGCTGGGCTTTGGTGGTTACAAGAAGTGTGAACAGACAGATAGATGTATTGATGGACAGATGGAAAAGGTGATTATTATATGGTTCCCACATCTCAATGTGGGGTTCTAGAGAAATATACACAAGGTCCAAGTGGGCTTAAGATCGCTCACCTGTCTCTCATCTATCTTAAAACCCAATGCAAGGCCAGTTGGCCAAACAATCTGAGTTAGTTTAATCTTTCAGACAATTTAAGGTTTTTCTACTTTTGAATAATGACCATATTGACAGGCAGATTGGCATTATTTGTGCAAACTTTAAAGGCTTTTTGCTAGAATGCTTTGTGTCAAATCTGGTCAACCTCTGCTAAGCAGTTTTTATGAGAAGTTGTTTAAAGTTTTTTTTATTTTTTAGTAACAATGGCCATTTTGAATAGTGGATCAGCATCACTTGTGCAAAACTGAAAAGCCCTCAGGCCAGGATACCTTCTATCAATTTGGTAGAATATTCTATTAAGTAGTTATTGAGAAGAAGTCATTTAAAGTTTTGCTATTTTTAGTAATGATGGCCATATCTGATGACAGATTGGCATCAACTGTACTAATTTGAAAGGCTTTCATGCCAGTATGCTTTCTGTCAAATTCTGTTGAGCATTTTTGAGATGTTGTTTAATGGGTTTTTTAATTTTAGTAATGGCAGACATACCTGACAGCAGATTGGCATCATTTGTAAATACTTGGAAGGCATTTGTTCCTGGATGCTTTCTATCAAATTTGGTCAAATTCTTTTCAGCAATTTTTCAGAAGTCATTTAAAGGTTTTTCTATTTTTAGTAACAGCTGCCGTTTTGATGACGGATTGGTATCATATGTATAAATCTGAAAAGCTTTCATGCAAGGATGCATTCTCTTATATTACATAAAATTCTGTTCAGCATTTTTGAGAAGTTGTTTAAAGGTCTTTCTATTTTCAGTAATGAGTGCATTAATTGATCGAGGTGCAGCATCAATTGTACACACTTCAAACAGCTTCATGACAGGCTGCTTTCTTTCAAATATAGTTAAATTCTCTATAGTGTTTTTTATTTCTTCAGAAAAGGTCACTTAAAAGTTTGTTGATTTTTAGTAACAGTGGCTATATTTGATGGCAGACCAGCGATATTTGCATAAATTTAAAAGATCTTTATGCCAGCATGCTTTTAGCCAAGTTTGGTTGAAATTGGTTCAATGGTTTATGAAAAGTTAAAACTAGTAACTGTCGACAGATGACAGACATTGGTCAAATGGACAATGGATGATGCATGCCAGATGCAGGGCCATACCATACACTCACTTGACCTTATGGCCAGGTGAGCTAAAAAAAATCATAAAAGTGTTTAGAATTTTTTGTCCCTTCATAGTATGCACAACGTTTTTTGCTGTACATACATGCCTTTGAAAAAACTGCTAATCAAAATTTCATGCAAGAAAATCTTTGCATACATGATACATAAAACATAGGCTCTGTTCAAGCAATGCCTTGACTGGATTGACATAATATGGTACCTCTGGACTTAAATGCTCATATGATGCCTTAATTATCAATTCTTTGATATCTCATAAATGCAACACGATGTACTAGATGGAAGAAAGCAGTGACATATTTACCCATCATGTCATCTTCTACTTCACATGCATGATTATTTCCATTCATATAATGTCCATCAGAGTTTCCATTTGCAATTACCCCTGAATTTTCCTCCATGACACCATCACTCATTTCAACATCCTCTATGAGGCGAGTGTCTGTGGTGTCACCATTCATGGCAACAACATTGTTCAACACTTTTGCATTTGCTACATTCATTGCTTCTTCTGAGATCGTCTGCAAGTCTGTTTGGTTGCTATGGCTGCTCTGTGAACTCTGACCTTGTGAGCCATGACCTTTGACAATTTTGGACCGACTAGGGCTGCTGCTCCCTGAATTGGTGCCCCCTGAGATACGTGGAGAATGAAGGTGATGAACTGGACTCATGCTCGGGCTGGACCGATTACTGCCACTGTGTTGAGATCGTGGGCTACGAATTGCAGCACCCCGAACTTCACTATCTGTGCCATTCACCATTTCTATAAATTGTCTACATTTAAGCATAAATAACAAATTTGAACTGTGTTCTAGGAGTCCTGGGTACAACTGTTGTGTGGTTTCTATTGCTTCACCCATCCTTCCTGCCAATACTAACTTCTGTATTCCTAAAAAGCAAAAACTTGGTGAATAAAAACAAACAAAAGCTCCATCTGAGCAACCTCTCTGAACCTTATTAGGTTGAGACCTGTGAACCATCAAAAAATATAAAAATGAAAGTTTTTACTTTTTTAATTCTGAACCATTGTTCTAATGATTGAAAATCAATGCTGCCCTGTCTCAGAATGAAACAATATCAGGTACAACCATGAATTCTCCCAATGAACTCAGTATATTTTGCACAAAATTTTTTTCTTAAGAATTCATGTATAAAAACAGCAATCTTGGGCATAAAAAGACAGAATGAAATTTAGAGACAGCATAATCCAGAAGATTCACAGTAGGTTTAAATTTTTTTTTAGCAAATGCATGTACCATCAATTCATTTATTTTTTGTGCATGTCAATTTCTGTGGTTTAGAAAAAATTATGTTGTTTGTTGGTGCTCAAATTCATGCATATGTTTCTGATGGAGAAAGGAGTTCCATTGTTTTGACTATTGTCAGCGGCAGATCCATTATGAATCGTACCCCATCTACAATTTCCAAAAGTATGTATCTGTCACAATTACAGTCTCGCTGAAAATTATGTAACTCCTTTATACTTAACAGATTTCCAACCATACCTTGCTCTGTCTGCACAAACTTTTGTAATTTGGAAAAATAAAATCAATGGCGAGTGCCATGTTACACCCATGCTATTTTTAGTAGATGGAGCAACCTAATGTACATGATCAGCTGGAGGGTTGTGACACGGATGTTCCTGTAGGTTAAAAAAAACATTCAGTAGATCTCACCTGTATAAACCGTGCAAGATACCTACCACTTTAATGGCTACAACTAAAATAAAGGCATAGAAAAACGCATCGACAAAATTCTCTAAATTATAAATATCTCACATAAGTAGATTATAGATTTTTATCCTTTTTATATTATATGCTAAACATTCCACAGTATTAATAGTAGTGTCTTTATCCTAGAAATACATTTAATTCATATTTGGATGGCATTTAGTATGTCAGCAATTTGACTAACATTTAAAAAGAATGTGCAATGTGGACATTATTATTATTATTATTGCAATAAAACAAAAGTAATTCTAAAAATGTTAAAAATTTGATAAATATAAAAATTATTATTGTAAAATTATTTCTTGATTGCAAAATCTGATTAAAATTTCTTAATTTTAAAATTATGACAAAATGTCAGCCATTATTTTACAATATTATTTCTATTTTTATTTGTATTCATCATTGATTTGTTTTTAAAAAATTGTCATCTGGATATTTTCATTATTACTTTGATTCTGTATGCTTATGTATATAGATTTTTCTGTCTTCTATAATAATAATGTCTAAATTACTTGTTCATTTAAATGTAGTAAAAGCAGACATATTAAATGCTACTAAATTATTAATTAAAAAAAAAAATATTATAAAGTCAGTTTTATTCAGACTGCATGATTTTGTAATGTTTGGCATATAATAAAAAAAGGATAAAAAGTCTATATTCTACTTACATGACATCTTTATGATTCAGAGAATTTTGTTCTCTGTAGTTTCATTCCTTTATATTTTAATTGTACCCGGTACGCGATAGGTATCTTGCACGTTGTAGACAGTATATATTTACTTACTTTTATTTTTACCTGTGCGAGTGTCTGTGTAACAACCATGCACCTTATGATGCACATTAGGTTGTTCCATCTCCTAAAAATAGCCTGGCTTTACCATTTCACTCGCTGTTGACAGCTGCATTTTTCCAAATTACAAAAGTTTGCATGAACGGAACAAGGTATGGTTTTGAAATTTGTATGGTGTGAAGGGATTAAATAATCTTAGGCTAGACTGTAAATTGTGCCAGGTAAATACTTTCGAAGATGGGAGGTGGGGTATGATTCATAATGGATTGGAGACAGACTATACTTGATCATTGTTTGCTGGTTTTTGAAATTCATGGTTTGTGCCAACAACAAAATTCATAAATACTGGCATCCCACAAACCAAAAGTGAATAAACGGTATTTGAACTTGTAGTTGAATCTAATGTACAATACCTGATATATGAAGGACATAAATTTGATGGTTTCTAAAATCATGGCATTATTCGCTGACACTGTATTTGTCACTTAATTCATATAAAACTCATTCAATTAAATAATAACATATTTAAATTACTTCATATTTGATTGTGGCAATAACTAGTAAATTATTTTTTCCCACATACAGCAAATTTAAATCACTGCCAAATATGTGCATTATGTAATATTCAAAGCTATGCACTACTTTTTTTTATGCAGTTCTTACTCTGTCTATTTCTGATAGAGGCTAGGTCCTCCTCAAATGATTGTCCTGTTGACTTTGCAAATGCCTCTGCAGTAGAGCAATATCCATAGTGCACAAGATATGAGGAGACAATTCTGAAATGGCAAAGAAATATAGGATATAATGAATGTTTGCAAGTTCGAACTGGTACTGAAATAATTATTACTACATTAAAACCATAACTACAACATTTGTGTATAATGTGTGCTCAACTGCAAACAGCACAGACTCTGATGTGCCAAGGCGTAATGTACCAGCAGATCTGTATCTTCACTGTTTCATCTGCTTAATGATTTCTAGCAAAGCACAGACTCTGATGTGTCATGGCATAATGTACCAGCAGATCTGGGTCTACACTGTTTCCTCTGCTTAAGATTTCAAGCAAACCACAGATTCTGATGTGTCAAGGCATAATGTACCAGCATATCTGGGTCTATACTCATTCCTCTGCTTAATGATTTCAAGCAAAGCACAGACTCTGATATGTCAAGGCATAATGTACC
Source organism: Margaritifera margaritifera (assembly GCA_029931535.1). Lineage (NCBI taxonomy): Eukaryota > Metazoa > Mollusca > Bivalvia > Unionida > Margaritiferidae > Margaritifera > Margaritifera margaritifera. The sequence goes on from JAQPZY010001656.1 coordinate 5,461,800, forward strand.
AGCAGATCTGGGTCTACACTGTTTCCTCTGCTTAAGATTTCAAGCAAACCACAGATTCTGATGTGTCAAGGCATAATGTACCAGCAGATCTGGATCTATATTGTTTCTTCTGCTTAATGATTTCAAGCAAACCACAGACTCTGATGTGTCAAGGCATAATGTACCAGCATATCTGGGTCTATACTCATTCCTCTGCTTAATGATTTCTAGCAAAGCACAGACTCTGATGTGTCATGGCATAATGTACCAGCAGATCTGGGTCGACACTGTTTCCTCTGCTTAAGATTTCAAGCAAACCACAGATTCTGATGTGTCAAGGCATAATATACCAGCAGATCTGGGTCTATATTGTTTCTTCTGCTTAATGATTTCAAGCAAACCACAGACTCTGATGTGTCAAGGCATAATGTACCAGCATATCTGGGTCTATACTCATTCCTCTGCTTAATGATTTCTAGCAAAGCACAGACTCTGATGTGTCATGGCATAATGTACCAGCAGATCTGGGTCTACACTGTTTCCTCTGCTTAAGATTTCAAGCAAACCACAGATTCTGATGTGTCAAGGCATAATATACCAGCAGATCTGGGTCTATATTGTTTCTTCTGCTTAATGATTTCAAGCAAACCACAGACTCTGATGTGTCAAGGCATAATGTACCAGCAGATCTGGGTCTATATTGTTTCTTCTGCTTAATGATTTCAAGCAAACCACAGATTCTGATTTGTCAAGGCATGATGTACCAGCAGATCTGGGTCTATATTGTTTCTTCTGCTTAATGATTTCAAGCAAACCACAGACTCTGATGTGTCATGGCATAATGTACCAGCATATCTGGGTCTATACTCATTCCTCTGCTTAATGATTTCAAGCAAAGCACAGACTCTGATATGACATGGCATAATGTACAAGCAGATTTGGGTCTACACTGTTTCCTATGCTTAAGATTTCAAGCAAATAGCACAGACCTGGCCCCGTAGTCACTGAACAGTTTGAGCACAGAAACTGAATTCGTGCTCAAAATTTAAAATATTGAATCTCCTGTAACTTTGCTTGGAACAGAGTTATTATCACAAAAATTTCAAAATAATCTTTTTGTTTGAAACGCTATTTACACCTCAAATTTTAATGATATTAAGAGACTCTAAATGTAAACAATTAGAGAAGGCTACAAAACCCCAAAACATTATCACATCTGATGAACACTTCCAGTGGATTCATACCAAATGGGAAAATTCAACCCTGGCATATATTAAAGGACTTTATTCAACAATCCCAAGAAGTTTGAGAGAAGATATAAAACTGAAGGGTCACCTCACCAAATATCGAGGTAAAAAATATATTTTCCTTTTCAATATTTGAAGTTACACAGAGAAATGTGCAGTCAGGGAGTAGCAGTATGTTAGAATGGATGAATATAACTGGCACGAGTTAGTGTATGCAAAAACTTAACACTGAAGCCTACACTAATAACAATGACAATGCCGTCGGAAAAGTGATAACTCTGTCTTGCCTATGTTTCACAGGCAAAAACAAAACTATACTGGGTAGAAAATTTATAACAAAACCCTAGGAGACCAGTGAATTTTGTTCTTAAACAAGGGTTCTGTGGGTCAGTGTTTCACCTGCAAAGCATGCAATAAATGTACCCCTACTGTATCAAACATACAAAATCTTGCACACAAAATTTTAAAACATATACTTGTGTATAATTCGGGTCCAAATGCAAACAACATAGACCCTGATCTGCCATTGCATAATGCGCCAGCAGATCAGGGTCTATGTTGTTTGTTCTACTGATTAGTCCATACAAACTGCATAGACCCAGATCTGCCGGCACATTATGCGACGGCAGATCTGGGTCTATGCAGTTTGCAGTTGGTATCGGCTTATACGTGAGTATAAACAGTAATCTTAATGCTGACATTGTCTCTGCCACATCCACTGCTGCCAGAAAAATTATGCATATGTTCACCCTCTCCTGAATTCAAGCATGACACAATTTTTAGTTTAAAAGTCATCATGGATTCACCTTTGGAGTGTCGTTTGCCACTCTCCTTTCTTGTCACTCACTGGAAAACGATGTACTGTCAGGCTGGTTTTCATCCTCCATTCCTGAAATATATGGGTACCAATTTATCCTGATTAGAGCAAGAATATTCATACAGTCCATGATATGCCAATCTTGAAAGCATTATTGTTATTGAGGAAAACCAAAACTAGAGGGGTTCACAAAGATACATTTTAAAAGTAAAGACCCATACTAAATAAAACATGTTTCAAGTTCTTCCCAAAAATGTCTGGACATGTTGTCATAAATGCACAAGACTACTGTTCTCACAAAAGCTTAGATTTTTTAAACAAATACTGATAAAAGTATTGTACAGTGGCAGTCCTCTTATAAGGTCACCCCTTCTGCAGCAGAAAAGTGGCCTTACAAGAGGGTTGGCTTTTCTAGAGGGGGATCACAAAGATGTGAGTAATAATTACATATAAAGTATGAAAGGTGTGACTGATTTTCAAATATTTAATATTTTCATTTAAAAATCATAGGCATGTTATGGAATCAGTGTACTAAAGCTTGTATCAATGTTATTTTAAATAATTATGAATAATCATCAATTGTGGTGCAAAACCACCTTGGGACTAAAATCAGGGCACAAACATCTGGCAGAATTATCATTGTCTGTCCATTCCATCATCCCACTGTTGTAGAATGTATAACTGACAATGTGTATTTGAATCTTTCTGACATCAAATTTCTCAACAATGATCAAAGGACTCTCCCTCTTTTCATTTAGTCCAATTGCTTTCATTTTTCCTTCTAAACTGAGAATGTTAGACAACATTTTGCACTTTTTGCAACAACTTGTGCCTCCACTGGCAATTTGTAGTTATTACATTAAATGCTCAGTGCTTACAAAAGAAGTGAGTCTGTCATGTAATCAACTGGTTTTAGTCTGGTACCCTTTCAAGTACGTTTCATAATCTGTGAGATAGACCACAACGACTAATACTTTGCTTCTCAGCAGAAACCTTTTCTCATTTTATGATGACAACTATTGGTGGTAATAATAGACAGTAATTATCAAAGAAACAAAACCTATTGAATCTAAGAAACACACAGCAGTAATGATAATTGGGTTACTTAACTCTTTGTATAGATTAGGGTTAATTACTGTATCTCCATGTTGGAACAAATGTCAATGTGTTGAATTTAGAAATCAACAAATATTCATGAGATTTCTATCTGTAAACCCAATTATGTGGATGCTCTTGATGGGTAAATCAGAGTTTTTGCACTAATATGCCAGCCACTGGCTGTGTTAGAGGGGTGGCTGTCCTAGAGCGGTACTTTTGATTACAAACTCGTCAGTGCCAATGAATTATGGCCATATAAAGCGGGTAGCCGCTGATCAGGGAGGTCATTCAAGAGGGGACAACGGTATGCTTCCAAAAATGGTGAGAAATGTTCATATGAGAGAAACTGCTCTCAAACCAGAACTGTGTTCATGAAATAGGAGTGCCCAACCACAGTGCCTGAAAAACAGACCTAAATGCAAAATTTAACAGGACATATACTGTAAAATCAGAAACATTCGTGTAGGATTTATTTTAATTTTCTATCTGTAATGAATATCCATGAAATTTAATCCACAACATTATACTGTGAATTAATTTATTTTCATGGTTATCAATTTTTTGTGGCTTTGTGAATAATGACATTTTTGTCGGTAATTCAATTCGGGGAGGAGTTTTCCATTCAATGATCATTGTTCATCGAGGTTAAATCTGTAGTTTGAGGCAACCACGAAATCCACAAAAATGAGTGAATTTACAGTATAAACAGTGTGTCCCCACAAACTCATCCATTTACTCCCAAGCCACAAATTGTATCCCCATGAATATTTCTGATTTTACAGTGTATACAGGCAAATAGATGGACAAGTGTGACACTATGAACACTATATGCCATTTCCATATTAATTGTGAGGCATACAGATGGTCACATTAGTCTTACAAAGCAAGTCTCCAAATGTGGTGAAATGTTCAAAGAATGTCACTGAGCAATGATTTGTTGTTTGTTAGCTTTAATGGCACTTTTAACACATCATTGCCATTGTCGTGCAAAGGAAATGGAAGCTAAGTGCCTTTTCCAACGACACACCAAGGCAGGCACAATGACAGTATAATGGCAGTGCCAATTTAGGTGTACTGTAGCAGGACAAAAGAATGTGCAGCTGGAACAGTAGAGTTTACAAGAAGTTGTAGTAGTTCCATGAAAACTTACTGGCGTGGAGAAACATTTACAGTCAACCTGTCAAATGTGGCCCCCCATGGGAAAAGAAAAACTGGCCTTTGTACAGACAGGTGACTTCTGTACACAGGTTCACCTTCAAAAATTGTTTTTTGAACAAATATCAAGTACCGAATATCATTATCGTTATTATTTTATTTCATTATCAAGATTGTTTTATGTGCACTACTCAACAAAAACATAAATTATGTATATATGTTGTTCTCTCCCAAATTTATATTCCACACAAGATTACTGTATCCTGCTCACTTTAATCCATACAAATTAAATCATCACCGACTTAAAATAATCACTGATCTTAGTTTGTTTTGTGCACCATGATGAAACACTAATTTCACTGACTGACTGACAGCTTATATACGACTGGACTGTGAAACAGAGGACTAATTCTTTGGTCAGACAACTTGTATAAATTAGGTTTGGACACATTTTGATTTGCAAGTTGCTCAACTCCCTGAAATCAAAAGACAGTCAGCTTATATGAGAGGCCTGTCAGGAGTAATAAATCAAAAAAAGCTGTATATGGCTATTCTTTGTGACCCATGAATCGAACCTTTGCCTGACTTTACAGACAAGTTTTAAATATTGAATGACCCATGGCCCTAATGAAAAAGGATGTAACTCGTATCGCTTCTCCATCAGAGATAGCTTTAATTTGCCGGCTAATTGATGAAGATATCGAACTTAACCTGTCACACTGGCACAAAAGGCAATTTCCATTTCTGCTGCAATAACACGACTACTTTTCCCACCATCCAGCAAACAAATTGCTTCGACCCTCTACCCTAATGATAAAAAATGCTTTCTTTTGAATCTGACATATTAAAACCTACAAGTTACACTGACAATGCGACCGGAGTACAATGAGTACAAGCGAGATAACAAATGTTTGCACATCGATTCACATGATATTCCTTTATCTAAACAATGCCTTTCTCAAAACAAAAGTTTAGTTTGCACAGACTGAGCAGTCACTGTATATATGCTCCTGTGATTGCTTAATGCAGGGAGAAACCATTGTTTGGTTAGGAAACACCTGGCTGCTGACCACAGAAAGCAGGTGACCATTACACACTGGGGGGGGGGGGGAGGGAAATCAGAATGGCCATTGTGATCAGGTGACCGCTATGTAAAGGCGACCGTTAGGACAGGTTTGACTGTACATTAATCACCATATTATCTCCAATATTTGATTAGTTAAATAAGCCAAGTGTATATCCAAATTTATAATTGATTATTACAATTATCAATAAATCTGTAAAACTAATGTTAACAAGATGCCCAATTGGGCCTGATAGTGCTCAACTGGCTTGCATAACTTAAAAGTTGACCATTTCACTATGAAGGCTTTTGTAGTATTGTAAGAACATAAACCTATGTAAACTATCTTCCAACCTTCATATCATGCAGATTTGACCTAATTTACTACTCTGAAGAAAAAAAATATCCAAAGATAATGGCATAATTAATATGCATAGTTCTAGATCACAATCAAATTCTTCAAAGATCTTGATGATATAAACCCGTTTATTCAGTTTTATCAAACTCAGATGGGAAATATAGTTTCTAGAGAAGTAACAATCAGATGCAAGATCACCACATTAATATGGGCAGATCTCACTTGTTGATATAAACTATTTACCAAGTGTAAAAAAAAAATTAAATTGAAATTCGCTCTCCAGCTCAGCCAATCACATACAAGATTACCTTATAAACATGTGTAAATCTTGTTCATAATCAAACTCACCCACAATCTTGATGATATAACACTATTTAACAACTAGGATCAAAACTGGATCATAAACAGAGTGGCAATGGTGTTGACAAGTTCAGCCAATCAGATGCAAGATTACCATATTAATATGTTTGGATCTTGCTCATTACTGAACTTGCCAGAGATCATAATGATAAGCTTATATTCCAAGTCTGATAAAAATTGTATCAGAAATATGGTCTCTCAAGTGTTAACAAGCAATTGTTGATGGATGGATGGACAATAGATGCAAGTCATACCATAAGCTCATTTGGCTATCCAAATTACTCATTTAAATGAATAGTCATTGATGCTAGTTATGCTTATGGTTGGATGTTCCATTAGATATAGATGAAGCGCAGTGTACAATGGTTGATGTCTTCTGTGTCTTAGTGTCACAGTTGTACAATCTGAAGGACTTTCATGCCAAATCAAATAACAGCTCTACATGGGTCACAGTGACCTACTTTTGTGATAAGGATGTAGTACTCATCCAGATGTATCCTCTATCCAAGTTCCATGATTACAGTGCTTTATTCAGTAAGGAAGGTGTTTGGCACTGTAAGTGCAGAAGGCAATTTGTCACTGCTGAACATCCTGTTATCTCAGGTGAATATTCAACATTGTAGACAATGCTTGCATCAAATTTGCATAGCAATAAATTTTTGGATTTTTAAACCATGGTTTTCAAGGTTTAACAAATAAACTTTAATTTCCCTTAGAAAATGTATATTTAATTCATATCATAGTCTGAATACACATCAGAGGTAATTTAACTGTATATCTAGGTTCTCCATGTCACTGTTTCCATGTCTCAGTTGGCAAGCTCTTCTGTGCATGAAACAAACTTAGCTTTTGCCATCAGGCGCCATTCATGGACCAGCCAACCCTAACAAGACCTTCTCAGCAAGGCTATAAATATTTAAGTTAGACCAATGAAATATTTTGTACTACTAATAACAACTTGGTAAACATGCACTGAAAAGCTCAGCAGTATGATCTGATGCAGAAAGGCAACACTATGTTAAACAATAAGTTCACAAAGTACATTTAGACCTCAATCATCTCCAGTTCTGTTTCAGAAACTGCAGTTCAAAACCATATGGCGGCCACTGGCTTCTTGCAAGATCTCTCAACTCAACGTAATCTTTGTATTTTTTTTTTTACATTTCATATGGCAGTGGCAATCATTGCTCCCACCAAAAGCAATACTCAAATATACAAGCAATACACAATGTGATGTCCAATAAATGTAATTGTTGCCTTTCCTCCTTTTTTTCCAAGCATGGCCAAGAATCTGAATTTTCCTTTTTATACTCCTGCGCAGATTATTTGAACTTTTTAAGAGAATGATCATCCCTTTTACCTTCAAAGGGTTTTTATTTGTTGGACAACATTTCTATATAATGCTATAAGATAAAAATAAAAGTTTGCAGGCATTTTGAAAAACATGGGCAGATTAAAGCATCTGAGGTACCCATGCAAAGTTAATATGGTTCCCCCCCAATTCCACTGAATCTAATATGATAAGAGTCTCTAGAAGGGACCGACACTACTGAGGTACCCATGTAAAGTTAATATGGTTCCCTGACCAATTCCACTGAATCTAATATGATAAGAGTCTCTAGAAGGGACCGACACTACTGCCCAAAAAGAAAAGCTAGGAATCCATGACAAGTCCTTTTTCTGTTATAGTTACCCAGCAAAAATGACATTTGCTTGCTTTAAAGACTTTATCCACTGCACATGTCCATTCAGAAGCAGTATCTATTGGATGTCAGATTGGTATCATTTTCATTTAGGACCAACCAGACACCATAATAAGTTTTCTGGTGAAAACCCCATGTTCATATGGCTTTCCATTTAGGAGTAGTGATAACAAGATTTTCAAGATGGCTGCCATGGCAGTCATACTTGATGTCGCATCAGCACTATTTTCATTTAGGACCAACTAGACATAATAAAAAGTCTACTGGTGAAAACCTAATATTGATATGGCCATCCATCATAGGACTAGTAATAACAAGGTTTTCAAAATGACCACCATGGTCGCTATATTAGAGGTCAGATTGGCACCATTTTAATTTAGGACCAACTAGACATCATAAGAAGTGTTCTGGTGAAAATCCCATCTCTAAATGACTCCATTTATGAAGAGTAGTGATAAGATTTTCAAGATGGCTACCATTGTGCATATATTCTTGTCAGATTGGTACCATTTTCATTTAGGACCACTAGACATCATAAAAAGTATTTTAGTGAAACCCAATGTTGATATGATTTTCCATTCAGGAGGAGTATTCATTTAGGACCAACTAGACCATGGGATGAATGTGTGTGTAAAGTTTCATGGCAATCTTTGAAGTAGTTTAGGAGGAGTAGTGATAACAATCTTGTGCTAAGGGATGGACGGACAACATTCAACAGGCCATACCATAAGCTCTTCTGGTCTATGACAAGTGGAGCTAAAAACCTGGATTGGGACAAAACCCAGTCAAGCCAATATCCAGATATGACCGTAATGATTGTATTTATGTATTTTTTGGCAATTATTCTTCAAGCCCACAATTTAAGGGTCATTTGAGTAAGACTTACAGTCAAATCATAAGGGTTGGAGGCTGTGCATTTACTGTCAGACATACAGTAGGATGGTTAGTCCAGCATTAGCCTAACGCTACTTAACGATAGCTTCACTGAACGCAGCCTAGGTACAAAAGCATAATTATGGTGCACAACAAAACCTATGTTGTCACGAGCTAACACAAAATCTTCACCAAGAATGTACAAATAATGCACATATATTTACAGAGTTACTCCACTTCCAAGGGGGAAGGTGCCATGAAACCCACTCCAAACTGTTGCAAAGAAAGAATGGTTGATATGCAATGAGGCTGTATGTATGCATATAATTTAAAAACAGGTATACCAAGCATGTGTCATAAACAGCAACTCGGGTGCAAAAAATCTTGGTGTTTTGTGTAAATCACTATCAATCTGGCAATAATGCATCAAATTATGACAACCATGAAGAAATAAAAACAAGATGTCGTTCACCTGGTTTAAATAACTGAAAGTGACACTGAAATTTAGAAATAAACATTATAACAATAAAAAGGACATCTAAACACAAATAACTGAATATTTTAACAAAATCTGTCAAGTAATTTTGAAGCTATGACCATTTAAAGATTTTTCTGGTCGATAACTCATCACAAGCTTACTACCTTTTCCTGATTTAGATGAGATCACAGATGAGGAATACTAATTAAAATTGTTTTACATTTTCTTTAACAGAACTTCAGACCATTTCTATTTCTTTCACTTTCAAGAAAATGCACATAAATTATATTCATCTTCAGATAAATACATTTGTAAATGAGAAGAAATATATATTATTTAAATTACTGAAGAAAAAAAATATAAGTTTACATTTAGTTTTGAAAAAATGTAAATTTGATGTTTCTGGAAAATTGAACGAAAAAAATCTCATATCAGGGCCTGAAAATTTAGCTTTTGACTCGCTGGTCCAGGACCAGTAGGACCCTACATTGCCTGTTGATGGTTAGTTTTAGCTATGGTTGAGAACAGACAAACGTTTGACTGATGATGCTGAAGAACAGACTGGCAATCCATGTATTGCATGCTAAATTTGCAGATTTCCAGTTACATTTTGACACCACCAATCTCTCACTATCGATGAACTTCCGCTTGCATCAGATGATTTAAGGATTAAAAAGCACATTTTCTTCAATTTATAGGAACAGGTAAGAAATTTTAAAGGTCCAATGGGCTAGTGCTGCTAACATGACAGGTCCATAGCTATAAACAATCAGTCACAGACCTTGGTCCACAGTAATTTTCAGGACCTGAATATTTAAATATATTCTTAGCTAGCACAACATTTCAAACATGTCTAGTGACATGAACAAGGTCAATCATGTACAATACTCAAGTCTGAATAAATATAAATTGTATTTCAATCATTTAAATTTCCATTTTCATTCCTGCTAAAATTGTCCAAAAAACTATCTGTATGTGTAGCACAATCTTCCAGATAATTCTACTTCAAACTGCAAACAAATTACCTTTAATTTGTATTATAAGGTATCATTAAATAAGATTAAAAACTTTTTATATCTTTTATGACATCTTCAAAACTCATAAATATTAATGAGATTGACAAAATTTATCTTCCCTTCAATTTCTAAAAATTTATCTTCCCTTCAATTTTTAAACTGTTGTTTATGTTATGATGACCTCTTTAATTTTGTTATATTTATTTCTTAACTGCAGTATCACTTTAACAGTTAATCATTTCATTAGCAAGAACACAACTTATGTAAACTGTCTCCAAAAGTTTGTATCATGCTTATTTTATCTATTTCACCATATCCTGATAAAAAATTCTTTCAAAAGACTAATTAATATGCATAGTCTCTTGCTCATAATCGAAATCACTCAAGATCAGATGCAAGATCACCTCAATAATATGTGTGGATCTTGCTAATTATCAAACTCATCCAAGATCTTGAAGATATAAGCTGATATTCCAAGTTAATATCAGATCAGAATTATGACTTCCAGACTAGTAACAAGTTCAGCCAATCAGATGCAAGATCATTTCGTATCAAAATCAAACTTACCCAAAAGCTTGATGATATAAGCATATATTTCAAGTCTGATCAAAATTGGATCAGAAAGAACATTTTCCCAGTAAATTGTGTTTCTCCAAGACTACTTACCCAATATGTCACATTAACGTTAGGGATTTAAGCCTGCTACCTCCCAAATCCAGCCTTACTAAAAGACGAAAATTCGTCTTTTCTATCTATATCATATAGACAAAGGACAATAACTCGTGCCCATTTCCTCCCCTTGCTGCCACCCGGTGTCGCTTGGTTTTAAGCTGAGTGAAATACAAACAAGGATGCTTGCATGGTTGGGTGGCTGGGAGGGTTTTTAAGTAATGTGATCAGGTAATAGGTAATAGGAGGAGGGAATGCTGAGCATCCTACCTTGGGTATCCTTCTAGGGAATAAAATGTCTGGAATCGCTATGCAAACCATAACCTCTCTCTTTACTTAAAAGCAACACAGCCTATGGTCATATGATCTCTGACCTCTAAATCCTGTTAAGAAGTTGACTATTGAATTCTTCTTACCCAAAAAATGTCACTGGCGAATCCAGCGAAGCTAAGAAGCTGTGTTGGCTTTAACTGGGTCTGGTGATCATTTGGGTCACTGCCACAGGACCCACCAGATTCAGAGTCTATCTCTGTGAAGCTAAATCACTGAGATAAAAACTCGAGAAGGTTGACTCTGCATGCCAGCCAACAATTTCTATTATGTCTCGGATTGAAATGTTACATTCGAAAGCAAGGCTTGCAGAGATCACTCTAATTTCATGAGCTGAAATCCTCATGAGGTGGCTCTGATCTTTTGAGACTTCAAAGAATGCCCAACATATAACCCACTTCAGCCACAAAGATAGGGCTTGAGAGGTGATATCCTGCTTCCCGGCCTTAACTGGTGTGTGCCACAACTTGCATCTGTGCACTTCAAGTAGTGCTTGAGGGTGCAGACAGGGTCTTGCCTGGTCCATGCTCTAGACGTGTCTGTCAAAGAGAGGGAACGTATGACAACTCTGATTGCCCACTGACAGCAACCCTGTTTTGGGGCACAAAGCCTGGTTGCATCATGAGGACCACCAAACCATCTGATGTAAACTGAAGATAGTTCGGGTCAACTGAAAGTGCGTGTAACTCGCTCACCCTGCTTGCCGAAGCTAAGGCCATCACAAAATATGTTTTGTATGATAGTAGCTTCAACGAGGTTCAAGCTGAAGGCTTGAATTTATCTGAATTAAGTGATGTTAAAACCCAGGACAGATTCCATTTTGGAAACAGAGTGTGGGATTTTGGTTTATCCAAATCAAAATTATTTAGTAGGTGTGATAGATCTTTATCATGACTGATATCTCTTCTGTCATGATGCCTGAATGTGTCAGATATCATGGAGCAGTAGCCTTTCATGGTAATTGAGGCCAGCTTTTTCTCCTCGCAAAGCCAGAGAAAAAAAAGTCATCCAGTTGGGGATCGAGGCACTCAAAGTGATGATGTTATTGACTCTGCACCAGTCCCTGAAAACACGCCACTTTCCCTCATTAGCCTTAAGAATGAAGGGCCTTCTTGCTCTTGAGTTTCTCTCCACAATCGAAGGACTAAGTTTTTTCTTTTGCAATGCTGTCCTGACAAGAACCAGGCGTGAAGGAGAAGACAGTCCATGCAGCTGCAACTGTGGTTGTTTGAGAAGATTCAGCTTTGCTGGAATCTTCCTAGGCAGATTTATCACTAGATCGAGTAGATCACTGTAGACCCCTGGCTCCCACATGCCACTGACCGTATTGAAGCCCGGCAACAGGTGGGATCCCCAACTGTACATACTGGCATCTGTACATTGTCACTTCTGACTGGGGCTTCTCCAAAGGAATTCATGTTGTGAGCCAACCGTGGTTGTGCCACTGACCCAAGAATGATCTAACCTTGTTTGTGATCCTGACCTTTTGATTGAGTGGACTTGAACATGGGCGCCATTGAACCAGCAAGGTCATCTGTAAATAAAAAAAAAAGACATAAAAAGACAGCCCAGCAGGATCAAGTCCACTGCCAGATTGAGTAATTCATGGAATTGCAAGACCTCTCTCACTGAAATCCAAGTCCTGTTGGAAACGGACTCGACAAGTTTGATGATCTGTATCAGGTAGTCTTATCAGACTGAGATTGGTGATAAGCTCCATGCCCAGATGGACAAAACACAGGGATGGATGAAGGTTGGACTTTTCCCAGTTCACAAGAAAACCGAGATGATTCAAAAGGGATACGAGATTGTTTCTGCCCTAGAGAAGAATAAAACTTGCCATATGTTTCTGGAGGATGTCATCCAAGTACACCATGATCGCTGTAGATTAAGTCAATTGGAACAGAGTGATCCATGATTTTGGTAAAGACCCAAGGGTCAATGTTTAAACCAAACAGAAGAACTGGTAAACCTGGTCAAAATGAAGAAATTGTCACGATGCTGGGTAGATAGGGACCTGAAAATATGAATTAGTCAGATCTAGACTGATGGCATACTTGTCCCTTTTGATGGAGAGTCGTATCGATCTTGCCGTCTCCATCTTGAACTTTGGCGGAAGAATGTATTGGTTGAGGTGACTCAAGTCGACAATCGACCTCAACTTGCCATTGGTCTTTGTATAAGGAAAAGCCTTGAATAAAACCCTGGAGATTGTGGTTTTCTCTCAATCTCCACCGCCCTCTTGTAGACAAGTGACCGTATCTCCGGTTGTAGAATATTGTCCTTCACCCGATCTGACAATATGTCTGTTAGAAGGGGAGAGGAGGGGGTTGAATAAATGAAATCCGAAGCCCCTCTGAAATGACTTGGTGATGTCTTGAGGAAATAGGTTGATCCAACGAGATTGGAATTGCAGGAGTCTGGTGCCCACCTGTAGGCTGTCTGCGGGCAGTGTGGTTGGTAGATCAGCATCAAGAGTTAGGATGCTTGGGGGAAAAGAAACTTGGACATGGCGACAACATTTCGAACCATTTTCGATGTGACATAAAACACATTCTTTCCACTTAAAAAAAAGTGGGACAGACATGTGGACAGCTGCTAAATTCTTATCCAGAGCCAGGAGTTCAGTATAGAAGGTGTCAGAGTGGGTTTTGTACCAGCATAATGAAAACGTCACTGGTACTCGACTTTCAGAAAAGAAAGCCTTAGCATTTTTTGGATCACAGACTCTTCCAGACAGATGGTAATTAATCTCCCTGATCTTCGCTGACTGGGGAAGCAGCCTGAAGGACAGAGTCTCTCCCTCATCGTCGATATATCTACCAAAGCCTTGACCATATAGTCATGCATGGCGGTAGGGAGAGGAGGGAGCCAACAATACCTATTATATCTCTTCGACTGCAGCCTTAAAGCTGAAATTAGTCCGCTTTATTGATTGATCTGAGTAAGGCTGTTGTTCAGGAGTATCTTCACACTCACTGTGTGTAGTGTCTTGTTCTGGTTCTATCTACATATCTGGATAAATTATCCCAGGGGGTATAGATGATGCAATGCCATCATCTCTGTGTAATTCACGGCAACTTCCCTATGGGTAAGCCATAAACATATGGAAACCAGCTCTGCTGGACAAATTTGTCAAACCGGTACAGATGGCTGGTTTGCCAGGAGTATGGTCAGCATGGTTGCCAGACGTGTGGAAGGCAGTCTGGTCGGTGCCAGTACATACGGATCTATCACTAAAATCCCTGTCATGGTATGTATGTGTATATGTGGGCCTGGCAAGATGGATGGATCCATCACTAAAACCTCTGCAGTTGTAGAGAGATAAAGCAGTAGGAATGGCTAGACAGTCAGATCTATCAGTAAGATCCCCGAACTGAGATGGCTGGACTGGCAGGACAAAGGCCATGCTCGGACAGGCAGGGGGACTTACCTCCACTGGGCTGCCTATAATTGGGGGGACACTCCCCCAATGTGCCAGAATTACCTGTAGAAGAAAGAGGGGGAAACAAGGGCAAAATCTGCTCAGAATTTAATAATTTCATATCATCTCCTGAACCAGTTGACACATCTGTAATTCGAAATCCAGCACAGATAATTGTGACTGCACAACATCATTGTTTTGCTCACCCATTTCCGCAGAAGTGATAGTAGCTGATGGTTGTAAACACTGCATTTTTGGTGGGGTGGGAGAGGACCCCAGCAATATCCCCCACAAGGATCGCAAGAGATTCTGTTTTTGGATGAATACTTAATATGTCTGTGTTGTCCTTGCGAAATCTTTCCCTCTTTTCTTTGCCTTTGGACGACTTCTGCAAGACAGTGGCTCATACATCCTCAGACCATATTGTGCACACACTGCAAGGTAGGTACAAAGTATATTTTGTACACGCCAGACACAACTCAAGTGGATCTTCCCTGGCCTTGAACTTCTTGCATCTATTGCACTTTGTCTACATGTTTCACTGAAACAACACAATAATATAAAAATTATATAAATTAACAATGCAGCATGTTAATAAGTCGCTAAAGCAACACCCGTTACGGAGTGAGCGAACAATAGGCAGAACGTGTTAAACTTGAAACACAACATGCATCAACGATAGCATGTTGTACCAAGCAGTCTAAATAGACAAAGTCTGAGAATGTGACAAAGTATTGAAAATATTGGAAAAAATTCAAAATTAATGTATACCGCCTGTAGAGGAATGATTAACACAATATAAATCCAAATTTCTGGATGGATGGTTAAAATTCACATCGATATGGGCATGGATTTACAGGAGGTTTTTCGTACAATGTTGACTATATGACAGCAAAGCTGAAAAACTAGCGACACCTGGAGGCAGCAAGGGAAGGTAATGGGCAAAAGTTATTGCCCTTTGTCTATATATATGACATAGATAGAAAAGATAAATTTTCATCTTTTAGTCGGGGAACCTATTTGGAGGAATATGGCTTCCAGAATGTAACAAGCTCAACCAACCAGATGCAAGATCACCTCATTAATATGCATGCATTTTGCTTATTATCAAACTTGTCAGAGATCTTATTGATATGAACGTATATTCCAAGTTTTATCAAAATTGGTTCAAAAATATGACTTCCGGAGTGGAAACAAGGTCAGCCACTTAAAAAGATTACCTCATTAATATGCATGCATGTGCTCATTTATTAACTCGTCCAAGATCTTGATGATATAGGCTCGTATTTCAAGTTTGATCAAAATCAGATACAAAATATAACTACCAGAACAGCCAATCAGATGCAAGATGAACTCATTAATATGTGTATCTCATTCATGATCAAACTTGCCTGAGATCTTGAAGATATGAGCCCACTTTACAAGTTTTTATCAAAATAATATCAGGATTACAGCCTCCCGAGTGGTATTAAGATCAGCGAATCAAAAGCAAGATCAGCTAAGTGGTATGCATGGATTTTGCTCATGATCAACTTCATCCAATATCTTAAAGATAAAAATAATATATTCCAAGTTTCATCAAAATCAGCTCAGAAATATAACCTTCAGAGTGGTAACAAGGTCAGCCAATCAGATGCAAGATCACCTCATTAAATGAATCTTGCTCATTACTGAACTCATCTGAGATTTTGATCATATAAACTCGTATTCCAATTTGGATTGAAATTGGATTAGATACATGGACTCCACAGTGGTAACAAACAATTGTTGATGGATGAATGATGCACAATGGATGCTGCACAATGGATGCTGAGCCATACCATTAGCTGACTTGGTCTTATGGCCAAGTGAGCTTAAATTATTGTAAAAGGTCAGAGACAATATTTGTAAATGTTTGGCAGTGCTTCGTTGACATTAGTGATCTGACATCCCTTTTTTTCTGAGACAGACTGATCCTTAACCAGAAACACAAGTGTTCTGCTGACCCCAGTGTCAACTACATCCATGTGTTGATGGTCCACCCCACCTCCGTGCATCATGCTATGATGTACCCCCACAAAGTCTAATTTGCAAAAACATTACCATAAAATTTTTACACATAATTTTACTTTTTACCACAACACCAGCAGCACCAGAAAAGTGATACTTAAGTCTTGCCATTTGTCACTGCAGGTGAAACAATAAAACCATACCTTCATATAATCTTCGATGTCAAACACAAAAGGGGTTTGACCAAAGTTGGCTTCCACCACTTCACCTGGTGTTTGAAGACCTACTGTGGGGTACAGATTTGGCTGAAAGAAAGAAAAAAGAATTCTGGAGTTTAGTATTTACTGATGAAATTAAACTAAAGTTGTGCAATTTTTCATCTTGCTTGCTCACATAACAATATGACAGTAACTTTTTACCTTCAGAACCTTGGATCACTAGAGATTTTGTATGTCAGTTCCTAAGACAATATTACATCTCTTCTGTTACACCTTTTCAGACACTTTTGACAAGTGAGACAACAAGGCCTTGGCCTGCATGCCAAGTCCATGCTCAATCAAAAAACTTCAATCAAAACACTTGTTGATAACCCTGTGCTACCACAAATGACACCATCAATAGTAGTATTACAAAAGTAAAGCTCTTTTTGATTGACTAACAAAAAATCCCAATCTCAAACTCGGCTCATACGTCATATGATCTCCAAGCCAGCACTCTCAATTTGTATGCTACATGTGCTAGTAAACTATGATCAAGCAATCTAAATTTATACAGGGCTGAGCACATTTATTTTCCATCCACTTGTCCAGGACAAGTGGTTTCAGAAAATTCACTTGTACCACCTACCTTTTCACTTGTCCCAAAATTTAATTCGCTTGTCAAGATTTGATGAGATGTATGCACTTTAAGCCATAAAAAGAACAAACGAAATAATGTAAAACATTTATTTCTTGATAGAATTTAATTTTTCAAATACATTTTGTTACATCAGAGGTTTTCAGTTTTCCATTGTCCAGGTATCTTATATGCACTATTTCTTGCTCCAATACAGTAGCATCAATAGTCCGATCAGCAAGAATGGAAAGGAATTTACTGGAATTTAGACTTTCCAGGACTTCTTCTCTTAAGACTTGATCAATTGATAGAACGGGCTAGGCTGTACACTGTGTTAAAGAGAGCTTTCATTTATTTCATTTCAGTCTCATTTAGTTTTGAAAGGACATCTAGTAAAGTGTCAGCAACACTAACTTCAAGACAGGGATAACTATCAACCCAATGCAGCTGAAAATTTCTATGAATCTTAGTAGTGTCATATTTGACATTTTTTGCTGCCACAGAGTCTGGCTTATATTTTACCCCTCCACTTTCACATGAATTTTCCTTCTCTAAATCTACTTTATTAACTTCCTTGCAAAAATAATTTAGCAAACTCATTTTATCCACAGAGTAAATATCACCGTGCTTGACAACTACAACTGTACTTCTAAAGTGATCATAACATACATACATCTTATGAACAGAGACAGCTCCTTAATTAGCGTAATCCACTCAAGTTTTTTTTTTTTTTGTTTTGCTTCAAATGCAATATTGGACTTGGAAGTTAATCCTCTGCATAGTCAATTAAAAATTAAAGATTCATCACTGCCATTTAATCCGTTCATAAAGGGAACTGCCACTAATGTCAATAAAGTGCCTTTCATTAATTTAACTGAATTGACTCGCTGGATTAAAATCATAGGGTACATGATTCATGAGTATCCGGTTTGAGTAAACACAATGCAACAAAGACATTTAAAACACTGCTAATTAATTTATACCAGCTTTATTTTGTTTCACGTGTTTTGATTGGCCTACTTTGGTTGCTTAACCCAGTATGTAGTCAAGTGGTAATAGAACGTGCACATATCAATGACCACCATCAGGTGTGATACAGGATGTCATAAATACCTTGAGAGGGGTAAAAGCAAGCATTCAGTACCCCTGGAGGGCAGATAAAGTGATTTCTTGAGGGTGTGATGTTTTTGCTTCTTTTTTTTCCCACCACTGTGGAATTCAATTCTTTGTCAGAAATTCGCTTTCTGTTTGACTTTCATCTTAGGTTTATGTGGGTTTTAACAGCTTGTTCATCAGAGTCATCATATCTGCTGCAATTTTTATTGCTTTCACAATTTGAGCATGTTACTGGGGTACAGAAATCTGTTATCCATTATTCCATATCATGCTCTTAGTGAAACTTTGCCGATTTTACAACTGATAATGGCACTACTATCATGTGACTGCAAACACATGCTTATAAGAATTGCCAAGACAACAAATTTTTTTTAGTTAAAAATGTTCATAAAACTGGAGTGGAAGTTACCTCAATACGTTACTTTAATTTGTTTCATTTTTCTCATCAAGACTATTGCATTTTGGTTGCATGCCAAGCTTATTCTTAACCTCTCAACCATGAAATAGTATGGAATATACTGAGTATATGATTATTTCCAGATGATCCAGAGCTTTGCTATATGTAGGATTAGGAAAATCTGGGAAAATAGATAGTCTGAGCATAGTGGCCAGTGCAATTTAAAAAGATCGCTTGATAGATTTTGTTCTGTTTCATAAAAACTGACCAATTCAGACATTTAATGATTGGTTAGCACATATGTATCAGATTAAAAGTTTAAAAAACACGCCTTGTTCATTTGTTGGCACCACTTTTGGCATGTTAATTGTCTTTTTTTGAAGGACTTGGTTTCTTATTTCACAAATCCCATAAGGTTATGTCCTACCTGAAACACTGTATATCCAATAAAAAAATTAAATCAAGAAAGCACAACTTACAGCCTTTAACTTTCATATTTTACATACAAATTATCCATGGATAGATGAATTCAAAACAAAACATGACTTTGCTGGTGCCATGCTAATTGGCCCTTTGCAATTTTACTTGATGTACATGAACATTTTGGTGGGAATATAACATCAGCACATGCTGTGTTAAGTTCCCTAAGCTTGAGTGATGTTTCTATTTTTGTCTTTGGTGGACCATATCAACAACTAAGAACTGTAAAGTACCGAAAAGTGCACTCCAAGAGAACAAGATACTTTAGATCTGGTCTTAATAGATCAATTTCCTTGCTTATTTTTACACACCTGGTGCATCTGTTCAGCAGAATATGAGAACAAATATATTTTTAAATCATTTCAGTCTATAAGATCAATGTTCTGTGAACATTTAAAAGAAAGAAAGCAAAGAAAAAACTTAGTTTTACTTTATTCCAGGAATTTAGTCTATCCTACAACATATTTATAACATGGTACTAGTGATGTTTATTTTGCAAACATGGACCACGCTTGAATATTTTTCAGTTTATTTACATATGCATTACTATCATGATACATATCATATGAAAGACAATTATCATGATACATATGGTCATATAACATAGCTAGCAATACCCAGCTATATTTAAAATACTGAAAATGAAGAATTGTGAATAGCAAAAAACACATCTACACCACTGGTCTAATTTATATATTAAATTCCATAGAGATAACTTCAATGGTTTTGGAGTTTTACCCATGAACAAAGGTGTGGATGATGGATGGACAAATGGACAAATACATTAAAATACTGAAACTGAAGAACAAATCTTGAATGGTTCTAGAGTTACGTTCTGGAAATGATATTGTGAATGATGGATCAATGGATTAACAGACAAATGGATAAAAACATTAAAAATACTGCAACTGAAAAATTTTGAATAGCAAAAGGAATATCTGTTGTGCTGAGGTGTGCCATAAAATGTTATTACATACATACATACATACATACATACATAATCTAAATACCAAATTTTAGAGATATCTTAAATGGTTTTGGAGTTTAATCCCAGAAATGAAAGTGTGGATAATAGATAGATGAATGGACAGACCAATGGACAAAAGCATTATACAATTTTGAAACTATAGAAATGTGAATAGCAAAAATCACATCTGGACCACCAGTCAAATATGTCTACCAATTTTCACAGAGATACCTTGAATGGTTTTCAAGTGTTGCTCCAGAAACAATTGTGTGAATGATAGTTGGATGGATGGATGAATAGACAAATGGATGAAAACATTAAAAAATAATGAAATTGAAAAAGTGTGAATAGCAAAAGGCATATCTACACCACTAGGTCAAATATATCTACCAAATTTCATAGAGATAAAATAGTTTCGGAGTTTTGTCCCAGAAATCAAAGTGTGGATAATGGATGGATGCACAGACAAATGGCCAAAAACATTAAAAATATTGAAACTTCAGAACTGTGAATAGCAAAAGACATATTTTGACCACTAGTCTAATATGTATACCAAGTTTCATGGATATATCTTGAATGGTTTTGTAGTTATGCTGTATAAACCACAGAATCATGGATGGATAGACACACAGAACCTATTTCTATAGCGGGGGATACAACCAGAGCAACTGCATCCCACCCACTGACAGTGACCCAGGGGAGCATAATGCAAAATCTGTCATATATATCATGTGTTTTCCTGCTATGATTGCATATATAAAGTTTAATCTGAAAATATTTGAAACTGTCATTGTAACTGAAATACTTGTCCATCCGGCCTTTGACCTCCTCCCAGGGACCCCAGGGGTGGGAGCCAAAGGATGTACCTCCCCCCTCTTGCAGATGGTACCCAAGGGCAACATAACTACAATGTTTAGTGTATTTTCCCCCAGCGGTTTAGGAGATGTGGTGACAAACAAACTGATGGTGTCTCAATATCCCCCACCAAAGCATGAGGATAATGCATGCCAACCATTACAAAGTCTGCAAAGAGATTCCACATTGTGAGTGCAGTTACACTACAGATTCTGTGTCCATCCCAGCTGAGTTCCGATTTTGTCTGTGCTCAGAGGTAGATTCTATTTTCCAAAGGTAAATGTTGATTGGACAAGCCACCAGGATTTTTCCAGAAATCCATATATTTTAGCCAGTGATATTACAGCTACTATATCGTGTAGACCCAAGTGTGAAGCATATGGTGAATATCTGTGTTGAACTGATTTGCTCTGAAAAATAACTATTATTAACACTGTTATCCTCATCCAAGTAGTATCTGAAGTATCAGCCAGAGTATACAATGGTGTGTACTGGAATGCTGTAGAATTGTCTATGATGTTTTCTGCACACGGTGCAGCAAAATGGTAAGTATCAGGAATGCAAATGGATGATTGTAGATGGCATGTAACAGGGTCAAAACATACGCTGAATACTAAGCTAGTAGCAACAAATGCCAAGACATCCTTTTGATTTTCCAAGCCTGGACCAGCAGATGATTAAGCGATTTATGCAGAGACATTGTTTATGAACTTTTTGATTGAACATAATATACCTATAGCAGTAGGTGATCATGCCACCAGTCTCTTCAAAAGGATGTTTCCTGATTTTGCAATGGCCTGTGAGTTCATATGCAGATGCACCAAAAGTACTGTCATAAAATTAATGTTCTTAGAGATGACACCAGTGCATCAATTTCAGAAATATTGAAAACTATCCCATTTGCAATGGCAACTGATGGCAGTAGTACAGGGAACAATTATCCTGTTGTTGTAACATATTATGATGAAACTGCAGGAAAAATTCACAGTGAGATTATAGTTGTGCTCGCATGGCATTGCCCATATCCTGGTGAGAAATATTCCTTCTACTTGACAGAGAACTAAACATATAGCCTATCCCATGGAAGAATAGTATTGCCTTTGGCTCAGACAATGCTAGTGTAATGACGGGCTGCTGGAATGGTGTTGCAGTGTACATGAAAGAGAAGGCTGGTGATGGCATATATTTTCCTGGTTGCCCATGTCATTTAATTCACACAGCTGCAGAAAAAGCTGCCCATAAAACCTGAGCTCGTGCTTGTGGGCATATATTATTATTCAGATAAAGTTCAAAGCATCAAAATGAGTTGAGAGAATTCCAAAGTCTCCATAGTACCTGCACACATAAAATTCTGAAGCACATCGCAACCCAGTGGCTCCCTCTTGGCAAATGTATCAAGCAAGTACTTTAACAATGGAATGCCCTCAAAGCCTTCATAGAATCAGAAGTGGCCAAGGCAGCTAGCAAAAAGAGAAAAAAGCGGGGGTAATGAAGATGATAATTTGCCCAGTACAGACAAGTTACATCGGAGAGGAACAAAGCAATAGCTATTCAAGTAGAAAATTTTCAAACAAGCCTAGCAAGCAGAATGGCTCAAGCACAACACCAGTTCAACTTCTATAGTTTCTGCTTACACCCCACCCCACCCTGGGCAGCTTGTACCCCCTACCAACTTTAAAAACAAAAAGCATCAAGGATATGCACAAAACTTACTAATCATAAGATGACAATGTTAGGGACCGCTTGATGGCAACTGAGTTAGAAATTAAAAATCAATGAATGAAATGAATACGTTTTGTGCATTTTTATATCCTTGATGCTTTCATTTTTAAAATCAGTTGGGGGGTACAAGCTGCCGGGGGTGTAGGCAGAAACTATAGTGATCACAGAAGTCAGAATAGGATGGATACCAGTTCATCTGGTAGCACAAAGTCCCTTCAACTTCCAGTGCTGACAAAAGCAAAAGTCAAAGTAGGAAGGAAACCAGTTCGTCTAGTAGCAGAAAGTCTAGTTCAAATTCCAATGCCAATAAAAGCAAAAGTCAAAGTAAGAAGATGATGAAACCCTGAGAGAGTACCAGGACTGAGAGAATACATGATACTGCTTGACTGAACAGCATTTGCTTGGACAAGAGCATACCAATGTTTGTCAGTGTCAGCCTGTTTCTCACAGAATTGTGTGTACAAAATTACCTTTATATTATATGTGAACAAAAATGAAGATGGGTTTCATTGTCACATACAGTGTTACTGGAGTGTGTATAGTTTTAACCTGGGCAATTTCAAAATACTGATTTCTGTTCACTCACTAGTGCACACACAAAGTGCTGGCAGTGGGGGACCAGTTTTATCTGGAGTTTTCTGGCTGTGGATTTGACCACAACTATAGTACTTATAGTGCTAATACTCTCTGCATCATCACAATACAGATGAGTCTTGACAGGAAGCTGTCCACTTTACAGAAGCAATCTGTCCACTTTACAGAAGCAATCTTCAGCTGTAGAGGTGTGTGAAATGTAATACATGTGATGAAAATGTGTAATATACTGAATGTTTAGGAATTTATTCTAAATGTCTTCAATGTCATACCTATGTCACATAATGCCATGCTATCGGATAGAATATGGTCTGTTTCAAGTTAGACATTTTATAACTGAACAGACAAGCTGAATTCAATTGTATGTTGTACACATTAAATGATGAGAAGCATCATAGTGTTTATAATCCAATGTGATTATTCTTGTCAGAGACAGATTCATGCAAGAACGTGGTTAATTATAATAATAATCTCATAGTCAGTTTTATGAAAGAATTTCATGTGCAACGAAGTCAATTTATGTGTACACATGGGTAATGTATATCACTGTATTATCACACTTAAACGTGTCTCATGTAATACACAGCTCAGTTATTTTACTTTTAGCTGTTACGCGAGTCAATGAACTTTGTGGTGTTGTGTAACCCAGATACTGCAATCAATGGTAATGTTGGTTTGAGGAATGATACTGGTTATCTCAGTGTGAGGGGCCAAAGGTTCTGGACCAACAGGTCTGCAGTGTGAGGGGCAAAAGGTTCTGGACCAACAGGTCTGCAGAATAGAGAGTTTCTTGAGGGATCCATCAGCAGACTGGGAGAAGTGGATTACATGAGGTTGTTCCTTAACCATTTGTCGGAAGCTGTGGATTGGAAATATCTTGTGATCATTGCCTGGATGCCTCGAGATAAACACCTAAACACTGCACAAACACATACACACATGAACACATACACAACACACATTTTCACCTTTGTCTACAAACTTGAACTGATAATATAACAATATACAAAGATAAGCATGTGATAGTTAAAGTATTTACATGGAAATGTCTGTTGAAAAAAGTGGACACTCAATATTTAACTGTTATATTTCATCCAAGAAAGGAACCCCTGCATTCATATCCTGCTACAGTCAGTGTTTAATTACTGGGTGAACTGTACTGCTTTGTAAAAGCAGATGCTGTAGAAAAAGCAGAGTCCATTACTGCTATGCAGTACAAGAAAACTGAAAATCAAAGATGATGGTAGCATTCTGTATGTGGGTAGTTATATGAAAGAATGCATTAGAAGTGGGAAATTCTCAGAAGAGGAGCTCACACAATACTACACAAGTGTATGACACTATTACTGTGCAACCTGCAATTACATTCTGCTTCTTGCAGATGTTGCCAAATAATGTCTGTGAAAGACTGTCACATATATTCAAGTCTGTGAAGTATTTTCTGAATAGATTCCCCACAATGCATACACTGCAGATGAGTCACTTCAGCTCAAATTTCTTGTGTATGAAGAGGACAAATTACCAGATTCTGTTTCAGATTGTGAGTGCACTGATGTGTCATGGCATTTGATTGGCCAGTTGAAGGATCCAGCAACTGGAATACCAAAGTATGGTGATCTGTCATGCATCATGTTGACTATCCTTAAAATAAACCACAGCATTGTTGACTGTGAGCTGATATTTAATATGGTAAACAAAAAGCCATACTGTATTTAGATCAAACCTTGAAGACTAATTCATCACTCATCATTAGCAAGCCAAGATGGCATCTGGTATGCCCTGCTTTGAACACAAATACTGCCCAGCTCTTCTGAAAGCAGCTGAAGGTGCCAGAAGTATGAGTGTCAAGTCAGGGACCTGCTGTGGTCACCAAGCAGCTTAAGGTGCCACAAGTAAGAGTGTCAAGCCAGAAGCCTGCTGTAGTCACCAAGCAGCAAAAAGTACCAAAAGTAAGAGTGTCAAACCAGGAACTTGCCGTAGTCACCAAGCAGCTGAAGGTGCCACAAGTAGGAGTGTCATGCCAGGGACCCCAGTGTAGTCACCAAGCAGCAAGAAGTGTGACTGTATCAGGTGAAAATTGAACTCTATTCAAAGTTGGAAATTCTAATGCAAATGACTATATCTGGTGGATATTCTATTATCAATAACCTTATTAGGTTGAAGTTTCAAACAGAAGTGTGTTATAAATTCCAAATAAAAGTACTATCATCTGAAAATGCTTGTTGTTGTAAAATTACTTACAGTTCTTATGTTTATATTTTACAACAAGGTATGTGTTTTTTCAACTGCTGTTAACAGAACTGAAAACATTTTTCTACTACTGAAAACTACCCCAAACTAGAGCTTTCACAACAATAAAAAAAACCAAACTACTGAAAACAAGAGCTCTGACTACTAAAAACTACCCCAAACTACTGAAAACAAGAGCTTTCACTACTGAAAAATTGAGAGGGGTTGGCACGTATGCTGATTATACTTCACTCCAAGTCACAGATGGCTCTACTCTAATGAGATATAACCTTTGTCTTCTGATTCAAATATATACAAAACCACTGCAACAACAAAAAATTCCCTTGAATAAGCACTTTTTGAATGCAATGACTGAGATGCACTGTAGCACCTTTGAGTCTTCCCCAGTAATTGTCTTCTCTCTAACAAGTCCCATCTAAACTGATCTCTAACAAGTCCCATCTCAACTGATCTCTAACGTTATCTATTCAGCATAGAAAAAAAGATTTCTGTTAAAATCCAGAACTCTTTCTCATGTCTGCATATGTCAGTCAAACTCTAATGTTTGCCAATACTTACTGACTACAGACCAATACTATCACTGGAAAAGGTGTGAGACATTACATGATCAAAGACACACTGAAAACTTTTCGGACATTTGGGTATTGTCTGTCACCTTGAGGACTGACACTATTTATAACGCCAAACTGATAACCTCAACAGCTTTCAACCATTATTGATGAAACTTTCAGTTGACATTCAAAATGTATACCAGTTTATTAGAGGGTAGTCATCAAAATAAAAAGTCTGATTTTATATGTCATGCTATGCTAATGAGTAAGTGAGGCTACCTCTGCTCTGTTGATGGGTCAACTAAATTGTGTAGAAGTTGGTACGGCTAAATTTAATTCTCTCATGATCTAATTCTCCACTACGCAAAACCTGACCTAAAATCTATGGAGATTGAAATTTGCAACAAATGAATCATTGTACTTACTGGTAGGTCTGTGAATGTGGTGCCTGAAAAGAAACAGCAAGTTTAAATCTATCAAAAGATGAGAATTTTAATATAAAAAAAGTTTAACTAAACACCTGTTTCAAAAATGTACACACTTTATATAGTTTTGTCAGTTATTTAGAAGTATGTTTATGATGACTTTATGTTCATTCTGCATAAAAAGCATCACTAAAAACTGAATGCAAATATGATATCATTGCACTCCTGCCTCTGCCTTACTGATGTCATACAGGTAATTTTTCAAAATCTGCATTTGCACTTTGTTTGCATGTGAAACGCATTCAAAATTAAATTTAATTTGCATTTTGTTTGTATTACATTCTCAATTGCATTTCAGCTATCATTTGGGGTTTTTTTTTTTTTTCTTGTCACAAAATTGTTTTTTGATTTTGTGTTCATCACCTACATTCACTGTTTCCTTTCATTTTTCATTTTTTTTCGCTTGGAAAGAAAATGAAATGCATGTACTGAAGTTGGGTTTTCATTTTTGAAAGTGTTAGAGGGATAAAACTATTGTTTTCATATCTTGTCTTATTAAATGTGTACTTTAATAAAATATCAAATGCATAAAATACAAACAAGAGCACTGAATTTACAATACATGTAGATACAAATATATCCACAACTACAATAAATGTACAAATATAGTTGTCGAAAATTTGTCAGCAAATTTTATCATTTCATTTTGTTCAAATAAAATCTGTATCGATACAACCAATCACATCAATGGTACTTAGGTCTGCCTCAACAAGAACAATATCACGTCTTGTAACGTGTGAAAAATTGTCAATGTAAAGAATCTAATTCTGGATTATCATGTGAGAGGGCTTTTGACCATAGAAATCATGCTGCAGCCCGAAAAATAATTGATTTTCAAATCCACTTATTCTATTTTGATTTAATATTCCTTGTTCTGTGTTCTGCATTTTGTATTTTCACTCTTTTCTTCAAAATGCATTCATCATTTCATTTGTGTTCATTCTGCATTTCATTTGTATTCCCTCTGCATACTGTTTTCATTTCACTGGTAAAATTACCCATTTCAAGGTCTCTAGTTGCATGAAAACTTGCAAACTGCAAGGATGAACAATTTTGAATTTAAAATTGTGTACCTCTTTAAAAAAAAAAAAAAATCAAATGAGCAGCATGAATTTTTATATTTATAAAATTTCTTTTTTTCATGCCTTCAGGGCTATGCCATAATTTCATTCTGTTCTAGCCCTCATTAAAATTAACAAAGATGTGGAATACTAATTAACAAATTAAATCTACTTGATAAAACAAGTGTTCAGTGAAAATCTCACCTGTATGCCTGCCAGTATAACCCTTGTATCTGATATTCATAGTTTTTCAAACAAAACTTTAACATTATTTACCATAATGCTTAAGTAGGTGAGACAGGCAAGAAAAGGATTCCTCGCATATCAGCATATAAACTTCCAACCTGTAGTAATATTATCCTAAATACTCAGTTGACCGATGATAATGATGTGTTTTTCACATTTTTTTTGAACAAAAATGTTAATATTATTCACAATGATGAAACATGCTTTCTGATAAAGCAGGCAAGAAAGGCAAGACAGGAACTCAAATTATATCAGTGTATAAACTTTAAACTCAATGTAATATAGTCTTAAAGTTTAATTTGAATGCAGCTATAGATGTAGAAGATATGTGACCTTCAAAAACTTTAATGCAAAACTTAAACTGTTGACGTCAGTGCCATAGCCAGAAAAGTGACAAACTATATATCAACATGCTTCCAGAGGTGATACAATAAATTAACTTGATCTGAAAATCCTGAAATTTAGACAGACCTAGAAAATTCAAATACAAATTCAGTTCTTTTAAAAAATCCAAAACATATCTTGGATTAAGTTTCACCCACAGAACTAGTCTGGACTGAACACAAGTCCAGAACCCTGCCCATGATTCAATAAAACTGAAATATGACATAGACCAGTTAAATATCTTAAGTCTGAACATCCAGACATATTTGTGAAAATGGAACAATTTAGATTAAGAAAATCCAAATGCAAAGCAAGAGTGGTACAGCAAGCCCTAATGCTTAACAAGAGTACCATGAACAGCACATTATACACCTGCCCCATGTTTAAGTCCTCTATTTAGGCACTTAATGTACCAAACTTCATCTTTTTTCTTATTAGACTAAAGTCTGTACCATTTACATATACATGGTACCCAGGGATGGCATTATTTATACAAGAGTCCATCAAAGGGACTGATGAGCTACTGGCCAACAAACTTAGGAATTCAAGATAAGACCATTTCCTCTTTGTGACTCTCAAGTGTTGAAATAATCTCTGATATTCTTCAGCAATAACCAGATTTTAAAATTAGCTGCTGTGGATGTCAGATTGGCACCATTTTCATTTAGGACAAACAAAGCATCATAAGAAGTCTTCTGTTGAAAAACCCCATGTTGATATGACTTTCCATTTTGGAGTAACAATACCAAGATCTTCAAGATGGCTGACATGGTGGCCATATTGGATATCAGATTGGCACCATTTCCATTTAGGACCAAGTAGATATTATAAGAAGTCTTTTGGTGAAAGTACACTATCGATATACCCAGCCATCTAGGACATGTATCTATAACAAGATTCTCAAGATGGCCATTGAGGCGGTCATATTGAAAGTCAGATTGGCACCGTTTTCATTTACGACCAAACAGATATCATAAGAAGTCTTTCAGTGAAAACCCCATGCTGATATCACAATTCAAAGAGAAATAGTGATAACAAAATTTTCAAGATAGCCATGTTGGATGTCTGAATGGTTCCATTTTCATTTAGGCCCAACCAGACATCATAAGAAGTCATTTAGTAAAAACAACATTCTGACATGACCATCCATTCAGGTAGAGTAACAATAACAAGATTTTCAAGATGACAGCTGTGGTGGCCATATTGGTTGTGCAAGTGGCAGGACCAACTAGACATCATAAGAAGTCTTCCGGTGAACACTGCATGGCAATATTAATTTTTGTTCAGGAGGAGTAGTGATAACATGATTTTGTGGTGGCCATATTGGATGTCTGAGCAGCACCATTTTCATATAGGACCAACTAGACATCATAAGAAGTCTTCCGGTGAACACCTGCATGGCAATACTAATTTTCATTCAGGAGGACTAGTGATAACATGATTTTGTGGTTGCCATATTAGATGTCTGAGCAGCACTATTTTCATTTAGGACCAACTAGACTTCAAAAGAAGTTTTCTGGTGAAATCCTATTGTCAATAAGACTTTCCATTCAGGAGGACTAGAGATAACAAAATTTCAAGATGGCCACTGTGGCGGCCATATTAGATATCAGATCTGCACCATTTTCATTTAGTACCAACTTGACATCATAAGAATTCTGGTGAAAACCCACTGTCAATATGACTGTCCATTCAGGAGGAAGAGTGATAAGATTTTCAAGATGGCTGCTGTGGTGGCCATATTGGAAGTCATATTGGCACCATTTTCATTTAGGACCAACTAGACATCATAAGAAGTTTTCTGGTGAAAACCCCATGTCATTATGACTTTTCATTCAGGAGGAGTAGCAATAACAAGATTTTCAACATGATTGCCACGGTGGCCACATTGGACATCAGATTAGCATCATTTTCATTAGGACCAACTAGACATCCTAAGAAGTCTTTGAGTGAAAACCCCATGCTGATATGACCTTACATTCAGAAGAATTAGCAACAAGATTTTCAAGAGGGCTACTGTGGTGGCCATATTGGATGCCCAAAGCAGCACTCTTTTCATTTTGGACCAACTAGACCATGGCAATCCTCCAAGAAGTTTAGGAGGAGTAGCAATAACAAACTTGTGCTAATGGACGTATTGTCAACAGACCACCCCATAAGCTCTTCTGGTCTATGACCAGTAGAGCAAAAAATATATGCCAAGGCATTCTGATTACTCACAGAATTTATATGAAAATGATACAAAATTCTAAATTGCATCTATGGGTGATTACTCCATGTCAAAAACACCCACCCTGGGCCCAAGTATGTTTTACCCAAGCAGCCCTTAAGATGACAGTAACATCTGACCTCTAAAATCTATTGGTTTCTTTATTACGCTAAGTGCAAGCCATCCATAAAGTTTCGTCATGGAACTTACTCTAGAACAAAAGTATTCTGCAAAACCCATTTTTCTTTCGAGACACATTGGCTTTGACCTTTTGACCCAAAATTAAATTAGCTTCTTCCATACCTAGCCCTCCACAACGTTTTGGCAACATACATGGTCTAGAACTAAACATATAATGCAAAAACCATTTTTCTTCTTTGTCAGTGACCTTGACTTTTGACCTTTTAACCTCAAAATGAAGTCTTCTTTCTTACTCAACATGTAAATAACTCAATAACTTTAGTGAAGATCCATGGTTGAAAACTGAAATTTTTGTGCTGAAACCATTTTTCTTTCACTTTCACTGACCTTGACCTCAAAATCAATAGGTTTTTTCTTACTTCAACTGCAAGTGATACACAAAGTTTGGTCCAGGTCTGTAATGCAGAGCTAATGTTATTGTGCAGAAAATTTTCTTTTAGCGCTTGTACTTTTTACCTCGGTGATATGTCACACACAGTGACATCAGTTCCTGAAAAAAGCTAGCAACTATATTTGGACAAGGGGCACCAACACAATGGCAGCCAGAGACCTTTTGTATATTATTGTTCTTACTGAAAACGCTGTACCAGGCGCTAAATTTGTTCATCCAATTATAGATGAGCATTCCAATATTAAATTACGGTGATGGTTAGAATGCTGAAACCTGTCCAAGACTGGAAACAGAAGCATACTGCTTGAAAGGTGGGCCGAGGCTATATACAAAACTGTCGGGTATATCTCCATTTTAAGGTACCCAACTGTCTGGTATATAGCCATTCTGAGGTACCTAAGTGTCAGGTATATAGCCATTTTGAGATCTTGTATATTGTCAATTCGAGGTGACCGACTATCAGGTAAAATATGCTCCAAAATGACTATATACATGACACAAGTTATATACTATATAAGTGCTACCTTGAATTTCTAGGGATGTTCTACAAAGATATATCCAACAGATGCAATATAAACAATAAATTGGCATAATACACATAGTAAATGTGTAAAATTATGTGAAAAATAAGATTTGCAACATTACCCATTAGGTGATGCATGATTATTGCACATCCGTACAGATCACACAACATGCATTTAGAGCTTTTTTTTGTTGGGACTGAATTGATTCTCGGTTAAATATTATATTAACCAATCTTTCCTTAAACCATTCAGTTCTGCAATCGACATAAGTATGCGGAGTTATATCATGGAATGTGTTATTTTCATTTAGCCAGTAATTCTTGTTTATTACCATTCCCAGTCCCATGGAAATGAAAATAATTGATTATCTAAAATTATTGTATCATGTTGTTATTTTTTTCTATTGGTAGCAAGTTTAGGATAGTAGGGCAATATATTGCAAGTTTCATGTGAACGTATTCAAAAAAAATTTCAAGATTTTTTTAAAAAAAGTTTTAAATAGAAGTTGAGCAAGGTGTCTAACCATTAAGTGTACCGATATTTGAAAATATGTATAGATGCAAGATCTCGATACATTAATAACATGTGAATTGAACTGTTGTTTTACCACTCAGCAATGCATTATTTAGGTTATTTAGAGTCGTAATAGTGGTAATATGAATATTATTATTATTATTATTATTATTATAGCAAAGAATTCAGGTATTTTTGTCATAATATTGCATGGGTATATAAGTAATACAAGTTATTGTTACAAATGTTAATGTCTGTTTTTGCTATTGCTATTCTTCTTTTTCTTCTTTTTTTTTTTATTACTATAGTGTATTCTTCTTTTTTTTTTTATTACTATAGTGTATTGACCGCATCCACTACTGTATCAAGGGAGTGAGAGACAAGAATATCACAGGTTGATTTCAGTACAAAGGCCATTTCAGCTACAGTGACCTTGACCTTTGACCTTTTAAAGGTTTTTCCTTACCCCAAGTGCAAGCCATCCACAAAGTCTGGTAACTGTAGATGGTGGAAAACTCAAGTGATAATGTGGAAACAAAGTTGGTAACAGATGGACAAAATTATAACATAATACGTTCCACCTTATGGCAGGCATATAAAAATTGGTAACAAAACACTATCTTCACCTACCTAGATTTATTCCATTCTTCGTGTAAAAGCAGGTGTTATCTATGAGATTCATACAACAACCTATTACATCGCCAGTGGTGAAGGTGGGTCCATAGGGCTCTCCAGTTCCAGAAGAACAAAAGGAGTTTCCATCATCACCATGGTAACCATATGAATGTTTGTCCCATCCTGAAAAAAATGAGAATAGAAAGAGATATGTAAGACTGTGCTGAAGTACTTGATCTGCCATTTATTTCCAACATACATGTTTCTTAATTTAATGTCTTGGTTATTCAGGAATTATATTCAAATGAATGATACAAACATGTTTTTTGCCCTAAAACATTGATAAATAAATCATATTATATTATTTGGATTGCTTATGATTTAGACATTTTTTAAAAATGTACAAACAGTATGTCATTGAGTGAAAAAGTTATCCTCATCATCATCAGTAGCAGTTGCAGTGGTTGTGGTGCTGGTACTAGTAGTAGTAATCAGAAGAGGAGGAACAAGAAGGAGGTGTCATCATCATCAACACCACCACCACCATCATCATTATCATCACTAGTAGTATTATGAAAATACTCACCTGGTAATCTGTTCATATTGACACCATGTGTAGAAAGTCCAATTCCCATGTATCTGAAGAAAAAAAATTATCCATCATACTGATGTATCTTTCAAAAGAGAGTAGTGGAAAGAAGTGAAAAGATGAGAAAAGAATAATGTTTAATATTGATACAAATTTGAACAAAACACTGTTCCCAAGCCAAATGTAAAATCAATAAAATTTGCACTGGTGGAGTAATACATAGCTTATTATAACCAAAAAAGTTAAAAGATAGTGAGCACATCTCTCCATCATTATAGCACCTTTCATTGTAACATAATTCCGTAATGCTATTGATCCTGTGGCCAAAATTATAAAAGTGGAAACAAGAGTCCCTTAAATGGACTAATGCTCTACTCTCTGAAAAGAATATTCAGGAACTGAAGGTAATCTCCTCTTGAGCAATCATACAATTTTCAAATTAGCTGCTGTGATGGCCATACTGGATGTAAGATGAGCACCATTTTCATTTACGATAAACAAGACATCATTAAAAGATTTTTGGTGAAAATCCCATGCCAATATGCCCATCCATTCAGGAAGACTAAAGATACAATTTTCAAGATGGCCATTGTGGTGGCCATATTTAATACAAGATTGGCATCATTTGTATTTAGAACCAACTATATATTATATGAAGTAATTTGCTAAAAACCCTATTTCAATGGGACAATCAATTCTAGGAGTAGCAATAACAATGTTTTCACGATAGCCACCATAATGGATGTCAGATTTGACAACATTTTCATTCAGGACAAGCTATACACCATAATAAGCCTTGTAATGATAACACCATGTCAATATGGCTTTCCATTTAGAAAAAGTAGCAATAACAAGATTTTTATGATGACTGCCATGGCGGCAAAATATGAGGTCAGATAGGCATCATTTTCATTGAGGACCAACTAATATCATAATTAGTCTTCTGGTGAAAACCCCACGTTGATATGACTTTCCATTTAGGAGCATTGATAACAATATTTTCAAGATGACTGCCATGGAGGCAATATTGGATGTCAGATTGACACCATATTCATTTAGGATCTACTTGACATAATAAGTAGTCCTCTGGTGAAAACCCAATGTTGATATGACCATACATTCAGGGGGAGTACCAATAACAAGATTTTCAAGACGGCTATTGTGGTGGCCATACTGGATGTCTGAGCAGCACAATTTTCATCTAAGACCAACTAGACACCATAAGAAGCCTTCTGGTGAAAACCCCATGTTGATACGACTTTCCGTTCAGGATGGGTAGCAATAACAAGACTTTCAAGATGTCTGCCACAGTGGTCATATTGGACATCAGATTGGAACCATTTTCATTTAGGACCAACTAGGTATGAAAAAAAGTCTTTTAGTGAAAACCAATGTTGATATCACCATCCATTCAGGGGAAATTGCGATAAGATTTTCAAGATAACCACTGTGGTGACCCTATTGGATGCCCAAGCAGCACCTTTTTCATTTAGAACCAACGAGACCTTGGGATAAATGTGTGTGTGAAGTTTCATGGCAATCCTCCAAGTAGATAAATAAGAGTAGCGATAACAAACTTGTGTTAATGGATGGACAGATGGGTGATGGATGATGGACAACAGGCCATCCCATAAGCTCTTCTGGTCTATGACTAGCAGAGCTGAAAAAAAAAAAGTCTAATTTTCTATATCAGCTCAAAAATTTACATATGTAAAAACCAATGTACTGGTAGTTGAAATGGACATCACTAGAAGTTGTTTTCACAATCTGCCTTTGTCTTTAATTAGCCACAAATATATTCAATGTAAGATTTTGTATACCTAACAGGCTAGAGTACACAGGAAATTACCTATGTCTCTAATGAGCCACTATCATAATCACTCAGACTGTAATCAATCTGTGTCAGCTATTGTATTTGATAACAGTACACAGGGCAGCCAATATTGACTTTAGCACTAAAGCCAATAGGTCAGCCACATAACCTCTGTAAACAGAGTTCATAATCAAATCATCAGACAAAAGGTGGTGGTCACTGATAGATGTTCATTATC
This sequence comes from Margaritifera margaritifera, assembly GCA_029931535.1. Taxonomy (NCBI): domain Eukaryota; kingdom Metazoa; phylum Mollusca; class Bivalvia; order Unionida; family Margaritiferidae; genus Margaritifera; species Margaritifera margaritifera. The sequence continues at coordinate 5,497,394 of JAQPZY010001656.1, forward strand.
ATAATGTACCTGCTAATAAGGTCTATTAAAACAGTTACATGTTACTTTCTTGGAAAATCTAACTAGTTAGATTTAAGAGAGAATTCAGATAGCAGGAACTCTGTTTCCTTAATACCTAATAGTGAAATGATGTGGATTTACAAGTGAATAGGGCAGGTTATGAATCAGGTGGATGTGATGCAACACATAATGACATCATGCCTAAAAATAGCCTGCTTGGGCAGTCTTAAATACTACAGACAAACTTTGTAAACATGATGGCTAAGTTTCAATATGTAGAGTTAACTGAAGACAATGTTTTTTACAAATTTGATTTACAGCCTAATAGAAAGTCACTCTGTTGTACAACTGAAAGGGTGGCTACAATGTCATCTCCCTACAAGTGGAAATTTAAGTAAATTTATACTCTTTATTTCAGTAATTTAGGCTATACATACAAAAAAAGTCACTATATTGGAGTGCAGTGCACTTCTTATAGTATAACTGTCAGACATGAAGTACAGGTTTTTGTCTAGCTAATAAATGGTATATATATATATTGCGAACATTGAGATGAAATCAAGCTATAGAATTTATGTAAAGATGGACGGGCACACCAATGTTTATCTTAATACTTTTCTCTCTAATATCTTGGATTTTTTTTTTTTTAAAATGCATAGAGTTCGTCATGAACTAATAGAAAAATTGTTTCTGGAATAAAAGTTACAAAAAACTCTCTGAAGCAATGTCACCTTCATATCTACTTGCCTCAATATTAAGTTTATGGCTAGAACAAAATATAGAAAAGTCCAGAGGAATGTAAAGAGGTAATACTCTGCATCGATATTTCTCAACATTCCGTAATACCTTGCACTCATATAATACATAGATTTTGTTGACTTATTTACCTTTTTATGCCAATTTTGACACAATCTTTTTAATGTCTGAAAAAGTTAATGCAGGAAAAGTTTTAAATCGCGCATATTTTTTTAACTCATTAAAAATTGAAATAATCTTCAGGAATTCCTCTACCGCGGCTGTATCAATTTAATTATAACTATGTGCCTTATAATTTTTCGGACAAATTTTGTTCTTCTAAATAATTATTATTGAGATTGCCATTAATAATAGAATTCATCTAGTTTTCGACCATGAAATGGAAAAACAGTGGCAGGTGCATATGAGTTGTTAAGTAAAAGAATAGACATAAGAATAAAATGAATGAAAGAATAAAATGAATGAACAAACAATAAATGAATGTACACATGAATGAGAATAAACAAGAGGATAATAAAGAACCATAACATTTAGCAAAATTGACATTATAATTTTACTGAAACCAGGATTGGAAATACAAGATGCAAATTACGACAATGAATGGAGGTTACTATTTAATGGTGGTTTTATTTACTGTTTTTATTAGAACAAACAATAAAACAATTATCTTCTTAGCCGATAAATCACTAATCTCCCCAAATTAGAGGACTTTAAGACTATAAAGCAAGTCTGTCTTTGTTTTATCTACAAAATCTAGTTAATATTTTATCTTCGAGTGTTAGTTTGTACACACTGATATGAGTAGAGCAACATAGTTCACAGAGTATAGGACAAAGTTCAGCGTAAGCATCACATTGTGTACACTCCAGTTTTGCTTTGTTTGTCCAAATGCAATATGGAAGTGCATGCCAGGTCTTGTGGGTAAATGACATCAAATTCTATTTATAGCAACAAGATGAATTCGTAACCTGTCCTATTATGGTACACATCATGCTAAGTGAGCAGTGATTTTTTTATTTGGGTTGGTACTTTTTGTGAACAACTGTTGTTTTTGGAATCACTGGATTTAAAACAGATGACATACATGCATGAAAGTTTGTGATTAATGTTATTTTGAGCTTTAGAATCTGTTCTGCGTGCTGTGCAACATCATTAAGTTGCTAATCATATGTAATCAATGCTTAGAACTAGAGACAAGATATTTAAATGACAAAACTAACCTGATGTTATTCAATGTACTTTTACATACAGATTATTATATATTCATTTATTTCATTGCAAAATGTATTTAGAATTGGTAAATATGTGATTTTGAGTTCCTAATTCAAAGAAGAATCGTGTTCCTAACGTCTGGAAGCGTTGGCCAGAATTTAAATCAGAAGTTAATCATATAATTAACTTTTCCAAGTGATTGAGATTTTAAATCACTTTAAACTTGATGACAATGCAGTGGTTGATTAGAAATAAGCATTGACAAGTATATTTATCAAAGGCAGGTGTTACATCATTGTTTTAATCTTTGTCATATAGAGCGAGGTTTGGCTCTCCTCAGACCATTGGGGCAATCCAGACACTTTTTAATTTATCATCGTATGTTTTGATTGATATATGCATTTTAAATGTAAGTGTAGACTTCTTCATTCCATCTATCCATCGTCTGCTTTAAACCGTGGAAAATTTCACCATGCTATCTCTATAGTTGTTGGATAACTAGATAGAGTGTATGCTATTACACATGCGCTTATATGCAGTGCGTAAACATTTAACCAACCATTTAGAAGCATTTTTTAAAATACCCACTAATGATATCATACACACAAGTCACCTGTTTGAGAAAGCGATGTATTGATATGACATTGTGCAATGGCACATATTAAAACAAGCATGAGGGTGTCCGAATTCACACTACAAGAAATTCACACATTCGTCTTTTCTCAGACATTAACTTAAAAAGGAATGCAAAGCTATCAGAAGCATATGAGAGGGACCTGAACAACCATTTAATATTTTACTGTGAGGAATCAAACGATAGTGATGTTATGCATTGCCCAATTAATTCTCTATGTCAGGATTTTGTGAAAGGAAATAATTGTTTCTTATGACACCCTTGGTTCAATGAACTTTAACTGATGTATAGCAGTCTGAGAAGAAACATAACAGTGATATACACAAGCACAAAGTTTTAATCCCCACTACAACAAATAAACTAAAAATTGTACGGTACATCTTAATAACTGAATAGTTGTAACTAACTCTGATTATTAAATTGTTTTAGTGTCATTTATGTTCTAATTTTTTTTAAAAATACTATGTGACTAATGTTACCCAACATCATGTCCGGTTTCACCTAAAACCGTCCAATCTGACACGCCAAGAGGATAAATCCAAGGGGGTGAAAAATCACATGATAAATGTTGATAAACGTTAGAAGTTAGAACCACTTCCGATTAAAAGTGGAACCTCCAACAGCTGATACAAAAATTGTGTATCACAAGTATGTGTAGATAAAATGTATAAATGTTTAGATGTCTGAATACACCCAACCTCGCTCTAGTCTAATCTATCATATGTATAACAATGCGGATTAAAAGAATACAACATGTTGTATAATGTAAAATCAGAAAGTGTGTGTGGAACATTTCATTATATTCATGAATTTTGAAAATCAATGAATTTAAAATCCAACAAAAGATTTTACTTGCCCCTATATGAATCCACAAAATTTTGTCCATATGAAATTTCTTTCAGGCACAAAAAACGAAATGTTAATCCCATGAGTCGTAACAGCATATTTTCCAGAGAATCAAACCTTCATTAAGAATAATTAATAAGTGTTAGTTTCTCATAATACCTTTTTAATAAAAAAAAGTGAAGCTGTAATAAAATGTTAAAAGTGTAACCAGAAATCTAAAGAAAAGCAGCATGCCCAAAAATAGTTTCCTCAGTGAATTTCTCCATTTCTTCAAAAATTTATGAAATGGGCCAAAATGCAAGGTTTAAACCAGGTAAACATTTGGTGGAGAAATGTAGGTAAAATTATGCTTTTTGGACTTACATGTAATGGTCAAGTTGTCTGAGGTGCATCCCTGAATAGAGTTTTATACATAGATGTGAAAACAAATTGGGAGGGGGGGGGGGAATACTCAAGGGATGCACTTTTCTTTTAGAGGTTATGGTCGGAGAGGAGGGAAGGCAGGGGGAAATAATGAGCTGCTGTTCCAAAGAAAAATATTTCAACAGCATGCAGTGCCCAATTCAGAAATTAACTCTTGAAAATAATCCAAATAGCTAAATGTGTTATTTGCCCCATAATGATGGCCAGACCCCAATCCATATCACCCCCCCCCCAAAAAAAAAAAAACCTGACCATTATTATAAACTTAAAAACAAGAGGCCCAAGTTGGCCTGAAATTGTTACCTGTCTCACATCTGCCTAATAGCCAAAAAAGTTGGCCAACAAAATTGGATTTGAATGATGCTTTCTACAGAAATTTCTTCCAATTCTGCTGATTACATTTTATGAAAAAAACTGTTTCAAAATTTCCCTATTTCTTTGACCAGGTAGGGACCCCTGGCCCCACTTTTTTCTGTTCTGGAATGAACACTGTGACACCTTTGACTCCCTAACTGGGGCCCATGGAGCTAATCATGAACAACATGTTACATGTATCATATATTTTGAGAAATTTACTTACTGCAAATTTACATCCAATGGGGATGTCACCTGCTAAGTCTGACAGCTGTATCATGAATGGTGATGGACACATGTACAAACATACAAACAGACAAATTTATTAAACCCAGTTTTTCCCACTTTCTATGCCAGCAGTTCCCAACTCAGGTCATGACCCAAATAAAGATCATGGGGTGGGTGTGGGGGGCTCATCAGGATCATCAGAAGAAATCATATCACTAGCCTGATGGTTGGGAGGTCCTGTTGGTGGCGAATTTAGGGTCGCAGCAAAAAAGGGTTGGGAAACACTGTTCTATGTGCAGAAGTTCATATCTTTTTGAAGAATTTTGTTACGTAAATTAATATTTTGAACGACTATTTTGGCACATACACACTGTTGAAACTGTCCCCATAAAAAGTAACTTTGCTACCAAAAGACACAACATTATTTTTCATAAGCCTTTGGCCTCACATGTATAAATTAGCATTTTCACCCAAACACTTGCTTGAGAGGAGCTCTTTAAAGATCAATAAAATCATGTGACACCTGCAACATAAGAGCCATTGTGTCTAATCCATGTAATATTTCACTTTGCGCTAAAGAGAGGCGGTAAGTATACTGAGTACAGACTAAGATTTTCAACCGCATGGACAGTATTTTGGCGAGTTTTGTTTCAAAATAAATAAATGATAAACTTGCTGCGTATTACATTGTTGATACTGTTTATTATATTGTTAATACTTTTACTAAGCAGCTGACCTTTGAACGCTGTTCAGGTCAATTTATACCATGCCTTTGTGCAGGTATAGACTTGTGAAGTTATGACTGCCGACAAGGACGCTGTATGTCACTCAACCCGTCTGACTCCAAGATGTCAGACTTTGCGGAGTTCAATGTTGAATATTGCTGGCATTGTTGCTAACATGGATGTATCCTCTGTGAGAAAGAACAAAGCACGCATCCAAAGTCACGTCAGTTGTTGACAAACAACAAAGGCACTTGTAAAGGCAGATAACTCTTCCAGATATAATGTTGTGTACAGTCTGTCAATGGCAAGGTTGGCACGTTATATTGACTGGAAAAATGTCAGAACGACCAAACTTTATTGAATTGAATAAATGAACCCTGGAAATATTGCACCTTTGCGTGCATTATTAGGTATTTACCCAAAAACTTGATAGCACATGCAGAGTGATACTTGTGACATGGAAACTATATGACGGGACCCCCAGCCAGGATTTGACCTTTGCGAAGAAAACATTAACTGCTATGCCTGATGATTTTTGCTAAAATCCAGCACTCCCATAGGAATTGCCTAATATATAGGCCAGGTGTGATTCAAAATGAAACCTGTTTGATACAAAATTGTACTGGGAAAGTTGTTCTACACATGATATTGATCCTAACTGATGCAATGGATTTGTTAATGCTTTACAAGCACTTTACTCCCTTTTCCTGGGTATAAATACAGTCAATATAACATGCTAAAAGTGCAGAAAAAAATTTTAACAATCCAATTTGAGTCTTTGACTCAGCTGATCAACACTGCAACCTTACAGTGCATATACAGACAAAACGGAACAAATATAACATAGCCAAAGTGGCAATGAAACGGAACCCCAATATTAACCAATAGGTCTGGGGGGTATTAAAGAAAAAGCATATGCTGCTGACAAGAACTTTGTGACATTGGACAGTTTGTTAGAGGTGCAATTATGCCAATAGTCAAACTTGATTATCTTGTAAAAACACAAAGGTTGTACATGTAATCTCACTGCACAAACTAAATAAATAATGTGGTACTGGACTTCGTTTCCGGTGATATGATAATGCATATAATTTCACTGGCACTGGCCCAAAATGGCACTACTGGTGCCGAGGGTTCAACAGATTTTACTCTTTACTCAAAAATAATCCCAAACAATATGGCCACATGAATGCAACTCGTTGCCAGAGGAGAAAAAAAATTGACAGGTAAGTTCATACATGGCTAAATATGTACATATCTTTGAGGCATGGCAGTGGCCAATATCTGCTAATTTGATTTTACAAAGATTTACAAGACTGAATTTGACAAAATTTGAAACAAAAACAGAATGCCAAAATACATCACAATTTCTAATGAACAAAAGATTCCATTATAAATTAATGTAGATAAAATATTGTATCAAGGAACTATAGTACCTTCATAACATAACAAGGAAGAGGTTATTTCAAATCTGTTCATAGTACCAAAACCTAATGGTATATTCAGACTGGGCATAAATCAAAAGACTTTGGATGACTTTTTGACTCGTGAACATTTTTAAACAAGATACTTATTTAAATTGGTTTTGAAACAATTACACAAAAATGTTTTTATCATATCCATGGATAAAAGAGATGCATATTTCAGTGTTCTAATATATGAACATTTTCAAAAATGTATATAAAAAAGTACAAGTTTAGGTTGAATGTGATACTATAATACTTTATAAATTTGCTTGTTTAACCTTGGGGTTTCCAGTGCACAGAGGGTCATTACCAAAATTTGAAACCACCATATTTATAGTTCATACAACAGGGTATTTGTTGCTCCTGCTACCTTGTTGACATCATCAACATCAATATATATTCCCCAATTTATGCAGAGAAAATGTTATGCTGCAAAAAGTTTTATCTCAGTTTTATGGTTAAGTACAAGAGGGTTCACTTTATTCTCTCTGAGGGAATTAACTCACTGAATTTATCATTCATTTATTCAGTTCAATTCAAAGCCTTTCCTTATGGATGAAACAGTTTAGGAAAAAGAAAAAAAAAAAAAAAATATATATATACATACAGTGCCAATCAAATGTCCATCAAGACATTCGTTTCTACCAGAGAGCATCTCTTGTTGGTTTACTAGATGATACCCTTGAAAAAGCCTTAGAGGGAAAGATAAAGTTCTTAATCTTAAGCAGTACCAGAATTTTGATGCACAGATAAACCTGTCTGATACAATAAGGCAGAGCCAAAATGTTGATCTGAAAATAAAAAATGCAATGATAAAAAGATTTGACCCATAACAGTTGATTCTGTTATTTAGATAGATACATCCAAAGATGAGTGGCGAGTTCTTTCTGCAGATTTGAATCAACCTGTTTGTGGCCATTGGCCAGTTGAAGAATCAAATTATAGTACTGTACATTATTTATATAGAATTTCTTGCCATCTTTCATAACTTGCAATCTCTCTGTTGTCTGGTTCAGAATAAACATATTGGTACTCTAACATGGTAATACATATGCATTCTCCTAAATTAATTGTGTCACTCGCTCCAGGGAAATGAATGATCTTCCTAAATCTACTTGGTAGTGGTCACTGCCTTGAAAGAGATGTATGCTTTTCAGCCATCTGTTTACCATGAGTAGATAATACTTGTGCCGAGTTTTACTCTGGGCATTTTTAAAAAATCTACAGAGTGGATGTTAATAGAGACATTTTGCTTCAAAATTTTCAAATTGATAAATTTGCTTTGTAGAATCTAGAACAAGGAGCATTTATTTTGGGACGATTTTTCCTGTAGCTGGCATGAGTTTGGGTCATACAGATTCCTCATTTCCGCTTAGTAAGGAAAATTATGAATAAGGTCATGAGTGACAAAGCTGTTAAAGCTCTTATGATAATCCCATATTGGCCATCTCAGTCTGGGTCTCCTTTCATTGTGGCTTGTAGTGTTGATTCCTGCCAGGCTCCCTTGACACAAGAACCTGCTTATACTCCCGCATTTCAGAGAGACTCGCCCTCTGAAGAAAAATATGCAGCTAATTGGTGGTTGTATTGGGACTAACTTCCCAAGTAGAAGACTTTCTGCAAAAGCTGTCGATTTCGACTGCAACTCAAGAGGGAAAGGCACAAAAATGCAGTATTAAGTAGTATTACCGGTACCTTGCATGGTGTAACTGGATCTTTTTGGTGTTCTGTTTGCAGGGGGGTGGGGAGGGGCAGTCCTTATAATGTGTCTGAAGAAACAATTGTGACATACTTAGTTATCTTGTAATGCTTGGTAAATAATACAGGTTTTTAAAGTCCATGTGGATGAAAACTCTAAAATAATTAGGTCAGAAATGGTGTTCATAGTTGCTCTTAAGTTCAAGCAAAGTATGCTTTCACTTGGGATGTTGAACATGTGGTTAAGTTCTAATTTGTTTCTTCTACAGAATGTAGAGTTTAAATTGCTGTAATTGAAAACAGTGGCTATTTTAGTACTCTCTGCAACAACCAGGGCACAAACATTGATTTATATGAATACTTATAATATGCATGTATCAAGTATTGGTATTCTGTTTAGTTTTCAACTTGACTCAAAAGTTGCAGGCAAGGGAAGAGATATTGTTTGAAAATCCCTCACTTTTTAGAGGAAAGACTTTGTCTTACGCACACAGTTTTACATTATCTCAACTGAACACTTTTACATTATCTCAATAGAACTCTGAGTCTCAGAAAATGTGATTACCGTATTTGCCAACCTATAAGTCGATACTTTTTGACCTGAAAGTCAGGGCTTCGTCGTATACTCTGAATGGACTTATATATGGATTATGTCATTGAAATTGCTCTGTAATCGGCAAAATTGAAAACAGGTCAGATAGCTGATCAATTCTTGTTCAATTACCATGTCAATAAATTGTTATAAACTTATATAACGGCTTTATATTATAAGTTTTATCATTATTTTGCATGCATTTGTATGTGATTTCTCCAACAGTAAATGAAAGAAAACAACTAAAGAGTTCACAATTCAAGGACTGCATAGCATACTTACGGTCTATACTCTATAGTGTACTGTACTTATTGAAAGCATATCGTTTGTTCCTAAAAAAAATATGAAAAGATTTTGCTTTATTCATTTTTTATTTTTTTTTACCATACATCATTCTTCCTGATCACATTTTAGCCACCGGTCCATTGTATTTTATCAGATGCACTCAAGCAATTACTGGAAGATCATTTTCATTGCTATAATTGATCCTACAAAGGGATGTAATCCATATTAACAACTCGAATGTTCGATGAATATTTATAAAATACAGTAGATTAAACACATACTTATCATATATTCACAATACTGTCATATATTCACTAAAGAATGCCCTTAATATAGCTTAAAATTCAGAAACAGAGATGCACTACTTGTAGATCATCAATGATCCGTTTTTAGTTTTGCATTTCAGCTTGAAGAAAAATGTAATGTCAAGACATTACCCATATTAATTTTTAACCAACTATTTGTTTTGGCATCTCTCTTTGATTATACTGGTAATTGATAAATTGGTCTTTGGTTTCCTACAACAATAAAAGCCAGTTATTGCAATTCTTTAAATCCTGATATTGTCTTTGGCTACCAGTAATAGGTAATGCCAGTCAGTACACGTTTTGAAATCTCAAGTGGATTAAGAACCACAAGAAATGATGCCCTCTCTCTTCTCTGGACATAAATAATGAAGTTATCCGAGGACATTGTTTTCATTGTGGTAGTACTGGTACATTTTAATGAGTTAGGCATGCTCTGATCAATCCTTTCAGTCCTAATCATTTGTATAAATATCCCGAACAAATCATCCAACTTATCTCACAGAGATATATTAAAGAATTATAAAAAAGTGTTTTATTTATTCTTTTTATGTGTCTTTTCTCTGTTTTTCTGTCTCTGTCATTAATTTTCTTTACATTTCTGACTTCCCAATGGATAGTCTCATTTCCTTTGGTACATGTAGCCGTGCTAATTTGATATCGTCTGTCGAATCTTGCCCTAAAACTGGTGTCAACTGGAATAACCTGGCTAAAGCTCTAGGCGTATTTAATTAGCATGCAAATAACACTGCAGAGCCATATGGTTTTTGTGACAATGGATATCATAATTAAAACAAGAATGAACTGTTTATACACAGGTGTCAACTGATAATGGAATATAGTAGTGCCCTTGTATGTAAGATCACAATCGTCAGGTAACTGAACAATACAGATTAAGGTACAATCGTCCTGAAACCTCTCTATCTCTCCAAAACAAAACTGGAAAAAGCATGCTAGCGTCTGTGATGCAATTTCCCAATTACCGGTAATCTGGAATAGCATCCAGTGATACCATTAATATTCATGAAACCAGAAGTACCATGTTAATATGTAGTTGAAAGTGGTGCTACGAATGTTGGGAATTGATATCCAATATTTTAAAACCATTTTTTGTTGTCCTTTAAACATGCAAATTTATACATGTCAGGTCAAATGCTTATGAAAAATAATGGTCGCCCATCCAAGCATACTTAAGATGTGATGGATGGCGGGGCATTATTGGAGTAAGCCAGAGGCTGAGCATGTATAAACCCTCCCACTGACGTTTCCCACCCGATTGTTATTTCTTATGAGACAACAAAAACAGGTTTTAAAATATGACGTGAATTAGACACAATGGCTCTTATACTGCAGGTGTCACATGATTTTATTGATCTTTAAAGAGCGCTCTCAAGCAAACGTTAGGGTGAAAATGCTAATTTATACATGCATGGGGGCCATTTTCTTAATTGTATAAAGCTACAAATCTCTCTCTTGCTAGATCTCGTCACGAAGAGTACTTAAAAAATCGAAGACATATTTGTAGAAACGTTGTTAATGCATGCCTCAAAAAAGCAGATTATACTCACTCAATACACAGGTCACATAACAAACAGCCTAAATAAAGTATTTTAGTGTTAAGTATTCACACATTTCAGCTTCTTGACAAATATATTTTTAATGTATCGTAATCCAATAGTTGGACGATTCATTCTTTCTGTAGGTGTGTGTGTGTGTTGGCAACTTACTCTCATGATGTTAATCAAGTTCATCAAGATTTAATAATGAAGAGATTTGATGAAATAGAGAAGATTACAAATCATGCTAAAAAAGGAAATACTTGGTGTAATTACATTTATCAAATTAACACACATTTAGGCTACTCATTTCTCCCACTATCACTGAGGTTAACTCATCATTACTAGGTCAGGTTTTATGGGTAAATCATTCACAAATAAAGTACTGGATTGTAATACTGTCAATTGTACATTTTGGATGAACATGGATAAATCTAAAATCTTTAAAATCAAATATACAAGCCTCAAAATACACCTTAAATTTAAGAAGTCATTGTACTACATGTAACAATTATTTACTCAATTACCAAACTTGCGGAAAGCAACAGTATATGTAAGTGAGACCAAAAGGGAATTTCAAGTGAGAATAAAAGAACGCCTCAGGGATTTCCACAGAAAGAAGGATACTCTGGTATCTAAAGACTTCAACCTACATGAAAACAACATAGATTGTATTCAGTATCAAATAACAGGAACTGTTATGTCTGATCCAAACTTATCTAGTAACAACATTATATGCAATTATAGAGTATTTATGGATGCACCAATTACATACTCTGCATCAGATAGGGATCAACATCTCTGTTTAAATGTCCAGACATTTTATTTTACCTCGTTATTACTGGTTTACTCCTGCTGAATGGATCATATTAAAATACTGTATGGGTGGAACTACTTTGCATGTGCTATAATGATGTGTATACTGAATGGTTTGAATCAACTGGGTAATTTTGGTTTGGTTTGGATCATGGCATTTCTTATTCTAACCTTTGGAAGAGAACAATTTCCAAGTCCTGCTGAAAATCTATTCTATCATCTATAAATGTAAATTTATGGTACAGTAAAGAAGAAATGTCGGCAGTATAATACATGGATGATGCATCTTGAACATCTCCACACCTGATAACTGTCTATTCACCCTGATCTCTCAGCCTTGGAGCTGCTGACCAGTCTGTGTTAATGTAGGTCAGCTAATTGTTCAGAACTTAAATTCTTTGTAGGTTGTATCCTACACACTGCAACTGTCTGTTGTATGAACAAAGTCTGACCATGGCTAAAAGTCATCAAACTGTTGGCATTATAAGATTATCCATTCTGCACTGAAAAGCTGGTCTTAGAAAGGGTGGCCTGTCATGAGGGGGACAAAATGGTAAAGATATACTATTTTAGCGTGATTGATATTTTACTGCACAGCAACACTGTGAAGGTTATATCATACCAAGGCAAGTAGAGTAAAGTGTCTTGCCCAAGGACAGACCACAGTAGCTGATCTGGTTGATCCAATGGTATGAATCAAATAAACACCCACTAGGGCTTCCCATTTAGGTGTCATGCATCAGGGGGTGGCTTCTTTTGAAAGGGCCCTCTTAAGAGGGCGACCACCATAATCAAAACTTCAACATTTCTCATCCAATTTTCTTGAAATTATCAATGTATTGAGAATTTATTTTACTTACAACTGAAGTTTTTGCCAAAAAAAACCCCTTAGATTGTCATATAAATTGCTATGCTAATGTATAGGTGGAACTACTTCTGTTCTGGCAATCCATCAATTTGTGACTGAAGGTTCACAAAATTTGCTGTGCGATTTTTTTAATGGTTTTAACAGCACTTTTAACACATTACTGGCCACATCATGTGGAGAAAATGGGTTCTAAGTACCTTACCTAAGGACACACCAAGGTAGCTGACCTGGGCTGGCCTGGATGGGTATTGAACCCACAACCCTTGGATTATGAGCACAAAGCTCTACCAACAAGCTACAGCTCTCCCTCATTATAACATGGTAGTCGGGGTCCATTACTGCCGGCCATGTTATGTACTGAACAGCGTTATACTGAGAAATGTGATATCTATGGAATCGTGATAAATTGAGAATAACTTCATATACAGAACCTTGGAATAGCGGGAACTATCAATTTTTTTTCAATAATGATGTTTTGAGAAAAAAAATTAAGATATACGACTATGTTTCACCTTGTTTTCTTTCAACCCTTACTGTTATACATTGGCATTATTTGGGTCATAGGGTCCATAGTAGTACCGCATTATATCCAGACTTATGTTATAACCAGGCATGTTATAATGGGGGAGAGCTGTACCATTACTTCCTGAAGGCTCACAGAATGACATTCTGCTGCTGTAATTGACCCATCAGAAGAAAGAAATAATGCTCTCCCTCCTCACAAGTATATATATTTCTTTCAAACTTGTTTCACAATTTCAACATTTCCAGTTATTGAAACAAGATTCATAAATAAATTTTGAAAATTTCATCAAAAACGGGATGAAAAATGTTTAAGTTGTAAAGAATTGCATGTGTACTTTTTAAATAGAAAATTGTCTCCATTTCTTCGTCTCCACTGGGCAAGCTTTACTCCAGCCACTCAATTATGTATAGATTCATACCTAGCAGGCAACCAAATTGGTCAGTGGTCCACTGGAATCTGTTATGCAATAGTTGACCAACAGATACCACGCTCAGCCAACTGGTCAGCTCAATTACCGATGACATCTTGACATTATTATTTTCTGGTGAGTAACAATCACCTATCTGTAAACACCATAGACCCTCATCTGCTGTCTCATGCTGTACTGGTAGATCAGCCCATGCTTTTCATTCTACTTGTGACTCAAGCAAGCTGCATAGACCCTCATCTGCTGAGATGCATTATGCAACTGTATTATGGGTCTATACTATTTGTAGATGTGTGTGTACTATATGTACAGGTTATTATGGTACAGAAAAGGAGAAATGTTGGCAATATAATACATGGATGATGCATCTTGAACATCTCCACACCTGATAACTGCCTATCAACCCTGATCTCTCAGCCTTGGAGCTGCTGACCAGTCTGTGTTAATGTAGGTCAGCTAACTGTTCAGAACTTAAATTCTTTGTAGGTTGTATCCTACACACTGCAACTGTCTGTAGTGTGAACAAAGTCTGACCAAGAATAAAAGTCATCAAACTGTTTGGATTTCATCCACTACATAAGTGGATAGTGTGTAGTACATTGTAAATGAAATATAACAGAGTATATGCATGTTTCAAGTCATAAAACACAAGCAGTATTCAACACCATACTCCTCGTGCTCCCCCACCCACCCAGTCTAATCTGAAAAATATCTAATCACATCAAACAACATACTCCCTGAATAAATCCAAGAAGAAAATGCACCAAATTCAGAGTATGCAATAAAAAAATAAAAAAAATATTCTTTCAATCTGTCTGGAAGTTATTTTAGCATGAAACTCATGATCCAAGTCGTGGGTTCATTACTCACCCAAGCCAGCCCGGGTTCAGCATGATATAGCCAATAATGTGTTACAATTGCAATTAAACCCCACCCCACCCCCGCAAAAAACCTACAAACATGTCAAATTATTGATTTTATTCTGTACTGGTAATCACATATATTATGAAAAGTAACCCATCTTAGAAGAGTCAACTTGTCTTTAATATTCATGCTTAATATAAGGAGCACCTGTCCACAGAAGACAAGATTTTGTGGTCACTTGAACATCCTTTATTGAGAGGTTTTGTCGTATGTCAATATGTTTACACATATTCTTCTCACATAAATGTAGAATATGAAGTGAAATTCACTTCATTAAATACAACTCAAATAATGACCTGTTTTACCAACTGCTATTATTATATATTTCATAATGAGATACTGAAATATATCAGTTGGAGAAAAATGATATTGCAACAGTGGTGATACCACTTTTATTGTCACAGTGGCAATATCACTTTTGGAACTAGTATATTCTTTTCCCATTTAGGAAAAATATCTGCCCTTATGTATTTTATTCAAATCTGTATTTCCATATTTAGGCCCATTTAATTTTTTTCCTTCTTTTTTTTCTGCTCCTACTCTCTGTCGCTGTCACTTGACTTACATGACCTGCTGCTTTTCGATGTTCTGCATCACCCATTCAGTATCATATAACCGTTATACTCTATGAAAACTGGATAATTTGTTAAGAAAAACTCTTGATTAATTATAGCAACAAAATTGTTTAAGTAGTGATTTTAACTCTCATCACAATCATAATCATGTGTGAAAATGATGGGGAAATTGGGTATTGATGAGTGTTGAATGTAAACTGATATTAAGTGACATCGGAATTTGGGTGCAGCGTCTGTTACCAAACTACACTACAAGCTTGCCAAGGCCAATTTTTTTTGTTTCAATGCAGAAATAAACAAAAAAAGAACCAAAATCCTTACAAGTAAACTCACAATCATTAAAATCTTTTGTTTAAAGATGTTATGCTCTGAAGACTGTTGGATGCGACCTCTCTGATGTTTCTACAGTGCCTACAACCCAACCATGTTCATTGTATCAATCCGTGCAAGAAATGTGTTTTAAAAAAACAATCTCTTCATTTTCATATGAAAACAGTTATTACTTTGACAAAATACACAATTTGAAGCATTATATGTACAAGCTTTGTAAAAAATTGCTGTCCTAAAATTAATGTAAAATATCAGAACTTCTTTTTATTAATGTAGTAATGCATCTGTTAATTGCATTGGCACAAAATGGAGAAAAAAAAATCCATGCAAATGGACAGTTTTTGCCATAAAAAAATATATAATAAAAAGAAAATCCACACTTTTTTCAGTAGATACAAGGAAAATATTTCACTCCTGACAATACGTTTCGCACTTCAATAGTGAAATATTTCCGTTTATCTACTCAAAAAACATAGATATCTTGTGTATTGGGGGGGGGGGGGGGAGAGTCAAAATTGGGCAAATATGGCACAAAGGTGACTTTTTGCATAAATACAAAATTTTGCAAGAAAACTCATGAAACATTGTATTTATCTATTTATCTTTGTACCATCCAATTTAACTACCAACGCTGCAGATCCCTATCTTCTTGCACAATATGCTGCAATAGATCTTGCTTTATGTAGTTCACATTTTGGTGTGCGAATGAACATGTACAGTTATACAGTATATGTGCAAATATGGTAACTACACAGTGAACAAAATATGGGACTCAAGGGAGAATAGTCTTTAACTAAATGAGTCACCCTCCATAATAAATTATTATTATTATATTATTATTATTATTATTATTATTATTATTATTATTATCATTATACTGTCTAGTGGACAATTTATTCAATTGTAAAACTTGGCGATTTTGTTAAACAAGAGACCCAAGTTAGCCTCAAATCACTCATACAGCTTACATGACTTGACACTTTACCAATTTCACTAAGCACACTTGTATAGTATTGTAAGAACACAACCAACTGTATATAAACTATCTCCCAAACTTGATATCATGTAGAATCTTACCTATTTTACTATTCTGATAAAAATTACTTATCAAGATAAAGCTATGCATACTCTCTTTGCTCATAATCAACATCATCAGAGATCTTTAAAAGTTAAGTTTAGAGATGAACCTTTAATTTGTGGTTTACATGTACATGGCTTTCCACGAATTTAAATTACTTACAAATAGTTATGAATTTAAAATGTTTTAAAGTTTTATAAATAATTCTCTGCAAATCAACTTGTACGTTCAAACATGGTTTTACAAGAAATATATTCTTACTGGAGCAAAATCAATATTAGGAATAAACTAAATAAATTACTTGGAAAAAAATTCTGTCATAGTGCATAACAATTTTGATCCTTAATTACAATACTGCACATAGTTTACACTAGACTGCAAAAGTACATTGTCTCTAAAATATATGCAGACCATTCCATAAGCTATTCTGGTCTATGACCAGTAGAGCTAGAATGGAAGAGCTTGGATTGATAGCTGGAGAATAGAATGCACAGATAGTTAAAAAGAGAAAGATAGACGGATATGCTGACACACTAATCTCTTAAATGCATCAACAATAATGAAAGCTTGTCTTGGAAATGAGAGTGGTTTTGTAATGTTTTATTTATTTACACACCTGAATGATTTGAGAACACTTATATTTATACATGTATTTATTTGCCAAACATGTATCGGTTTTCTGTAATTACCATGTAAACAACAGATGATAAACACTGCTCAAGGGTGTTAGCTATGTAATTAACAATTTTCACCTATTCACCTTGAAATCGGCAACATACATCAAAGGAGGAGCCTACTCACCAATTGCTTGAACCAATTATTAGGACTTGAAAGTAGACAAAACCCATATACTTACAAATGTTACAATTAAAATGTAACTGATAATATGTTAAAATAGAAATATTTAGTCCCAATTTATAAAAACTTTCTTCATATAATAAGCTTATTGGTCAAGTTGTTCGATGTACATACCTGAATAGAGTTATATACACAGAAAGAAACTGTTGGGACAAACTCCAGCAATGTACTTTTTTTTAGGGATTATTGTATAGGATGTGGGGGACTGGGGGGAAACAATTAGTTGTTATTCCAAAGAAAACTACTTGAAAATCATCATGTCGGAAAAGAACTCCTGAGAATGATACAAATTGGTCTAATTTTTCCCATAATGATGGGCCAGGCCCCAATCCCTATCACCCCAGAAAAATCACTGACCGTTAAAAGAAACTTAAAAACAAGGGGCCTAAGTGGGTCTGAGATCATTACCTGCCTGACACCTGCCTAAAAGCCAAAAATGCAATAGAAGTTGGCTCAAAAAATTGGGTTTGAACAATGCTTTCCACAGACATTTCTTTCAATTACACCACTCCCTCGATAACTCACACCTGAATAACTTGCAAAACCGCTTATAACGCGGGGTCATACATGAATCCCATTTTTTAAAACTAGAAAATACCAAAAAAAATGGCCCATTTGTTAAACATAAAGAAAATCATGATCAAAATTGGAAAATGAAACCTCGATACATCGCTCATTTTATTGTCAAAAACGGTGGTTAGTACCTGGAAATTTGAATCAACATCATGAAAATCTCAACTTTTAATAAGAAGTCATATGTTTTGTTAAAATTTCTTTCCAAACAACATTATCAGTACACTGTAAATAACAATATTCTAAGAAATTTTGATCAATCAAAATGTCACTAATATCTACTGGTGGCAACACTTTAAAAAATAAATACCAATTAAATAAGTTTTGTCCAGTGAAATTTGTGGCTTAGTTCTATCTTTTAATTCGGTTTCAGTGTAATCATCATAAATGCAAAATTGCCATATTGAATTCAAATGTGAGAAATGTCAATCTACTATCACAGCTATGTCCTCGAGCATTTCTGTGAGAACCAAATTAAGTGCCGACCATGTTTTGATCTCCGACTTGAAGAAGTATTTGTTGTATTGCTACATTCAATTAAAAGCAGTCTTGCTTTGAATTATCACATTAATTATGTCTTTTGTATCAAATCAAAAAAGGGATGGATTAAAATAAAAGTTAAAAGGCATGCAAATCCTATCTGCATAAGAGCTAGCGATCTCAGTCATGTGTTATGTCAACTCATTTCAAATGATCAATCGAACACTGTTATAAATATAATGATGTAAGTAATATAATTAAACTACCTTAAATTAGCCTACTCATTCACATATGATAGCAAGCGAAATAAGTACATGGTGAATAAATTATTCATTATGGAGAAGCGAGTTCCAGAGTTTGTAGTGAACTTAAAATTCCTGAATTGGCACCAAGAGATTTCCTCAAGGATAAGAAGAAGTTTCACTATTACTTGCAATGCAATCATGGCATCAATATTTTACAAATAGAACAATACAAAAATTTAGTTTAGACATTGACAGTTGTTTCACTAAATAAATATCCGTAGTTTTTGAAAAAAAGGAATCTTGTTTTGTTGTGAATCAGCAACAACAAAAAGCAGTGACGTAATACACAATGTTTTTGCATACACATGATGGCTGTTGAAACCTTATGGAAAACGTTGCTAATGATCTCTCTGAGGTTGGGTATCTTGAAAATAAAGGTAATTTTTTTAAAAAAAAAGTAAACAACTTCATTAGAAAAAGCTCTTTATTGACAATTATTCCCAACACGATTAAAAACAAGTATTCAGCCATTAAACAGCACCATTACCCCACCACACAGTTTTTCTCTATGTCCAGTGGGGATGGCATCCCCTTCTTAATGTTTTTGAGGTCCCTCAGTAACTCACGCACTTGCTTACAGTGCGGTCTATGTTTTGGGGTTTTTGGACTCCGTTGTGCGTGACTTATCGAGGGAGAGGTGTATGTTGATTACATGCTATGAAAAAACTGTTTCTAGATTTCCCTATTTCTTTGACAAGATTGGGTCCCCTGCCTTGAGGCCCTGGAGCCAACCATGAACAACATGTTACATTTATCATATATTCTGAACAATTAATTACTGCAAGTCTACATCCAATAGGGAAGTCACATGCCAAGTCTGACAGCTGTATCATGAATGGCGATGGACATATGTACAAACATACACACAAATGTATAGACACTGATATAAAACTCTTCTAGTATACCCACTTTCTACGTGCAGGAGCTCATTTCTTTTTAACGAGTTTTGTAAGTAAATTAATTTTTTGAATGAAAATTTTGATACCATACACACTTTTGAAACTGTCCCCATAAAAGTAACTTTGCTACCAAAAGACACCTAACCCAGTATGACATTTTCTTCATTGTAAAGAGCTACAAATCTCTCCCTCTCTCTCTCAACTGTAGCCTCACAAAAAACTGATTACGCTCACTCAGGTCAGTATTTTAGTGTTATGTATTCACACATTTTGTTTCTTGACAAATATATTTGTAATGTATCGTAATCCAATAGTTGGATGATTCTCTCTTTCTCTCCGTGTATGGAGGCAACTGTCTCGCTATGATGCTGATAAAGTTCATCAAAATTTGACAACGAAGAGATCTCATGGAATAGAAAAGATTATAATATCATGCTAAATAAGGAAATACTTGGTGTAGTGACATTAATCAAATTAAAACACACACAGGCTACTCATTGCACCCATGATCGTTGAGATTAACTCATAACTGGTTCATTCTTGCTGAATTGACCATTTTTAAAACACTATGAGCGGAGCTAACTTGCACATGCTATCACGTTATGTATGTTGCATGGTTCAAATCAATTGGACAATTTTGGTTGGGTCTGGATTTATGGCATTTCTTATTCTAACCCTTGGAAGGGAACAAATCCAGTCCAACTGAAAATCCCCATATCATCTATAAATTTAAATACAATGGCACCCTCCCTCTTATAAGATCACCCCTTCTGCATTGAAAGGCTGGCCTTATAAATGAGGTGGCCAGTCATGAGGGGACAAAATGGTAAAAATATACTACTCTGGTGTTGGGTTGGGTTGGTACTTTACTGAAACAGTTTCAAGGTTATATCATGCCAAGGCAAGTAGAGTAACGTGTCTTGCCCAAGGACACGCCACAGTAGCTGATCAGGTTGATCCAATGGTGGGAATCTAACCTGCACCATTCCAGTCAGGAGTCCAAATACCATAACCATGGAGTCCTGCAGCTCCAATATTTTGGTGTCTGGCATCAGGGGTGGCTTCTTTTAAGAGGGGCCTCTTAAGAGGATGACCACTGTAGTCATAACTTCAAAATTTCTCATCCAATTTTCATGAACTTATTTTGAGAATTTATTTACTTAACAACGGAAGTTTTTGCCAAAATAAAAACCAAAATTTTTACATTAATTGCTATGCTAATGTATAGGTGGAACTAACTCTGTTCTGGCAATCCATCAATAGTGGCTGAAGTTAAAAGAATTTGTTGTGGGATTTTTTTAAAATGGTTTTAACACATTATTGGCTATATCATGCAGAGGAAATGGGAGCTAAGTACCTTACCCATAGAGACACCAAGGCAGCTGACCTGGACTGGCTTGGGTGGGTATGGAACCCACAACCCTTGGAATTATGAGCCCTAAGCTCTACTAACAAGCTAATATGGATTTCTGAAGGTTCAAATAATGACCATCTGCTGGTTTAATTGAGCTTTCAGAAGAAAGTAAGAATGCTCCACCTACTCATTTGTATATCTATTTCTTTCATGGTTTTTCACAATTTCAACATTTTCCAGCTATTGAAACAAGATTCATAAATATATTTTGAAAATTCCATGAAAAATGTTTAAGTTGTAAAGAATTGTATGTGTACATCTTATATAAAATAATTCTCTATTTTGTCATTTCCACTGGGCAAGCTTTTCTCCAGCCAAACAATTATGTAATGATTCATACATAGCTGGCAACCTAATTGGTTACTGGAATCTGTTATCTGATATAGTTGAACTAACAGATGCCACACTCAGCCAGTGGGTCAGTTGCTCAACTACCCACGACATCTTAACAAAATTATTTTCTGGTGTGTAACATTCACCTATCTGTAAACAGCATAGACCCTCATCTGTTGTCTCATATTGAACTGGCAGATCACAGTCTAAGCTGTTCATTCTACTTGTGACTCAAACAAGCTGCACAGACCCTCATCTGTTGTCTCATATTGTACTGGCAGATAACAGTCTATGCTGTTCATTCTATTTATAACTCAAGCAAGCTGCATAGACCATCATCTACTGTCTCATATTGTACTAGCAGATCATAGTCTACACTGTTTATTCTACTTGTGACTCAAACAAGCTGCATAGACCCTAAACTGCTGTCTCTTACTGTACTGGCAGATCAGTACATGCTGTTGATTCTACTTGTGATTCAAGCAAGCTGCATAGACCCTCATCTGCTGAGATGCATTATGCAACTGTATTATGGATCTATACTATTTGTAGATGTGTGTGTACTATATGTACAAGTTATTATGGTACAGAAAAGGAGAAATGTTGGCAATATAATACATGGATGATGCATCTTGAACATCTCCACACCTGATAACTGCCTATTCACCCTGATCTCTCAGCCTTGGAGCTGCTGACCAGTCTGTGTTAATGTAGGTCAGCTAACTGTTCAGAACTTAAATTCTTTGTAGGTTGTATCCTACACACTGCAACTGTCTGTAGTGTGAACAAAGTCTGACCAAGAATAAAAGTCATCAAACTGTTTGGATTTCATCCACTACATAAGTGGATAGTGTGTAGTACATTGTAAATGAAATATAACAGAGTATATGCATGTTTCAAGTCATAAAACACAAGCAGTATTCAACACCATACTCCTCGTGCTCCCCCACCCACCCAGTCTAATCTGAAAAATATCTAATCACATCAAACAACATACTCCCTGAATAAATCCAAGAAGAAAATGCACCAAATTCAGAGTATGCAATAAAAAAAATAAAAAAAATATTCTTTCAATCTGTCTGGAAGTTATTTTAGCATGAAACTCATGATCCAAGAGCCATGGGTTCATTACTCACCCAAGCCAGCCCGGGCTCAGCATGATATAGCCAATAATGTGTTACAATTGCAATTAAACCCCACCCCACCCCCGCAAAAAACCTACAAACATGTCAAATTATTGATTTTATTCTGTACTGGTAATCACATATATTATGAAAAGTAACCCATCTTAGAAGAGTCAACTTGTCTTTAATATTCATGCTTAATATAAGGAGCACCTGTCCACAGAAGACAAGATTTTGTGGTCACTTGAACATCCTTTATTGAGGTTTTGTCGTATGTCAATATGTTTACACATATTCTTCTCACATAAATGTAGAATATGAAGTGAAATTCACTTCATTAAATACAACTCAAATAATGACCTGTTTTACCAACTGCTATTATTATATATTTCATAATGAGATACTGAAACATATCAGTTGGAGAAAAATTATATTGCAACAGTGGTGATACTACTTTTATTGTCACAGTGGCAATATCACTTTTGGAACTACTATATTCTTTTCCCATTTAGATCACACAACACAAACAATATTCAACACCATTTTCCTC
This sequence comes from Margaritifera margaritifera, assembly GCA_029931535.1. Classification (NCBI taxonomy): domain Eukaryota; kingdom Metazoa; phylum Mollusca; class Bivalvia; order Unionida; family Margaritiferidae; genus Margaritifera; species Margaritifera margaritifera. The sequence continues at coordinate 5,520,554 of JAQPZY010001656.1, forward strand.
GTTCTTCCCCACCCACCCGGTCTAGAAAAATATCTGAGGTGTTCAGTTAATGATACATCAAAGAAAAATAATCACATCAAACAACATATTCCCTGAATAAATCCAAGAAGAAAATGCACGAAGTTCGGAGTATGCTTGGGAGCCATGGTAGCTCAGTTGGTGGAGCATTGGACTCACTGGTTCTATACTCACCCAGGCCAGCCTGAATCAGCCTCAATGTGTCCTTGGGAAAGGTACTTAGCTCCCATTTCCTCGGTATGATATAGCCAATAATGCATTACAAGGACAAGCACAAATTCAGCTCTGTCAAGCTCAAGTCTGCAAGGTCCTTACCCACGGGCAAGTCCAAAAATTTGTAAGAGAGAGAGGTCATGTTCAGTTATAGTAATGCTTTATGTTCTGCAAGTTGTATACGCAAACTTGCCACAGTACATATATCACATACATGTACATGTGAACCACCCACACAGGAGGGTTTTTCTCCTGACTTTAGGGGTGTCTCCTGTCCCTCCCATCACTCACTGAAATCTCCAGCATACACCAAGTTATTATTGAGAAAAAAAATCCATTTTTTTCACATTTTTGTTCCAGTGTAGTATATTTACAGTAATACTGCCTGTGATCATGTGACTGTAAACTGGCTTAAGCAGGGCAAGACAATGTAGTTGCTAATTTCACCCTCTGATCCTGTTGGCATGGTCAACTGACTTCATTTGAAGTTTGTTGAGGTGGATTATGCTATGAGTAGAAGTAATGCCAAAAGGATTAATGATGTTAATTGATTATGGTGGGGTTACTAAAGAGCTCAATCAGCATGAAACAATAAACATATCTTTGATTCTCTCTGCAAAGTATGTTCGGCTTTGGTGCTTAAAGTTGGCGAGATGAATTAGGGTCTATACTATGTACGATCAAAAGTAATTTGGACAGGATTAAAAATGTTGATTGATTGTGGTTGGATTACTCAAGAGTTCAAATGGCATAAAACTGGGTCGGTTTGACTTCAATGTTTAAAGTTTGTCAAGATGTCTAAGCGTGCATTATCTCCCAATGCCAAAACACCAAAATCCAAGCAAGCGAAATATCACACGAAATTCAATGATGGATGAAAACGGGAATTTTAATGGTTGCAATCAAGTTCAAAGATATCTGAATATGCATTCTGCTTCTCCTGTAAAGCTGATTTTAAAGTCTGTTACTGTGGTAAGAATTACATCATGCGTCATGCAGAAACCCCATCACATAAAAGCATATTAACTGCAACAACCAATATGCCATCACTGAAATCCATGTTTGTGGAGTCTTCATCAAATGTGGATCAAGTTGCACGTGATGAGACACTAGTTGCCTACTTTATAGCTGAACATATTTTTCCATTCCTGGTATAAAATCATTTTTCAGATCTAGGCAAAATAATGTTCTCAGACTCGGAAATCACACAAAAGTTCTAATGCAAACAGGCAAAAACTACTCACATTGTGACCCAAGCTTAGGGTCCACATTTGGATGAAAAAGTCACAGACATTTTGCCGCAATGAAAAATCTGCCATTCTCATTGACAAGTCAAACGATCAAGGGGATAATAAATGCGGACAGTCTTAGTTTGTGTTTTTGACAAGGATATAAACAGGATATCAACAAGATTCCTTGGAATATCAACCTGTAACATTGGATCAGCAGAACTCATCTTTGCATGCTTGGATAAAATATTCATGTATTACTAAAATGTAACTATTTATTGCTCATAAGAAATCATAATTACAACTGTATAATAATAATAATAATAATAATAATAATAATAACAATAATAATATGGATACAGTACAGGTATTAATCCATAATGCCCGGGATGAATGAGGTCTTTGTCTTTAATCGTTTTCCAGATTTGATTGTTATTGTTAAAGAATAGTGAGTTATGATAATGATGACAACAAAGGCGCCTGAAAATTAAGCTTAAAGTCACAAAGGGGTGTGATAGTCTAATGTATACATCAGTGCTTTATGTGGACAATCTTATGGACAAAAAAACAACATTAGACACTTGAGAGTACAATAAAAACTCAATAATCTGATTAAGTAGGTTTTCTTATCTCATATGATCAATACTGATAATTAGCAGCTATTGATGGGTGAACAATAAAACAATATTATAGGTCTGCACTGTTAATTGGAAATTAAAAATAGTGATAAGTACTTTTAAAGGAAAATGGCCTTATATTATAATATTTTAATTTACCTATTGTATATCCATGGAAAGTAAATTTCAAAGTTCTGATGTTTTGCATTTTGTATTGCAGTGGTGAAGCTGTCTGAGAGGTTCATGACATGAACCCAGAGTAAGAGAACTGCACTGGAAGATGAAATTCAGGACAGGTTTATGACATTAACCCAGAAAGAACTGCACTGGAAGATGAAATTCAGGACTTCATTCCGACTCCCAAAGAAGAATTTCACAAAATCGATCCACACAGTACCAACCTTGAGCAGTTTTGGCAGACAGTCAGCAATCTGAAACTACCCACAAGCTGAAAACAATTTAAGCTTCTTGGTGGACTCAGTAGAGTTGTATTGACATTGCCACATTCCAATGCAGACATCAAAAGGACATTTTCCATTCTGACGAAAATTCAGGTTGACTCTAGAGGAAATCTGGATCCAGTGACAGTAGATCATCTTCTAAGTGTCACGATCAACAACTATGAGGACAGCCACCAACATAATCCAGGCGATGATCTTATAAGAAATGCTTAAAATTTTTGTGTCACATATATGGAGATTGTGAAAGGCAACAAATTAATGTGAAAGAACTTAATTGCATATTTTAATATTAAAAAAATGGAAATTTGTTCAATAGTAGTAATTTTTGCCCATTTGCAGGCTAATAACTGGGTCGATGAAAATCCTTCCTCTTCTAAGTTCAAAACTCCTGACCAAATTTTGCAAATCTCTTGCTCTGTTCCAAGCTGAACCCTCATTTCTATCACATGTATGATATCAGCACCTTTATTTCATGTTTATATGAACTGCATTCTTCAATGACATAACTGCCTCCAGTTTCTTTCATCGATCAATGCTTATTTCACATGATATACTGTCAAAGTCTGTCATTTCCATCTTGTTGTCAATGTCAAGGTCAGTCTCACATTTTCTCGCACAGACATGATAATATGAATATTTCCTATTTTGACAGTCAGGAAATAAATATTGATATTTTAACTTATCAGTTATATTTTAATTGTAATATTCGTATGTATATGGGATTCACCAACTTTCAAGTCCAAACCTAGCCATGGACAGTTTGAGAGTTCCAAATGTGCCAATAATCAAAGAGATTGCCAACTTGAAACAATCTGCTCTCAAAAATTGTTTTGATGCCTGGCACCGACTTCTAATGGACTAGGTGACAGTTGTTAATAATATAACTTGTGAGATTTCCTTGACAGGTGTGTTTGGCAATAAAAGGCACTTGTCTCTAACAATTAGGGACCTGGAAATCTAGCACCTACAAGCGGTGTTTATCATCTATTGTTTATGTGATTATTACTTAAGACTGATACACGTTTTCTGTTTGGTAAATAATAAAAAGGATAAAAATAAGTTCTCAAATAATTGTCAAAAGTCAGCTTGTAAAAACTGTTTAGATGCATGTCACTGAATCAAAGTGAAAACTGGATGACGTTGAAGCGGAAGCTGACATGTGAGTGGACACAAACTCCCCATAAAAACGTGAATTCATTGATATTGGAATATGTCAGTGAGGGACTCAGTTTTACCTTGTTTTCTTACTGGATGGATACTAAAAACTGCATGATCAGTTGATCTTTTAAGTGGAAACAAAGAAAAATATTATGATATATAGAAACATGATTAAAATTAAGTTAACACACTTGATTGTTCTTGACTGTTTGAGATGCCATCAAACTGAGAGGTATAAGTGTACCATGGTTCATACATGTATCTCAGTTTTTATGATATAAAACAGAAACAAAAAAAGTTAAAATGTTTACCTGTTAACTTGAACTTGATGACAAGACCTCAAACTTGCAATGCAACATATCTTCTACTGACAATATAGAAGTATAGTAAGTTTCATCCATTTATCTCAAGTAGCTATGAAGTTAGACAGCAGAAGGGAACATGATCTTGACCTTGAAGATACGACCCCAACATGAAATGCAATACACCTTTTAGAGATGATATATATAGTTATACCAAATTTCATCCCTACACATCAAATAGCTCTAAAAGTATTGGGGAAACAAAAGTGTAATAGAAAAATTCAACATACCATGTGGATGTCCAAAAGACACCATTTTCATTTAGGACCAACTAGACCTGTGGTTCCCAAACCCTGGGTTGCAAGGACCCTCGCGACCCTATACTGGTACTGCATTTTGGGTCGCAAAAGATGGTATTTAGGGTCGCTATCAAAAAAGTTTGGGAAACGCTGAACTAGACCTTAAGATGAAATGTATTTGTAAAGTTTCATGACAATCCTCTAAGTAGTTTAGGAGGAGTAACAATAACAAACTTGTGCTAATAGATGGACGGATGACAGACCATCCAAGTAGCTCTTCTGGTCTATGAGCAGTAGAGTTCAAAATATGCACAAGGTGCATTAGGGGTGATTTTATTCTTTGAAAACCAAGAGTATATGACACAGATCATCTGGGACTTTCATAGATTTGGCTCAATGAAACTTGATACTGAAGATAAACATACCCATCTCTCCCCTTGCTAATGATCTTGACCTCAAAATAGTAGATGCCACATGAAGCAGGAATGGGGTGGGTGGCACGCACACTGGCAGCATCCTTGTGGGTTTTCCCAACTCCTGAAAATAGAAAATATGAAGAGGCTTACAACTTTGTTTTCTACTGTAAATGGATATAATCAATGTGTAAGTCACTATATTATCAGAGATAGAAAATACATAAGTACTTGTTAGATTTCTTAACATAAAACAAGAAAAGGTTAAATAAGAACAGTCCTCTGTGATCTATCACTCATTCCTAAGTAGGCGTAATTTTGTATTGCAGCATAAAGACATTCATAACATCTAATAATGCATGACTAGCTGACATTGTAAGTGCATTATGTAGGCAGGTTTCTCCAAAAATCATCAAATTCAACCAGAGATGGTACCCATTTTGCAAATACAGTGAAACCCCTCAAAAATGTAGATTGGGGGTGGGGGTTAAAACTAATTTTAATTATGTAATACTTACCCATCATTATTGCATAGCTTACTTTTTTTCGTGTTTAAAATCGTCATCCATTTGACATGAATATATCCTCTCACAGAGTGGAGAATTGTCAACAAGACACTGTCCACTCATGCACCTTGCATGCCCATGTGCAGCAACAGTCATCTTTGTCACAGATGACAATTACGCCAGGACATCAGAGTGGGGTGGGAGGAGGGCAATTGGCAATAGTGACGGGTAAGTATTACATGATCAAATTTAGTTTACCCCCCAAACTACATTTTAATAGCAGTAATAACCTGTCACTATTGTGTAGCTGAATTTGTCAGTTAGGTGGGTAGGCTGATGTGTCAAAACACTGAAAAAAACAGAGAAAAATGGAATGTACTCACCATTTGAGGGAGAGATCCACTTTACTGAATGTAAATGTAATACATTAACCCCTTACTCTTTCAATACACCTTTGCAAAGCTAAAAATATGACTTTCTTTTCTACATTGTTGATGTGGAGGGGCAATTCATGCAGAGTCCAATGACCCTGGGGAATTAAACCCTCTGGTTCTAAATGTTCTATAAGGTCCCATGGAACCCAGACTAAGTTCTGGTTCCTGAGGAAGTTTGCCCCATGTAAACATAGTCCTGAAATAGAATGAGCTCTGACTTCTCGAGGTTGGAGGGTATGTGGAGGAAATATCAGGATGTGCAACTAGGCATCCTGAAGGTCGATGGAGACTGTCTAATCTGATGGATGCATTGCGTAGCAGATTGAGGATGTGGTCTCCATCTTGAAACGTCCCTCCAGAAGAAACCAGTTTAAAGGGGATAGATAGATCAGGAGACAAATCTTTCCACTTTACTTGGTGACCAGGAAGATTCAGGAGTAGAATGCAAGAGACTGATTGTTTAGAAACCTCTCGACTGCATGTTAAATAGTGTGCACCTCTTCCTTTAATTTCACCGGATTGTGTTGGTGGAAAGACATGGGGGTCCTTAACAGAGGGGCTTGTTCCCAAAACTGTAGTCTGTAACCCTTGCACACAAAGGAAAGGATCCACCCATCATCTGTGATGCTTGACAAAGCCTCTGAAAAGAGGCCAAGATAAGCACCTACAGAAACGTTTGGGAGAGGAATGCATGACAGGAGAGGGCTTGAGTCCTTTGGGCTGCCCCCTCCCACCTCCAGTAGAAATGGAAGGAGGGTTAGAAAAGTTCCTCCTTGCGGTTCTTTGGCAACTGCGCCTTGAACTCAACTGTCGGGGAGGAGGTTTGAAATTGAGGTTGTGGATTGGATGGAGGCTGCATCTGTTGAATGAACTTTGTGGGCAGCCCCACGAGGACCATTCACATTACCACACGATGGCCCAAGAGTGGTTGTGAAAGATCTGTGCTGATGGTCCTTCAGATCTTGGGAAGCCATGGTAGGAGCGAGTCATCTGAAGAGTGTCATAGCTTTCAAACGAGCAGCCCTGAGGTATTTACTATGCTTAAGAATGACTTTCAAAGAGTCCAATGCAACATCACAGCAGATGTGCAGAAGTTCCCCCGATAATGCCACTGAAACAGAAAGTGCATGCCGGGAGGTTTTGGCCACAGCTTCCAGCACAAGATGCAAAGTGGCTGGATTCATTAAGGCCTCCTTCAGCATACTGAACAAAGTAGCTGAGAGGAGGCCAGCATGAGAAACTATGGTGACTAACAACAAGGCTTTCTGTACAGTTGTCTTTATGGGAAGGCGTGCCCAGGTTCCAGTCACTTGATCCAGCATCCAACTGGGGAGATTTAATAGCCCACTTCAGGGAATGTACCCAGTAGATCAAGGCCATAGGTTTCAACATTGCGGAAGGAATGGACCACCTCAATTGTGGAGGAATGATGAAGAAGCAGGAGATCTGGTTGTGCTTAAGCCCCCGAGATCTTTTCCAAAATGGAAACAATCTTCTTGGACTGTACAATTGATGGCTTATGAAAGGACCTGATCCCCTCCGCATCCAATATAGAGGAACTAGTGGGCATGATAGGAGGTGTCAAGGATAGATAGGGCATCATCATCATCTAGTACACTCCATACAGGGGAATGTCTGGGCATTAGTATGTCCCTTGGAGGCAGATGTGACATAGAAGCACCAAGTGACAAAGTGTGTAGCTCATTATGATGAGTAGGAGCTCTGTGTATACTAGAAATTCCAGTGGTAACACAAGACCGCTCGTCTTTCCTAGATGATACACCTCCAACCTTCCTGGTTGATGCCACCTAACGAGGAGGTGATGGCGGTGCACGCAGCATCATCTCTACTCTGGATCCTGTATAAAGGACCAACTCCCTTATGTGGAGGGTCCCACATCCCATACGGATTCATAGGGATAACAGGGAAGTGAGTGATACCAAACCAATTCCCTTCCCTAGTCTGAACCCAGGGGCAGACTCTCATTCCTGCACAGGATGTAACAGTAGAGTGGGAAAATATGGTCCGATCCCTACCCCTATACTGTGAAGCTTCTGAATGATGACCGGTGAACAGTCGGCGATCAGTACGAGACGCCTGGTGACTGGTCACTATACACTGACAGATACACTATACACTGACCGGTCACCTGGACAATCTGACCAGTGGCAGGACAGTGACTGATCAAGCGACATAGATATGTCAGAACATTGTTCTTCTGATTTATCACTATAAAAAAAGGTGTGGTTGCTGCTCCACTCACTAGGGAGGGCATAACACGCTACTCCAGAATTGCTGCAAGTGCAGCTCCTACTGCACAGAAGGGTGTGGCACACTAACCAAGATGCGAGACATGCTATGCTCTTCTCTCTTGCAGGAGGATGCAACACACTACTCTAAACATGACAGGTGCTCAGCTGCTCGTCCCTCACATGGGAAGGCAATGCACTTCTTGAACATTTAGTCCTTCTGGAGGGGCCTCATCTGTCTCAGAAGAGATTGGTCCCATAACCTCCTGGAACCCAGGAGTGCTCTTCTGAATTGAAGAGCTAATCATCTTGCAGCGAGGCCCTAGGGGCTCTGAAAGAGAGAACCTGAGATGTGAGGTGTACGGTGGTTCTCTGCTACTCTGAACTTGAGAAATGCTCAGCTGCTCCTCCCCTTGCACGCTCCTCGAAAATTCAGTGCCTCCTACTGGAGGGGCTTTGCCTGTCTCTGAAGAGACTGGTCCCCTAAACTCATGGGACCTAGGAGTGCTCTTCCGACCTGAAGAGCTTATTATCTTGAGGTAAAAACCCTAGGGGTTCTGCAAGAAAGAACCTGAAAATTCTGAATAAGTTGGGGAGAGACAATTCCTCTGCCCTCTGTATATGCGTCTGGAATCAGTAAGATTACAAAATGCACAGCAGTTTTACCATGTGTACTTTGAACAAATGAGGCAGTCTGGGTGAGTGTCCTTCTTTTGTTAGTAAACAAGACATTTGATTGTTAAACCTCTGAAACTCAACTTTATTAAAGGAGCATGTTGCAAACACACACAGTAACACTGCAAGTCACAGGAACAAAATATCAAAATACAAGAAGAAAAACACAGAATTTGGTGTCAGACAATAAAGGGAAGGAATGCATAATTCCTATGATGTTAGGGTTTGTTGTGACTTACCCATAACCAGTTATAACTTTGATATAAAGTATAAATGTACCCCAACCCCTTGGGGGTGGGATACAGTGTAGTAACCTATGTGGTCCCTTAAAAAACAATATTCTGATAAGGGGGGTTACTGGCATGGAAAATAAGTATGGACAAGGAATAAATGTAACACCGAGATAGTAAATATTGTTGAATGAAAGACCACAATGCAGTATATGACTATCAATAGTCAATTTTTCTCTGGTCACATCATGCGCACATCTATTATCATGGCGTACTTGGAAAAGATGACTGTTATGCACATGGGCATGCGAGGTGCACAAGTGGAATGTGTCATAATGACAATTTGCTACTCTATGGGAGGTTGTATTCACAAGAAACGGACAATGCTTTTTATCACGAAAAGAGTCGGATACACAATAGCGACAGGTTACATATTACTGCTATTAACTCCTTCAGCCCCAACACTGTTGTCAGTATCACTGCTGTTATGCCCCAGCAGCACTAAGCTGTGTCTAGCGGCTCATGCCCCAGATAGTTTTTAGGTAATTTGAAAATTTTGTAAACATCATGCACATGCATTCGTTCTTACCTTAATTTCTCTGCTTATATCCAATATAAATCTATGAAATTTTCACCAATTGTTTAAAATAAACTTATATACACAGTCATATATTTTTTGTGTTATTTGACCAAGTCTTTCACAAGTTATGTATGCACTATTTACAAAATTATGTGGATCATCATCGCTGTCATTATCCTCTTCTTCAGAAGATTCAATTTGGATTACTTCTATGTCAGTCTAAATCTCGTAAAATATGCAACTAACTGTCTAACATATCTTTCCTCTGCTTCCTCAATATTTTCAAGATCAAATCCTAGAAACTCTTCGTTTTCATTCTCATAATCATCTAATATTGCTCAGAAATCCGCCATTGTTTACTATTTTTCATGAATGAAACACATGTAGTAAAACCGCTGTCAATTCGCAACATTAGCTTATGAATATTTAAACAAAGAAAAGTAAAGTAATTTCTGATTGGTTCAATATCATAATATTCTTGAAAAAAAAATGTTTGTGACCAATCAGAGACATTTTTAGGACCCACCCTTTCACCATGACTATGGGCGGGATCGGCCATTGAGTGCTGAAAACAGATCACGAGTATAGGCAGGATATGGACCGAATGAGTTAAAAGCTAAAGTATCTTGTTTTCTCTGAGTACACTTTTTTAGGTACATGTACTTTATGGTTCATAGTTACTGACATGGTCCACACAGGATAAAAATTGAATATAACTAAACAGAGCATGTGCTGATGTCATTTTTCTTACAAAAATATGCACTGAGTAGAATTGCAATGGGACTTGTTGGCATACCAACTGCAAGGTCATGATGTGCCTTGTTTGGAATTCATATATCGTTGGAGTGTTGCGTGTACAATGGGACAATTAAAGGACGAGAACTGTGCTTTCTTTATTGAATTCCTCTATTTGCTTATAAGGTGGGTGGGTATTGAAGCAGAAGATGTTGTGCACTTTTGGGGGAGGTAGATCAATAATAAATGGGGTATTGGTAGATGCAAACACCACTCAGATGGAACAAATATTTTACCAGAACAAATGAAAGTGTACACAGAATATTATTTTTAAAGTATTTTCAAGGATTAATAATTGCTATCTCATGTAAGACTAAAAATTCAAAATAGTGTGAACCAGTTAACTAGACAGTTTATATAAATGTTGCAAGCAGCCTTATTATTTTCTTCATTCAAAGGGATAGAAAGATTAACAAGAAAATGTTTATTTCTAAACAGTTTACATCATTTAGTTTATGTTTGATCCTCCTATGGTCCAGTATCGATAGTTTGAGTCTGTATTACAACATACTACTGCCAGGGTAAATACTGTGAATCTGATGAACCAATGATCTTGAACCACCTCTAGCAAGAAGTCTGATTAAAGAAACCCCATTGCTGGCTCAGGGATGTAGACTAGGCCTGATGCACCTTCCTGCATGTTGTCAGAGGTGATTAATGGAAGCAAGAGTAACAGTTGCTCATTGGTTAGTGTGCGCAACAGGGGCTCCTTTCCTCATATTACCTCAGTACTAAACAATCTACTTGTGTTGCTATTCCGTAAAACATCAAACTAAAGCTGATTAAGGAGAAATTTGCTGCAAAATTAATAGATTCAACAAAATATAGATGTATTTCATACTTAGGAATGGTTTCCATTCTGAGTTGGTTATAAAGAGGTTCTACTGTATGTTTTATATAATTTTATATCTGTAATGTTTCAGATATGTTGTTAATGGTCATGTCTGCCTTACGTGTACTTGCATCCATCCTTGAGTACATCTTTATGTCAGTCAGTTTTTTATGTAATCTGGAATCCAAATATACAGATAGAATGGGTGACCTTATCTTGTCGTGATGATTTATGAGGATCATGTAGATGATAAAAAAAAAAAGTTTTAGATTCTGGATGCAGTCTATGGGGGCACGTCAAAGCTAAAAAAAAATCCAACAGCCTGATGCCCGGGAACCTCTAAATCTAAATCAGGTCCCTTTCGTATTATAAGTGAGTTGCCCATTGGGCCTGTAACCCCAAAAAGTTGCCTGACAAAAAAAAACTTGTGCCCGCAAACAAAATGCTGCATTTTTATCTTGAAGTTCTTGAAAAACACTGGTAACTGAGATCACAACATTATATTTAAATCCATTTAGCTCAGAGTTGGTAGCTGCTGATTCTATTGACACGGAGTGAGTGGTAGCTGTAACTGTGACACATCCACAGTACTATCACTGGAACTAATAACGAACTTGAAGCTACTGTTTTACTGATTGATATAAAAAAATATAAATGCATCTCCGATTTCATTTCTAGTTTCAACTTTGATTGAGAAAAATGAAGACTTTTGCAGTATTCAGAAAACAAAATTACTCCAAGTCCACCAAATACTTATCGCAACACACAGATTGTGCTGAAATACTGACTGTACATCGACCTAAAGGCACACAGTCAGAAATCACAAAAGCAGAGGTGTATGCCACAATTACTCAGAATTTACTACCTGAACATGCAGAAATTGTTGGAAAACTCATTGGTTGAGAGCCCCTCTTCAGTAAAATGTGAACGAGGATTCAGTATATCACAAGTATAAGGGGTCGACCATTTAATTTTTCTGGATGGGGTGGCTGTGTCAAAATAATAGTACAAAATATGACCTTGTCAGGCTAGTGGATTTTAAGTAAGGGCAAGTAACTTTTGTTAAAGTGTATCTGAAAAATTATTTGAGCCCTGGAGCAATTGGATAATAGTTGACATCAGGACCTGGACAAAAACATTGCTTTATGTGAAATATTTCGAGAGGCAAAAAAACAATATGATTTTTGTTTATTTCTTATCATATTTAAATTATAGTAATTTCAATGTTGTGTCAAAATAATATAAAAAAATAAATGGCTCTTTCTGGCACATGGAACTGGCATCCGGGCTTGTGATTTTTTAAAGTCACTTGCCCTGAGCCTGTGTCTAAAAAAAGTTTTCTCTAAGCACTGTGCATATATATGTGTCAAAAGTCACATTTTTTTTATGTAATATGGATTCTCTGTAGCTTGAACTCCCTAAACTAATTCTGAAAGGTCGTCAATTATAAATTTAATATGCTGTTTTGGGAATAAATGATAACAATGGTTTACAAGTCCTTGTTTGCATTCCACAGAAGCAGGATCTTGACAAGTAAAACAAAAAAAAAGCTGCATATATTTCTAATGGTTTCCATTTCTAATCTTTTTTTCACTTGAAATATCAAATTAATAATAATTTTAAGGCCAACTAAGAATGACGTCACAAATTTTACTCACTTTGTAATTTATAATAAATAAAAGGATGCAGCTTTTAATAAGACTTCATGTGTCAGCTCAAGTGACTCGACAGTACTTGACTCTCAACAAAAGAGCTAAATATAAACAATCCTTGTAAACCTATGCCATTACATGCAATCCCATTTATTTTACCATAAATCTTCATTTTAGGCAAACTGTTTGTGCCTAAACAAATACTGTATAAAAACAACAGTGAAAATATGCGAGTTTCCTTTGTTTGGTCACTACAACTCTGCTTATGTAGATAGCCCCCACTAAACCAATCAGCTGATTCATGCGTAGCACAGACAAAGCGGGCTTGTTATTCCGACACCATTTTTTGATCGATGTGGACTCGGTGAATGATGTACATTTTTGTATTGTCCGAAATAAATCTTTTAATTGAACTGATTCGGATAAGCAAATTGGTGATTAGATGCAGGTTTGATAAAATTGCGTAATTTGTCAGTAGGGTATATTCAGGTCAGTTGTGTTTTGACGTCGAAATCAAAACATTGGGAGCCTACCTTTGTAATGAACTCGAAGGTTGTTGTGAGACAGTCCTATGTAGTTATACTTGTCTTTTGGACTCCATGATCGAGGTAAAGGAGTTTCTTCTTCATTTACAGCAGGATATAAGCGCTTAAGTCGATCATCAGGGTCGCTAGAACTTGAGCTAGTGGAATCAGACGACGAACATCCACTGGTTGTCGCCATTTTCCCTTCACATACCAAAACCCGGATGTACACTTTCTGTAACAGGTGTCATATTCTAAGATATATTTCGATTGGTCAAGATTTGGACATTTGTCCAATCAGAATAACTTTCTTTTCATGCCTACTAATATCGTATTTGATAGTGAACAAAACGGACTGGAACAAAATACGAACATTAAATGCATTCACTGATTAATTTTCAACAAAGTAAAATGATAAAATAAGTAAATGTGAAAAGGGTTTGATTTTGCAGTTATCCTTTACACTAGTTCATTACACAAAACTGTCATCCGAATACTGCGTGTCGTGATTCTGTTCTGTATCAAATATAATTTCTACGTTGAAACCCGATAGATTACAATTAACTATACTCTATAGTTCAGTACAGTACTATGACTGAGATGTGCTGGAGTCAGTGGCGTACTAATGGTAAATGACGCCCGGGGCGACGATGATGGCCCAAAGGGCCAGAATACAAGTCCCGAATTTTTATCAGCTGTTTTGGCGCCCCAAGACCTCTGGCGCCCAGGGCAGCCGCCCCCACCGCCCCGCCACCCCTCCTCCCCGTTAGTACGCTACAGGCTGGGGTGGGCCTGCAGTCCTTCCTTATACCAATCATGAACATACCACTGTTGCTGCTTCTACTGCTGCTACTGTTACCACTACTACTACTACTAGTCAATGGCTGACATCATCAGCTTCAGACGATTTATTTTATTTTTTGTCATCCTCGCAGGAATTTCAGCTGTCAATCAACTGTTCAGGACTCATCTTAGAATATGCTGATTTCAAGATGAAATAAGAAAAAGGTTTCAAAGATGTGTACAAAGTCAGAATGAGGAAGAAGCGACTTTTCTACAACAACATGAAGAGAAGAGGAAACGAGACATGAAGATAATGACAACAGAGTGAGAGCAGGAAACCGTGGATCTATTACAGCTGATCCTGACTGAACTGAAAGAGATGAGAGCATTATATCAACCGTCTTTAGACAAGCCTGAGAGCAGTAGCGTAGCGAGGGGGGCGGGGCGAAGGGGGCGGCACTTTCTAGGGGGCGGCAATTTGGAAAGAGTACCGTATATATCATAAATAATACGAATGGAGTGGGGGCGTAATTTTGGTAGTTGGCCCTGGGCGGCACTTTGCCTCGCTACGCCACTGCCTAAGCGGAAAATACAACAAATACAACAAATTTAACAACAACAAAGACGACGATAACAGCAGAAGTTAACTTGGACGAAGGAAAGGATTGGGGCGGTTCTTTCTTTTATTTTTTTTTTTTTTTTTTTTGGGGGGGGGTGGGCTTTTTCACCTATTTATCTCAGAAAACAGATACTCATCTATCATTGCCAAATTTTTAAAAAAAAGGTTTGCGTGTGTATGTGTGCGTATGAAAGAAACAGTTCCATGATCTTAATGAAAACAATAAGACAAAAATAGTTCTCCGCACGGCGATAGCATTGACGAAAGTAGGAACAGGGGAACAATAAACAAATCAATACCGTTGGATTCTTACTTACTTTGGGTATATTCTGGCTGAATAAGAATAACAACAGATTTTGAAACGCGTCATTTCACATAAGTCCATTTTTCTCTTTTCTTTCTCGTGGCCTCTAACGATGTCTTGTGAGCGTCTTGGTTTGAATTTCTTAGAGTTGGCAGGTTCTTCTTCTTCTGAAATCTCCACTGCTTCTTCCTCTTGTTCGTTGTTCTTGTTCTTCTTTTTCTTTTCCTCCACTTTCATTTGGCATTCTGGACACTCCGAGGACCAATGTCCTTGCTTGTGACACCCAAAACATTCATCTGTACTTCTGTCTTTGGACCAGGTTTCACGGTTTCTTAGAATAAGCAATTCATTGTGTTTTACGTTGTGAACGTTCTGGTACCCAATGTTCTTCCTCTTGACTGGCGAAACATGTATTTTCGCATTTATGTTGAGAGCGGTTTTGAGACTCCCCGTTGGTCGTGCAATTTTGAGTCACTTTCTGTAAATCTCCCACGAGAAGTTTGCACTTTTGTTGCTCTTCAATCTTCACAGGTTGAACGTCTAAGTGGAACTGAACGATATCCTTATCTTACTTGGCGGATATATATATATATATATATATATATATATATATATATATATATATATATATATATATATATATATATATATATATATATATATATGTATGTATGTATGTATGTATGTATGTATGTATGTATGTATGTATGTATGTATGTATAGATAGAGAGAAAGACAGTCCAAGAAGAAAACAGAATCAAAGCGTGGCGCCAAACACGAGAAAATAAGTTTTAGCACAGTGACAGCCGCAGCAACAACAACAGCAACTGCCATCAGAACCATAATAAGAAGACCCCCAGAATTAAAGGGTGGAGGATTGGAAAAGTGAGACTGTTAAGCCTCATTTTAGCTTCTCCGTGTCTGTGGACGAGAGAGGTGTGCTACTTGAAGAGCCCGGCCTGTGAGGTACCCACACTAAAGGAGGTGTGACCATTGAAAAGATCCCTACTGAGGGCTAAAATAAGTCCTGTTCAGGGACACTCCGGTATTCTAAAAAAAAAGACACTGATCATGGATTGCTAACTTCTCTTGGTTAGTGTTTTTATTTATCTATGTGAATATGTAATTATATGTATGTATTAAACAGAAAATAATAGACCCTATCTCTACTCCTCTTGAATATGTGATATGGTGTGCTTGTATGAAAGTAGGTGTATGTAAAAACAAAATAATAGATCTACCCCCGACTCCCTTTGTGGATGTGTGTTGGATCGTAAGTCTAAGTATATGAGAGACCACCCACGCCCAATTTTTTTTTTTTTTTTTTATCTTTGTTTGTGTGCTAGCGACCATTCATAACTCCTCTCCTCATCCATTTTGTTTGTAAGCGTCGTGTTTGTCATCATGGGTGTTATACCTCGTCACTCTACCCACTACTTTACATCCCCCGTTACACGTAACTTTGTATGTGTAAGTGTAAGCGAGGATGTGTGTTAGTCAATAAAACTGTGTTTTAGTTAACATTACCTATTCCATACCTGTCTCTGTGTTTGTCTTTAAGAACATGTTCCATTCCCATAGGACCCATAGTAACATCCTAATCTTGTAGTTCCATAAGGCCTATACCGACTCTATGTTCCATATTCCCAACAGGTTCCTAGTATCCTCATGTTAAATTTCCATATGGACCATAGTGCCATCTGTAATATTAAATTCGACATAAGTACAATAATGACATTAATGTTAAATTTTATAATAAACTCCGATAAGTCCAATACTGACATATTTGTGATGGTAACCTCTCATAAGTCCCACATTGCCATTTTAGTCCCATACATACATACATACATACATACATACATACATACATACATACATACATACATACATACATACATACATACATACATACATGCATGCATACATACATACATACATACATACATACATACATACATACATACATACATATCTGCCACATTATCTGAAACTATTGATGTGGATACATACATCACCTCTACATAAGAAACGCTCGTGAAGAGTGCACAGTGTGACCTCGAAATCTTTATGGAAAAGCAAAAACATCCGCGTTATTTTTAATATTTTTTTGTTATTAAATCCACAAAATAAAACCCTTAAACTCCTCAGTGCGAAAATACTAATATTTTACTTCCAGAAGCGCGCACTCCAGATTTTTCTATTAGACACATTCGCCTTTACATATGATATAACATTCTACACATGAAACTTATTACTGTAAATTGCTTTCAGATTTAACATTTTTGTATTTATAGACCAAAAACGAGAAGAAAAGCCGTAAATTCCAGAAATAAAACAATCCGCAAATTGGCCTAAAGAGCCTCAAATCTGCAAACTCTTTGAAAAATCACATCGTGTGGTAACCATGGATGCATATACATAAATTATTAGAATTTGCCACAAAATCCAAAGTGTCGTCTAATTAATACTGTTCGTCCATAGATATGCCTGCCGTCCGAGGAATGAGGGTTTGGGGTGAGAGAGGTAATGAAGCAGGGACAGCTTTAATTTAGACTACATTCATCATAAAGTAGATTCTCAGTTTAAAATAAATAAATACAAATAATATTTAATAGAAAAAGGAAAGAGTTGACAGAAAACGCGAAGAAAATCCGTAAATTCCGTAAATAAATAAAACAAATCCGCATATTTGCCTTCTGAGCCTCAATACTGCAAACTCTGAAAAATCAGCTGGTGTGGTCACCCCAAAATTACAAGGATTTTTTTTTTAAATCCACAAATTTAAATCCCTAAAACTCTTTCGGTAAATAGAATAATTTTCGCACAACGCATCAATAAGATACCATAATTAGTTGATGATCAATCAAAATTTCAAGAAAGTATACATATAGCCATTGACAAACATTTTAGGTAACTTTGCGTAGCAAGAAATGGGCGGCAAATTCCTATATCACTAATACACAGTATAATTTGCGTACCACGGAACTCTATATCTCGCCTACGAACCGCAAAATGTAGCATATGTTGTGACTTACCAACGCTTAGGTACAAAACTTTTCATACGAATGGTGATCTACTACGAAGAAGCAATGAAAATATCGAGTCGCCCGATAAAGTCCGTTTTTAACAATAACTTGAACTGATTGTCAGATTTCAAAGGATTCTCTAATTTCTGTTTTTGATGTTGAATTATAAAGGTAAGCAGTATATTGATTTTGACTGGTTTTTGCTTCATCACTGACAAATTGTCTTAGAACAAAATAAACCGTACTAATTTGGAAAGATCTCAATTTGGTTTTCGAAGACTCAGCAGTTGTGATTAATAGTTGTGTTACAAAATTTCGAGCCTTTGATGGTAATTGGGAAGAAATAAAAAAATAATTAACTTTGCGTTCGAGCATAAGGTTTCTGCTAAGTATATTTACGCTAATTTGTGCCAATTTTTGTTTTTGGGTTTTTTTTTTTTTTTGTTTAATAGATATTATTATTATTCAAACTGTCGCAAGTAACTTTTGCTGTGTTTTAAGGCCCTTGTAAAGACTCTATGACTAAAGGTCAACTCTGCACAGCACGCGGTATACACGTGATTATTTTCCAGCACTCTGTTACTGTGATACTAAATACGTGATTCAAGATCTGGCTTTCATGTTGGAAAAGTGCACGTACTTGAGTTATATGGCATTTGCCTACAATTAATCCAGATGACGAAAGACAATTATGGGAAAAGACAATATACCTATGATAATAATAATACGTATATAATTTATAGGTAAATTGTAAGTAACGATACTAGTCACTATGGTAGTAACCATGAAAATGGACTGCTATTTGTGAAATGTATTCCCCGTGTGCGAAAAAAATACCAGGGTGGGCTTAAGAGCAGGAGAATTTACATTGAACGCATTATTCATTACTAACAGTCGGGCAAAATTATTTGTGTTGTATATTTGTATGAAAAATATCTCGGTCTCGTCTTCAGAAGAGGGCCACTGTATAAGAAAGCCCTAGAATTAAATGAAAAATATGGAATTCCCAGGTTTAGTTGTGAAACTATACCGCAAGGATTAATTAAACGGAATATTTCACTTCATGTAAATGTTTGTTATTCTTTTGAACACGAGCGTTAAATAGACAGGTACCCATCTCTCTCTCTCTCTCTCTCTCTCTCTCTCTCTCTCTCTCTCTCTCTCTCTCTCTCTCTCTCTCTCTCTCTCTCGTATATTTGAAAAATGTTTAAAGATAATTTTGCCTGTTACATTTGAAACCCGAGATCTGTTAGCTAGAACTTCATTTATTTGTGCAGAATGTGTACTGCTAACTAAATACATTAGTGTATGATGCTGTGTGCTTGTTCTAATTTTGTGACTGGGATGTTGCCAAATTTTCCTATGGAAATTGTCAACCTCTGCCGAATGCTGATAATGGTTAAGAGCGGTCTTAATGACTAAGAGTTAATAGTACGCTTTTTTCATAATAAAATTAAGCTTTAGCTTACAAAACCCAGGTAGCTAATTGATTAAAAATATACGCTAAACACTAATTTGTGTTTGATAGTTGAGTATGTCAGTTTACACGAAGATAAAAGGTCACAGGAAAAAGGCAGAGTTTAAGGTTTATGTGCCCTTCTTGGTCATTACACAATGGGCCATATGACTTCCGATGCGCACAGCAGAAACTATACATTTTAATTAATTTCTGTCTTGGCGGCTGCTAGATGAACATCAGTGAGCAGTGGCAGCGAAACTCTCCTGTGTTAATCATATAAGTGATCTTTCAATTCGTGTATTTTAAAGCAAGATGCTTCCGATGTATGACTGAGATGAACTGAGTCAAAAGTTTTATTGATTTTTCTGATTTACGCGGTTTACTGGATGTTTCATTGTTTGCGCATGCAGTACATACATGTATATGTTTGATCGTAAACGTGCCATCAGTGATAACAGTTACTGTAGCTTGAACAATTCACCAGATAGTATTCATACTGCAAAAAGGACAAATATAAACATGAATCTTCCTGAAGAAGACGTTTCTTTAAATGTGGATTTGAGTAGTGCTGTGAGAGACTGTCTACAAAGTCCTCAATTCATAGACAAAATATTGGTAGCATTTATTGAGGCCTTAAAACCGGCTATTGAAAATTCTATTTAAAAATCACTCACTCACTTTGTTGATCATGCGTTTGCTACACATGTTCACTATACCTTGACCCCTTTGCACGATAAAGTGGAACAGAAGGAGAAGCAAATCTCATAGTTCCAGACTTCAAACAGGGAAATAAATGTGACGACCTAGAGCATTACCCACGAAGAAATAATATTCATGTCTATAATGTGCCGATGAAAGTTGATCCCAAAACGGGAAAAATCAGCTCAGGCAGTCTTGTATGAGACACATTCCCCAAAAATTTGACTGTAATCCTGAGGACCTGGACAGATCACTTTTGTGGAAAAGTTAAAGGTGGGAAGGCATCGATAATAGGTCAGATTCAGAGCATACAAGTCAAGATGAGGGCCACGATTATAGCAAATCGTAAAATGCTGAAGGGAAATGAAGACAAAATCTTTATCTCGGAGGATCTGACTAATCAACGCCACAAACTGGTTGAGAAATCAATATAATTAAATAAAGCCAAAATGATTGATTCCTTCTGAACATTTGATGGCAAAGTCTTCTACAAAGAAACTTCAGATGGAGAGAGATATGAAGTGTCAGCCCTCGACGACATCCCACAACCACTTCCACCACCTCCCTCTCATGGTACTGAAATGGAGACTTATCAAGTCCCTGGTAATGATTACAGAGATACAGATACAGTTACCAGTATAAATTTTACCCTAATAACAAGTAAAGAATTAATGCTGTCTACCCTTGTTTAACCCAAGCCTGAAAAAAAGTAATGGTAGTGCACAGTAAATGTTTGAGCAACGTTGGCTATAATCTGGCTTTAAATGGGCCATGTAGGCTTGAAATCTCTACTTTAAGCTCCACGTGTTCCACCTGTCCATATCTGTCTTCAATATCTATCAACTGTTTAGTTATTTGATACTGTTTTGAAATTTGAATTAGCCTGTACTTCATGTTGTATTATTTTGTGTTTATTACATGTTATTTTGATTTGACTAACCGTAATAGGTACGTTTACACTCACGTTCATACTCATCATTAGTCTATCATTGCAATTAGCCAATCTTATGTCTTTTGATCTTACGGTACTTATAATATCTAGTAATAAATACCTACCAGTTTGGTTTCTCTAACCTTGGTAATTTCGCCTTAACTACGTGTTCTGCCTAAACTCAATGTCCTACAATTTATTGATTTATTTTGAATTTTTTTTTTATCAGTCTCAACCGTTCTTATTCAGTATTCTCTCAATCTCGGCTATCTGTGTTATTTACGTTACATGCAGAACCTTACAATGTACTGTCGTAAGAGGTGCGCGGGAATTATTCGTGTAGGTAACTGTTCTAATAACCCTGATCATAGTAATAATAACGTTTAGTTGTCTTCTTCTTGTACCGTTCATATGTTGTAATGTTGAATTATCAGAGTTTTTGCTACATGTCAATAGTACTAATAGATATGATAAAATTAATCTAAGGTGTAATACTTTTGCAATCTAGTGTTCACAAATTTGTCCTTTTGTTTATTATAAATGTTTATATTTCTTGTATTATCCGGTGACATTGAACTGAATCCAAGCCCACACGTTCAGATTCAACTGATTCCTGCAGCTTCAATAGTTCACTTACGTCATCAATGGATAATACTTTATCTTTGGAGATTTAAATATTAGATCTGTTCGCCATTAATAAGATTTAGTCGCTACACACATTGATGATTTTGACATTATTGCACTCATAGAGACTCATTTATATATTAACATTACTGACGATGATCTTAAGTTAGACGGTTACCATAAACCAATTAGGTTTGATCGAACAAATCATGGGGGAGGTGTAGTGATCTATATTTCAGAAAATTTTATTTTCAAACCATGTACGGACTTGTTGATACGTAACCTTGAGGGGATATGGATGGAAATATGTGTATAAAATATAATAACTGTGCAGACCAGAGTAACAGATAGCTGGGCAACTCTGTTAGATCTCATTATCATATCTCCAACCATAGATGTTCTTCATTCTGGAATCATCTCTGTTGATGCAAATGTAAGTGACCACAATGCCTTTAATTTATTTACTCGGCTGCATTATGAATCTTGAATATACCGGATATACCCTTGAAAACTAATAACAAACAACTAAAAAATTAATAAAAGAACAAGACGTTTTTGATGTCACGATACACCTTACCCAACAACAAAGCATGTGTCGTGGATCAAATAAGTCACCATGTGCTCAGATGAACGTTGCGTCCATAGTTAAATTACCGTGTATTCAATTCAGCATGTCCCTTGTAAAAGTGTTCTAATTTCTGTGAAAAAGCACGAAAGTAATGCCAGTGTATAAAAAGGGATGTGCCAGTGATCCTTAAAATTACAGACCTATTTCACTATTGAGTTGTGCTTGGAAAGCTATGGAAAGAATTATTTTTAAACATCTCTACAACCACCTACACTCAAATGATTTTATATTCAAATATTAATCCGGTTTTCTCCCAGCAATTCTACAGTATTTCAGCTCATAGATACTGTAGTATCATTTATTTTCGTGGGGCTCAATTTTCGTGGTTTTGTAAAAAAAAGACATTTTCGTGGGTACTTAAATTTGTGGTTTTGCCTGTCAAAGTTTGCATATTACTAAGTGTTTAATTTCGTGGTTGAACCTCTACAAAGACCCAAAAATAAAGAATAATAAGGAATAAAACTCTGCCGACGCAAACGGCGGTCACTTGAATGTTTATAACAGTACTTTCACATGTATAAGCACAAATAAAAAAACTGACAAGTTCAATACTGACACTGTGTTTTTGTCCAAGTGAATACCATCAAAGGAAGCCGACGCAGCCAACAATATTAAAACTATACTACCGCCTCTATGATAACAAATAACACACATGTCAAGGTCAATCACTTACACCGTGTTTTCGTCTGAGTACTCAACATCAAAGGAAGCCCACGCAGACTACAACAATAAGTCAATCGGTTATTAAAGTAACCTGTATGATCTCTAACTGAAACCACTATCCATAAAGGGAATAAAACACGTGACCGGCTGCCCTTTGCTCAATGCAATCAACAGACAGTGGCAATATTTGATGCGTCTTGAGCCCATCAATGTGAGAAGATGCTAACTAAATTGAGAGACAGTATAATCACGCGTTTGTTTGTGCCTGCCTCATGTACCGACCAACTTCAACCACTAGACTTACAATAAATAAAGAGCACAAAGAATAATTAAAATCACACTTCCACAACTGGTATGCTAAACAGGTCACGAAAAAAGGAAGATGCTACTGGTGACGATCACTGATTGCAACCTCATTAATCAAGCCAATTCGGGCTGAATGGATAATTGCAGCTCACGCGACAATGAGTGAAAGATGTGACCTAATTATCAGTGGTTTGGAGAAAGCTGGACTTGTTTAATTCTGCAATTTTGGAATTAGTTACCTGACAAGCATTTGTGTGTACATGGAGACGTGTTTGACACGATGTTGATACGGTGGCTTTGTCCGAAAATCAGTGAAGTGTTAGCTTTAATACTCTGCTGTAATTAGTGTATATACGTAGTGTTTCATTAATAATAGTGCTTCAAGCAATAGTTCTAGTATTTTACAGGTTTGTTGTTCTTTTGGATTAAAAATGCATGGATAAAATGAAATGTGGTTTCAGGAGGATTTAAATTGTTCAACAACAGTTGTACTCGAGTGAAGGATCGATTTGAATAAGTTTTATATTTAATTTTCATATACTATTATTTTTTATTATTCTTTCTTTCATTTTCAACATTACTAGTGTTTGAATACCTTGTGCTCTTTCTCGTTTCTCTCTATCCTTACTTATCTCGCATATCGATTTAAGGCAGTGAGTGGAAATTACAGCTATCGGATATCTTATCGACACGTGTGCATTGAAACAATATAAAATGCTTTATAATTCTTTTTTCAAAGGTTTAAAATAAAACAAACACGTGTAAAAGCTAATATTTTATTTCCAAATTACAGCATTGACGTTGATTTATGAAATACTAGTAGGTTCCTTAATCTCTAGGAACGACACACAGTAAGAAAATGAGCCGGGGGTGTGCGTCATCATCATACGTGGCTAATTTTTCGTTGGACATTTAAATTCGTGGTTCGGGCAACAACGAAAACCACGAAAATTGGTCCCCCACGAAAGTTGATGATACTACAGTATATACCATTGTATATGTACTGCGATTGATAACAAGGATGACGTGTGGTCTGTTGCGATGTCTCTAAAGCATTTGATTGGGTTTGGCATAAAGGTCTAATACATAAACTAAAGTGCAATGGCATTAATAGCTCTTTGATTGATTGGTTTTCTGACTACCTATCTAGTAGACTCCAAACAGTTTTTTTTAATACTGCGAATCAAGTAGCCAGTATGTTGCAGCTGGCGTACTACATGGCCCTCTTTTAGGTCCGTTATTATGTATTGTCTATGTTAACGATATAGGCAACGACCTCTTGAGTGCAATAAGACTATTTGCTGATGATAGTTCACTGACGTATTTATGAAATGATACTTACTAAATTGAACTAAATATGCACTGAACACAGATTTACAAAGAATTGACGATTGGTCGAGGCAGTGGTTGGGGGACTTCAATCTAACCAAAACTAATGTAATGTTATTCTCGCATAAGTTAGAGCCCGCTTTTCCTTAACTAAATTCAAAAACGAAATTCTCTCTTTTGTTGACTTCCATAAACATCTAAGCGTAAGTTTCAGTAGTCTAGGCAACTGGACCAATCATATTGATACATATTTTCTGTCGACCTCAAAAATGATAACTGCCTTTAAAACACTTAAATATAAATTTAGAAGAACAACGTTTCAAAGGATATATTTTACATACATTCGCCTAGAATATGCCAATGTTGCCTGGGATGGCTGATCGGCTGAAGACTCTCTTAAAATAGAAAAACTACAATTAGAAGCAGGGAGAATTGTGACTGGTCGTACCAGAAGTGTTTCGTGTCGTACGATTTATGAAGAAACTGGCTCGCCTACTTTGGAAAGATAGACGTAAGTTTCATAAACTATGTTACTTTCATAAACTTGTATACGGTGTCTCTCCTTATCTTGCTGACATTCTACTGGTTGGTGAGACAAATAGGTATAATCTTAGAAATAGGAATAATTTTATTGGAATTAATGCCAGACTTTAAATAAGTAGAAACTAATTCCTACACTCTTATATTCATGTTTGAAATTCACTCCCAGATTAAATAAGAGGTGAAAGTAGCCATTCCATCTTCAGAAGTAAAATAGAGGCTAAGACAACACAGGCACCTGCCCATATTTTAGTTGGTAACAGGAAATTACCTATTCTGTATACTAGAATTAAAAATAACTAGTGATTTACATAATGATTTATATTCTAATGATTTGAGAGATAATCCATTGTGTGCTTGTGGTGATGATATAGAAAATGCAAATCATGAAATATTTACTTGCAAATACTATACTGAACAGCGTAGGAAAATGGTTTCAAATCTAAATCATCTCTATATACCAGTGACTACAAATATTTTGTTACACGGATCATCTGTTTTTACAGCGAACGTTAATATTCGCTTATTTGAATTATTCCAAACATATATTAAAAACACGAAACGCTTTATATAATCAAGGAGTATTAAAAATTGTATTTCTCTACTCAATTAATTACCACCACATTGATAAAGAAAGACATGATGTTCTTCATTTTTAGCTATTGTATTCATTTTGGTGTATGTACTCTGCCACGACCATTAATTTATTAATCTCTCTCTCTCTCTCTCTCTCTCTCTCTCTCTCTCTCTCTCTCTCTCTCTCTCTCTCTCTCCTATTTTGCCTTATTGATTAATTACCGGTAGTGCCTATATCCATGTAAATTTCTTATCAATTGCAGGGGAAGGGATTATTCTAAGTTGTGAAAACTTGTAGCCCGACCCCATTTGTTAACATTTATGGCAATAAAATATGTTTAAACGAATTAATTTTAACTGATAGTGGTTCTAGTGGCATTTGAGTAGGGGGATGATTCTAAACAAAATCTTGATCTTTTGTACTTGGTAAATTTGTTGTGACATTTTGGAAACTAAAAAAAAAAAAAAATTGCTTGTACTGCTTGTTCTAGTGGCAGTTGATTAACTATTTATACCTATTTGTCATTATAAAAACGTAATCTAGGGACTCCTGTCAGTTAGAACTAATTGCAATGTATAGTTTATGTTATGCTCATTGGAAATCATATGGTCAAAATACATGGTGTAATGACCAAGAAAGGCATATACACCTTTAGCTACTACTGCATGGTTATGTTGGCTACAGCCATTAGCTTCCTACAGGAGAGTTTGCTAACTTTGCAATTTCATTAAAATCTGAGAGCTATTTCATCGTAAACTCTAACTCCGCAATTTAAGAAGCATGGACACATTCATGTTACAATACATTATACTGCATTTCTGCGGGGCGGGATGGAGGTGAAATTGCACACCTCATGTTCGTGTCCATTGTTCTAGTTTATTAATGTCATATTGTATGAATGTTGTATCATGCATGGTACGAAGTACTCAGTAGCATGCACAGTCATCTGCAAAGAGGAGGATTTCCGAATAAATTCCAATCATGATGGGATCTTGCTTGTAGTACTGTAATTTCCGCTTTCTAAATCTGAAGGAATGCGAGCTACGAGTGTTGTCTGCACAGCGGGAGTCTGTTGAAGGTACATTTTCAAACTAATTATAGCGTTTGTTAGCCGTCGGAGCGAATGTCAGTTATCTACCAGTGTTGTGATACTGTGAGTGTGATTACATTAGACATTGCTTGTTCGCGGTATATTGACGTTCTCTCCACAACTTGCCTCGGCTGTTGCCGTTGCCGCCAGACGAGTGAAACCTATATATTGATTTAGCGATCCGCTACCGCATGCAACACAATACAGATGGCAATATAGTGAAGCCGCCCCCATCCTCGTATTAAGCGGTTATGGTGAACCCGCCCTCATCCTCGTATAACGCGGTTGTGAAATCAAACTCGCCTGATTCCATAATCATTTTAAAGTTAAAATTATACTTGTATGGGTTAAAAATTGTAAATCAAAAATAAAATAATGATTACGGAAACAAGAGACTCATATTTCCAGACCGCATTAAACGGGGTTGGACGGATTCATCATGACATAACTCATACATTTGTCCGGAATGCGTGGAATCTAGACTAGCTGTTCTCACGTAGCTAAAATTCGTCTCATTTTGCAGGTTCAAACTATAAAGTAACTTGTTGGATTCATAAATAAATATGAACATTTTACAAAACATTGCACAGTATGTGTTTTGAAAAGGGCGATGTATAATTATGATGTTTTGTTAAAACAGGATCTGTAAGCATGCTCTCCTCGGAGGAGCTTTTTTATGATCATGTTGTACAAGACCAGTACAATGCTTTTGAGTAAAGGGTCACCTCCCAGGTCAATCACAGGTTTAAAAAAAAAAAAAAAAAAACAACAACAACAACATACAAATATAAAATTCTCCAAAATTAAGCCAAAAACTTTTGTTCAGTCGAAGCACACTTCGACCTGAATAAATCACGCATCTATAAAAAGGTTACATGGCTAAAAATATAAACCCAGGTGAATGGGCTTTTAAAACAGGCCCCCCCCCCCCCCCCACACACACACACATATTTTTAAAAATTATTGAGATAGTATTAAGCATTTGGTCTTTACAAAAAAATTGAGAAAATATAGGGATTTTATAGGAAAATCGTACAAAATACAGGGATAATGATATACTAATATTACCAATTGAATACCACATATTTATGTACATGAACACACAAATTATCCAATATTATCGCATAATGAATTGAAACAATAATTTAAACATATAAATCTTTTGGAACTAACAAATATATATGTACTGAGACCTGTCATGATGACTCATTATATGTCCTGTTAAACTCGTTTGTTATGAAAATAAGACTTATAAGACAAATTATCAGGTGTTTCTCCCACGGAAATATTGGGGTATTATAGGGATTGATATAAAATATAGGGATGTCTGGGAATACTCCATTTTTATCTCTTTTAAAAAGAATAGCAGCATTAGCTGTGATTGACCTATGACGAACTGGTGTCTCCTCCATGGTGAGTAATTCACCTTATGAAAACAATGACCTATGATGAACTGGTATCTCCTCCATGGTGAGTCAATTCACCTTATGAAAACAATGAAAAGATCTGGCAATACGAATCATAATAAACTAAAACACCAACGTGTGGTTATTGTGTGTAGGAACTCAATGGTTATGGTCAGTGGCGTACTAAGGGTAAATGCCGCCCGGGGCGACGATGATGGCCCAAATGGGCCAGAATACGAGGCCCAAATTTTTATGTTATTTTGGCGCCCCAAGACCTCTGGCGCCCGGAGCAACCTCCCTGTACGCCCCCCCCCCCCCCCCCCCCCCCCGTTAGTACGCTACTGGTTATGGTAAATGGTTACATTTGGATAGTTTAAAGGTTCATTGGTTCGATGGTACGAAAGAAAGGCTCACAGTTTCGAAGTTTCATTGATTCGAAGGCTCATCAGTCCGAAAGAGGGATTCAATGGCCCTTAGGTTCAGGTATCAGAATGATCATTGATATGCAAGAAAGGTTGAATGCTCCGAAGGTGCGTTAGCCTGAAGGTTCATTGGTCGGAAAAAAGGCTTCAATAGACGAAGGTGCGTTAGCCTGAAGGTTCATTGGTCGGAAAAAAGGCTTCAATAGACGAAGGTGCGTTAGCCTGAAGGTTCATTGGTCGGAAAAAAGGCTTCAATAGACCGAAGGTGCGTTAGCCTGAAGGTTCATTGGTCGGAAAAAAGGCTTCAATAGACCGAAGGTGCGTTAGCCTGAAGGTTCAAACGGAATGAAAGAATGGTTATTGATCCAGGTTTGATTAACCGGATCATATGTTAATTTTTTTCGGAAGAATCCTGATAGGGACTTAAAGGCAGATGTCATGCTTTGGCTTGCAAATATGTATGTGTTACATACTATTTAAATGTTTGTGTTACGGAATTATGTATCATTTTGTTTTTAAATAATGGTATAGTTTTATGATCTCTGAATAATAGTCTAACAGCTGTCGTCTTGCAGAAAGTACATTTACGGTACATGTGACCCAATACATTGGCCACTGGGAAAATCAATATTTCGCTTGAAGCATTAGTCATGTCACGCGATTCAACGCGTGAGGGTTTGAACTTTTGCACTTTTGACCTGAATTCCATGTTCAATAAGAAGTCAATACGTTGTTGACTTGTAATAACGTCAGTGCACAGATACTTTAGCGGTGTCACGTCTGACCTAGTTTCTGATTGTTTCGGAGAAGGTTGTATTCTAGAAGGATTGAAATGTTTTTAAGTCGCAATATAAGGAATGATTCATTTTGTTGACCAGAAGTTAGAATAAGATCGTAGTAACTAGATGTTGATTTGAGACGTAGTATAATTGGGTTTTTATTTGATTTGCGCAGTCAGAGACTATAAATAAGATGTAATCGCAGCTTTCGTCATTCTTTCATAATTCGTTCAGCCTGAGAGATCATAAACTAGATTGGTTCATTTTGTGTGTGGTATTCTGCTTCAGAAATTATTATACAGTACATTCTGGATTTAGTACTGCTACTTAAAATTTAAGTATTATTCAGCTACGTTGGAATTATCGGAAACATTTCTAGAACTTGTGTGATATTCCATATCAACATGGATTACTTGGAATTAATAATATTTGGATATAATTAATTCTTGTTCGTACATCAGCACTTCAGTGGTGTTTTCATTCGGAATATTCTTCATTCGGAATAATTTGGATTAACTTCCGGATCAGTGAACTTTAGAACGATTTAGGACTTTTAAGGATATTCTATAATGTAAGTTATTTTTAATTCTTTCACTTTGATTGTTTGTTGAAATATTATTATATTTTAAGAAATTAAATAGTTTTGTTTTAAATCTTGAAAGCTTGTTTGAGTCTTTTCTTTTGTTACATTACCCCTAGTCGTAACAGTTAGTCCTTCTTTTACACTGGATCTGGACAGGTGATTTCACCAGGAAATAAGAAAGGACAAAACAAAGCAAATGTTGCACACTGGTTATTTTTTACCCTACTTTTATATTATCTGCAAAATTATAGGAATGGCAGCGTATCTGCTGCCTCTCCTGTTCAGTTGCTCTATAAGTGCCCCCCCCCCCCCCGCTCCATCTATGAATCGAACGTTAAAACATTACCACTTAATGACTGGTTGACCAATAGTGCCGATACTAAACGTAAGGTCATTGCAGTCGTGTAATTCTCCGACAAAATAACGATAGATTTATTCTGAACCTGCAAATTTTCATTCATCTCCGTTTACTTTTTTTTATACACCCACCATATCGCAGAGCGTATATTAATACGGTTTTTCGTCTTTCCGTCCGTCCTCCTGTTAGTCCGTACATTATTCATATTATTTTGAGTTCTATTTGTCTGATGGACACGAAACTTTACAGAAATGTTGTTCTGAGGTAACAAACGAAAACTATTCATTTGGAGTAGTCCTTCAAATATCCGGATCACAGAGGCTAAAATAGCTTTCTGTCCGTCATTCAAATTTGTCGTTTCTGGATGATAGCTTGATTTCAATATGTCCGATGGTCATGCAACTTCATAGGAATATTTCGCATGTGGGGAGAACGAACACTATTGATTTGGGGGTTTGTTCAGTCAAGGTTAAGATCACTACGGCTAAAAATAGCTTGTCCGTCCATCCGCAAACTTGTTCGTTTTCGGATGGTAACAAGTTTTATTTGTCTGATGGTCATGAAACTTCATATCAATGTTGCCTTTGTCTGATGGTCATGAAACTTCATAGCAATGTTGCCTTTGGACAGAAAACGAACTCCATTGATTTGGGTATTGGTACAATGAAAGTCAGGGTCACGGTGTCTAAAAATAACATTTTATAATAAATATAGACAGGAATAATAAGAATTAATTTTCTGTTAAACCCAACACTGAATTCAGAATCGCAAATTTGTGAGGAGCCGAATCTTAAGAATGGATAATTGTTAGAAATAATGTGTAACCCCCACGGATAATTTTTTTTAATGGTTATATAAATACTTATAAAAACAACTTTAATAAATAACAAAAAATTATTAATGCTTATTATAGTCTTTTAGGTAACAACATTAGAAATGTTAAGAGATGCAAGAATGACCCAAAGTCGAGATAGTTGCTGTGATGGACGAATAAGCAAAGTAATACAAGTTGAAGCAAAGTTGGAAAGTAATACTTAAAATACCAGTGAATATCGTTTATTAGTTGGTTGGTTGCTGTTTGTTGTAACTTTGTTTACAGGACTTTAGAACTTGTATCGCAAGCAATGGAATGCTTTGTCCATGGACAAAACAAAGTGGCCTGCCCTAGCTGACTCAAATAAACTTTTGGATTACAAGTCCTACTCTCTAATTATTGAAATAACAATACACCAATACCATTTTCTGTCTAAAACGATTACAATAATTAAATATCGGATCATGTTCAGTACATTTAAACAAAAGAAATATGGAATTTCAACAATGGTAAATGTATTTCTTCCGACACTTATCCGTAATTAGGATTCGTGTCAACATCAGATATTCTATTAATATAATATTTGGACACACTGTTACCGACCATTGTCAGTGTCAACAAATTTCTGAACTTATGCCAAATCAAATCAATTATAGGTAATGTACCACCTCAAGTAATCCTCAAGCACATACGCAAATCGTACGTGATAACTCAATGCAAAGATAACATTTTCAGATTATATATCTAAGTATTAAAGAAAATATATTCTCATAAAAGAACAAAACCAAAAAAAAAAAAAAAAAAAAAATACAACTGAATGTCAGATTAAACACACTTATCTTTTCTAAGTTGATTATTACTGTAAGTACGTAATTTCTCTAAGTATTTTTCCACACCCTGAACATTATTAAGATTTACAAACTCTTCTCGTAGCATAAAGGTGTAAAATGTTCAGGGATTGTCTAAGGGCTGTTATGTATGATGTTTATATAAAATTATAAATATTTTAGGAAATTATAAATGTTTCTTCACTTTAATATTTGCTTAAATCTTAATGTTATCAGGAAAAACATGTTTAACTAGTGTCCTTGAATTAGGTTGTTTTGATCAATATGTTTTCTCAATTTGAAGGTCAAGGTTGAATTTTGTTTACAGTTAGAATTCCATTAAGATGACACATGTTCTAGAACATTCTGTCATGTGACCAATCTTTATATATGCCATGTTTGGTGGACATTTATTCAGTTTTGACATTACCATCAGTCTTGTAAAGAGCTATTACAGTTGTGAAAATTCATTTCAAATTCTAAGAGAGGAATTATTTTAAATATTCATTGGATTATAACAGTGCTCACAAACTTTTGGATTTTGGATTTTTAATTGATGATTTTGGAATTTAAGTGAACTTATTCAGAGATTTTGGAATACTTCATTTTGACATCAGCACATCAAGATTTCTAGTACATCAGGACCTTGGAGACCATTAGCACATCATAACATTCAAGGACACAGCCGTGAATTCGGAACATTCTATATTTAGGACTTGTGATTAGAATAATCATTCTTATTGGATTATTAGGATTTCAAAACACATTACTGTAAGTGACTTTTTTGATTTTTCATTTTAATTATCTAGTAATAAATTGCTTGTTGATTTTTACTTGATTTGTTGGTTTCACTTTCTTTCTGTTACATTTTTCTTAGACCATAGAGTCGTAACAGAAATTGGGGGCTCGTCTTCCGGGATCTGAATTTCATTAAAGCATATTAGAGATATTAAATTTATCTTTGAAATTCATATTGATTTTGTCTCAAAGAATTTTTTTGTCTTTGGCAAAGATTTTTTAATAGAGAATTTTTTTTTGTGTGAAACCAACAAGCATTTACAATGGCATCTAATGTTCAGAATTTCATTTCAAAACCTACCCAGGAGGGGTTAGAGTGCATGAGAAAGGATGAGTTGCTCGAGCTTGCCAGAAAATACAGTCTATCTGAGGCAAAAGTATCATTGACAAAACAGGAGATAAAGATTATTTTAATTCAGTATTTAGTAGGAAAGGGAATTTTTGAAAATAGTGCTTTAAGTTTGAAGAGAAAGCCTGTATCTGGTTCTGACAGGAAATTAAGGGAATTCGAGTTAAAGAACCAGATGGATTTAGAGTTGGCAAAGCTTCAGATTCAGAGAGAGAGAGAGAGAGAAAGAAGAGAGGCAGATACAGATGGAGAGAGAGAAAGAAGAGAGGCAGATGGAGAGAGAGAAAGAAGAGAGGCAGCTACAAATGCAGAAGGAAGAGAGGCAGCTACAAATGCAGAAGGAAGAGAGGCAGATACAAATGCAGAAGGAAGAGAGGCAAATACAAATGCAGATGCAAAGAGAAGAAAGGGAAATGCAATTTAAATTAAGAGAATTAGAACTGGCAAACAGAGCACACTCCACTCCTTTAAACACAAGTTCAGGTTTTGATGTTACTAGATATATTAGGTTAGTACCCCCTTTTCAGGAAAAAGAAGTAGATAAATACTTTCTTCATTTCGAGAAAATAGCTGAAAACTTGAAATGGCCCAGAGAGCATTGGACTTTGTTATTACAAAGTGTACTTATTGGCAAAGCTCGTGAAGTCTACACTTCACTGTCAGTACAACAAAGCACTGATTATGATGTGGTTAAGGAGTACATCTTGAAAGCTTATGAGTTGGTACCAGAGGCATATCGACAAAGGTTTAGGAATTGTAGAAAAGAAACTGGACAAACTCATGTCGCATTTGCAAGGGATAAAGAACAATTATTTGATAGGTGGTGCTCAGCCAAGAAAGTTGATCAAGGTTATGATAACCTCCGACAGCTCGTATTAATTGAAGAGTTCAAGAGGTGCATCCATAGTGATGTTAAAACCTATCTTGACGAGCGGAATGTGGAAACTTTGGAAAATGCTGCTCGTATGGCTGATGATTATTCCTTGACTCACAAAATTACATTTGGTAATAAATCGTCCTCTCGGCAGTTTTCTGGTAAAAAACCATTTCAATCTCATTCGAGTACTTCCAAATTTCACAACAGCACAACTGTTAGGAATCAAACATCTGATAAGACTGATCAGAAATCCTTATCTCTTCCTACGTGCACTTATTGTAAAAAGAAAGGGCACGTTATTTCTGATTGCTTCAAGTTGAAAAATAAGCAACAGAGTAAAGACAGAGCTTTTCCAAATGCTCTTATTTCTACGAGGTCAAGGTCACGGTCTTGTATTGAAAGCAATACATTTGTTGGGTCAAACAAACCCCAGTCTGATTCTATTTTGGAGGCTTATGAACCATTCATGTCAGAAGGTTCTATATCACTTATTGGTGATTCTGCCAAGCCTATCCCAATTAAAATATTAAGGGACACTGGAGCTTCTCAGAGTCTTTTATTATCAGGTACTTTGCCTTTGTCTGAGGAGTCTTCTTCAAGTGAAAGTGTTCTTGTTCAGGGAGTAGAGTGCGGCTTTGTAAATGTTCCTCTTCATTGTGTAAATTTGGCATCAGACTTAGTTTCTGGACATGTGACTGTTGGGGCAGTGACTTTTTTACCCATAGAGGGTGTTCATTTATTACTAGGCAATGACCTAGCTGGAGATAAGATTGTGGTTAATCCACTTGTAACTGACAAGCCTTGTTTGGATCAGAAAGTTGATCCTGTCGAAACTGAAATCCCTGATTTATACCCAGCTTGTGCAGTTACTAGAGCTATGGCAAAAAGAGCTCTTGAGAGTGATGTTGATCAGGATATTATTCCTTTAGCTGACACATGTATTGGTCAGTCTTTTGATGAGGTCACTTTTTCCTCAGGTATTGATCAATCAAATGGTATTGATCACAGTGATCCTCTTTTGGCAACTCATTATCTTTGTTCTAATCAGGATGACAAACGACAATCCCTTGTCGTTCAACAGGAGCAAGATCCCGAGATATATTGTTTGTTTCAGAGGGCTATTAGTGAAACTGAAGCCACACAAGTTCCAGTGTGTTACTTTGTGAAAAATGGGGTCCTTATGAGGAAATGGAGACCACCTGATGTACCCGCTGGTGACGAGTGGTCAGTGAGCTATCAAATTGTTGTTCCTAAGTCATATCGACAGGAAATTCTTAATTTAGCCCATGAAACTCCTTTGGCTGGTCATTTAGGAGTCCGTAAGACTTATCACAAGATCTTGAATCATTTTTATTGGCCGAAACTCAAAAGTGATGTTTCTAAATATTGCAGATCTTGTCACACTTGTCAAATGGTAGGAAAACCCAATCAGAAGATACCTAAGGCTCATCTGCAACCTATTCCTGCATTTGATGAACCATTTAGTAGAATAATGGTAGACTGTGTTGGTCCTTTACCTAAAACCAAGTCAGGCAACCAATACTTGTTGACCATCATGTGTGCATCTACAAGATTTCCAGAGGCAATTCCTCTGAGAAATATAAAAACTAAAACTATTGTGAAAGCTTTGGTGAAGTTTTTTACACTTGTTGGCCTTCCCAAATCTGTCCAGTCAGATCAAGCGTCAAATTTTATGTCTGGAATTTTCCAGCAAGTTATGCATGAACTAGGCATCCAACAGTTTAAATCTTCTGCCTATCACCCTGAAAGTCAAGGTGCTTTGGAAAGATTTCATCAAACTTTGAAGAATATGATTCGATCATATTGCTTTGATACAGAAAAGGATTGGGATGAGGGTGTTCATTTGTTGTTGTTTGCTGTTAGGGAATCAGTTCAAGAGTCGTTGGGTTTTAGTCCCTTTGAACTAGTTTTTGGTCATACTGTCCGTGGACCATTGAAATTATTGAAAGAGAAACTTCTTTCAAATGAAGATTCAAAGATTAATCTTCTTGATTATGTCTCTGATTTCAAATACAAGTTGTCAAAGGCCTGTGAAGTAGCAAGAACTAATCTTCACAATACCCAGTCAAAAATGAAATTAAGGTATGACAGAAATTCACAGGAAAGGAGTTTTAAACCTGGTGACAAAGTTCTGGCTCTCTTTCCCATACCTCAAAATCCTCTTCAGGCTAAATTTTATGGTCCTTATACCTTTGAAAAGAAAGTAAATGACTTAAATTATATCATTAACACTCCTGGGAGACGGAAACAGAAACAACTTTGTCATATAAATATGTTAAAGGAATATTTTGACAGAGATAGC
Source organism: Margaritifera margaritifera (assembly GCA_029931535.1). Taxonomy (NCBI): domain Eukaryota; kingdom Metazoa; phylum Mollusca; class Bivalvia; order Unionida; family Margaritiferidae; genus Margaritifera; species Margaritifera margaritifera. The sequence goes on from JAQPZY010001656.1 coordinate 5,556,855, forward strand.
CCAGCTAATTATTCAGTTAATTTAGTTGTACCTGTTCCACACAGTGAAGATATCAACGATGGAATACGATCAGACTATAGTGACTCTGGTATAACCAATCTTCGGAATTCAGAAATATTGAACAACCTAGACCAGAAACTTTCACATCTACAACAACAGGAAAGGAATGAACTAAAACAGCTATTACATGACTATGAGCACTTGTTTCCTGATGTTCCAACACGAACAAGTAAAATTTATCATGACGTTGACATTGTAGATTCTGCGCCTGTGAAACAGCATCCTTATAGGATGAATCCTCTCAAACAGAACTATCTGAAGAAAGAAATTCAGTATTTACTGGAGAATGATTTCATAGAACCAAGTAAAAGTAACTGGAGTTCACCATGTATTCTTGTTCCCAAGCCAGATAATACATTCCGTATGTGTACTGACTATAGAAAAGTCAACAGTGTCACCAAAACTGATTCATTTCCAATCCCAAGAATGGACGATTGCATTGATCAAATTGGAAATGCTAAATATGTCACCAAGTTTGACCTTTTAAAAGGATTCTGGCAAATTCCACTGACGGAAAGGGCAAAAGAAATTTCAACATTTGGAACTCCAGATGGACTTTATCAATATAAAGTCATGCCGTTTGGAATGAAAAATTCGCCTGCAACGTTTCAACGTCTGATGAACATGATAACATTTGGTCTTGATAATTGTGACGCTTATATCGATGACGTCATTATCTACAACAACACCTGGGAAGATCATTTGGAAACCATTCGAAAATTCTTCGATCGACTCAGCGATGCGAATCTGACAATTAATTTGAGCAAAAGTGAGTTTTGCCATGCTTGTGTCACATTTTTAGGACATATTGTGGGACAAGGTCAAGTTAAACCTATAGAAGCTAAGGTCAAAGCTATCTCTGAATTTCAAGTTCCAATTTGTAAAAAGCAACTGATGCGATTTCTAGGTATGGCTGGATATTATCGGAAATTTTGTTCCAATTTTTCCAAAATTCCTGAACCTTTGACAAGTTTATTGAGTAAGAAAGCCAAATTTCATTGGTCTGACAAGTGTCAGGAATCTTTTGACAAGTTAAAGGCCATGCTTAAGAATGCACCAGTTCTTTCTGCACCAAATTTTAGCCAATCATTTAAATTATCTGTTGATGCAAGTGATGTAGGGGTTGGTGGAGTATTGATTCAGGAAGACAAAAGTGGTGTGGATCACCCTGTGTGTTATTTTTTCTAAAAAACTAAACAAGCACCAGAAAAATTATTCCACAATTGAGAAGGAATGTTTGGCTTTGATATTGGCTTTACAGCATTTTGAAGTGTATGTTACCTCAGCTCTTTCTCCAATTATTGTGTACAGTGATCACAATCCCCTTACTTTCATCAACAAAATGAAAGATAAAAATCGGAGATTGTTGAGATGGAGTTTGATATTGCAGGAATATAACATTGACATCAAACACATCAGGGGAAAAGACAATGTGATTGCAGATGCACTCTCACGTGCCTAGAAATGTAATATTGCTTGATGTAATTAAGTCCAGTATCATAAAACATGTTCTTATGTAATTTTGGTTATTATAGTATTAGATGTATATTCAAAAGAAAGCTTTATTATATAAATCTTTCTTTTTCTTTATGAGGGGAGGTGTTATGTATGATGTTTATATAATATTATAAATATTTTAGGAAATTATAAATGTTTCTTCACTTTAATATTTGCTTAAATCTTAATGTTATCAGGAAAAACATGTTTAACTAGTGTCCTTGAATTAGGTTGTTTTGATCAATATGTTTTCTCAATTTGAAGGTCAATGTTGAATTTTTTTACAGTTAGAATTCCATTAAGATGACACATGTTCTAGGACATTCTGTCATGTGACCAATCTTTATATATGCCATGTTTGGTGGACATTTATTCAGTTTTGACATTACCATCAGTCTTGTAAAGAGCTATTACAGTTGTGAAAATTCATTCCAAATTCTAAGAGAGGAATTATTTTAAACATTCATTGGATTATAACAGTGCTCATAAACTTTTGGATTTTGGATTTTTAATTGATGATTTTGGAATTTAAGTGAACTTATTCAGAGATTTTGGAATACTTCATTTTGACATCAGCACATCAAGATTTCTAGTACATCAGGACCTTGGAGACGATTAGCACATCATAACATTCAAGGACACAGCCGTGAATTCGGAACATTCTATATTTAGGACTTGTGATTAGAACAATCATTCTTATTGGATTATTAGGATTTCAAAACACATTACTGTAAGTGACTTTTTGATTTTTCATTTTAATTATCTAGTAATAAATTGCTTGTTGATTTTTACATCATTTGTTGGTTTCACTTTCTTTCTGTTACATTTTTCTTAGACCATAGAGTCGTAACAGGGCAAGTAACACTAGTTTGTACAAATAGCCTTTGTAGTATACATAAAAGGGACAGACTAATGACTCCCTATGGTTTGAAATAGTTTCGTGAGTATATTCATAATCTGAAAACTGAACAATTTTTGCCTGTCCTTGATGATAAAGAAGCCGCAACGAAGTTATATGCGTGCAATTAATGCCTTGGTGTGTTATAGGTGTTGAATAATATGGACTCCTTCGTTTGTCGAGTAAATCTTAAGTTTTTAAAACATGGGCGGCAGATGTAATATTGAGACTGCAATGATCGGTTTGCCTATAGGATCTATCCTTCTTCTTTCTTTCATGACAAATAGCTTGTGGACATAATTTCAAAACGCCAAAACAGCGGAAAAATTAAATATTTTTAAAAAAAATGAAAATGTTTCTGTATTTTTTTTTATTACATTTTTAAAAAATGAGATCATTAACACAGGTTGCACTTATTCTTCTTCTATCATTATTATCTGATTTTTTCGTTTTGTTTTGTTAATGTTTTTATTTCTAGCATTACATAAATAAAATATGGCGATGGTAACGTGTGTAGGAACCGGATCCTAAATCAAACAGTTTACTCACCGTGGCCTAAATCGAGTGTCACACAGTGACACTTTTGATGTCATTGTCGTTAACGTCAATCTATATAGGCTCTGTTACCCGATCAATTCCAACAGCGTAACCCGAAATTGACCATGTTACGGGGGTAATGTTTTAATCCACGCAGGTTTTCGCTACCAGAAGAACAGAGAAACTTTACAACAATTCCATTGGAGATGTTGGAGAAAATCCTGCAGGACTGTCTTGACAACAAAGCTCCTTGACATAGAGAATGAGAATACACTGATCCTGATAACGAAGGTATGGTGTGACATAATTGTTTTCTTTTTTCTTTTTTTGGTGTGTGTAAAATTCCAATAATTGGTACTGAAACATTTATGGTTTCCTTAACACTTGCTCAGTTGTAGTACGGCAATAAAATAATCTATTTAAGTGGGTTCAGTATTTGATGTTCAATATTAAAATATTTAACACACTATTAGTAGCTTATGATGTGATCAGTATGGGGGGGGGGGGGAGTAAAGTAAATGCTTTCAAGTTTAATTTTTGTTTTTGCTGCAATAATGGATATTATTTATTTTACAATTATATGATCAAAAGATTAAAAAATGTACAGATAGAAAGGTATTTTGAAACTATCAGTTATTATATGTACTTGTTACAATGACTTGATCAACAATAATATTATTCTGTACGAGGCTTCTCTGTCGAGAACCGCCCTAACCTATTAACATGCCGTCTTTATAGTCCATTAATTCAAACACGCAATAAAAATAATAGTGCTGAGTATGGCAAGTAGTCTCTAATATTAGAAGATATTTGGATGCTTCCACTTTTACGTGGTCGGCATATGGTGTTATATTTTCTGTCCGTCGCTCCGTTCCGCATTTCGTTTCCGGTCCTAACTTTTCAGAGGGTTGAGAGATTTCAATGAACCTTTGCACATATGTGTATCTCTACTAGACGACGTGTCGCGTACCAAACCCAGACCTTCGGTTAAGGTCACATACGGGGTTCAAAGGTCAATATAGGGATTTTCTTTTCAAGTCCATAACTTTTCAATGAAACTTTGCGCACTGTGTGTATTTACTAGATGGTGTGTTATGTACCACACCAAGGCTCATGGTTCCAATTTCAGGGTCAAAGAAGAGGTTCAAAGGTCAACAGGGATTTTCATGTCCGCTCCATAAAGTTTGAACAAGCTGATGGATTTTTATGAAACTTTGCGTAAATGTGTATCTTAAAATTAGACAATGTCTGGCTCACAACACCAAGGCTTGTTGCCCCAAGGTCAAGGTCACAGACAGGGTTAAAAGGTCAACAAAGGGATTTTAGTGTCTGCACTGTGACGTTTGAATAGTTTGTGGGATTTTAATGAAACTTTGCAAAATTGTGTATCTCTGATAGACGATGTGTCGCGTACCAGATTCAGGCCCGTGTGCCCAAGGTCAAGCTCAGAGATGGAACTCAAAAGTCAACTTAGGATATTCGTGTCCGCTCTGTACTTCTGCTAATATATCTCTGCCACAACGATTGATTGCATAAAATATTTCTTTCATTGAACAAACACTTCTTTCATTGAACACCTATGTGTGGAGGCTTCCGTGTCCAATTGACACGTTTCTAGTTTATATTGTAAAGTCATTTGCTAATTTGGACAACTTATAAAGTAATTTTATTGTAAAAGAAAATGCTCATATTTGTAAATGGCTTGCCTTTGATAGGAAACCTTAATTTTTTCTGTAACTGCTTACAGTTGTTTAAAATGTTTTTGATTTTTTTTCCCTTACTGTCGTGCACTATTTTGTGTCCTTGCCTCATTGTGTCTTTGTTATGACAGAATGCAGATTTAATAGGAAATCATTTGCTGAAAATTAATATTGGAAGTAATTGTGAAATTGCCTTTAATAGTACAATCAATGTTTAATTTGAGCGTGCATTTGTAACATTTTCTGTTCTAGTACCCCATTATAGAACAAAAATAATCAACATAAAATAAAATTGTTCTGGTTGATTTTGTAAAAAAATATTTAGTATGATAAAGGCCTTATGGTTTAAAAATCATTTAACCAATGAATCCTATTTTGGGACTCTTTTTCAAATATGTTCCGACTTTTTTTAACATTAGTACTGCACAAATGAACCCTCTATTCGGATATATTTAGACTAATTACACCTTTGGACCAATTAACCTTTTTTCAAATATGTTCAGACTAATGATACTTCAGACCAATAAAAATATATATGAAATATTGAATGTTAAAACTAATAAACCCACTTTCAAATACCTTCGGACCGAAGAACATTCAATCTTGTGAACCCTTTTAAAATATTTTCGGACTAATGAACCTTCGGGCCAATGAACCGCTTGTTGTCAAAAACCTTTGGACTAACGATCCTTCGGACTTGTAAACCTTAAACCTTTTCCTTAGAAGTTATAAACCCTCGGATCAATGAACCTTAGAACTATTGACCCCTATGTTCTTTGAACTTGCGAACCTTCGAAATAATGGAACTTTGGGCTAAAAATGTCCGGAAAATAGAACTCTTGTACAAAAAATAGTTCGGACTTTATAATGTGAACCATAATAAGCTCCAACGCCCATACATGTGGCTACTGTAGGAACTCAATGGCTATTAAACAGTAAAGGAAAAACTAACTCCGACAATGTGAGCAATAATAAGCGCCAACGCCCATACATGTTATTACTCTATGAACTCAATGGCTACTATATGGTAAAAGTAAAGTTTGTTCTGGCGATGTGAGCCATAATAAGCTCCAACGCCCATGCATGTGGTTACTGTAGGAACTTAATGGTTATTATATGGTAAAGAAAAACTTTACTCTGACAATGTGAACCATAATAAGCCCCAACACTCATACATGTGGTTACTGTATATAGAAACTCAATGGTTATTATATAGTCAAGGATAACTTTACTATGGCAATGTGAGCCATAATAGGCCCCAACACCCATACATGTGGTTACTGTATATAGAAACTCAATGGTTATTATATAGTCAAGGATAACTGTACTATGGCAATGTGAGCCATAATAAGCCCCAACACTCATACATGTGGTTACTGTATATAGAAACTCAATGGTTATTATATAGTCAAGGATAACTTTACTATGGCAATGTGAGCCATAATAAGCCCCAACACCCATACATGTGGTTACTGGGGGAACTTGATGGTTATGATATTGTCAAGAAACACTTTACTCTGACAATGTGAGCCATAATAAGCCCCAACACCCATACATGTGGTTACTGAAGAAGATAGAAACCAAATGGTTATTATATGGTCAAGAAAGCCTCTTTACAGAAATTGGTAATAGAAGATTAAATCGAAAGTGTGAGAAAATAGTATGTATGAGTTCTATGTACACAACAATGTGAACAAGCAATCTTAATCCTAGCTTGTAAAGTTTATCACTTGGACCATATGTATCATATTTGACACAACTGACCAGGTGGGTCAAGGGTTCAGCTGTTGTTTGTTTATTTATTTTTTCAAATTAATTGTTACTTTCGATATTAACAATGCAAATTTTACTACAATTGGCTATCAGGAAATCCTGGACCAATATTTGGTTAAACCAATCCATTTTTTCCTCGCGAAAACTTTCACCAAAACATTCAATGGAATTACAAAGGTGGTTAAATTAGATTTTAAGAGTTGTCACAGCAGACAGAAACTTTAGACTGAGTTTCCTGTGTCTTCCAAATCAATCTGTATTAAATTGGAAATGGACAGTATTAGCCAAATAATAACAAGAGACCCAAGTGGGCCTGATATAGCTCACCACCTGGGTAGTTGACATGTGTCAGCTTGTGAATGTCAATTTCATTTGTCTATCTCAAAGCTGTCTTTGCTTAATTGTCCTAAAAGGTTTTCACATGTCAAACAAGTTAAAAATTGCTGTAATGGTATGAAAATCCAATCAGGTCATTTAATTATGTAGTTTTTGTGCTATTGACCTAAAAGCAATTCAGGATAGACATATGGACAAACAGCTGTAAAACAATATGCCCCATTTTGCTATCACAATGGGGGCATAAATATGAAGTAGATAAGATGAAGTCACTACAAGGTACATCCATGCATCTTAGTGTTCTCAGCAAATGGCATCAGGAAACGTCAAATGGTTCCTGACATCAGCTATACTGGTTACAAGCAACTTAAAATGAAATGGTTAACAACTGATAGAGAGAGAGAGAGTGGGATGAATAATCTTGGGAATAATTTATTATCCTTCTGTGATCAACACTCACATACACATATAAACAAAGAAATAATGCTTTTAAAAAATACTGTTATAAGACTTGCAGCCCTCATGAAAATACCCTCTTGAGTGACTTAAATTTCTGTTTACTTTAATGAACATATTGTGTTTAATTAGAATGTACACATTTCAACATTCAATATGTTTCATCATTCTTTTATCTAAAAACAAATATTCACTCCATGCACACACACATATTTTGTTTAAGGGAGCTGTGGTAGCTCAGTTCATAGAGGCACAGACCCATAATCCAATGAGCATGGGTTCGATACCCACCAAGGCAAGCCCTGGCAAACTGCTTCTGTGTGTCCTTGGGAAAGGCACTTAGCTCTCATTTCCTTGGCATGATATGGCCAATAATGTGCTCACAATGTTGTTAAATACCAACCAATCAAGCAAACATATTTTGTTTAATCTTTTCAACTAACAACCCTAACACTTTAATAATGAGAAAGCTACTACATATATTTGAGTTGAACTTCATAAAAGTTGAATTCTCAATTTCTAATAATGAAAGATAATATAGTACATTAGGTTTTCTTTTGAAGTACTGAGTATAAACCAATGACAAATTTAATAAATACAAAGTTATTATTTTGAACAGTGATACATCAATGCAAATGGAAAAATAAATATTTTAATTATAAATAATTGTCTCAAATTCCACCTTCAAAAACATTCAAAAGCTTCTTTTCTTTTGAACATGTACACAGACTTTTGTAAATAAAAGTAATCTAATTTTCAAATAAAAAAAAATCCTGCATAATTAAAACAAAAAATATGTTGGCTATCACTGATTAGCTCACAAACTCTGGAGTATGCAAAAAATATCATGATCAATTTTTAAAAATCTGCATTTTTCTTTTGAAAACAAGATTTTATATATCAGCATCATATAAAATATTCACTTACAACAATAAAATGTGCACATTTTACAAAGGTCATTTACAGGAAGAGAAAATATAAATAGTTGCAAAACTGAATGATTGCCAAAATATTAGCAATATAGAGAGAGAAAAATAGTTTTCCTAATGTAAACATGTAACACAAAAACAGGCAAAAATGAAAACATGCTTTATCAAATATATATTTTTTTAAAAAACCTAATGATTCCTGCTTACAAAGCATCAAAACACACACATGAATCTGGAAAACTTTAGAATTTACATTTTAAAAAATTAAAATCTTGAATTGATGAGTGACAATAGTTTTATAAAGGTACTACATCATTATGTCACAAAGGTTAAAATAGCTATTATTACATCCAAAGGATGAAACTAGTCCAGATTGGGAACTCACATTAATAAATTCTGATTGTAACTGATACCAACAAATTCCACTAACAGTAACAGTTAGCTCCCCTTTAATTAGATCTTGTATTGCTTTCATCTCTTTTGGTTTTATGTAACTTAAGTGTATCTGTTTGAAAACCAAAGAATTTCTAAATCCATCTCTGCATTACAGGACTAAATGCTGGCTGTCTTTTGTAACTAGAGATGCTTTCAATAACTACTACTCATTCACCAGTTATAGCTTTTGTTTTGTGGCTTCCGAGTTTGGTAAAATTTATCGTTTACAAATTTCACCAGACTATTAAATCACATAAGTTAGAGGTTGATCCATGTTATTGTTAGAGGTTGATCCATGTTATTGTTAGAGGTTGATCCATGTTATTGTTAGAGGTTGATCCATGTTCTTGTTATAGTTAAATCTGCACTTTTGGCATTTCAGTGTTTAGATCACTTTTAAACTACTTAAATTTACTAAAGACATTGTAGGATTTCTGAATGCTCAGCAGATGGCTAAATTATTATACTAATTTTCCCAGAGTACTTCAAATTTAATAGAAGTACAGTTTTTGTTAAATTTATACACAACTCACTATCTCTGAGGCAGACAGATAATTATTTTTCTAATAGTTAAGAATTTCTTTTAATTTTAAAGCAAATTTGGGTTTAAGTACAATATAAGTCAAGTTATTGAATGATGAACATGGAAATAAACTGACAGAAAAATAAACTTATATGGATTCGTTCATGATCTTTTGACCTTACTGGATATTAAAATTACCATACTCACCACAAAGAACATTGCCTCTGTTCACAGGAATAGAAAATAGATTTCGGTGATTGCAATCATGATGTCAACAAGACAGAACTTAAGTTTTACCAGTACGATACATAAAAAATGTAATATGAATTATTCTTGAGAGATCAATTATACATTTTAAGAAAGATAAGGAAACATGTTGTTAAACAAAAAATCTCCATACATTGTACACCTGTTTGTTTTGGTCTAGATCTTGTTTGACATGCATGACAGTTATATGCTCAATACATATAAAATTATTAGTAAACAAAAATTTTGATTATTAGTATAACATGGACATTTAGTGTATCAATTACTACATAATGCAGATTATGGATTGGAATAAAGAGTTAAAAACATTTATAATTAAAAACAATTATAAGTCTAAATTTGTTGGGACATAAAAAAAAACTATGAAACAAATACAACGGGGAATATGCTTGCACATGTTTAGTAAAGCAACCATAAGAATAAAAAGGACAATAAAATAATAAGTTTTGCAACCACATGGTACTAAAAACAAACATGTAAAAAATAAAATATGTGTACATTTTTCATTTAATAGCCTAAAACTACCTTGGTAAAAAAAAATTGATTTTGGTATCATAAAATAAAAGTCTGAAGGGTAATAATTTAGAGATCTGGAAAAGATTTTATATTTTTCTTGTATCTATTAATTTATTGATTGTTTCTGTATTCCTGATTTATGAGAATTATTTCAATGAATACTTACTGTGAATTTATTTTTTTTCATCAATATAATTTTTGTGGTTTTGCAAAAAATAACAATTTCATTGGTACTTTAATGTGAGGATTTGGAAAGTTGTACTATTATTTCCACAGAAAAGATTGTTGTTTGTTGGGTCTTCAAATATCTACCATCTATACTTGCATATTAGTCATAGTCCAACTGCAAACAACATGGACCCTGATCTGCTGGTGCATTATGTGATGGCAGATCAGGGTGTATGTTGTCTGTTCTGATTAGTCCTAAGAAACTACATAAACTTAAATTTGCTGGCACATTATGAGATGGCATATCTGGGTCTGCAGTTTGCACTTGGATCCAACTTATTTAACCAAGTATATGGTAGTTATCAGCAATAATGAAATCCAAAATAAGATAGTTAATTAACAGTATTACATATTAATGTTATAATATTACTTTTGTATCACAAAAGTTTATTTGCTTCCAGCCTAAGGAATTTTATGTAATGCAGGAAATCTAATCATGTCATACAACACACTTGGTAACATCTACCAATACTTTCCCAACTTCAGTGTAAAAACATTTATTGAAAATAAATATTTGCATTCTCATCTTTGAAAAGAAGAAAAGGTTTTTTAGCAAAATAAGTGTAAGTTAGTTTGAAACTGTCAATAACATGGGAAAAAAAGATTTTGGGGCAAAAATAACTACTGCAAATTCACGATTTTTCATGGGGTACCAATTTTCATAGATTTTGCTGTTTCTACAACAACAACCCACCAACAAATTTAAAGATCCAATGGAAAGTAATTCTTCTGTGGAAACAATAGGGCTACTTCCCAAATCAACGATCATTCTGTGGAAATAATAGGGCTACTTCCCAAATCAATGCCATTCCATGGAAACAATAGGGCTACTTCCCAAATCAATGCCATTCCATGGAAACAATAGGGCTACTTATCAAATCAATGACCATTCCATGGAAACAATAGGGCTATTTCCCAAATCAATGACCATTCCATGGAATCTATAGGGCTACTTCCCAAATCAATGACCATTCCATGGAAACAATAGGGCGACTTCCCAAATCAATGACCATTCCATGGAAACAATAGGGCTACTTCCCAAATCAATGAATTTAAGTACTGATGAAAATGTCATTTTGTGTGAACCACAAAAATGTATACCCACAAAAAAATTAATGAATTGCCAGTATGTTAAGTATCAGTCTAAGTGAATATTTACAGCTAGATCCCTTGAAAAACAACCACACATCTAGATATCAACTTAGCCACAGCATATTCACACTATAATAACAGTCATTATCAATCAAGATACATTCAAACATAAGAACAAATTGTACCTCATATTTACCAACAAATATATCATTACATACATACCTGTAAAAATGTAGGAACATCTACAACTTGGAAGTTGGGGATATATATTTACAGTGGTCTGGAATGTGTTGTCATTATTACAGACATGTATTACATAAATATGCAGTATATACAAAATATAATATATATAGGTAGATCTGTGACTATTATTGCAATTATTCATGTACATCAATATACGTATTAAATACTGAACTGTATCATAACAACCAATATCTGCATAACAATTTCTCTTGCGACATACAAGTCTCAATTGCTCTTTAGGTACACAACTACTTTTATATTCTACACATTTTCAATGTCATGATTTTCTGTATATTAATTACCCTATAAGTATTTAATATGAGCAATAACAAAGCCATACAACTCACAAGTAGGGAAAGTTTGGTAAGTTTGATATGGTTTTTATCATATAATGTTACTTTTCAAAGAATTATCACTTTTGAAGGAAGGAGTAGTAAATTTGAAACACATAACTGGAATTTTAGCAGGTGACCTTCCCAGAATGGGCAAATCATGTCTGTTTGCTTGATCGTCCAATTCAAAAGCCCAGAGGCTGAGCTCAATAACCATTTTATGCTTTGTTTAGACTTCAATGCTGCTTTCTATTGAATGCAAGTAACATTTGTAACTTCTTACCAAACCTCCAGGAAAAATCTGTAAAAATATGAAGGATTTTATTAGGGACAACAATAGGATGCAATAACAGCTGATTGGCCCAATTAATGATTTTATTAAGGGCGACAATAGGATGCAATAATTTTATTAGGGGCAACAATAGGATGCAATAATTTTATTAGGGGCAACAATAGGATGCAATAACAGCTGATTGGCCCAATTAATGATTTTATTAGGGGCAACAATAGGATGCAATAATTTTATTAGGGGCAACAATAGGATGCAATAATTTTATTAGGGGCAACACTAGGATGCAATAACAGCTGATTGGCCCAATTAATGATTTTATTAGGGACAACAATAGGATGCAATAATTTTATTAGGGACAACAATAGGATGCAATAATTTTATTAGGGGCAACAATAGGATGCAATAATTTTATTAGGGGCAACAATAGGATGCAATAATTTTATTAGGGACAACAGCAGGATGCAATAATTTTATTAGGGACAACAATAGGATGCAATAATTTTATTAGGGACAACAATAGGATGCAATAATTTTATTAGGGGCAACAATAGGATGCAATAATTTTATTAGGGGCAACAATAGGATGCAATAATTTTATTAGGGACAACAATAGGATGCAATAATTTTATTAGGGACGACAATAGGATGCAATAATTTTATTAGGGGCAACAATAGGATGCAATAATTTTATTAGGGGCAACAATAGGATGCAATAATTTTATTAGGGACAACAATAGGATGCAATAACAGCTGAATGGCCCAATTATAGTGTGATACCTAGAAGGGATTAAAACCTGAAAAATTCTCAACAATGGTGTTGCCAGCGCTGTCATCAGAAAAGTGACTGTTAAGTCTCACTTCCCACTAATGTTGGCTTGACAACCATTATAAAATTTCACCAGTTTTGGACAAAATTTCCACCCAGGTTGTTGCATTGGAAGTAAGATGCCCATCCCCACCCACCCCAAACGTTTAAAATGGTCCTACTGATCTCCTAATAAAAGGTTCTGAAGAAAGTATAACACTTTTGTACAGTCAAGGTGAATATGAGGTTTTGAGACTCATGGGCCATATTCAGAAATACAAAACTGTATAGATATTAGTGGCCATAGCATTGCCATACACACTTTGGAATTAAAAAGAGTATCATAAACTCACCTATATGCTGATTTCCAATTGTCAGAAGATATTTACACTGTTGTGGATAGCGAAGATGAATTCGGGGGGGGTGGGGGGGGGGGACTAATTTTAATGATGTAACTGTTGCTATTACATAGCTTACTTTTTCTGGGATTTAAATTTCCCTCATCCGTATTTCTGGGATTTAAATTTCCCTCATCTGTATGATGAGAATTAAATAAGTTTCTGGAAGTCGACCCTGTGACTTGGCTCATGCCCAGTAGTCCTCATCCTTTTCCAGGACACAGACCACTAGTGGGTCATAAGGGTGGGATGGGAGCAAATTCATGTACGCAATAGCAACAGGTAACGTAAATAATGCATCATTAAAATTTGTTTTACATTTTAATATCAGAAATACGGTACATGTTGCTATTGCGTACATGAATTTGCCACTTCAGTGGGAGTCTGATGACCCCCAAAACTGAACAAGAAATACAAAGAAATACTCATCCTTACAGCTTAAGTGTCAATGACTATTACTCATCCTTACAGCTTAAGTGTTGATGACTATAGGCCCTAGAGAAAAAGTGCCTTTGCTTTGGTGTACCAAGGAACAAAAGTAAAAGGAGGAGAAGGTAGTGTGAGATTGCCAAAACGCAGCTTTTATCACATTTTCCAAAGATGAATGAATTAGACAGGCCCATGAGGTATCAATGGTTTGAACCTCATGGGCTTTAATTTTCATGAATGAAAGGTCCCTCTCAATAAGGTACTGATAAGCTCTCTTGATTGGTGTGACAATCCACCGCAAAATAGCGGAGAGCCTGAGATGTCTTAACATTTTGACTTCAGCATTCTGGGTTGTAACTGAAAAGTTAGTCAATTTAAAGGCCCTTGTACGAGTGGCCAGTTGTACCAGGTACAACTATTCCAACCCTTTTCATTTGTGATACATCCCCTTGATAAAATACAGGAAAACCCTTGGTAGCCATCTAGGTCAAGTAACAATCTGGGTGACCCCTATTGTATTGCCACAGGTATATTTTACACCATGCAATCTCATTCGGATTCCACTGTAAATGTTTAATCTGGGCTCAAATGCACCCAGCTAGTCATGTATAAATTTCAAACCATGCAGGGCTCATATGGCAAAAACTACTGATTTGTGTAAGTGGAGGTTTGGGTGGTTGGGTTGTAAGATTTTTGCATGGATTGGTTGGATTGATTATTTACAGCAAACTGGATAGATGGATGGGTGGGTAGGTAGGTAGACAGATACAAGAAACTACAGTGATAGATAAAGAGATAGACAGATATAAGAAAATACAGTGTTCAACAAATGTTATTAAATTTACCTAATGAATTGTGCCCAGTTGTCTACCAGGTTCAATACATTATTAAATTTGTAACCACAGACCTATAATCTAGGTCTGTTTGTATTATGCACCATTTAAAACATACATTTTAGACAATTTCAGTAAATAAAGTACCAGTAGTTATCATACAACCTTTTTGATAGTATCATGGATGGCAACTCAAAGTTGAAAATAATAATAAAAAAATACATCCTGGGCACTCAGCTAGGACTGAAAATAGTTGTATTTGGAAAGATACCATATATATTTGCTTACAAGTCCAACTGCAAACAACATAGACCCTGATCTGCCATTGCATAATGCACTGGCAGATCAGGGTCTATATAGTTTGTTCTACTGATTACCGGGTACTTCTAACAAACTGAATAGACCTAGATTTGCCAGCGCATTATGCAATAGCAGATCTGAGTCTGTGCAGTCTGCACTCGATTCATAAGTATATACAGTAAATGAAAATGCTCTTGTGCATTCATTGAAAATTTGGTTGGTAGAGATAACCACAATACTTGATGAGGAAGAAGAATGCTGGAGGTGGCAATCCAGGGTCAAGACACATTATTGAGAATTGGTGCTAATGTATTGGCCGAAACAAGTTTGTGGATTCCACCCTAATCCAAATGGGATAACAATTATCATATTACTATGTTCAATTTCAGAGTAAATATACCTTTGTCTATACATACACTAAAATGCTTGACATATACATTGAAGTTTTGATGTGCAAAAAAACCCAAAATTATTGTTCAGTTTAAACATTATTACCCATTTATATATTTTATTCAATCATTGATCCATCCTCCATCTACTGATGCAAATATGGCAAAAGATTCATACTAATGACATACCCTGTACTATATGTATGTAAAATACTTCAAATGTGTTCAAGATTATGGAATACCTTTGTGGTTTGGGATGTTACTTGGCTTGGGCAGTAAAATAGTGGTTACTCTGGTTGTAAATCACTGATTTTACCTAGATGGCTATCAAGGGGCTATATCAGTATTTAAAATGGTCAGATTAGTCGTGCCTGGGAAATTTTCCATGTGTACACAGGCTTTTAAATCTAACAACACAGTTTGAGGTAGACCTGAATTCTATATACTACAATTGGGAATCTTAATTTGTTACACATTTCATGTGCATTGCAAAGACCTGATGCACATTCATTCACTAGATCAGGAGATATGGCTATTTAATTACCATAAAAATGCAACCTCTATGGAAACAACTGAGCAACATTTCACTTATGCTTGTGTTTAGTACTGAAGTGCAGGTCAAAATCTTGCCAGAATCACCACAAAAATGACAATTTATGTCTTTCTGAATCATTTTCTTTACAAACAAGACATGCCAGCCTTTTGTACAATAGTAATAACCACATACCAAATAAACAACCAATCATTTTTAAATCAGTTACATATTTGTACAATAAAAAAAATCATTTCAAAATACAGTCTTGAATATTCAACATGCGTGTTTAGGTATCATTTATATTACACGAAGCAATCTAACATGAAGCATAGTATTTAACAGCCCCAATTGTAGCCCAGTAATTAATTAACAGCAGAAGTTTGATAATTGGACAATTTATAATTGATAATTTCAGATTCTGGCTTGGGAAAGGTTTGTTTATTTGTTTGTTTGTTGCTTTATGGCACAGCAACACAAATAGGTTATTTAGTGCCAAGGCAATTGGAGTAAAGTGCCTTGCCCAAGGATACACTACAGTAGCTGACCCAGACTGGTCCAATGGTAGGATTCGAACCCGCACCCTTTTGGTCGTAAGTCTGGCACACTAACCTCTGAGCCACTGCGGCTCCGGCTTGGGAAAGGTGTGATTGAAAATACACAAAGTCATCTGATTTGGAGTGTTGTATTTAACAGCCACAATTATATCCCTGCAGTTAACAGTAGAAGTTTGATAACTGACTGATAATGGTCTGTAACAACTGAGTTAAATTTATTCCTGAAATGAATAATGTGGGAAAATTGTCATGGTTCCAAGACTAATCTCTCTGTTGCTCTCTCTTTGCACAGTGTCTGGGGGGTTCACATGACCTGAAACTGTCAATGAGTTCCGAGGAGGGGCCTAGACAACCAGTCCAACACATCCTTGAATTCATGTGTAGTTGTAGTTGTCTGTCTTCAGCAGTTCTGCAAACAGCTCTCTCTCTCTCAAGAATGTGAAGATTCACTAAATTTTATTTTCAGCTGACTTTTAGCTAATAATAAAATTGATATTTTATAGATTTTTTCGTGATGTTGAGACTGCATGCACCCAATCGTTTAGCCCCCTATTTTAATCCTTCTCTTTTTCTATTTGTTCCCTCCTTCTCTGTTATTCTTGCAGTTTAACTTTACATCTTTTCCCCATCATGGTCAATTTAAAATAATGAAATTTGTTTTTGCTGCAATTCGGTATCCTTCAGCATATTTTTCAGTGACTGCTCACAACCTACTCTATCTCTTTCTCTCTCACTCTCTCCATATTGTGACTTTAACCTATGCAGGGATTTACAAATCTACTTGCCCAACTCCCAGGACAAGCTCATATTCGACTTGGACAAGCTCAAGTTTCCAAGGTATTTGCCCATGGGAAAGTCCCAAAACTTGATAGACAGAGTGAGAAAGGGGTCAAGTTTTGTTCACAATGCATTATGTTTTGCAAGTTTTATACTGTGCGATCTTACCACAGTAAATATATAAGCACCTTTATTTAGTGTTTATATGTACTGCATTCTTCTATTAGATAACAAGCCAGGTTCTTTCATCTATTGTACATCATTTACATCTTGGAGTCAATGTCAAGGTTAGTCTTACATTTTCTCACGCAGACATAATGTGAATATTTACTTTTTAAAACGAGGAATAAATATTTATATTTTAACTTATAAGTTACATTTCAATCATATGATTTGTACATATCTGGGATTCACCATATTTTCCAGGCCTTAACCTATCCTTGGGCAGTTTGTGATCTTGCAGACTCTAAACAATCGGCTTGTCAAATATTGTTTTGATGCATGTTGCTGATATTAAGGTGAGCAGGTGTTAATTGTTAATAATATAACTCGTGAGATTTCTTTGACAGGTGTGTTAGTATATAAAAGGCACTTGTCTCTAACGATTAACCCACCGGATGATTTTGTTCAAAGCACGATTGATGTACTGAAAATGTAGCACCCGCAAGTGGTGTTTATGATCTGTTTTTTATGTGATAATTACAGGAGACTGATGCATACTTACTACTTGGCAATCAATTAAATGGATAAAAATAAGTGTTCTTAATTTTAAAAGTCATCTTGGCAAAATTTTGATGCATGTCACTTATTTCAAGGTGACTACATGATAAATGTTAAGTAAATGGATCAAATAAGTTTTGACAAATCTTTCAGTTGTGAGTATACAAACAGTCAAGATTTCATTATTGTTGATGTAGCTGATGAGGTGAGTCTGCTATCTTGTCCAGGCAAAAACAGGAATTTCATTAAAATATCTCATATTTTATTTTATTTTTTAACTCATGTAAGGATATTATAAATGGGGAAAGCTCAAATTTCCCAAGGGCAAGTTCAATTTTCCAGTCAGCTGCCCTGGGCAAGCAGACTTTTATAAAATTTGTAAATCTCTGCTTTGGTTTACTTTTAATTCTATGTAACTATCTGTGTAAATATATCAATATAAATGTACCTGGGAACATATTTGCCAACAATGAACTTTAATATTGATGCATTTGCTTCAGAAAGACGTGTTTGTGAATAGAACCATGTTTTACCAAGACTTAATTATTAAGAGAACCATGTTTTACTAAGAGATTTTTATCACATATTTTTTTAAAATAGCACTTGGATATGAAACTTCATCATCCAGTACAGTATTGTTTATATAATTTTGTGGGAAAAACATTGTATGTATTATTTATTGTGAAAATATAAGTATGGATTTACATGTCTTTAATTGTTATAAGCACAGTCGTACATCACTACTCTCTCTCCCTCTCTCACAAAAGAATTTGATGATTTGATACATTGCATTTTCATGTGGTGATAAGCTGAAAACATAATTGCTAATTCATGATATTCTATTTTTCATGATGTTGAGATGGCAAGGGACAAGCTTGTACTGTTACATCCACCAATGACACACCTCCTGAATAATGCACACAATCAGAAAACAATCTAGAGAAACTTCATAATGGACAGTAGAACAATGGCAATTCACAATGCAGGGTTCCCCCAGTGATATCACATGGACTTGAGTCACGGAACTGCCAAAGTTGTATATGGCCTAGGGGAATATTCATGACATGTACACTTAAACCTAAATATCTCAAAAACCGTTGATCGCATTGTGTTGAAATGTTCAGATATTGCATAAATCATCATACTGAACAATTTAGTGGTATATAATGTGGATATTCAGGTCTAGCTTTAAGGACTCTTTAAAATTCATAACACTGTATGCCATTCAACCGCATATATCAAAGTAATGGAAACTCTGCTGAAATGATCTACCATATTTGCTTGTGTAAATCACATAACCAACTTCAAACAGCACAGACCCAGATCTGCCATCACATAAGGTTCCACTCTGCAGTTTCACACTTTACATAGAGTTTGATTTTGAAAGGAAAAGAATTTTCCAGGTTTTCCTCACTGGTTATCATGGTTATTTCAAACAGACATTGTATATTTTAGGTATTGTTAAAATAATTTTTAATTCCCTTTCTTTTGGTATATAATAGATGGGTGTAATTTGGGTTATAGAGTATACAGCTTGGCCTTACTTCAGATGTGCACCTCTCAAAAGACTGCTAGCTCCACTTGGTTATTTTCACTTCTTGGACTTCAACAATAAATTAGAAGCAAAAAAACAAGCTGATAACTTTTTTTTATTTATTACATATTTTATAATTCATTCATTGCACTTTCATAAGCTGTCTTTTCTGGCAAATTCATTTTCCCTATTTGAATAACTGCTAAAGTTAGTGTCCTTTGGACTAGTTTAGGCTCATTTTTCGAGCACATGGAAGCAGCCATTTTGATAGCTGTCTGCTTTAGATAGTGCATAGTTTCCATAATTACCACATGTAAACAAATTTCTGGCACAGTACATGAAAGTAGCATAGAGGTATGCCAACATTCTCTCCTTTGTGCATGTTGCCAATGCAAACAACTTCACCTTATACCAGTTCCTATCTAGAAGTATATAATAACTGTAGAGTGCTACCTCATGCACCAGCAAATAAGACGATATGGCTGTGCTAATATGGCATCCACAAAGTTGGGACAGGTCAACACTGTGTCATCAAACAGTATTTTCACCAGTAATTTTGATTGGTCAGTTCGATCGTGTGGGCATAAATGCAATCTGTATGACACCACAATGATGCATCAAAAACCTTGAATGATGTGACTTGAGACATCATAACACAAAAGACATCACTCTGGCATGTAGACATTCACACATTCCCAGTTTCACCCAACACATGCTTTAGATTTCTTAATTTGATTAACTATTATTTAGATGACTGAGAGGGTTGTATAATATTGTCAACCATGAACATTTTAAACATATAGTGTTTAATATACACTCTTCATATTTCTGTGGAAAACCCCTCAACAACAGACTATTTTAAGACCAGTTTTGTCAACCAGTCATAATGTTTCTGGAAAACTCATGACCTGTCTCCAGTTTTACTTAAGAAGTAACACCAGTCATATGCTATATTTATGATTTCAAGTAAACTGCATAGACCTTGATCTGCTGGCACATTATGTAATGGCAAATCTGGGTCTAGGCAGTTTAAAGAAGTACAAACAAACAAGAGGCTCAAATGGGCCTCAGACTGCCCACCTAGTTGATATCTGCCTAATTGCCAAATGCAAGAGCAGTCAGCGAAGAAATCTGGGTCAGGATGATGCTTTTGGTAGAAATTTCTTCCAATACTGTTGAACGTACATGCTATGAAAACAACTGCTTAAAAGTTTTCTATTGTTGTATCTTCATCCATATTTGATGGCACGTCAGCATCATTTGTCCAATATTGAAAAGCTTTTATGACATAATATTTCCTGTCAAAATTGGTCAAATTCTGTTTAGCAGCTTTTTAAGATAAAGTTATTTAAATTTTTGTCATTTTTTCGTAATGGCAGCCATATTTGATGGCAGAACAGTATCACTTGCAAAAACCTAAATGCCCTTCATGCGAAGGAGTTTTCGATAAAGTTTTGTCAAATTGTCTTGATTGCTTTGTGAAAAAATCTGTTTAAAAGGTTTTATATATTTAGTAATGGTGGTCATATTTAAAGGCAGATTGGCCTAATTTGTATAAATCTGAAAGCCCTTCATGTATGTATACCTGCCAAGTCATGAAATGTCACATGAAAAACAATGATTTTGAAAACCAAACCCCCAGACATGATCATGTTGTAGAAAAGCACAAATTTTAAAAAATAACAAAAGAAACTGAGATAGGAGTATGTTCTCAAATAGCTCTACAGTTGTCTCATTAAACCAAAAAAATATCCTGATTTGGGAAAGTTTCTAGATCTCATTGCCTCCATCAAGGTATAAATAAGCAATTAAATTTACTCAACAACTTATCCAGTAGAATACACCATAGCTGCCATTAAAATGACAGCCTGTAAGCAAACCTGGAAAGTAGGATGTAGGGGAAGGAACTGGGAGATTTGGTTAAGGGCAGTTTAGATCACTGACAAAGAAAATAAAAATCAAATAAAAAACCAGTGATATGACATTATGAGGTAAATTATTTTTGTACTAAACTGTAGGCATTGTACTTGATAATGAAATAAAATAAAATAAATTTAACAAAATAAAACAGAAATAGAAAGCACTAATCATCACAGTAATAACAAACTTTGCAGGCTACAACAGATGGTTTGTTGTGACATTTTGGTTGTTGTGTGAAGACCAGAGCAATATTATTTAAGATATCTTAATTATTAATAAATATCTATAACTATTTTTCCCCCTAATTAAAAATTCCTGCAAAATAATGAAGCGATTAGATTAATAAACTCCGTTAACTAAAACCATTTATTCGATAAATTTTCATTCACTTCGGCCATGAACAATAACCCCAAATGAATGTGAATCCCCAACTACCATTATCTATAAAGTTATCATGTATGAGAGTGGTTTCTGTCAAATTCCACAGAGTGTTTTTAAAAGAAATTATTTAAATGTTTTTCTATCTTTAGTAATGGAGGACATATTTGATTGCAGATCAGCATCATTTGAACAAATCTGGAAGGTCTTAAAGCCAGGATGCTTTCTATCAAGTTTGGTTAAATTTTCTTGAGTGGTCAAATTCCATTTAGCACCTTTTAAAAAGAAGTTGCTTAAAGGTTTTTCTATTTTTAGTAATGACAGCCATACTGGATGTGTATCAGCATCATTTAAACAAATTTGAAAGGCCCTGATGCCTAAATGCTTTCTGTAAAATCATGCAAATTGGTTGAATGGTTTTGGAAAAGAAGTTGTGAGTAACAATTGTGAATGGACAACTGACAATGCGTGGCTGTCAAAGGACCATACCATAAGCTCATTTCCTTGATTTTATGTGACTTAGTCACACAAAAGCCACCAGGTAAGCCTTTTGTTTTCTGGCATTGGTGTTTATCACTTTAAGTCAAATGGAAATTCATTTCTCCCAATATCTAAATTACTATGAGGAAACCAAGAATGTGCAACAAAAACATAGTTATTCACAAAGCTATATAAATAGCTCATTATGCTGTTCTTCTAGGAATAACAGCTGGTCCACAAGGAAACAGTCACTAGGGTTTTTCACAAATTGTCTAAGTCCCTGCATGATATCCTCCTCTGTTACTTCATTAGGACGCTCATAACGAGCTTTCTTTAGATAATTGTAGGCCTTTTCAAATCCCACCTTGCCTAACATTTTCTCACATTCGCTGAAAACGAGTTAAGGAATTAAAGTAATACAAATCTTTCAAGATATATGAACCAATATCAATGTCTGCCAGGTTCCTGATGATTATTATATCATCACATTCTAATTACAGTGTGTGTGTGTGTGTTGTGTGTGTGTAATATATATATATATATATATATATATATATATATATATATATATATATATATATATATATATATATATATATATATATATATATATATATATAATTACAAATATACACCAAACAGAGCAGAAATTGCTATCCCTGGATTCTTGAGAAGAATGCTTGATAACATTAACAGAATTTTTAAATATGAATAAATAATGTCATACAGGTTAGAGAATTACAAATTAAAATTCTCTAACCTGTATGATAATATTATTTAGCCATATGAAAAAGTTAATATGTCCAGTCCATGTGCTGGTTCATTAATAGAAATAAATTTGTAAATTCAACAGGATATCAGTTATGTTCATGCTTTATTCCTTCAAGCACTTTTGCATCATCATGATCATGGATGCACTTCTGGTTGATATATAAACAATCTGATGTAATTGTTATGTCAATTACATCATTGTTTATAGGGCAAGATATAAACAACTTATTAACATCTATATACAACACTTGTATACAAAAACACATTTCTAAGACTGAATCATTAAACACCCTTCACAGTCCCTGGCTGAGTAAAAACACACACACACAATTTTTGGGACAGAAATGCACATAATATAGACCCTGTACTGATATTTATAGTACACCAACTGACACACAGAACTATCTTACCTTTAAATCTTGTCATGCAAACCATATAAAAGTGAACATTCCTTTTAATCAAACATACACCAGAACAGAGACTTGCAGAATTATAGCAATATCTATGCATGCAAAACTACCCAGAGGAAATTATCAGTTAAGGAATACTGAGCGAAAAGAAATGGACCAATCAAGGGTTATAACTGTAAAAAGATTAACCCATCATCAAATGGAATTCTTTTAATTACAACTTATAACCCACGGAACACTAATATCTTCCCGATGTTACGAACATGTGAACAGTTAGTTCGATGTGGTGATAAAATGACAAATGTTTTTGAAATAATGAAAATTATTAATAGTAAGAGACAAACCAAAAATGTTGAACAAATTCTTACCAGGTCTAAATTTAACTTCATTGAAAGAGAGGCCCAAGTAACCAAATGTGGTACTTTTTTTTTTTACTGAAAATTAGATTCATGCATAGTAGGGGTCATCTTATAAGTGTGACATACAAAAAAATTTATAAATCTAGGGGTAATGTTGGAAACTCTAGATCTTTGCAGTACACAAAAATACTTATAATTCAAATATTTATACGTTTTCATGCCACTATTCCCATTCAGAATTGCATATATGGCAAGCACTATGTTTATCCATTTCATGATGGTATTCATTACACAATACTTGCATCTACAATTATTTGGATTTTAATAATTTGAAAATATTACCGGTAAATTAAATACTACCTACCGCAAAGTGAAGTGTCCATCAATGTTGTTTACTGAGGGTGTTTACTAGCAAGTATATTGCTTCCATTTTCGTGCAAGTTCGAACAACCTGTATTTGTATTAATATTTATGTTTTGCTGTATAAACACTGTATTTAATTCAATAAAGGTTTTGATTTAATTTGTATGTTCCTTTTCCATAAGTCAGATTTAATTCCCAAGTGACATTTCCCAAGTAATCTGCCAGTGCACATGGGCCAATAAGCCCTTGGCTTGTAAAGGCCTCACTCATTTCATTTTACAGTTGACAATCCTTTAGATTGAGCCGCAAATTTAATACTTGTTCAGTGCCATGTAGAGTTCTACAACTTCCTGTGCATGTTTGACCATAATCCCTTAGCTTGTAAAGGTACCAGCCTCTTTGTTTTCCCATGTGACAACCCTTTGACTGAGCTGCAAGTTTGATTCTTGTTCAGTGCAAAGTAACAGATGGTGGTTATTTGAGCTCCCTGTGATCTTGCAGCACAATTGACATGTGTTCAGTTGCATCCTTTAATAGATTTCACAGACTTTATGATTAAAGTGTTACTTATGGAGCTCAAGCTCAGTCTCTACATAAGCACCCGCATATGACAGTAAAGCTGAGGAATCAAGAGTCAGACAATATTTACGATGACTAGACGAAGTTGGAGGATGTCAGAACTTTATCAGACAATGAGGATGAATTCTTGAACTTTGTACTAGATGACATTAGATACTGACATTAATAGGATACTGTTAACCATAAAAATGTGGACTTAAATTTCATTGTTCATTTGTAAGACGTGTGGAATTAACATATTACGGGATATTGTGAATCGGATCATTCTGAACTACTATTTTTATACTGGTATGTGACCTGTAACTGAATTCATGGATATATCATATAAACGGGATTTAAAATATCAGGCATTATGGATTTCAATGGATTTGATTTCATGAAGATGGACAAATTGTAAGTTGTCAATATATTTATCTGTCCCTCAGTCCGTCCATCCATCCAGTTTGGCTTGTTTATTTTTCCAAAGTGCAACTCTGAATCACTGACAACAAGTCACCCATTCAGACAGATCTTTCAAAATACACCCCGACTTATAGGAGGGTCAAACAAAGAGAAATTGGCTTTTTGCAGTCCTAAAAAAAGGGGGGGGGGTCGACTTATAATCGAGTATATACGGTAATAGAAGGAAACCTAATTAAATTTAAAAATTGTGACATAATTAAAGTTAAACAATACATGGATTGCAATTAAAAAAATGTGATTTATGCATTGATATGTGTGAAATGTTAAGCTTTTTACAGTTATCAGATGAAAAATGAAATAAGAAAGAAAATGACAGTACATAGACAAAGAACAAAGATCTCAGATTATTAGTTAATAAACATCTGCATAACTGTTCAGGAGGAAACTTCAAAGTCCTTCCCTTATATATATTATTTACTGATGATGAATATTAAAAAAAAGAAAAGGAAGTTTTATTTCATATGCACTCTACAACCAGACCTTAACAATTCTAACTATTATTCAAGATTCATGAAAAAAAAAAAATTAAAATGGGATGCTTTGTACATTTTATCATTATACTGATATATTGTCATAACATGATCCAAGGAAACCTATACTGGTTGTTTGAATTTGTATAGACCACTTTATACATTATATCAATACATTGATGCACTTTCATAAGATACTGTACATGGCCTATATTGAATACATTTCTGCTGATATTTGTGATTTTTTTACTTAGCCAAGAACTGTGAAGGGTGTTTAATGATTTCATCAGTCTTACAAACGTGTTTTTGTAAACCAGTGTTGTATATAGATGTTAAGAAGTTGTTTATATCTCGCCCTATAAACAATGACATAACTGACATAACAGTGATGTCAAATTGTTTATTTTAAAAAATACTTTGAAAATATAATGTATCTACCTGAAAAGCGTCCATCATGATGATACAAAAGTGCTTGAAGAAATAACGGATGAAGATAACTGATACCCTGTTGAATTTATATATATATATATATATATATATATATATATATAGTGATTTACTGCTGCTTTAGTATTAATATTATCCTTCCAGGATTAACTGTTTCCTTTTAACCTAATTATTTATAAAATGTCATTTCCAGTAAAGTCAGATGGTGAAGTTTTATTTGATCAGGTCCCCAATTAAGTTTTTGTGGTTGATAATACAAGTTACTTGTTGCTAGTATCTTTTTTTCTTAATTCTGGCTTAAGCTTCGCATATTTTGTTTTAAGATATCATGCGCTGACACACCGCGACATAAACCATGTGGTGTGAGGGACTAATGTAATGTCTGTAGTACAGACCTTGGTGCAATCGTTCAATTATAGGGCTTTTGATAATTCCAAGAGATAAGGTTTCATGCTTCTTTTATCTTGTGTTCTGAAGCTATAGAGTGTTTAAACAATTGGGAAAACATAATGACCAAACACCCATTGTCTGTGACACAAGTACTGATTGTCCAACCAAGAAACAAAGTAGTCACCTTTGAATTAATCTTAGTTGGCAACATATTTATTCTTTTTTGTTTTTTTTTTACAAAGAAACAATCTGTAAACTAGACATATTGACCATTGAATTTACTTTAAGGTGTTTTTTTGGCAGTATAATGGATAAACAAATCAAAGATAAGTTGATACAATGATATTTGAGAACTAATAGGACTGATGTCCAATTGCTGGCATTGGAAGTACAATGACACCTGCTTTACAAGACATTCCCATACATGGGACATCAATTCACATATTTGCAATGTGCCGTGAATGGATGTGTCTTTTATCAGTTTTGATGCAGGGTTCCATTACACACCCTCTGACAAGTAAACCTAAAATGTTTGGCATTTACTCTATTATGGAAAAGAAAGGAAGCAATGGGATCTCCCTCAAATGCTTGCTTAGTAATGGCAGATGCAATCCTATGAGGAAAGGTATTATTGTTAGATAATCAAATTTTTCTGTAATTCATAAATTTCTTATTGGCAAGAAACAAATAGAAATAATAAGATTGTGAGCTACTGTAAAATTCAGCATTTCTTTATGATATAGCATTATCTGAGATTATAAATAAAATTGTATAATTCAGAATTTCTCGATCATATAACATTATCTGAGATTATAAATCCGAATGCCTAGTACCAAATTTTGATTTAGATTATCCTTACAATGATTATTTGACTGATGTTTAAAATTTCTTCAAATGCTTATCCTCAATTAAGTTATGCTTTATTCTATTCATAATAGTTAGACATACTTTCAAGTAAAATGTAAAAAGAACCTTTAACAATTCAACCAAATGGTGCCAAAAAAGGCAGATACAAATCTGCCAAATATGATTATTCATCACTAAGATGATTAACTTCTGACTGGGTCATATTCCTGTGAATTATTCATCACTAAGATGATTAACTTCAGACTGGGTCATATTCCTGTGAATTATTCATCACTAAGATGATTAACTTCAGACTGGGTCATATTCCTGTGAATTATTCATCAATGAGATGACTAACTTCAGCATGGATCATATTGCCACTAATTATTTATCACTAACATGATTAACTTCAGTATGGGTCATATTACTGTAAAAAATTCATTTATTTTTGTGACCTTCAATTTTCATGGTTTTGTGATAAATTACATTTTAATCAATACTCAAATTCACAGATTGGGGAAGGGAACTTGTTGTTTCCACAGAGGGATCACTATTCATTGATACTCTAAATCTGTGGTTTGTAACAACCACAAAATCCATGAAACTCACAAAAAAATAGTAAATTCACAGTAATGTGAAACTTATTTTCCATCAATCTTTTATGTAGTAAGAATGTGGAAATGCAAACACAGCAATCTTACCCTAATAAGAATGTGGATATGCAAACATAGCAATCATACCATAATAAGAATGTGGAAATGCAAACATAGCAATTTTACCCTAATAAGAATGTGGAAATGCAAACATAGCAATCTTACCCTAATTAGAATGTAGATATGCAAACATAGCAATCTTACCCTAATTAGAATGTGGATATGCAAACATAGCAATCTTACCCTAATAAGAATGTAGATATGCAAACATAGCAATCTTACCCTAATAAGAATGTGGAAATGCAAAGATAGCAATCTTACCCTAATAAGAATGTGGAAATGCAAACATAGCAATCTTACCCCTCCCACAAAATAAACTATTTTGAAAATAAAACAAACATTTTGCTGACAATTATTTCATAAAGTTTCAAGTCTCCCCAGCCTAAATATGGCTTATAACTTAAGGTCAGAGATTATGCTGGTTTTTATGTTGTAAACAACTATTGTATATACTCACTTATAAGTCGACGTTTTTTACTTAGAATTTGACTCATACAGAGTAGGGGTTGTCTTATAAGCGAGATATTAAAAAAATAAAAAAATCTTGGGGTAATGTTGGAAACTCTAGATGTTTGCAGTACATACAAATACTGTCAATTCATATATTTTTACGTTTTCATGCCACTATTCCTATGCAGTAATGCATATATGGTATGCACTATGTTTATCCGTTTCATGACGGTATTCATTACACAATACATGTATCTACAGTTATTTGGATTTTATTAATTTGAAAATATTACCGGTAAATTAAATACTACCTACCGCAAAATGAAGTGTCCGTCAATGTTTACCGTGGGTGTTTACTAGTAAGTATATTGCCTCCATTTTTGTGCAAGTCCGAACAACCTGTATTTGTATTAATATTTGTGTTTTGCTGTATAAAGACTGTGCTTGATGCAATAAAAGTTTTGATTTAATTTGAATTTTCATTTTCCACAAGTCAGATTTAATTCCCAGGTGATATTTCCCAAGTTATCTGCCAGTGCACGCGGGCCGATAAGCCTTTGGCTTGTAAAGGGACTCACTTTGTTTTCAAGTTGACAATCCTTTTGATCGAGCCGCCAATCTATACTTGTTCAGTGCCAAGTAGAGTTATACAACTTCCTGTGCATATACTTTGACCTTAATCCCTTTGCTTGTAAACACACCACACTCTTTGTTTTCCCACGTGACAACCCTTTGATCAAGCCGCGAGTTCAGTGCCAAGTAACAGAGGGAGGCTATTTGAACTCCCTGTGATCTTGGTGCACAATTGACATGTGTTCAGTTGCAGCCTTTAATAGATTTCTGACTTTATGATCAAAGTGTTACTCACAGAGCCCAAGCTCAGTCTTTGCATAAGCACCCGCATATGACAGTAAAGCCGAAAATCGGAGTCGGACGAGATTTACGATGACTAGGCGACAATGTAGGATTTCAGAACTTTATCAGACAATGAGGATTAATTCTTGGACTTTGTACCAGATGACATTGGATAGTGACATTTATAGGATACCGTGAATCACAAAAAAAGTGGACTTAACTTTCATTGCTTATTCGCACGACGTGTGGAATTAATATATTACAGGATATTGTGAATCGGATCATTCTGAACTTCTATTTTTATATTGGTATGTGACCTATAATTGAATTCGTGGATTTATCATATAAATAGATTCAGAGTCGGACAATGTTTACGATGACGGGATGACATTGGAGGAATTTATTACTTTATTTGGTAACTCTGATGATGAGGATGAATTCTTGGGCTTTGAACCAGAAGACATTAGACAGTGACATTTATAAGATACCAATTTTATACCTGTATGTGACCTATAATCCAATTCATGGATTTATCATATAAAGGGATTAAAAATGTTAAGCCATATGGATTTCATTACACGAAGATGGACAAAATGTAAGTTGTAAATTTATTTGTACATATTCACCTTAATAATACAATTGTATTTATTCTACATTGGTTTTTGTTTTTATTTGTCCTATCTATCTATATGTCTATCTATCTATCCAGTTTGGCTCATTTATTTTTCCTAAGTGCAGCTCTGACTCAGTGATGACATGTCACCCCTTGCAGACGGATTTAATTTGCAAAAAACACCTTGACTTATAGGAGGGTCATAGCTGAATTGGCTTTTTGCAGCCATGAAAAGGGGGGGTCGACTTATAATCGAGTATATACGGTATGTGTCTGACTCCATTTGGATGGTATGCAAGTCCATGATAGGTTAACTCCCAGTACATGCTGTTATTCATTTTAATATTTACAGCTAGTTTAACTTGAGCAAGTGAGGCTAAGAACCTTGCTTAAGGGCAAAACAGTTATGGCAAGGGTGTGACTCAAACCTAAGACCCTCTAACAAGAGTCAATAGTGCCTATCATGAGGCCATATAGCTTCATCAATACTGTTAATTCACTTGTAATAGATGGGTATAATTTTTGTTGTAAATGTCATTTTTGTAAAAGGCACACCAACAAATTCAGTACCAACAACCAAAAATGTGTTCATTAAACAAATGCTCCACAACAGTACCTAACAAACTGACCTAAACGAAATGTAATCAAGGTATGATAGACAGATCGACATGAATAACTCTACAGAAAATTGTAACCAAGGTATGATGGACAGATTGACATGTATAACTCTACACAAAAATGTAAACAAGGTATGATGGACAGATTGACATGGATAACACTATATGTTATAGTGAGGCAAAACCATGAAATATGATAACCTCATAATTATATAACTATACAATTTTTACTTCTAATATTTCCAAAGGATACAGTCTCAGGTTTTTGATTTTGTTTTCTCTGGCAACTGGTCCATATGCTCCAGCCTCCTCATCATCCTTCAATGTTATGGTGTCATCTAAAGTTTTACAAAAATTAAAAGAAGGAAATGTGAAATAACTCCTATTGCATGATTTATTTTTCTTAATTGTTCATACCAACAGCACACATATTTATTTTTTACTTTTCACCAAAGTATAATTTTAAATTGTAAAGACAGAACATTAAAATTTCATTTATATGACCTTTCTGTACCAATATCAATGACAAAGAGCTGTGTTGAAACATGGCTTTTCAGTTTAAATGAGAATTCTCGAGAGGAGGAGAATATCTAATCAAACTATCCCCACATAAGGTGACATAATTGCTTTGTAAACAGTGTCATTGATGTATGTAATTTTGTGTTAATTCAACTGAAAATATATTGTTTCAGGTGACAGAGACAGACTGATAAGATGAAAACACAAGTCTCTCCAGCTATGAAAGTGGGGTATAGATGTTAATATTAATAACTGTAAGGTCAATATGACTTATTTGGGTAACTAAGTACAAATTTGTACATTATATGGCCCATTCTATTTGGATTGGCACATTATATTTTTGTGCTGTGAGCTATTTTCAAGCATCAGAATTACACATGCCCCTTGAGCATAGTCTTCACGAAAACTGTCAATTCTGGTAACTGATCATGCAGGAATAAAATTCATACATGGTTTGCTAAATTTTAACAAATATTTGTCAGAACACTTAGGAAAAATGTATAACCTGAAGATATTAAAATTCTTCCCTCTTATTGTGGGAAATGTTACAACACAGATCTGATGGAACACTATATAATAACACAAATAACTCTAAGTTATCTGATGGAACACAATATAATAAAAAAATAAGTCTAGGTTATCTGATGGAACACTATATAAAAACACAGATCTGATGGAACACTATATAATAACACAGATCTGATGGAGCACTATATAATAACACAGATCTGATGGAACACTATATAATAACACAGATCTGATGGAACACTATATAATAACACAGATCTGATGGAACACTATATAATAACACAAATGAGTCTAAGTTGTTAACAACAGGAAACATTGACTAGATACAAATGTGAACAGAAAATCTCAGCCATGAACAACACAGTTGCATAATGAATTATTCATGCACTATGTAGTAGCTTGGTTGTCCTGAGTGCTGTATGCACATGCACTAAAATAGATGTATAGTGCATCATTAAAATCTATGCCAGCTGACCACCCTATTTCTATGCCAGTTCAAGTTTTGTTAATAAACATATTTACATTTTTGCAGAACCCATATGTTCTATCAAACTTGTGTATACCTGAAAACAATCCATGGACAATTTATCCTAGAGAGAAATACCATTAATGATGTAAAGAATGTCCTATCCCATTTTTATTTCAACTAAATCTACTATCTTGCTGCTGCAAAAAAAGTCATTACCCTAAGATATGCCATAATCTCTCCTGCATTTTAATACAAAGAAGTTGTCATAGCATTTGAATACTGCAAATTTACTATTCTTTGTGGGATAAAAATTTTCATGTATTTTGTAGGGTACAAATTTTCATGAATTTTGTGCGGTACGAATTTTAATGGATTTTGTGATTGCTGCAAACCATGAATTTAAAGACCCGATGAACAATAATCCATCTTTAGTAACAACAGGACTGATTCCTCAATCCATGAACTTAAGTACCAATGAAAATAACATGTTTTCCATCTTTAGTAACAACAGGACCAATTCCTCAATCCATGAACTTAAGTACCAATTGAAAATGACATGTTTTCCATCTTTAGTAACAACAGGACCAAATTCCTCAATCCATGAACTTAAGTATGAATTGAAAATATAATGTTTTACATCTTTAGTAACAATAGAACAGATTCTTCAATTTATTAACTTAAGTACCAATAAAAATGACATGTTTTGCAAAACCATGAAAACTGATACCAATGCAAATAAATGAATTGAGAGTAATGACTATTTTTATGCTGCTTTAAAGATCACAACAATCAAATATTTAAAATCAAACATTTCTCCTACTACTGATCTCTTTAACCAATACTGATTATGTCAAGAGTATACAGTCTGTCATGAAGACACAAATGTCTCATGTGAACCACACAATTACATATCCTTGGTGTCTCTTTCAAAAACTTACTGCAAACAGCAAATGACACCCCACCAACATAAGTATTCATATGTATGTATTAGTATTTAATGGCACATCAGCACAGTAATGATTATATGGTGCCAATAAAAAGTAAAGTTCTAAAAAAATGAAGAATTGCACTAGTTATTGTGCAAGAACAACATGCCAAAATATAGTTATTTCAAGTCAACATGACCTTGACCTTTGACCTCTAGCCTACAATATTATGGTTCTTCTTTGGGCTAAGGGGGATCACATACTAGATAGTGGATATTTTTCATGGTCATAAAATTTTGTGATTGTTTTCAACAGGGCATAGGGTAAATTTTTGTGAGTTGAATTTTAAGCAATTGCAGATCTAGGAAGGTTATTATACATAAGGTGATACATTTTGACAAGGTTATTATACATAAGGTGATACATTTTGACAAGATTATTATACATAAGGTGATACATTTTGACAAGGTTATTATACATAAGGTGATACATTTTGACAAGGTTATTATACATAAGGTGATACATTTTGACAAGATTTATTTCTGTGACCTCATTCTGAGACTACTAAATTGCTAAAATTTCTCAACCACTAAATATGCACACTATATGGTATATTAAACTTTGTTGAAATCAATCTTCAAGAACTTAAGTGCAAAGCTAGATATTATTCTTTGTCAAGCTGACATTAACCTTTATCGTACCAGGGATCATATAAGTAAAAAAACTTGGCTGGAATCTATTCAACAGAACATAACTTTTTGCATGAAATTTAAGTGCAAGGTGAAGGTCTATTCTTAGTCAAAGTAACCTTGACCTTCAAAATATTGACCCATTAATCAATATGCTTCTGTCTTTGACTGATAGAAACATGTATGGTAAGTTTTGTTAACATCCATCTACTACAGCTAAAGTTATTGTGCAGAAATGAAATACAAAGGCCAAATCTTATATGTACAGTTACCTTGATTTTCAAGCTTCTGAATTTCAAATCGACAGAGAGGAGTGCATCTATTAATTTTTAAAGGTGGCACTCTCCAGTTTCATACTTTGCATAGGGTTAGATTTTTAAAGAAAAAGAATTACCAAGGTTTTCCTCACTGGCTGTCCTGGCTATTTAAAAAAGACCTTGTATATCTTAGGTATTGTTAAAAGAACTTTGAATTCCCTTTATTCTGGTGTATGATTGATGGGTGAAATTTGGGTTATAGAGTATACAGCTTGGTCTTACATAAAATGTGCACCTCTCAAAAAACTGCTAGCTCTGCTTGGTCATTTTCACTTACTGGACTTCAAAGGTAAATAAAAAAAAAAGAGCTGATAACTTTTTTTACTTTTTAGATATTTTGTAATTCATTCATAGTACTTTCAGAGGCCGATATTGTCTGCTCTGGCAAAATTCGTTTCCAGATTTAAATAACTGCTGAAAATAGTGCACTTTTGACTAATTCAGGCTGATTTTTCGAGTACTTTGGAGTGGCCATTTTGTCTGCTGTATGCTTAGGTCATGTCCAGTTTTCACAAGTACAATATGTAAAGAAATTTCAGCCACAGTACATGAAAGTAACATAGAGGTATGCCAACATTCTCTCCATTGTGCATGTTGCGATTGCAAAATACTTCATCTTACACCTGTCACTCTCTCAGAAGCATGCATTATCTGTAGAGCGCCCCCAAATGCATCTATCTGAACTAAAGTTATCATGTTGATGCCTGCCCACATGCTCTGATGGACATCAGTAAACCATAAACCCATCAACTTACACTGCATGGTACAAAAACAAAATCTTCTTATGCAATATTAATGATGACAACAAGTGGTACCTATGTTTCACTATCTGCTGAAACAAGTGAGACAAAAAATATTAACCTCCATCTGGTGTTTTATCAAGGACGTACTGTAGCTGATTGTACAACAAATGCTCATCATTTTGTTGGGTCATGGTAATGTCGGAATACATTACGGTTATCTCGCCAGAGGATCCAAACTGAATGTCCAAATTATCATCAAATTCTTGTTTCTTCAAGGTCTCCTCTGAATCTGCTTCTGAATTGAATTCATCCTCATACTGGGAATAATATGTCTCTGCTAACTCGGGAGTATCTGGAATTCCTGCAACATGTTATGGTCAGAGGTGAATAATTGTCACTCATAGGTGGATTCAAGGAAAAGAATTCCTAAAATTCTAAGAAAGAACAAGAATAAAATGGCATATTATACACCCACCCCATGTTTAATAGTCCTCTCTGGAGATAACAGAAATTTTTGTGGAGAAACCACTTTTCTTATTTCAGTCAGTGACCTTGACCTCTGACCTATTGACCCAAAAACTGATAGGCTCTTTCCTTATCCTAAGTGCAAACAATCCACAAAGTTCGATCCAGGTTTGTGATGCAGAGATAATGTTATTGTGTGGAAACCATTCTTTTTCTTTCAGTGACAGTGGCCCTGACCCTTGATCTTTTGACTATAAAATCAATAGAGTTCTTCCTTACCTTAAGTGCAAGCCATCCACAAAATTTAGTAATTGCAGATGACGAAGAACTCAAGTTACTGTGTGGAAAACATTTTTCTCCTTTTAGAGTGATCTTGATCTTTGACCTTTTGAGCTCAAAAATTGATAAGGTTCTTCCTTAACCCAAGTACAAACCGTCCACAAAGTTTGACAACTGTAGATGGTGCACAAATTAAGTTATTGTGCAGAAAAGAAATTGGTAACAGACAGATGAATGGACAACATCATAACATAATATGCTCGGCTTTATTGTGGAACATAAAAATGTACCCAGTTTCTTATGAATTAAAATTATGAAATTTTTACAAATTACACTTAGTAAAGTCACTTATAGTTTCAATCATTTCAAAGTATTTTTAAGTATGACCATGGACAATTCTTCAGTCTTACAAAGTGATATCAAAAGTGTCACACAAAATTAAATATTATTTTTCACCAAGTACTCTTTGCTGTAAAAATAATTGGCAAATTATTTAAAAAAAAAAAAAACAAAAAAAAAAAACATAAGAGCACTGTCTTGTACAATTTGGTTTAGATATTTTAACTGGACTCCATAGTGTAAAAAATGCCTGAAATACAGCACAAGGGTTCTAAGATAGGGGAAATTCAACCTGTGTCCATGTAATGTCATCTTGAAGTTTTTGTCACATTACAAAATCTGAATATCATCAAGTTTAAACTTTATACAAAAGTCACTCCAAACCCGACTGATTCCCATCATCTTGTTTATATCATGGTCAAGCTGTTTATTAGGTAAAGAGAATTTTATTGATCTAATTGAGAAACCTCTATGTTAAAACTACAAGACAAAATTTAAAGGTGTAGAAATAGGAAACTGCAAAGAATGTGACAACTGCAAAGAGATGTGGAGCGTGCTCATGCAACACACAAAAAGTTTCTAACCCAACCAAACATGCCCACTCATGCACAAAATGGGAGGAGATAAAGAAGATGACAAAAAAGATTATGTGAAAGCTCAAGAAATGATTGGATCTAAATGTACAGTGGATCTTTCATCTTAAATCATATTTGACAAATGATGTACAGGTGAATCAATTGAGTGCTTCTCTTTCCAAGTGCAGTTTCAACATAAAAACATGATATTATGCAATAAGTTCAAAGTAAACATTCATTAAAAATGCATTTCAACTTTAAACTGAAGTGTTTAATTTTAATATAATAATGAGACTTAGCAGACATAATGTATCTTGAACTTTTGGTAAGTCATTATCTTTTTTCCATTTTCTTCTGACACAAGACATCAATATTCTGTACATACCCCAGTATGAAAACCAATTTCAATTTTTATATTATTAACACTATAAGAGGCCAAACAATTTAATTGATATTTATGCTAATGAATTAATGTGCAAGCACCACATTTGTTTTTTGGTCTGAATGTAAAAAGCAAAAGGAGTACTGCAATCAGGACATAATAAAAAGCAAAAGGAGTACTGCAATCAGGACATAATAAAAAGCAAAAGGAGTACTGCAATCAGGACATAATAAAAAGCAAAAGGAGTACTGCAATCAGGACATAATAAAAAGCAAAAGGAGTACTGCAATCAGGACATAATATGTCCAGCCACCTGTCCATTTTTGGGTTGTTGTGACCTTGATATTGACCTTGACATTTTGATTCTAAAAATCATCGGGCATTTTTCTATCACCAAGGGCAAATAAACCAGTAAAGTTTAATAAAAACCACCAGCACCACCAATAATAATAAAAATATTATAATTATTATTATTATTATTATTATTTGTAGTAGTAGTAGTAGTATTTCACAAAAAAAGTTGGTGCTCATTTGACCACAAGATGCACATTTTAAAGTGCCATTTTCACAGGATGATTAGCATTCTCTTGTTAGATCCTAGGGAAAACACTAGTGAAGGTGTGTTTAGGTCAACTCATAACAAGTTATTATGTAAAACTAATTTTTTTCAGACTGAAGTGACTTTGATCTTTGACCTTAAGATGCCAAAGTCAGTAAACTTCTTTGTATCCTCATACACACTCTCACACACACATATGAAGTATGGTGACAGTATGTTTAATAAAGCTCAAGGTATTGCATAGGAAGCATTTTTGATTCCAGGTTCAGATTGACCTTTATCTTTGACCTCTCTACTCCCAAAGCAATAGACTTCTTTGTATATTATAGCAACCTGCTTGCAAACGTTTGGTGAAGATATGAGAAGCAAAAGTCAAGTCATCACACAAAAACTATTTTGCTTTTGTAGGCCACAGTGACCTTGACTTTTGATTCTTTTATTCCAAAATCAATAGGCTTTTTTTATATCTTACCAGACAACCCAACTGCAAAGATTGGTGAAGGCATATGGAGCCAAACTAAAGTTAACCCATGGCAACCAAATTATTAATGGAAGAGACATAACCATATCATACTACACTTCCATCTTAATGCAGGTAATGCTTTGTTTCACCTATATATATTGTCTCTAATAAACGGTAATTGTACAGTAACCTAGCTAAGAATAAACACAATTTTATTCAGTTTAACTTATCCTAGTGTATAAAAAAACAGAACATTTTTCTACAAATCAATTGTGGTTCAACTTTTCTGGAGTATGTATAGACATTTCCTAAAGACTTACCATCTTTAAAATCTAATGTAGAATGTTCCCTATCATAAACCATTAAGTTCTTCATTGGGACGATAGGTCTATCTTCAGGCGTTAATATTATTTGTGACAGACTGGTACTTCCAAGAGATCTCAAAGGATTGAGTGCCGCTCTTGTTCCTATTGGATCACTGTTTTCCTCTTCTTCATACAATACCACTACGTTGAAAAGAAGCAGAAGACCAGTCTCAGTTCCTGACTTATTGCCATCTATAACATGCAAGTTGACTGACAATTCCCTTCTCCCCACCCCCATCTCACCTGTCACTCAGCAATTCCTTAGCATAAGAGGCAGGTGTAATTCTGCAATAATGACCCAACTGAGACTTTTATACAGTTTTTACTAAAACAATTACAGACCTGATTGAAGAATATAAATAATATGATAAAATTATATACTCATTCATACCAATTAGATTCACATAAAAAACCTAAGTCATTTTCAGAATATAAGCTCATTATCATATCATTCCCTACTATACTCATGTATAAAACATGCAAAGATGCAAACAGCATAGACCCATATCTACTGTTGTTTAATGCACTAGTAAATCAGGGTCCATGCTTTTTATTCTGCAAATGCTTGTTAAGTGAAAAGTGTAGGCCATGATTTGCCAATGCATTATACAATAGTAGATCTGGCTGCATGTTGTATTCAGTTTGGTCCACATTTACAATTATAGGTTACTATATGTGTACTATCTGATATCTCAGTGCACAAGTTATTTGGGTACATGTAAACAATGAGTTCACCCAAGATTTCAGACAGAAGTACACATATAATAACCTGTTTATTATATATTCTAATTTATAATTAGCATCAGTTACCAGATTTCTGAACATTACTGTAAGGAAAAAAGTTACCAGATTTCTGAACATTACTGTAAGGAAAAAAAAAAAAATTAGCAATATTCAAATGAAAATGCTCTTTTTATTTTTTACTCAACTTCATTAATAATTGTATTCATGAAGGGCATGAATATATCAGTCAAATTGGATGATGTCATAATGTCATGACGCGAGTCCGTATTGATGCCATATACCACCTGACAACAACATATACAGGAAAATATTTTTCAGTTACCTCCTATCTTAAGTCTATGGAATAAAACCAGAGTATATAAAATAGGTAAATATGATATATTTATTGCTATCAAATCATGGAGTATAAAACCAGAGTACTGGGTATATAAAATAGGTAAATATGATATATTTAATGCTATCAACTCATGGAGTATGAAACCAGAGTACCAGGTATATAAAATAGGTAAATATGATATATTTAATGATATCAACTCATGGAGTATAAAACCAGAGTACCAGGTATATAAAATAGGTAAATATGATATATTTATTGCTATCAACTCATGGAGTAGGATGAGATGACTATGATAATAAAGTTGATGTCCAGTGTCATATACTTCTTGCCAGTGCACTAGCTAGCACTTAATATGCTAATATTTCTTTATGTCACTACAAAGACCTATGTTTCCACTTTGTTAACTTCTACTAGAATAGCTAATTTAATCTATGTGACATACAATGTTTGTTGAAAATGTTTAGCTATTTTTTTTGTTTTTTACCCAATTTTGTATATAGAAACTATTAAGATAATGATACTAATGACATCCTGCATGGCGTGTAATGAGTGATTGCCATCCCGAATTTCTGTCTCCTGATATGTAGTAAACCCATTTAATATATCTGCCCATGTATAATGGCTACCAAACTGTGCTATTTTAGGTGCACAGCA
This sequence comes from Margaritifera margaritifera, assembly GCA_029931535.1. Classification (NCBI taxonomy): domain Eukaryota; kingdom Metazoa; phylum Mollusca; class Bivalvia; order Unionida; family Margaritiferidae; genus Margaritifera; species Margaritifera margaritifera. The sequence goes on from JAQPZY010001656.1 coordinate 5,596,719, forward strand.
GAGGCCCTTATCTCCTGGTCCAAAATGCAGTGGCAGATCTATGTCTATAATGTTTGTAGCTGCGAGTCTTTAATGACCACTCATGTTCTTACCATTCATACCATATGAAAGATAAACAGTATTTTAGTAATGATTTCTATAAAATAAAAAGTAACATAAGTATTATGTGGAAAGGATGCCAACTAATCATATACATTAAAATTCTGCATCCTCTCTTATTTTTCATAATGAACTGTAGTCTTAGGAATAAATGGTTTCCCCTGTCATAAATCAGAAAAATCAATATATTTCTTATTTGTTTGATCTTTTCTTTTTATCTCTTTTTGTCTTTGACTTATTTACTTTATTCATATGTTTTAATAAAAATAGTTAATTAATTACCTGTCCCACATTCAACATAGGCAGTTTCTATTAAACTTTATACTGAGTATGACCATGTGGATGTACCAATATTCAATAGAGCAGAGTGTTTTTAACACAAATTCTCCAATGTTAATTAAATTTCTTTTTAATTTTTATCCCAAATATTATAACAAAAGAATATTTAAGCAATTCTTTTTTTTCTGATATGAGTTTTAAGGCCATATCAGTCTGTAATTGCTCTCAGCATGTTGGTAGAATATACTTTTCATTAGTAACCCCAAAAATAGATGACTCTAAACTGGTTGGCAAATAATTCCTCCATAGGTGATAATTTTAACATTTTAGATGAATGATTTGCATTTATTTTGCATAATACTCACTAGCATTTAGACTGATTCCTCTTAAACATATGGCATATATATTTATCAAGTTAAGAAAGTGAGCAGCTGCACCATTGATAGGAAACAATCATAGTTAAACTTGCCAAGATTGAAGGCACTAATTAAAACCGAACATGGGTTGTAAGCTGCTATCTTTTAAACATCTCCTTTAACCATATTAGTTTTAACAGCTATCATTCTAATTTGACTTAAATTGTTCTGTGTAAACTTATTTCATGCATTTTTTTTTTACTTATCAGACACCTACACAGAGTACTGTACACAGTAACCAAGATAAGTTTGTACAGTGGGACCCCGCTATAACCCGGTAGTTGGGAGCCATAGAATCCGACCGGGCTATGAGCCGAACCGTGTTATAAGCAACCATGTACAATACCAACACATTTTTGGATTTAATTGGGGGGGGGGGGGGGTTACATAAAGACGGGTGCGAAAATGCATGGCACAATTACCATTTTTGATCAATATATATTAAATGAGAAAACCATTTGCTGATATAATATATTACTTTATTCAGAAAACCATGCATTGGTACATACACGTGTCTAATTTATATATATACATGTATAATCTATTGCATGAAAAGAATATCAACACCGTGTACTCACCAGCGAATCTTGTAACATACATTGAATCCATAATACAAATATTTCCATCGAAAATATCCACACATGGATGTAGAATATTCAATAATTTTGTCACAGATCATTATGTGACTAATACAATGAAGAGAAAGTAACAAAAATTACGTAACGGGTGTATGTAATGAATGATGAAAAAGTACATGTATGTCCGACGATTAATAAACGGTGTCGCATACATTTTACACCACTACATTTCTCATCTGTTAGTAGTTATTATTTTTTAAAAAACTCTGTGATTTTTAGCTGCTTTCTGCTAATATCACGTCTGCTCTTGGCAAAGTCAAGAATAGTTCTCAGTTGCAGAATTCGAAGATAATCAATATCTTGCGTCTCCATCCATCTCAAAGCACACTCTAAACCTTTGACAGCTTCTGTAGCTAATGGTGGGCTATCCTCAGGTGAAGTGTCTTCGCTGTCATCATCAGAAGTATCACCATCGTCAGCATCACCACTAGTGTTTTGAGACTTAATATTTTTAATAATTTCCGCATCCGAAACGTGGTCTGCAACTGGACATTCATTGTCAAAATTAAGCCATTCGTCAACGCGTTCACGTGACTGCATCAGCTCCCCAAATGCCCTCTCAGCCTGGAACACATCATTTTCCGAAAATCCATCGAATAAACTATTGTCATCATCGGTGATGTTGCCTCTGTCTTCCTGTGTACTAGTAAATGCTGCCCCAAGTCCTTTCTCCCAGCAGTTCTCAATGCAGCGTGGCGTAATGGCATCCCAAGATTTGCCGCCGAGGTACATTGCTTCTTTCAAATTTAAACTTTTTAGTGTCGCCTGGACTGAGGTTTCATCGCAAACAATCTTTTTAACAAGTTCTCTGCGATAATTCATTTTAAAAACTGCTATTATTCCCTGGTCCAGAGGCTGAATTCTTGAAGTTGTGTTTTTTGGGAGGAAGCAACCTTTTATTTTCCCATCAGTACTAACTAGACATTCTGCAGGTGGGTGTGCGGGGCAGTTGTCTAATAATAATAGTGCCTTTGGCTCCATCTTCAGATTTCTGAGGTGGGATCGAACTGATGGTACAAATTCGGTTTGAAACCATTTTTCAAATAAAGCAGCTGTCATCCATGCGTTTTTTGTGGCATCATATGAAAATGGTAGGGTGTTCACATTCAAATGATGGAAGCACCTAGGTGATTTGAATTTTCCAATGCATAGTGGTTTAAGTTTGTGTCGTCCCGTTTTATTGACACAAAACAACAACGTTAACCGTTCTTTTATTCTCTTAAATCCTTCATGTTTATGTTCATCTTTTTTCACAGCTAGGGTGGTGTCAGGTATCATTTTGTAGCACAATCCTGTTTCATCACAGTTGTAAATCTGCTCTGGGGAATACCCACCTTTCTCTATTATTTCCCTCAATTCATCTGAATAGTTCATAGCAGCTTCAGAATCTGAAGAGCGAATTTCTCCAGAAACTGTCACATTACTAATCCCATGTCGTTTCTTAAAACGATGTAGCCATCCATTGCTTGCTTTGAAGCTAGAATCTTGCCCATGTAAATCGTTGTTTAATTTTTCGGCTTGTGCCTTAACAATTGGTCCTGATAAAGGCACTCCTTCAGCTCTAGTCTGGACAAACCACTGATACAGGGCTGCATCAAGTTGGGTGTCTCCTGCTAGTCTTGCTTTTTTCCTCATCATTCCCTCACTTTCGTACAAATCCAGAACCCTCTCTCTTAATTTTGCTTCATCTTTCTTCCATCCTCGAACTGTCGATTCATCGAGACCTAAATCTTTAGCTACATGCGATTGTTTAACACCGGACTTAATCCTGTCCAATGCTTCAATCTTTTCTTTAACAGTAAAAGCATTACGTTTGCGTTTCCCATTTTCCATTCTAAATGTATACAAATTAACACTTTTAATCCTATTGGTTTGAAAATCTACAGCAAGAATAATAGTCATTAAACAATGGGGGTATATTTGTAGTAAATTTACGACATTATTTACTGGCCAACAGATTGCATAAAACAACACCGCCAAGCCTTACGCACATGCTGGCGGCTTTGTTTCTTTGATGCTGTATAAATCGTTGCCCTATGATTTGAACAAGTATAGCTCGGTAGTTCACTTTGATGATAAACAATGTACTTAAATTAATTGATTTATACATTCTGGTGAGAATCTTTTATCAACCGCCACATTGGCTGCTGCTTAGTTGTGTATGAAATTAAGAGAACATATATCGGAGATTATTTGAGCAACGACTGTATTCGGAATGCATTCAAGACAAACAAAGTAGAAACGATGGCTTCATTACTCAGGAATCAGTAATTATAATATTGACACTTATGAGCTGTAATTTTTCAACAATAAACAAAGATCAAAGTTCTCAGTAGGCCCAGCAATTGGTTCGTATTTCCGACGTTTATTTTGGCACAAAAATAGAAGAAATTTGATAATACATTTTCTACACGTTCTTTTTCGCACTGTTTAGACGAATATGAGAATGATAATTAAACTCTTGACGTATTTAGTTTTTTTCATACTTAAAATTTTTTTTTTTTTTTTTTTTTTTTTTTTTTTGGTCTTTGAGAAAAATAACTGTAATAAATTACCCGAAATTTCGGGAGCCATGCCACGACCGGGTTATATCCGAATTCGGGTTATAGCGGGGCGGGTTATAGCGGGGTCCCACTGTAGTTGCTACATGTACATTTTAAAGGCAAAATCAGGCAGTTGAACACAAAATTTGTGTGCAGTTTGCCTGGTCACATGACAGCAGAATGTAAATCAAATGATTTTATTCTTACCTAAATTGATCACTGGCATATAAGGATTTGATTTTCAGATTGGACAACTTGCTGATGTGAAAATATGACTGATCTTCACACGCTATTAATTTTACATGAATAAGTGATTACAAGTGTATGTCACACACTATTAATTTTACGCTATTAATTTTACATGAATAAGTGATTACAAGTGTATGTCACACACTATTAATTGTACATGAATAAGTGATTACAAGTGTATGTCACACACTATTAATTTTACATGAATAAGTGATTACAAGTGTATGTCACACACTATTAATTTTACATGAATAAGTTATTACAAGTGTATGTCATACACTATTAATTTTACATGTCACACACTATTAACTTTACATGAATAAGAGATAACATATATACCGTATATACTTGCTTATAAGTTGACCGTTTTTACTTAAAATTCGATTCATGCAGAGTAGGGGTCGTCTTATAAGTGCGACACAAAAAAAATTTATAAATCTTGGGGTAATCTTGGAAAGTCTAAATGTTTGCAGTACATACAAATACTGTCAATTCATATATTTTTACGTTTTCATGCCACTATTCCTATGCAGTAATGCATATATGGTATGCACTGTGTTTATCCGTTTCATGACGGTATTCATTACACAATACATGTATCTATTGTTATTTGGATTTTAATAATTTGAAAATATTACCGGTAAATTAAATACTACCTACCGCAAAATGAAGTGTCTGTCAATGTTTACCATGGGCGTTTACTAGTAAGTATATTGCTTCCATTTTCGTGCCAGTCCCAACAACCTGTATTTGTATTAATAGATGTGTTTTGCTGTATAAAGAAGTTGTGCTTGATGCAATAAAAGTTTTGATTTAATTTGTTTTTTCCTTTTCCACAAGTCAGATTTAATTCCAAGTGATATTTCCCAAGTTATCTGCCAGTGCACATGGGCTGATAAGCCTTTGGTTTGTAAAGGCACTCACTTTATTTTCAAGTTGACAATCCTTTTGATCGAGCCACGAATCTACTACTTTGTTCAGTGTCAAGTAGAGTTCTACAACTTCCTGTGCATATACTTTGACCTTAATCCCTTAGCTTGTAAAGGCACCACACTCTTTGTTTTCCCATGTGAGAACCCTTTGATCAAGCCACGAGTTTGATACTTGTTCAGTGCCAAGTAACAGAGGGTGGTTTTTTGAACTCCCTGTGATCATGCCACACAATTGACATGTGTTCAGTTGCATCCTTTAATAGATTTCTGACTTTATGATCAAAGTGTTACTTACAGCTCAGTCTCTGAATAAGCACCTGCATATGACAGTAAAGCTGAGGAATTGGAGTCAGACGAGATTTACGATGAGTAGACGATGACGATTTACAATGACTAGACGACGATGTAGAATTTCAGAATTTTATCAGACAAAGAGGATTAATTCTTGGACTTTGTACCAGATGGCATTAGATAGTGACATTTATAGGATACCATGAATAAAAAAAAAGTGGACTTGACTTTCAGTTTATTTGTACAACGTGTGGAATTAACTTATTAAGGATATTGTGAATCGGATCATTCTGATCTTCTATTTTTATACCGGTATGTGACCTATAATTGAATTCATGGATTTATCATATAAATGGATTTTAAATGTCAAGCATTATGGATTTCAATAAACTTTATTACACAGAGATGGACAAATTGTAAGTTGTCAATTTATTTGTGACATAATTCACTTAATAATATAATTGTATTTTACACTGGTTTTGTCTTTATTTTTCTTATCTATCTATCCAGTTTGGCTTGTTTATATTTCCAAAGTGCATTTCTGACTCACTAAGAAGTCACCCCTTCAGACGGATCTGATTTGCAAAACACACCCCGACTTACATGAGGGTCAAAGAGAAATTCACTTTTTGCAGACCTAAAAAGGGGGGGGGGATCGACTTATAGTCGAGTCGACTTATAATTGAGTATATATGGTATGTCACACACTATTAATTTTACATGAATAAGAGACGACATATATGTCACATGCTATTAATTTTACATGAATAAGAGATGACATATGTATGTCACACACTATTAATTTTACATGAATAAGAGATGACATATGTATGTCACACACTATTAATTTTACATGAATAAGAGATGACATATATACTGTAAATACTTGATTATAAGTCGACCCACCCCCCCTTTTTCGGGATGCAGAAAGCTAATTTCTTTGGAAAAATAAAGAAGTCAAACTGGATGGATAGATAGATAGACAGATAGATACGAAAAATAAAGACAAAAACCAGTGTAAAAATACAATTATATTTTTGAATGGAATATGTCACAAATAAATTGACAACTTACATTTTATTGATCTTAGTGTCATAAAATTTATAGAAATCCATAATGATTGACATTTAAATCTGTTTATATGATAAATCCATGAATTCTACTATAGGTCACATACCAGTACAAAAATAGTAGAACAGAATAATCCGATTCACAATGTCCTGTAATATGTTAATTGCACACATCTTAGAAATAAACAATTAACATCAAGTCCACACTTTTGTGATTCACAGTATCCTATAAATGTCGCTGTCTAATGTCATCTTGTACAAAGCCCAAGAATTCATCCTCATCGTCTGAGTCACCAAATTGTTACGACTCTATGGTCTAAGAAAAATGTAACAGAAAGAAAGTGAAACCAACAAATCAAGTAAAAATCAACAAGCAATTTATTACTAGATAATTAAAATGAAAAATCAAAAAGTCACTTACAGTAATGTGTTTTGAAATCCTAATAATCCAATAAGAATGATTGTTCTAATCACAAGTCCTAAATATAGAATGTGTCCTTGAATGTTATGATGTGCTAATGGTCTCCAAAGTCCTGATGTACTAGAAATCTTGATGTGCTGATGTCAAAATGAAGTATTCCAAAATATCTGAATATAAGTTCACATAAATTCCAAAATCATCAATTAAAAATCCAAAATCCAAAAGTTTGTGAGCACTGTTATAATCCAATGAATATTTAAATAATTCCTCTCTTAGAATTTGGAATGAATTTTCACAACTGTAATAGCTCTTTACAAGACTGATGGTAATGTCAAAACTGAAAAAATGTCCACCAAACATGGTATATATAAAGATTGGTCACATGACAGAATGTTCTAGAATATGAGTCATCTTAATGGAATTCTAACTGTAAACAAAATTCAACCTTGACCTTCAAATTGAGAAAACATATTGATCAAAACAACCTAATTCAAGGACACTAGTTAAACATGTTTTTCCTGATAACATTAAGATTTAAGCAAATATTAAAGTGAAGAAACATTTATAATTTCCTAAAATATTTATAATATTATATAAACATCATACATAACACCTCCCCTCATAAAGAAAAAGAAAGATTTATATAATAAAGCTTTCTTTTGAATATACATCTAATACTACAATAACCAAAAATACATAAGAACATGTTTTATGATACTGGACTTAATTACATCAAGCAATATTACATTTCTAGGCACGTGAGAGTGCATCTGCAATCACATTGTCTTTTCCCCTGATGTGTTTGATGTCAATGTTATATTCTTGCAATATCAAACTCCATCTCAACAATCTCCGATTTTTATCTTTCATTTTGTTGATGAAAGTAAGGGGATTGTGATCACTGTACACAATAATTGGAGAAAGAGCTGAGGTGACATACACTTCAAAATGCTGTAAAGCCAATATCAAAGCCAAACATTCCTTCTCAATTGTGGAATAATTTTTCTGGTGCTTGTTTAGTTTTTTAGAAAAATAACACACAGGGTGATCCACACCACTTTTGTCTTCCTGAATCAATACTCCACCAACCCCTACATCACTTGCATCAACAGATAATTTAAATGATTGGCTAAAATTTGGTGCAGAAAGAACTGGTGCATTCTTAAGCATAGCCTTTAACTTGTCAAAAGATTCCTGACACTTGTCAGACCAATGAAATTTGGTTTTCTTACTCAATAAACTTGTCAAAGGTTCAGCAATTTTGGAAAAATTGGAACAAAATTTCCGATAATATCCAGCCATACCTAGAAATCGCATCAGTTGCTTTTTACAAATTGGAACTTGAAATTCAGAGATAGCTTTGACCTTAGCTTCTATAGGTTTAACTTGACCTTGTCCCACAATATGTCCTAAAAATGTGACACAAGCATGGCAAAACTCACTTTTGCTCAAATTAATTGTCAGATTCGCATCGCTGAGTCGATCGAAGAATTTTCGAATGGTTTCCAAATGATCTTCCCAGGTGTTGTTGTAGATAATGACGTCATCGATATAAGCGTCACAATTATCAAGACCAAATGTTACCATGTTCATCAGACGTTGAAACTTTGCAGGCGAATTTTTCATTCCAAACGGCATGACTTTATATTGATAAAGTCCATCTGGAGTTGCAAATGCTGAAATTTCTTTTGCCCTTTCCGTCAATGGAATTTGCGAGAATCCTTTTAAAAGGTCAAACTTGGTGACATATTCCGCATTTCCAATTTTATCAATGCAATCGTCCATTCTTGGGATTGGAAATGAATCAGTTTTGGTGACACTGTTGACTTTTCTATAGTCAGTACACATACGGAATGTATTATCTGGCTTGGGAACAAGAATACATGGTGAACTCCAGTTACTTTTACTTGGTTCTATGAAATCATTCTCCAGTAGATACTGAATTTCTTTCTTCAGATAGTTCTGTTTGAGAGGATTCATCCTATAAGGATGCTGTTTCACAGGCGCAGAATCTACAATGTCAACGTCATGATAAATTTTACTTGTTCGTGTTGGAACATCAGGAAACAAGTGCTCATAGTCATGTAATAGCTGTTTTAGTTCATTTCTTTCCTGTTGTTGTAGATGTGAAAGTTTCTGGTCTAGGTTGTTCAATATTTCTGAATTCCGAAGATTGGTTATACCAGAGTCACTATAGTCTGATTGTACTCCATCGTTGATATCTTCACTGTGTGGGACAGGTACAACTAAATTAGCAGAATAATTAGCTGAGCTATCTCTGTCAAAATATTCCTTTAACATATTTATATGACAAAGTTGTTTCTGTTTCCGTCTCCCAGGAGTGTTAATGATATAATTTAAGTCATTTACTTTCTTTTCAATGGTATAAGGACCATAAAATTTAGCCTGAAGAGGATTTTGAGGTATGGGAAAGAGAGCCAGAACTTTGTCACCAGGTTTAAAACTCCTTTCCTGTGTATTTCTGTCATACCTTAATTTCATTTTTGACTGAGTAGTGTGAAGATTAGTTCTTGCTACTTCACAGGCCTTTGACAACTTGTATTTGAAATCAGAGACATAATCAAGAAGATTAATCTTTGAATCTTCATTTGAAAGAAGTTTCTCTTTCAATAATTTCAATGGTCCACGGACAGTATGACCAAAAACTAGTTCAAAGGGACTAAAACCCAACGACTCTTGAACTGATTCCCTAACAGCAAACAACAACAAATGAACACCCTCATCCCAATCCTTTTCTGTATCAAAGCAATATGATCGAATCATATTCTTCAAAGTTTGATGAAATCTTTCCAAAGCACCTTGACTTTCAGGGTGATAGGCAGAAGATTTAAACTGTTGGATGCCTAGTTCATGCATAACTTGTTGGAAAATTCCACACATAAAATTTGACCCTTGATCCGACTGGACAGATTTGGGAAGGCCAACAAGTGTAAAAAAACTTCACCAAAGCTTTCACAATAGTTTTAGTTTTTATATTTCTCAGAGGAATTGCCTCTGGAAATCTTGTAGATGCACACATGATGGTCAACAAGTATTGGTTGCCTAACTTGGTTTTAGGTAAAGGACCAACACAGTCTACCATTATTCTACTAAATGGTTCATCAAATGCAGGAATAGGTTGCAGATGAGCCTTAGGTAAAGGACCAACACAGTCTACCATTATTCTACTAAATGGTTCATCAAATGCAGGAATAGGTTGCAGATGAGCCTTAGGTATCTTCTAATTGGGTTTTCCTACCATTTGACAAGTGTGACAAGATCTGCAGTATTTAGAAACATCACTTTTGAGTTTCGGCCAATAAAAATGATTCAAGATCTTGTGATAAGTCTTACGGACTCCTAAATGACCAGCCAAAGGAGTTTCATGGGCTAAATTAAGAATTTCCTGTCTATATGACTTAGGAACAACAATTTGATAGCTCACTGACCACTCGTCACCAGCGGGTACATCAGGTGGTCTCCATTTCCTCATAAGGACCCCATTTTTCACAAAGTAACACACTGGAACTTGTGTGGCTTCAGTTTCACTAATAGCCCTCTGAAACAAACAAGATATCTCAGGATCTTGCTCCTGTTCAACGACAAGAGATTGTCGTTTGTCATCCTGATTAGAACAAAGAGAATGAGTTGCCAAAAGAGGATCACTGTGATCAATACCATTTGATTGATCAATACCTGAGGAAAAAGTGACCTCATAAAAAAACTGACCAATACATGTGTCAGCTAAAGGAATAATATCCTGATCAAAATCAATCTCAAGAGCTCTTTTTGCCATAGCTCTAGTAACTGCACAAGCAGGGTACAAATCAGGGATTTCAGTTTCGACAGGATCAACTTTCTGATCCAAACAAGGCTTGTCAGTTACAAGTGGATTAACCACAACCTTATCTCCAGCTAGGTCATTGCCTAGTAATAAATGAACACCCTCTATGGGTAAAAAAGTCACTGCCCCAACAGTCACAGGTCCAGAAACTAAGTCTGATGCCAAATTTACACAATGAAGAGGAACATTTACAAAGCCGCACTCTACTCCCTGAACAAGAACACTTTCACTTGAAGAAGACTCCTCAGACAAAGGCAAAGTACCTGATAATAAAAGACTCTGAGAAGCTCCAGTGTCCCTTAATATTTTAATTGGGATAGGCTTGGCAGAATCACCAATAAGTGATATAGAACCTTCTGACATGAATGGTTCATAAGCCTCCAAAATAGAATCAGACTGGGGTTTGTTTGACCCAACAAATGTATTGCTTTCAATACAAGACCGTGACCTTGACTTTGTAGAAATAAGAGCATTTGGAAAAGCTCTGTCTTTTCTCTGTTGCTTATTTTTCAACTTGAAGCAATCAGAAATAACGTGCCCTTTCTTTTTACAATAAGTGCACGTAGGAAGAGATAAGGATTTCTGATCAGTCTTATCAGATGTTTGATTCCTAACAGTTGTGCTGTTGTGAAATTTGGAAGTACTCGAATGAGATTGAAATGGTTTTTTACCAGAAAACTGCTGAGAGGACGACTTTTTGCCAAATGAAATTTTGTGAGTCAAGGAATAATCATCAGCCATACGAGCAGCATTTTCCAAAGTTTCCACATTCTGCTCGTCAAGATCGGTTTTAACATCACTATGGATGCACCTCTTGAACTCTTCAATTAACTTTCTCATGCACTCTATCCCCTCCTGGATAGGTTTGAAATGAAATTCTGAACATTAGATGCCATTGTAAATGCTTGTTGGTTTCACACAAAAAAAATTTCTCTATATACAAATCTTTGCCAAAGACAAAAAAAAAAAAAAAAATTCCAAGACAAAATCAATATGAATTTCAAAGATAAATTTAATATCTCTAATATGCTTTAAAGAAATTCAATCCCAGATGACGAGCCCCCAATTTCTGTTACGACTCTATGGTCTAAGAAAAATGTAACAGAAAGAAAGTGAAACCAACAAATCAAGTAAAAATCAACAAGCAATTTATTACTAGATAATTAAAATGAAAAATCAAAAAGTCACTTACAGTAATGTGTTTTGAAATCCTAATAATCCAATAAGAATGATTGTTCTAATCACAAGTCCTAAATATAGAATGTGTCCTTGAATGTTATGATGTGCTAATGGTCTCCAAAGTCCTGATGTACTAGAAATCTTGATGTGCTGATGTCAAAATGAAGTATTCCAAAATATCTGAATATAAGTTCACATAAATTCCAAAATCATCAATTAAAAATCCAAAATCCAAAAGTTTGTGAGCACTGTTATAATCCAATGAATATTTAAATAATTCCTCTCTTAGAATTTGGAATGAATTTTCACAACTGTAATAGCTCTTTACAAGACTGATGGTAATGTCAAAACTGAAAAAATGTCCACCAAACATGGTATATATAAAGATTGGTCACATGACAGAATGTTCTAGAATATGAGTCATCTTAATGGAATTCTAACTGTAAACAAAATTCAACCTTGACCTTCAAATTGAGAAAACATATTGATCAAAACAACCTAATTCAAGGACACTAGTTAAACATGTTTTTCCTGATAACATTAAGATTTAAGCAAATATTAAAGAGAAGAAACATTTATAATTTCCTAAAATATTGATAATATTATATAAACATCATACATAACAAAATATAAAGCTGAAATCCTCCATAGTTGTCTAGTCATTGTAAATATCGTCCCAATCCGATTCCTCGTCTTTACTGTCATGCGGGGAATTATGTGGAGACTGAGCTTGGACTCCATAAGTGACACTACGATCATACAGTCTGTGAAAAATGCAACTGAACAGGTGTCAATTGTGCAGCAAGATCACAGGGAGATCAAATAACCACCCTCTGTTACTTAGAACTGAACAAGAGTCAAATTCGTGGCTCGATCAATGGGTTGTCACGTGGGAAAACAAAGAGAGTGCTATGGGATTACGGTCAAATGCGCATAGGGAGTTGTAGGACTCTACTTGGCACTGAACAAGTACCAAATTCGCAGGTTGATCAAGAGGATTGTCAACTTGAAAACAAAGTCAATGCTGACTTTACAAGCTAGAGGCTTATCAGCCCATGTGCACTGGCAGATATCTTGGGAAATATCACTTGGGAATTAGATCTGGCTGATGGAAAAGGAAAATATAAATCAAATCAAAACTTGTATTGTCTCAAACATAAAACAGTATTTATACAGCAAAACACAAAATATTATACAAATACAGGTTGTTCGGACTTGCACTCAAATGGAAGCAATATACTTAGAAGTAAACACCAACAGTAAAAAACATTGATGGAGACTTCACTTTGCAGTGGGTAATATTTAATTTACCGGTAATATTTTCAAATTATTACAATCCAAATAACTGAAGATACAAGTATTGTGTAATGAATACTGTCAGGAAACAGATAAACACAGTGCATACCATATATGCATTTCTGAATGGGAATAGTGGCATGAAAATGTAAATATATTTTAATTGGCAGTATCTGTATGTACTGCAAACATCTATAGTTTCCAATATTACCTTTGGATTTATAAAACCTTTTGCAAGTCACGCTTATATGATGACCCCCACTCTGCATGAATCGAATTTTCAGTAAAAAATGTTGACTTATAAGCGAGTATATATGGTATGTCACACACTTTTAATTTTACATGAATAAGGGATGTCATATATATGTCACACACTATTAATTTTACATGATTAAGAGATGACATATATATGTCACACACAATTTATATTATATGAAGAGATGACATGTATATTTCACATGTCATGCTTTTACATACTAAAACCAGGTTTAGTTCCATGAATGTAATAATCACTTTCTTATTCACTGAAAAATTATTTATTTGATACTCGTATGCCTGTAAATTTTTTCTATCTTTTGTGATTTTTTTGCAAGTAAATTTCCAAAACTAAATTGCACATAAGATGCTTTTAACTTTTGATCAAATGTACGGTTTGCTTCTTCAGCTACTTGTCCACTACAAATATGCTATTACGGCAGAAAATCAAATCCTAGATTTCAGTATATGACACCTACATAAATATTGTGCAAAACCTTTGGATGAGCAAACAAGATCCCCAAAAATGCAGCACTACGTGCATAAAGTTAGTTGTATTTTTGTTATTTGTTAACTATGTAAAGTATACGTTTTTTTTTTTTTTAATCGTCTACTTGTAAACATTGTCCTTGAGTTAAACTAATTTGTGCATACATGCTTTCTTAATCCTCAAACTGCAAGCAGTATCATGTTATGGAACTATTACAAATGTTAGAGAAGAAACAGTTATCATGTATATACAACAAGACAGAATTAGATTTTTTTTACACAAAGATTCAATTATATTTTCCAATATAAATACAGAAATTTTCAATTTACGTTGCATTACCATTTCAGATAATTCACTGAGAATATTTTACTTTTTCAATGTAATTCTGAATTTTCACAAAAAGTTCAAAATGGAAGAATAATGGTAAAAATTGGAAGTGGTTTAATTCACTTTATTCTTTTATTCGTCATGTTTTTTAAAAAAAATATAAAACAAAAGCAAAATCTGAACAAGAACCCAGAAGTAGAGTTTATTTCCACTAACCTGGTGCTGTTTTGCTTCCAAAATGTTTAGGTTTCTTTTCTACCTGTTTGACAGTCAAAGCTTCTTTAAGATCTTCTCCCTCTCCTCCTCCTCCCTTCCAGACTGGTACCTGAATAACAACAGGTTTAATATACTATGATATCCATGTTTTTAATATTTATGTAACCAACCAGAAGCTTCTATCTGACATAGCAAGAGATGAATGACTTGCTTCCTTGTTACAAAACAAGAAATATGTCCATACAACATGGATGCCCCTGCCAATATGATGCAACTGAAGGGCAAAGTCAAAGTCCAACAGGAGCCACAATTCTGTAAAATTGTGTAGGAAAATTATGAAAATAAAACTGGATCTATTTCTTTTCACTGTAAAGCCTCATAAAAAGTTTGGTTTCAGTCCATTAAGCACTTTAAAAGTTATTTAGCAGGAATGAAGTTTGTGATGGACATGATTAGATGTGATGTGGCATGACAGACAGACATGAGAACATTATATGCTTTCCATTCAATGATATCATGCAAAATATATAGCATCTTAGGAGTCATTCTCATTATAATATCATCTTAGGAGTTCTTCTCCTTATTTTCTAAGAGGTAGATTTGTGAAATTCTATGATTACAAGCATCTGAGAATTTCTGAGATGGATTGAATTAAGGATGAAAATCAAGACCACCAAATGATTTCTTGTACTAGAAACAAGACTTTTGACTGAATATAAACAAAGTTTTTAAATGTGGTACATCCTTTACCCAGACAAATCAGAACTAACTGAAAAGGTTGCTTCCTTGCTCTGGATAATTCATGATTACTAGGAATTTTCTTTACTCAGAGCATAAATGTGTTCGACTTTGAAATTTTTGGCAATATCACACTGCCTTCATAAGAGACTTCTGATGTACCACGGATGTAAGGCATACCAATGTTGGTTCTATTTGGACCACTATTGTTTTTGTCAGGTGTTCTCATCTTCTTATTTGGTAGATTTTCAAACTAACAAATAAGAAGAAGAGAATACCCGACAAAAACAATAGTGGTCCAAATAGAACCAACATTGGTATGCCTTACATGAGCGGTATGCCAGAAGCCCTAGCCAGAATATTCAAACAACATGGGAATAATATATACCACAAACCATAAAATTCTTTAAGACAACAACTCACACACGTGAAGGACAAAACAGAAAATTTGAAGAAATGTGGTGTGGTTTATCATATCAAATGTAGTAATTGTGTGAATGACTATATTGGTGAAACAGGCAGAGTGTTAGAAATAAGGATTAAAGAACACATCAGTAGAGAGTCATCTGCAATATATGAACACTGCAGCAATACGGGACATTCCATCATTCCCAATCAGACCAAGGTCATAACAACTGAAGACAACCTATGGAAAAGGAAGGTGAAGGAGGCAATTGAAATACAAAAGTGGAGGCCAACACTAAACAGGGACGAGGGGCTTGAACTAACACCTATCTACTCCAGTCTCCTCGTATCATGTGACCATTACAAGTCACGTGATCAACATTAGTCGCTGATGAAGGCAGTGTGATATTGCCGAAAATTTCGAAGTCTAACACATTTATGCTCTGAGTAAAGGAAATTCCTAGTAATCAGATCAGAACTAGGTCAACTGCTATGACTCACCAGCATAAATCCCCCAACTTTTTAATGCATATTCCCTAACTCACCCCACCCCCAGTCAGTGACCCAGGAGTTGTAATGCAAAATCTATCACTTATATGATGCATCTTCCTGCTATGATTATAAATATGAATTTTGGTCAGAAAATATTTTAAAATTTCATATTAATTCCAATTTTTGTATATTGGACCTTTGACCCCATCCCAGGGGAGGGAGCCAAGTATGCTCCCTCCCCCACCTCTCGCAGATGGTTACCACATGGGTAACATAACTAAAAAGTTGTGTGAAATATTCCACCCAGCAGTTTAGGACATGTGGTAATGGACAGATAGACTGATGGATAGATCAATGGAGGGTATCACAGTATATCCAATACTTTTTCAAAATGTGTGGGGATAACAACACAATAAAGTCATTTGGATAACAAGAAACTCACAAGAAAAATTTGATTGTTGGGCACCCTTAAGTTTATAAATGTTCACGTGAGCACTGAGTATATGAAACATTTATAATTCAATTATAAGAGCGAAGCTTAATGAGTGTATGCAATATGTCTAACAAGGGTTCTGCAGAATGTGGTCTCAGTTCCCTCCCTCCTTATCTGACCTACAAAGACTTTGACACAGAATCTTAAGCTTGACAAAACTGCCATTCCCACCAAAAAAAAGTGATACCTATGTGTCACCATGCTATCGCATGTGAGACAATAATGACAAATTAAAGGAAAAAGAACTTTTCTATATTTCATTACATATACCAGTGGCAGATCCTTAGGGAGTGTTCCATGGTTCAGTAAAACCATCCTTTTTCAGTAACAAGAGTCTCTACTGGCAAAAAAGCATTAGCCAAAATTCATGAGAAATCCGTTTTTTTCACACTCCTTGTATTCATTTTAATTGCTGAAAACTGAAACCATCTAAGATATTCTTCAGAAATTCCAACATACAAAAATTTTATAATACAAATATTTTCTTACATTTCTGAGTTACTATGTTTATGAGATAAATCATGGCTATGCACCTTGAACATGTTATCATGGATAAAAGATCAATTAACCCATCTAAGATATTGTGAAGATATACCCACGTGCTAAGCATCATTAAATCCATAATTAACAATTTTTAAAAAAAGAAGAAAAGAAATGAAGTTTATGAACTGGTATCATTCAAAGGAATCTTCACATATATCCACAAACTGGGTTTGATAAAAATCTATTCAAGACCTTAACCTTGAATTCAATGTCAGAGTGCTGACTATCAACTTGCTTTTTGAAAAACATCTAAATACAAAGTCTTATCAGAATTTATTTGTATATGTACAAGTCACTGTGTTCATAAGTTCAGTGAAGTACAAAAATGGAAGCTGTGACCTTTAACTTGACCCCAGGGTCAAGCAGGTCTGGTTCTCAAACTCATTTACTATAGTATCGACATATTGGTGGTCAGATCTGCACCACTGTCATTAAGGACCAAATACATATTGCAAGTATTTTAGTGAAACTCCATGTAATTGCCATCATTCCTTCAAGAGAAGTAGTGATAACAAGATTTTTGGGGATGACCAGTATGATTGCCATATTGAATGTCAGTTCAGCATCACTTTCAGTCAGGACCAACTAAATACTGTTATACTGTTTAAGTGAAAACCCCATGTCAATATGACCATCTGTTCAGAAGAATGCATAAAACAGTTTTCAAGATGGTCACCAAAGCAGCAATTTTAAAGGTAAGATCAGCATCATTTCAATATAGGAGTAACTATATATATATTGTAAGAAGTATTTCAGTGAAAAACCCATGCCAATATGACCATCCCTTCAGAAGAAGTAGCTGTTACAAGATTTTCAAGATGACCACCATGGTGGCCATACTGGAGGTCAGATTCATAAGAAATTGTTTAGAGAAAACTCGATGTTGGTACCACCATCTGTCAGAAGGAGTAACAAGAAGATTTCAAAATGGCCACTATAACAACCATGCTGGATGTCAAATTGGCACCATTTTCATTTATGACCAACTAGATATTATAAGTCTTTGAAAGAAAAATGCCATGTCAGTACAACCATCCATTCAGAAGTAGTGATAATAACATTTTTAAAATGGCTGTCATGGTGGCTGTGTTGGACATAAGATTCACACCATTTTCATTTAAGACAATGTACATATCTTAAGAAGTTTTTCCTTGTGAAAACCAAATGTTAATTTTACCATCACTTCAGGAGGAGTAGCAATAACAAGATTTTCAAGATGGCCACCTGCTGGACATCAGATCTGCACCACTTTCCTTTTAAGGCCAACTTCATATCATACAAAAACTTTTAGTGAAAACCCCATGTTGATAGACCATTTATCCAGGATGAGGAGTGATAACAAGATTTTCAAGATGGTCACTATGTTGGCAATGTTGGACGTCAAATCAGTACCATTTTCATTTAGGCCCAGCTAGATATCATAAAAAGTCTTTAGTAAAACTCCACGTTGATAGGACCATCTGTTCAAGTGGAGTAGTGATAAGAAGATTTTCAAGATGGGCACCCTAGTTGGATATTGGATCAGCACCATTTTCATTATGGTCCAATTAATGAGAAGTGTTTCTGTGGAAAATCCATGTCATCAAGAGAAGTAACAATAACAAGATTTTCAAGTTTCATGACTTTCCTCCAAGTAGCTTAGGAGAAGTAGTAATAACAAACAAGTGTTTGAAGACAATGGATAGATGCCAGACACTGAACACAGGACTATCACATAAGCTCTTCTTGACTTCGACCTGTTGAGCTAAAAAGAGTACATTTTGCAGCAAAAATACAGAGAAAATTGCCCATATGTAAACAAAACTGCCATTTTCTTAAAGCTGAATCCTCCTATAAAAATTATGGATGACACCACTTCCTATACAACTTTTAACTTACTAAATTATGTAATATTATGGACATTATTTTTCATTAACATAGTTTCATCAGATCGAAAAAGTTCTAATTGCATTTTTAATAAACCAATATATTTGAATGACAAGAAGATTAACATTAATGAGGTTTTCTGTGTACTGTGGAAACCTGTCCATCAACTTAAAGTTTTTCATATTATTATTATTAGTTTACTAGAAAGTGAAATAAATGAAAATTTTACTAATATCAATAATCACACAGTAAGACAGTTGGAAATTAAAAGGCAGAATTACATGAATTGTGTAATAAAAAGATTGACGGAGTGATGATAAGATCTTGAGTTAGTTACTATGATCTAGGAGAAAAACTAACCAAATATTTTTTTTTATTTGGAAAAGAGAAATTTTATAAATATGGTATTGAAATTACTAACACTAAAGATAATATAAAAGAACAAAAACTTTGTTATGAGAAGCTTTATTGTGAAAATTAAGAATTAGATGATATTCCAATTGAAAATATAATAAGAAAAATTCCAGACAAATTAAATGATAATATATCTAAGCAGTTAGAAGATGAAATGTTCTATGAAAACTCTGAAAAGCAGTCAAAAGTCTGAAAAATTCCAAGGCACCTGGACTGGATGGCTTTACAGTTGAATTTTAATAAATTTTGGGAAATATCTGGGACAGTTTATTTTACGGTTAATAAATAATGGATACAGGATGGGTTCATTTTCTATAACACAAAAAAAGGTGTTATGACCTGTATCCCTAAACTAGACAAAATACATTTATGTTGAGAAACTAGAGGCCTATCTCTCTTTTGAGTATTATATATATATATATATATATATATATATATATATATATATATATATATAAAATGGCATTATTTTGTATATCAAATAGATTCAAGAAGTTTATGGATGACATTTTACATGAAGATCAAAACGGTTTTATATGTGGAAGATTTATTGGCAAAAACAAATTGACTATCTACAAAATTTTATTAGAAACAAAGAAGCAAGAGCTAGTGTAATTCTAACTATTGACTTTACTTTGAAAAAGCTGTTGATACTGTCTACTGGTAATTTATTGATAAAAGTTTTAGTTTACATTAAATTTTGGGAATTCCATACATAAGTGGGTTAAATTGTTTTACAACGGGGCAGAGTCTTGTATTTTTACAAAACAGACATTTATCAGATTTTTTAAAATTGCATAGAGCAGGGGTGCACAACTCAAACAATTGCATGAGCCAGAATTGACCTTAATTGGAACTAAGCAGGCAGCACTGAAAGAGTTGTGAGTCTATAATAAAAGCATAAATACACATGCGTAAAGTAAGGACACTGGCCGCACAAAATGTGTCAGCAGACTGTATGTTGAGCACCCCTAGCATAGAGGCTGCAGGCAAGGGGATCCAATTTTACCTTATAAAATGAAGAACAAACAGCCTAAACCAATCTGCCATCATGTAATTCCCTGACATATCAGTGTCTTTACTGTCCACCTGAAATAAGAAGTAGTACTAACAACAGAGACACTGCTCTGCTTATTTATTATGCGATGGCAGATCTATGTTTAAGTTGTTCAGAGCTGAATGTGCATTATGCACAAGTGTGGTAACTCACGATTTTGATAACCAATATCAGAATTACATGACTGGACTGTGTAGTGAGTTTCAAGACAGATACGCACAGATGTTTTGTTAATACTGCTTTTAATCCTTTGTTTTCTTTCGATGTTCTCCTTCAACTGTACTTCAGCCATCTCACTGTAAAGAATAAAAAAATACAGAGTAGAATCTTGATGGTTCAACCATGGTTGGCTCAACTGCAGATATTTTGAACTGATTTGCCAGGTCCGTTGGGTGTTCAAGCTATCCAGACCTAGACATCATACAACTCTGACTTTGAGTTTGAGATTGAGTTTCTACCATCAACTAATCAGAAACTACATTTCATATGTAACATCATTAGTGACTGGTTGAAACAAGATTACAAGCTCATAATGATGCAATGTTTACAATGTGTAAACAGCTCAGTTTAGTTTACTGCCTGTAAACCTTTACAAATTCAGTAAAAACATGTAAATGAACATGCATGTATCTGTCATTGATGCAAAAACTATCCATTCCAATTAAATCATATATTTCTACATCTTTGCTTAAAAAACTGTTTATTAGGATTTTCATGAGCTTTTTCTTTTCTTAAAGTATGTATCTATGGTTTACACATCAAATGGCTAATCAGCAAAAACGAAACCACTGTTTGTCAAGTGTAAGACCTATACAGTATCATGCTAGTCATACTGACAAATGTAAGACCTATACAATATCATGCTAGTCATACTGACATATGTAAGACCTATACAGTACCATGCTAGTCATACTGACATATGTAAGACCTATACAGTACCATGCTAGTCATACTGACATATGTAAGACCTATTATGTATCATGCTAGTCATACTGACATATGTAAGACCTAAACAGTATCATGCTAGGCATACTGAAATATGTAAGACCTCTAGAGTACCATGCTTGGAATACTGACATATGTAAGACCTATACAGTATCATGCTAGTCATACTGACATATGAAAGACCTATACAGTATCATGCTAGTCATACTGACATATGTAAGACCTATACAGTATCATGCTAGTCATACTGAACTATGTATGACCTATACAGTACCATGCTAGTCATACTGACATATGTAAGACCTATACAGTACCATGCTAGTCATACTGACATATGAAAGACCTATACAGTATCATGCTAGTCATACTGACATATGAAAGACCTATACAGTATCATGCTAGTCATACTGACATATGTAAGACCTATACAATATCATGCTAGTCATACTGACATATGTAAGACCTATACAGTATCATGCTAGTCATACTGACATATGTAAGACCTATACAGTATCATGCTAGTCATACTGACATATGAAAGACCTATACAGTATCATGCTAGTCATACTGACATATGAAAGACCTATACAGTATCATGCTAGTCATACTGACATATGTAAGACCTATACAATATCATGCTAGTCATACTGACATATGTAAGACCTATACAGTATCATGCTAGTCATACTGACATATGTAAGACCTATACAGTATCATGCTAGGCATACTGAAATATGTAAGACCTCTAGAGTACCATGCTTGGAATACTGATAAATGTAAGTCCTATACAGCATCATGATAAGCATACTGACATGTGTAAGACCTATACAGTACCATGCTGAACATACTAGGCATACTGACATAAATAAGACCTATACAGTACCATGCTTGGCATATTGACATATGTAAGACATATTCAGTACCAAGCTTGGCATACTGACAGGTGTAAGACCTATACAGTACCATGCTAGGCATACTGACATATGTAAGACCTATACAGTACCATGCTTGGCATACTGACATGTGTAAGACCTATACAGTATCATGCTAACCATGCTAGGCATACTGACATATATAAGACCTATACAGTACCATGCTAACCATGCTACTCATACTGACATATATAAGATCTATATGGTGTATGTTAACCATTCTAGGCATACTGAGATATATAATACCTATAGAGTACCATGCTAACCGTGCTAGGCATACTGACATATATAAGATCTATACAGTACCATGCTAAGCATGCTTGGCATACTGACATATATAAGACCTATACAGTACCATGCTAACCATGCTACTCATACTGACATATATAAGATCTATACAGTACCATACTAACCATGCTCGACATACTGACATATATAAGACATACCGTATTTTGGTGTGTATAACGCGCAGTTTTTTCACCTAATTTTATTATCTTAAGTCAGGGGTGCACGTTTTATAAAAGAACTTAAAAAAAAAAGATTTTTTCCAAGTCGATCTGACGAGTGGATGAAGTCACTATAGCCGCCTACATGTGTCACATTTACTCCTTGTGAAATATTAAATCCGTTGCACATTGCATTGTAACTAAATTGTTTACCGGTACTAGCCTTATTAAAGAAATAAATAATGCTTACAAACCTTGATAGTCTTGTTCTTTGATTGCTTATGTTAATAAACTGGTTTCATTTCACATCACTGTGTAGCGTTTTGTTTTTGTGCTTCGACAGGAAATACATGTACATAACGACTGGTAACTTGTTCAAAAGCTGTGCAAAGTGCCGCATTGGAGCGGAACAAATACCACTGTGAGGATTACCGTACCTGTTTCGTAAATGTTCAGTATTCCATAAATGCTGATCTAATACATTTTTTCTTCATTTATTCTTGGTTGAATTGAAATATAAAATGTGTAGAATTCAAGCAGTGTTAATGTTCTCATCAGAGGCACCTTTAGGAACATATATTTTGCGACTACGGTTTCGTTGTTATGGTAACAATGACACGTTGTGAAACAAAGTAATCAATTAATGTATGAAATCGGAAAATATTTTTTAAATGTTCAATATTTGATAACTGTGTATCTAATTAATTTTGTCTTCATTTATTCGTGTCTGAATTGAAATATAATATTTAGAATTCAAGCAGTGCTAATGTTCTCATTGTTTGCGTGACTACGGTTAGCCTGTTATGGTAACACTGACACGGCGTTAATGTATGAAGTCGGAAAACATTTTTGTTTTCCTTTGGAAAATAAACTTGTTTCTTAGTTTTATTTCTCATCTTAAATCAGAGTATTTGAGATATCTTTGCGACTATACAGCGATCAATGCTTCATTGACTCAGTGTGGTCTTTTCACGGTAATTGGCACCAGGTAAACTTTGATGCGCTCAACATAGTTACAATGCTTTGTCTCGGTGAGCAATATTTAACTGATTCAGCGTGGTGTTTTTAACGGTGATCAGTGCTTCATTGACTCAGTGTGGTCTTTTCAAGGTACTCGGCACTGACTAAATCTTTGATGTGCTAAACATAGTCACATTGCTTGTCTAGGTAAATTTGCAATGTATTTACTTTTCTTCAGAAAATAAACTTGTTTCTTTGTTTTATTTCTCATTTTAAACAACAGTATTTGATACGTTACTTCTTTGTTACAATACAGTGAGCAGTGTTTAATTGACTCAGCGTGGTTTTTTTAAAGCTAATCAGCACCGGCTAAAGCTTTGATGGGCCAAACATAATTACAATGCATTGTCTTGGTAAATTCTAGCTTGAACATGGGGATATATTTTCGAGAGGTCATGATAATCCAAATAAGTATAAATACTGGACCTAAACTTTCACATAGCATATTGTGTTCGATCTTGAATCTGAACGAATATAGTCAAAGTATCAACATTGGTCGTATAAGAAATTCGTACAATGCGAAAGACAAGCTAACCATCATTGCATATGCAGAAGCACATGGTAACAGAGCCGCTGGGAGGGAGTTTAATGTAGGAGAGTCTTCTGTTAGGGAGTGGAGAAGAATGAAAGAAAGACTGAAGAAAATGCCGAGAACAAAACAGGCAGACAGAGGGACAAGTGCAAAGTATCCGGACGTAGAGAGTGGAGTCCTTGAATGGGTCATAGATAGAAGAAAACGGGGAATCTCAGTATCCACGACAGAGATTCACTTTCAGGCAATATTGATTGCAAAACAGAAGAAAATAGATGCCTACAAGGGGTCTGTGAGCTGGGCCTATGGATTTTTACAACGGCATGACTTGTCAATTCGGCGACGCACACATATGGCCCAGAAGCTGCCAAAAGATCATGAGGACAAACTGATGGAATTCCAGAGATTCGTCATTAAACAGCGCAAGAGACTTAAGTTTGAGTTGAGCCAGATAGGAAATGCTGATCAGACGCCCATGACGTTTGATCTTCCATCCAGCACCACTGTCAATATGAAAGTGGCCAACACCATCAGCATAACCACAACTGACGAGAAAAATCGTTTTACGGTGATGCTTGCCTGTACCGCTGATGGCGGAAAGCTCCCTCCATATGTTATTTTCAAGAGGAAGACACTTCCAATATTGCCACTTTTTCATTCACTATCCAAAATGACCGACTGTTGTTGCACTATGAAAACGGAGCGAAATACCGGTATTCACGATTTTAAAATGTATTATATCACATGCGCGTTATATGGCAGAACTACATTTTTCCACTCATTTTGGGTCGAAAATCGGCGTGCACGTTATACACACCAAAATACGGTATACAGTACCATACTAACCATGCTACTCACACTGACATATATAAGATATATATGGTGTATGTTAACCATGCTACTCATACTGACATATATAAGACATATACAGTACCATGCTAACCATGCTAGACATACTGACATATATAAGACCTATATGGTGTATGTTAACCATGCTAGACATACTGACATATAAAGACCTATATGGTGTATGTTAACCATGCTAAGCATACTGACAAATATAAGACCTATACAGTACCATACTAACCATGCTACTCATACTGACATACTGCAAATTTACTTTTTTTTGTAGGGTACCAATTTTTGTGGGTTTTGGGGTTGCAACAAACCACAATATTAAACACCCAATGATAAAAAAGATCAACCTATTAATAAAGTAGGTCTCCTCCTTGCTCAGTCTCATGTTTACATATTTAAGTACAATAATGTCATTTTCTGCAAAATCCACAAAAAAAGTAAACTATACAGACAAAAAGAAACAAATTCACAATATCCTGAGTCATTTGTTTCCTGGATATCAATTTTAGTGGTTCTGCAAAAATTAAATTTCATCCTGCAACTAGTTTATCCTGCAACTAGCGCTTGCATTCACTTAATACAATGTATCCAATAAACCAAAGTTTTATTGGGTAAGTACCCGATAAAGCCATGATAAATCCACATGTGACATCTGCTGTTTGGTGACTTCAATTTCAACTATACACATTCTGACCTCTTTTCCAGGCATGTAAACAAACCACAGTGTCTGCAATCATCTTGTTCAAGAATTGTGATCAGAAAATGTGCCCCCAAAAGATAAAATGCAAATTAGTGTAAATAAAAACATGCAGCTCATCGTAAACTACAGCTACATCACACAAAAGCAACATAAAACCTATTCAAATATGCTAAACAATACTCGCCAATCTGTCCAAACAGTTCAAAGTCCTCCTGCCAATACAAGTTACATCCCCTGGCATCCAAAAAATTAATCTCAGTTTATCCTCAAAAACTTCACATTCACAGCTACATTCTGTGTTTTTGATGAATCACTCCATGTACAAAATATGTACACAGCAACAAATCTACATGCAGTTACAAACAATCCAATGTGATTATCAATATGAACATGTACACAGCAAGGAATCTACATGCAGTTACGCACAATCCAATGTGATTGTCAATATGAACATGTACAGAGCAATGAATGTACATGCAGTGACACACAATCCAATGTGATTGTCAATATGAACACATACACAGCAATGAATCTACATGCAGTGACACACAGTCCAATGTGATTGTCAATATGAACACATACACAGCAATGAATCTACATGCAGTGACACATAATCCAACATAATTGTCAATATGAACATGTACACAGCAATGAATCTACATGCAGTGACACACAATCCAATGTGATTGTCAATATGAACACATACACAGCAATGAATCTACATGCAGTGACACATAATCCAACATAATTGTCAATATGAACATGCAGTTATGTATCTACATGCATGATGCAGTAACACATAATCCAATGTGATTGTCAATATGAACATGTACACAGCAATGAATGTACATGCAGTGACACACAGTCCAATGTGATTGTCAATATGAACACATACACAGCAATGAATCTACATGCAGTTACGCACAATCCAATGTGATTGTCAAAATGAACATGTACAGAGCAATGAATGTACATGCAGTGACACACAGTCCAATGTGATTGTCAATATGAACACATACACAGCAATGAATCTACATGCAGTGACACACAGTCCAATGTAATTGTCAATATGAACACATACACAGCAATGAATCTACATGCAGTGACACATAATCCAACATAATTGTCAATATGAACATGTACACAGCAATGAATCTACATGCAGTGACACACAATCCAATGTAATTGTCAATATGAACATGTACACAGCAATGAATCTACATGCAGTGACACACAATCCAATGTAATTGTCAATATGAACATGTACACAGCAATGAATCTACATGCAGTGACACAATCCAATGTGATTGTCAATATGAACATGTACACAGCAATGAATGTACATGCAGTGACACATAATCCAATGTAATTGTCAATATGAACATGTACACAGCAATGAATGTACATGCAGTGACACAATCCAATGTGATTGTCAATATGAACATGTACACAGCAATGAATCTACATGCAGTGACACATAATCCAACATAATTGTCAATATGAACATGTACACAGCAATGAATCTACATGCAGTGACACACAGTCCAATGTGATTGTCAATATGAACATATACACAGCAATGAATGTACATGCAGTGACACACAATCCAATGTGATTGTCAATATGAACATGTACACAGCAAGGAATCTACATGCAGTGACACATAATCCAACATAATTGTCAATATGAACATGTACACAGCAATGAATCTACATGCAGTTACGCACAATCCAATGTGATTATCAATATGAACATGTACACAGCAATGAATCTACATGCAGTGACACACAGTCCAATGTGATTGTCAATATGAACACATACACAGCAATGAATCTACATGCAGTGACACACAGTCCAATGTAATTGTCAATATGAACACATACACAGCAATGAATCTACATGCAGTGACACATAATCCAACATAATTGTCAATATGAACATGCACAGTTATGTATCTACATGCATGATGCAGTGACACATAATTCAATGTGATTGTCAATATGAACATGTACACAGCAATGAATGTACATGCAGTGACACACAGTCCAATGTGATTGTCAATATGAACACATACACAGCAATGAATCTACATGCAGTGACACACAATCCAATGTGATTGTCAATCCCAGTATAATCAACTTCTTGCTTTGCCAGAGGACCATGTGATTGCCTTTTTGACAATGCTATTTTCAGGCATGAGAATGATATAGTTCAAAATTATTTTAATGTCAATGAATTTCCCTGATACTTTGTATCCCCTTCAGAGAGTCCTTCAATTTAGATCATTTTGGACCAGTTGGGGACTGTTTTCAATCATTTTGGACCAATTGGGGACTGTTTTCAATCATTAACCTGGAGTAAAAAAAATCCCTGAAATCAGGGAATTCGCTGACAATTCTTATGCCTGTATTTTGGAACTTGTTGATTGCATTCAATGACACTTCTTCTTGCAAAATTAATAAAACTATTAATGGGATATTTTTTTAACAGAGATCACAAGTAGTTAAATTTATTGCCAGATTTTTTTTATACACTGTTACAAACTACAATCACATAGCGTACTGAACTGGACAAAAATGTGATGCGGTTAAAGCTGTTTAATGTTCTGATTCTTACACGGTGTTGCAGTCAAGTTGGCACTGGAATAAAGCTAACCAGACTTGAAAAGGAAACATGTCCTGTTTGATTATTTTTTCTTGATAGGTTGCATGATAAATAAAATAATAAAATACAAGGTTTAGTGTCATTTAATACAATGTTTATTTAGTCTTGGGGTGAAAATGTTAAGACAGCTTACTAGACAAGCCAAACTGCCCTAATGTTTTCTAACCCATGACCAATTAAACTTTGTATTCGAAAACATTAAAGTTATATTATATATTTTTTCAATACTTAAATTTTTGAAAAGGTCACTAATGGGGAAACTGGTCCTCTTGTTGTTGTAGATGAATCATTGTTCATTGGGTTTTCAAATTCATGGTTTGTAACAACCATGAAATTTACGAAAATTGGTACTCCATAAATAAAACTGAAATGACGGTATCTATGGATATGAGGAAACCAACCTCAATTTACGAGCCTGTTGATCAGCCTCCTGTTGTTTTCTCAATCTCATTCTTTCCCTGGGTGGTAAGTTTTTCAACTTTACTTCTTCCTCTGTTGATCTTAAATCTTCTAAGTGGGACTTTTCTCTCCTAAAAAATTCATTTCATTTACAAATAGCATTAAGAAACTTGTGAAACTGCATGTGAATGCAACTTTGTAATACATACATGTATGAATTTAAATTCATGAAATTGTATTGCACTGAAATGGACATGATTTGGCAGAGAATGAACCACTCAATGCAAATGCAATATAACACAAAGGGATTGCCCTTACACTCTTTGATCTAAAGTATTTATTAACTTTAATTTACCCCTATATTATCAGTTTAGGATAGACAAATATTTATGGAAGATTTTATCCCAAAAAGTCAGAATGTTTAGAAAAAAAGACACTATAATCATTTATATATGATTATGGAAAATCATAATTGAATGTTTGGTCATTTGACTTTTCCAAATAATTTTCAATTATTTTGATTAATCATCACACCTCTAGTTGTAAATTGCAAAATTACAAAAAAAAAATTAAAAAGCTGAGGCATGGGGTGAGCTTGAAATAAAAAAAGTTGCAATAGTTTACATTAAGGTCATAATATTCTACCAGGTTCATTACTTTCTGTCTAAAACTGTATGTGATAGTGGGATGAATGAATGGATGGACAGACAGAAGCAATCACAATGTTTCTGAGGCTTTTTTAAAAGTGTGGGATGATAAGTACCATAAGTTTTGGTTTTAACGCTGCTCTGGGATACAGGCAGCATGAACCATTTTTAATAATTTTTAAGAAATAAAAATGTATTAGCCATAGTGGTAGTAATGCTGCATTTATGGGCTTGGGCAACATTTATGCATATGAATTTACGACAATCCAATGGTACATCTACTTTAGATGAGCCAATTTGTGTTTGGTGCAGCAATTAGAAGACTGGAATCTATTTATAAACTTTCTTGAAGTGCAATGAATTAATTCCAGTTCATATTAAAAATGTACTAAATGACCATATGCATTTGTTTTTCTTTTTTTTATTGACTGACCTGGAGGTGATCACAGCAGGTTGCCACCATTTGTAATTTGTTATAACCAAACAAATTTCATGAGGGGGAAACAATTTATGAGGGCATGTGCGTTGAATACATCACTTTGTTTAAATCATATAATCAAAAGATCTGCATAGTTCTACAAACATTAAGATAATAATGTATTTATCAGGCATGTGTCACTGGACCTTTAGGGACACTTCACATAAAAGTGCTCACAATATTTGGAGAATGTATATGATCCATGTTGTTATTTCAACCAAGTGGCAAATGAAAAGATGCAGCCTTTATTGTAAAGCACAGTGCAACCACAAAGTACTGGCAATTTCCTGTACATGTACTACTTTGTTAGTCATTTCCAATTGTTACGACTCTATGGTCTAAGAAAAATGTAACAGAAAGAAAGTGAAACCAACAAATCAAGTAAAAATCAACAAGCAATTTATTACTAGATAATTAAAATGAAAAATCAAAAAAAGTCACTTACAGTAATGTGTTTTAAAATCCTAATAATCCAATAAGAATGATTGTTCTAATCACAAGTCCTAAATATAGAATGTTCCGAATTCACGGCTGTGTCCTTGAATGTTATGATGTGCTAATGGTCTCCAAAGTACTGATGTACTAGAAATCTTGATGTGCTGATGTCAAAATGAAGTATTCCAAAATATCTGAATATAAGTTCACATAAATTCCAAAATCATCAATTAAAAATCCAAAATCCAAAAGTTTGTGAGCACTGTTATAATCCAATGAATATTTAAAATAATTCCTCTCTTAGAATTTGGAATGAATTTTCACAACTGTAATAGCTCTTTACAAGACTGATGGTAATGTCAAAACTGAATAAATGTCCACCAAACATGGTATATATAAAGATTGGTCACATGACAGAATGTTCTAGAATGTGTGTCATCTTAATGGAATTTTACTTGTAAACAAAAATTCAACCTTGACCTTCAAATTGAGAAAACATATTGATCAAAACAACCTAATTCAAGGACACTAGTTAAACATGTTTTTCCTGATAAACATAAAGATTTAAGCAAATATTAAAGTGAAGAAACATTTATAATTTCATAAAATATCAATAATATTATATAAACATCATACATAACACCTCCCCTCATAAAGAAAAAGAAAGATTTATGTAATAAAGCTTTCTTTTGAATATACATCTAATACTATAATAACCAAAATTACATAAGAACATGTTTTATGATACTGGACTTAATTACATCAAGCAATATTACATTTCTAGGCATGTGAGAGTGCATCTGCAATCACATTGTCTTTTCCCCTGATGTGTTTGATGTCAATGTTATATTCTTGCAATATCAAACTCCATCTCAACAATCTCCGATTTTTATCTTTCATTTTGTTGATGAAAGTAAGGGGATTGTGATCACTGTACACAATAATTGGAGAAAGAGCTGAGGTAACATACACTTCAAAATGCTGTAAAGCCAATATCAAAGCCAAACATTCCTTCTCAATTGTGGAATAATTTTTCTGGTGCTTGTTTAGTTTTTTAGAAAAATAACACACAGGGTGATCCACACCACTTTTGTCTTTCTGAATCAATACTCCACCAACCCCTACATCACTTGCATCAACAGATAATTTAAATGATTGGCTAAAATTTGGTGCAGAAAGAACTGGTGCATTCTCAAGCATGGCCTTTAACTTGTCAAAAGATTCCTGACACTTGTCAGACCAATGAAATTTGGTTTTCTTACTCAATAAACTTGTCAAAGGTTCAGCAATTTTGGAAAAATTGGAACAAAATTTCCGATAATATCCAGCAATACCTAGAAATCGCATCAGTTGCTTTTTACAAATTGGAACTTGAAATTCAGAGATAGCTTTGACCTTAGCTTCTATAGGTTTAACTTGACCTTGTCCCACAATATGTCCTAAAAATGTGACACAAGCATGGCAAAACTCACTTTTGCTCAAATTAATTGTCAGATTCGCATCGCTGAGTCGATCGAAGAATTTTCAATTGGTTTCCAAATGATCTTCCCAGGTGTTGTTGTAGATAATGACGTCATCGATATAAGCGTCACAATTATCAAGACCAAATGTTATCATGTTCATCAGACGTTGAAACGTTGCAGGCGAATTTTTCATTCCAAACAGCATGACTTTATATTGATAAAGTCCATCTGGAGTTGCAAATGCTGAAATTTCTTTTGCCCTTTCCGTCAGTGGAATTTGCCAGAATCCTTTTAAAAGGTCAAACTTGGTAACATATTCCGCATTTCCAATTTTATCAATGCAATCGTCCATTCTTGGGATTGGAAATGAATCAGTTTTGGTGACACTGTTGACTTTTCTATAGTCAGTACACATACGGAATGTATTATCTGGCTTGGGAACAAGAATACATGGTGAACTCCAGTTACTTTTACTTGGTTCTATGAAATCATTCTCCAGTAAATACTGAATTTCTTTCTTCAGATAGTTCTGTTTGAGAGGATTCATCCTATAAGGATGCTGTTTCACAGGCGCAGAATCTACAATGTCAACGTCATGATAAATTTTACTTGTTCGTGTTGGAACATCAGGAAACAAGTGCTCATAGTCATGTAATAGCTGTTTTAGTTCACTTCTTTCCTGTTGTTGTAGATGTGAAAGTTTCTGGTCTAGGTTGTTCAATATTTCTGAATTCCGAAGATTGGTTATACCAGAGTCACTATAGTCTGATTGTACTCCATCGTTGATATCTTCACTGTGTGGGACAGGTACAACTAAATTAACTAAATAATTAGCTGAGCTATCTCTGTCAAAATATTCCTTTAACATATTTATATGACAAAGTTGTTTCTGTTTCCGTCTCCCAGGAGTGTTAATGATATAATTTAAGTCATTTACTTTCTTTTCAACGGTATAAGGACCATAAAATTTAGCCTGAAGAGGATTCTGAGGTATGGGAAAGAGAGCCAGAACTTTGTCACCAGGTTTAAAACTCCTTTCCTGTGTATTTCTGTCATACCTTAATTTCATATTTGACTGAGTAATGTGAAGATTAGTTCTTGCTACTTCACAGGCCTTTGACAACTTGTATTTGAAATCAGAAACATAATCAAGAAGATTAATCTTTGAATCTTCATTTGAAAGAAGTTTCTCTTTCAATAATTTCAATGGTCCACGGATAGTATGACCAAAAACTAGTTCAAAGGGACTAAAACCCAACGACTCTTGAACTGATTCCCTAACAGCAAACAACAACAAATGAACACCCTCATCCCAATCCTTTTCTGTATCAAAGCAATATGATCGAATCATATTCTTCAAAGTTTGATGAAATCTTTCCAAAGCACCTTGACTTTCAGGGTGATAGGCAGAAGATTTAAACTGTTGGATACCTAATTCATGCATAACTTGTTGGAAAATTCCACACATAAAATTTGACCCTTGATCCGACTGGACAGATTTGGGAAGGCCAACAAGTGTAAAAAACTTCACCAAAGCTTTCACAATAGTTTTAGTTTTTATATTTCTCAGAGGAATTGCCTCTGGAAATCTTGTAGATGCACACATGATGGTCAACAAGTATTGGTTGCCTGACTTGGTTTTAGGTAAAGGGCCAACACAGTCTACCATTATTCTACTAAATGGTTCATCAAATGCAGGAATAGGTTGCAGATGAGCCTTAGGTATCTTCTGATTGGGTTTTCCTACCATTTGACAAGTGTGACAAGATCTGCAGTATTTAGAAACATCACTTTTGAGTTTCGGCCAATAAAAATTATTCAAGATCTTGTGATAAGTCTTACGGACTCCTAAATGACCAGCCAAAGGAGTTTCATGGGCTAAATTAAGAATTTCCTGTCTATATGACTTAGGAACAACAATTTGATAGCTCACTGACCACTCGTCACCAGCGGGTACATCAGGTGGTCTCCATTTCCTCATAAGGACCCCATTTTTCACAAAGTAACACACTGGTACTTGTGTGGCTTCAGTTTCACTAATAGCCCTCTGAAACAAACAAGATATCTCAGGATCTTACTCCTGTTCAACGACAAGGGATTGTCGTTTGTCATCCTGATTAGAACAAAGAGAATGAGTTGCCAAAAGAGGATCACTGTGATCAATACCATTTGATTGATCAATACCTGAGGAAAAAGTGACCTCATCAAAAGACTGACCAATACATGTGTCAGCTAAAGGAATAATATCCTGATCAAAATCAATCTCAAGAGCTCTTTTTGCCATAGCTCTAGTAACTGCACAAGCAGGGTACAAATCAGGGATTTCAGTTTCGACAGGATCAACTTTCTGATCCAAACAAGGCTTGTCAGTTACAAGTGGATTAACCACAACCTTATCTCCAGCTAGGTCATTGCCTAGTAATAAATGAACACCTTCTATGGGTAAAGAAGTCACTGCCCCAACAGTCACAGGTCCAGAAACTAAGTCTGATGCCAAATTTACACAATGAAGAGGAACATTTACAAAGCCGCACTCTACTCCCTGAACAAGAACACTTTCACTTGAAGAAGACTCCTCAGACAAAGGCAAAGTACCTGATAATAAAAGACTCTGAGAAGCTCCAGTGTCCCTTAATATTTTAATTGGGATAGGCTTGGCAGAATCACCAATAAGTGATATAGAACCTTCTGACATGAATGGTTCATAAGCCTCCAAAATAGAATCAGACTGGGGTTTGTTTGACCCAACAAATGTATTGCTTTCAATACAAGACCGTGACCTTGACCTCGTAGAAATAAGAGCATTTGGAAAAGCTCTGTCTTTTCTCTGTTGCTTATTTTTCAACTTGAAGCAATCAGAAATAACGTGCCCTTTCTTTTTACAATAAGTGCACGTAGGAAGAGATAAGGATTTCTGATCAGTCTTATCAGATGTTTGATTCCTAACAGTTGTGCTGTTGTGAAATTTGGAAGTACTCGAATGAGATTGAAATGGTTTTTTACCAGAAAACTGCTGAGAGGACGACTTATTGCCAAATGAAATTTTGTGAGTCAAGGAATAATCATCAGCCATACGAGCAGCATTTTCCAAAGTTTCCACATTCTGCTCGTCAAGATAGGTTTTAACATCACTATGGATGCACCTCTTGACTGTCGGAGGTTATCATAAGCTTGATCAACTTTCTTGGCTGAGCACCACCTATCAAATAGTTGTTCTTTATCCCTTGCAAATTCGACATGAGTTTGTCCAGTTTCTTTTCTACAATTCCTAAACCTTTGTCGATATGCCTCTGGTACCAACTCATAAGATTTCAAGATGTACTCCTTAACCACGTCATAATCAGTGCTTTGTTGTACTGACAGTGAAGTGTAGACTTCACGAGCTTTGCCAATAAGTACACTTTGTAATAACAAAGTCCAATGCTCTCTGGGCCATTTCAAGTTTTCAGCTATTTTCTCGAAATGAAGAAAGTATTTATCTACTTCTTTTTCCTGAAAAGGGGGTACTAACCTAATATATCTAGTAACATCAAAACCTGAACTTGTGTTTAAAGGAGTGGAGTGTGCTCTGTTTGCCAGTTCTAATTCTCTTAATTTAAATTGCATTTCCCTTTCTTCTCTTTGCATCTGCATCTGTCTCTCCTCTTTCTCTTTCTCTCTCTCCCTCTCCATCTGCCTCTCTTCTTTTTGCATTTGTATCTGCCTCTCTTCTTTCTCTCTCTCCATCTGTATCTGCCTCTCTTCTTTCTCTCTCTCTCTCTGAATCTGAAGCTTTGCTAACTCTAAATCCATCTGGTTCTTTAACTCTAATTCCCTTAATTTCCTGTCAGAACCAGATACAGGCTTTCTCTTCAAACTTAAAGCACTATTTTCAAAAATTCCCTTTCCTACTAAATACTGAATTAAAATAATCTTTATCTCCTGTTTTGTCAATGATACTTTTGCCTCAGATAGACTGTATTTTCTGGCAAGCTCGAGCAACTCATCCTTTCTCATGCACTCCAACCCCTCCTGGGTAGGTTTTGAAATGAAATTCTGAACATTAGATGCCATTGTAAATGCTTGTTGGTTTCACACACAAAAATTTCTCTATTTAAAAATCTTTGCCAAAGACAAAAACAACAAACAAAAAAAAAATTCCAAGACAAAATCAATATGAATTTCTAAAATAACTTTAATATCTCTAATATGCTTTAAAGAAATTCAGATCCCGGAACGACGAGCCCCCAATTTCTGTTACGACTCTATGGTCTAAGAAAAATGTAACAGAAAGAAAGTGAAACCAACAAATCAAGTAAAAATCAACAAGCAATTTATTACTAGATAATTAAAATGAAAAATCAAAAAAAGTCACTTACAGTAATGTGTTTTAAAATCCTAATAATCCAATAAGAATGACTGTTCTAATCACAAGTCCTAAATATAGAATGTTCCGAATTCACGGCTGTGTCCTTGAATGTTATGATGTGCTAATGGTCTCCAAAGTACTGATGTACTAGAAATCTTGATGTGCTGATGTCAAAATGAAGTATTCCAAAATATCTGAATATAAGTTCACATAAATTCCAAAATCATCAATTAAAAATCCAAAATCCAAAAGTTTGTGAGCACTGTTATAATCCAATGAATATTTAAAATAATTCCTCTCTTAGAATTTGGAATGAATTTTCACAACTGTAATAGCTCTTTACAAGACTGATGGTAATGTCAAAACTGAATAAATGTCCACCAAACATGGTATATATAAAGATTGGTCACATGA
Source organism: Margaritifera margaritifera (assembly GCA_029931535.1). Lineage (NCBI taxonomy): Eukaryota > Metazoa > Mollusca > Bivalvia > Unionida > Margaritiferidae > Margaritifera > Margaritifera margaritifera. The sequence continues at coordinate 5,633,553 of JAQPZY010001656.1, forward strand.
CAGAATGTTCTAGAATGTGTGTCATCTTAATGGAATTTTACTTGTAAACAAAAATTCAACCTTGACCTTCAAATTGAGAAAACATATTGATCAAAACAACCTAATTCAAGGACACTAGTTAAACATGTTTTTCCTGATAAACATAAAGATTTAAGCAAATATTAAAGTGAAGAAACATTTATAATTTCATAAAATATCAATAATATTATATAAACATCATACATAACACAATGCATAAACCATACCCCTTCATCTCTAAGAAAAACAAGAACTGAATTTTGAAAAATATATAGTGTGACCCTGAGGCAAGCCCTTGATATATGAAAAGGCATAACCCTATAACCTCCAAGGCTCCAAAACAGGGGCATGACACAAGTGTAGGAATGACTCAAAATTTGATCAACAGTTGAGTGGAGGGGGGGGGGGGGGAGGAGGAGAGGAAACCAACTAACATCAATGTATGAGAATTATAAAGTCTATTGTTCTATATAGATATATATCATGGATTTTTAATGATATGTGAAGTAGGAATTGCTTCCCTTCCATATCTTAGCATTAACGTAGACAAAAGAAGTAAAGCTTCCTAACTTGAATTACACTTGTAGACCAATGGAGCTGAATCTATCAACATGTTTGCAATCGGATAATTCCTCAAGACAGGATAAACTGCTTCATCAATATCAAATACACATTCAGTGTTGTTTATACTAATGAGCAAGTCTGAATGTGGCAGTTATGTGGTCCGCAACACTACAAAACAAGATCCATCTAGAAACAACATATCCTTCTGGTTCTATGCATTTGTAAAGATCCAACTGAAACTATCTTATGTTTCAGCACTCTCATGTTTAATACTACTTATACTAGTTCCTACAGTCCATCACTGTCAATTTATATACTGTCTACTATGATATATCCCACCACATTAAATACAGAGAGGATAAAAGATTAATATTCTTCCAATTCTGCTTTAATAGCCCTTTTAGTGGCAGATGATACAAGTTTTCAATGCTTACACTAACCATGGTTTCAATGAAACTTGTTGGATTGTCTTAACAACCTATGTTATTTCTATCATAGTTAATAATGATGTAGTCCCATCAATTATCATATACATGTACTTGGAAATGAAAGAAGACAACTATAACCCCAAGCAAACCAAAATAATAGTGAAGATGCTGGTTTCTCAATAGCAAAAGGCAAACCTAGATTACAAGAGTAATATATATATATATATATATATATATATATATATATATATATATATATATATATATATATATATATATATATATATATATATATACACACACACACACATACATACATACATACATACATACATACATACATACATACTGATACATACATATACACACAAAGACACACATATTAGATTTCATAGGGTTACATTAATGGTTTAGGAGTTAAAGAAACAAAAGTGCGAATTATAGATGTATGGATAGACCAATGGATAAAAACAAAAAGATAATACAGATGCTGAATTGCCAATAGCAAAAGGTTCATCTAGACAACATTTCTAATATGTGTGTGGAGTTTCATTGAGATATATTCGATAATTGTGAAGTTTTCTGAAAGAAAAATGTGAATCATGGATGGATGGATGAACAGACAAATAAACAAATGCATTCACAATACCCAATCACATTATTATTTGGAAGTAACTTCCGCTATCTTCCAAATCCAGCCTTACACGAAGATGAAAAAATGTATCTTTCCCATCGATATACATATACCATAGAAACTATAGAAATAGTATCTACAGGAAGAATCTCTTCCAAGATACCATTATAATTTCCTCTCCTTGTCACCACTAAGTGGCTACCCATATACTGTATGTTCCTTAGTTTAAGCTTAAGAAGAATACATCAATAAGGATACTCATATTTTGGGGAGGTGTGGGATGGCTTAATCATAATCTGTTCACATTAATCATTCTTGGGAAAACATAATTTGCAATAAAAATTTAGTTTGGATCGACTAAGAGTGCATGCAATTCACTCACCCTGCAAGCTACAGCCAAAGCTATCATGAAGCACATCTTGAATGATTGCAGCTTAAGCAACATTTTGGACAAAAGCTTAAACTTAGATGAATTGAGCCACATAAGAACCCATGAGAAATTCCATTTGGGGAACAATGCAAGTAGCCAGGGTTGGTTCAGATCAGAGTTGACCAGCAAGTCAGAGAGATGTTTGTCATGGCCAATATCCACTCTCTTACGATGTTTGATGGTGTCAGATATCATGGAGCCATTGCCTTTGGTGGTTATTTCTTCTCCTCAAAGAGCCAGAGAAAGAAATTAGCCAGTTGTGTACTAAAGGCCTGCAAGGGAATAATGTTGATGTCCCTGTACCAGCGTGTAAAGACATATCACTTTCCCTCATACATCTTTAAAGTGGAGGTTCTTCTAATGTATGTGAGCCTCTCTACAACAAAAACGATGAACTGAAGGGATTTCCAAGAGCCAGGCATGAAGTAGAGGTCTGTCCAGAAGGGGATGGAAGATCTGCAATCTCAGCTGTTTAAGCAGTTTTGGAGTAATCTGGATCTTCATGGAAATGTCTACCACTAGATCAAGTATATCATCAACCCAGGACCTATTTCATCTGAGAAAGGCAATTAGAACCACCTTGCAGGTTTGATCCCTTATTTTCTGAATCACTTTCATAATCAGAACAGTTGGAGAGAAGGTGTATCACCAGATCCCATTGCAACTAAATGACAGAACATCCCCTGCCCAGGTTTCTAGGTCCAGTGCCAGCAACACAAAGGTGGGCAGCTTGTGATTCCAGCTGGTTTTAATGAGACTGACCATCAAACAACCCCAAAGAGCACAAATCTGATGGAAGATTGATGGGTATAGAGACCAATAGTTGTACAGAGTCTGACCTCTTCTTGATAGCAAGTCTCAGCTAGGATATTGAGCCTCCTCATGATATGTCTTATCTGTACAGTGATATAATGCTCGGAGTACCAATCAGGAAAATCCCTGATTTGGTCCCCTCCCCCTTGACCACCACAGAATTGTTTGACATTATGAGGGCAACCTTCCCACAGAGAATGTACTCCTGAAATAAAAGGTACAGTTTATGGCCTTCATTACCAGAAGATATACATGAAGGACCCTCTCCTCCAGCCCCCAACTGATGCTGATCTTAGTTAAGTGAAGCCAAAGGTGGGCACCCCAACCTTGTGTGCTGGCATCTATATAGACAGTAATTTCTGGCTGGGGTCTTAGGAATTCTTGCCAATAGTTACTCTCTATAGTGACACTGACGCAGGCAGGTTTATATCGCAGTTGATTTGATAACAGAACACAGTGATATAGGCAACTGCAAATAAAAGGTGTCACTGAGCTAAGAGGGCCATCTGCAAAGTGGAACATAAAAAAACCAACTGAGATGAAGAACATCTGCAGCTCCAGTGTAGAGTATGAGGAGCTGTAGAAACTCCCTCATGGAAATCCATGTCTACTTGATTACTGACTAAGTAAGTTCAACAATCTGTGCAATGTGCTTGCTGAGAAGGAAAACTAAATTGTGATGAGTAAGAAGCTCCATTCCAAAATGGACAAAATGCTGCGAGGGAGACAGATCTGACTACTCCCCATTCACCAGAAAGCCCAGATGAGACAGAACAGAGAGTAACCTGTTCATATCTTGAATCATGTGTTTCTGTATGTCATCTAAGTATGCTGCAGTTACAGTTGCAGAAGTGGATCTGAAGTAAGTGTTGATGCAGTGAACATTCTTGGTGAAGGCCCTTTGGAACACAAACTGAAGGGACTTGTCTGACCATGCTTGAATGAAGTCAAGGCTGATTGCAAACTTGTCCCTCTTTATGAAAAACTGCAATGACCATGCCATCTCTGTCTTGAACTTGGGAATGGCTATAAACTGGTTGACCTAGCTCAAGTCAGTCTCTATGAATAACTTTCCATTTGCTTTTGGCACAAGAAATGACCATGAAAAAAGAACATAGTGAGTTTGTTATGTGTGCTATCTCCACTGTCCATTCAAAGTTTATATCTATTTGTCCAAAACTAGCACCTTTTCAAAGATGGTCAGGACCTCTGTATTAGAAGCAACTGCTGATGATCGGAGTTCATGTGCTTCTCCTTCTGGCATCAGTATTCTTGCCACTGGGGCTGTGGCTTATGTTGAAAAAAAGAAAAAGAGATGGTAAGGCAAGTTGGAAAGGCACTTTCTGTGCAGCTTACTTCTTCACATCCTCAATACTGCCTCCAAACAGCAGGACAGAACAGAAATGGAATTATGAGGCAAGATGACAGAAGGAAAGCATCCTGTCTCACCAGGGCATTTGCCAGCACATGGTGAGCTGCCCTGTTAACAACTTGTACAATGCCGCATGTTGATTCCAAAGCATAATCATTACCTGCTTTTTCAGCAAGCATAAATAATGTAAGCAAGTTTAGAAAAGACGAGATTGCTATTATATTCCTCACCAACTTCAAGATAGCCTGGAACACTTTATCTATTTAAAAAAACAGGGCAGATATGTTTACCACCATAATATCCTTATCCAAACTTGGGACTTCTACATGATAGGTAATCAAGTGCATCCTGTACCATCAAGTGGAGAATGACACTAGCAGCTGTTTTTCTATGATGAAGGATTTGGAATTACCTGGGTCTTGCTTGAATAAACTTTCACTAATCTCCTTTATCTTGAAGGATTGTGTTAGCAGAAGGAAAGAGGATGCTTGTCCTTGTCATCCACACCCACTGATATACTGACCCAGTATACCTGACTCAAAGATGGTGGTGGCAGGCACTTGGCAGGAGACAAGATTCAACAGATCTCTTCTATCACAGCCCTAAAGCTGAATTAAGTCCTCTCCATTGTAGAGTCTGGATTCACAATTAATCCAGGTTGTCCCTGAACCCACTGGCAGGCTTCCAAATATGTATAAGTCATATGGCTGCCTGAAACATTCATAGAAAAGCAGGGCAGACATGTTTACCACCATCATATCTTTATTGAAGCTTGCGACTTCTAAATGATAAGTGTTCGAGTGCATCTTGTATCAGTGAGTGGAAAATGACACTGGCAGCTGGCTTTTTGTGAAGAAGTTCTTGGAGTTACCTGTGTCTCACTCAAACAAGATGGTCAGTTATGTCTTTAATCTTAAGATATTGTGGAATGAGACAGAAGGAGAGATGTTTGTCCTCATCATCCACATCTAATGATGCCTTGACACTGTATGCCTGACTAAAAAATGACAGTTGCAGGAACTCAGTAGGAGACAAGAGCCAACAGATTTCTTCTATTACAGCCTTAAAGATGAACTCAGTCTTCTCCATTGTATCCTTGTCCAGCAAGCCTTCCATATCTGCATAAACCATACCAAGTGCACAGAAGATGTAGAGTCATCAAATGACATGTGCTGGAACCTGTCCACAGGATAAATGGCAAATTGTGGACCCGTTGCCTCAACTTGCAACTGATGACAGATGATAAAACAGATTGGCCAATTTGTAGTCTGACTCATAACAACCTACCTCTGATCAAAAGTAGCAGTGGATGGTTGGTCGGCCAGATGGATGGACTAGTCAGTAGCTTGGACAGTGGCAGACAACATAGCTGGTGCAGTTGGAGACAAACTCTGGTGAAGTCAGCTCAGAACCCTATACACTAAGACTTACAAGCACTCTTGCCCTACTCTGGAATGACGGGGGACTTAAACTAACTGAACTACTAAAAGGAGGAAGCATGTTCTCTCGTAACATCAGCAGTCAAAAGGTAGAAAGACAATCAAGAAAGAAATATCCAGAAGCCAACATTTGCATTGTGACCACTTGGATAAGTGTTCTCATCTGGGATTATAACAGCAAATGAAAAGATGGCAAGACATCCAAAACCATGGTTTCCCATTCTTTATGTTCTAGTTGTCCAAAAGTGACAATAGCCAATATGAAGATCTGGGGAATCTGGGCTGCAGGAACAGCCATCACCAAACTGGCTACTGACACAATTTTGGTATGAAGGCTGAGGATTTCAATACCCAAAAACTTCAATCTCTTGCAATTTACACTGCCTTTAAATTGTTTCTGCAGAACATTGGATCAAGTTCCTTCTGACCCACTTGTGTAGACATTGCAAGGGATTGATGAAGTGCATTTTGTGCATCCAAGACATGTCTTGTGAGTGCCCTGATACTTTGAATTTCATGCATCCATGGCATGTCTTGTGAGTGTCCTGATACTTTGAATTTCATTCATCCAAGACATGTCTCATGAGTGTCCTGATACTTTGAATTTCATTCATCCATGGCATGTCTTGTGAGTGTCCTGATACTTTGAATTTCATTCATCCATGGCATGTCTTGTGAGTGTCCTGATACTTTGAATTTCATGCATCCAAGACATGTCTTGTGAGTGTCCTGATACTTTGAATTTCATGCATCCAAGACATGTCTTGTGAGTGTCCTGATACTTTGAATTTCATTCATCCAAGACATGTCTTGTGAGTGTCCTGATACTTTGAATTTCATGCATCCAAGACATGTCTCATGAGTGTCCTGATACTTTGAATTTCATGCATCCAAGGCATGTCTCATGAGTGTCCTGATACTTTAAATTTCATGCATTCAAGGCATGTCTTGTGAGTGTCCTGATACTTTGAATTTCATGCATCCAAGGCATGTCTTGTGAGTGTCCTGATACTTTGAATTTCATGCATCCAAGGCATGTCTCATGAGTGTCCTGATACTTTAAATTTCATGCACTTGATGCATCTAGTCACTATTGTGCACCCAGAATGACAATGAAAAATAACTAAGCAAAGAAACTGACAGAAGGTACAAACAATATGCAAAAAAATAAAGCACCAAAATATATGTAGGTAAAATAATAAACTGCAATGAAATTCAACAGTGCTTGCTATAAAGAAACATTTATATGGAATACATACAACAAGACACAACAAAATCAGCATGGTCAGCAACTAAATCCACAGCAGTGGAGAAAATATGGAAAATTACTGATGAAGAAGAAAAAATAGCTATAAATGCTTAACGCAATGAAATATCCCTAAAACAATACTGACTCTGCAGAGGGATAGCAGATATTTATGCAGAAATCTAACATATTTCAGGTGGTATATCAGCATGATACTGCCTGTTTCAAGCAAAAGCCTAACTGAGGAACATCTGGTATACAGGTAGCCACCAAAGCAGCAACAACAGAAGAAAATTATAATGGTATCTCAGAAGAGTTTATTCCTATAGATACTATTTCTATAGTCCATGTGATATATAGGCAAAGACAAATACTTTTATATTTCAGGGAGGGCTGGATTTGGGAGGTAGTGGAAATTAATTCCTAATGTTAATATGATTGGGTAATGTATACAACAGAGAAATTGAAACTGAAGAATTGTGAATAACACAAGGCACAGCCACACCACTCATCTAATAAATGTACACAATTTTACAAAGATATCTTAAACAGTTTTGGAGTTTTTCCCTGGAAATGACAGTATGGATAATGGATGGATGGAAAGACAAATGGACAAAAACATTAAATATACCAGAACTGAAGGAGTGTGAATAGGAGGCATATCTAGACCACTAGTCTAATATGTGTATCAAGTTTCACTGAGAAATCCGGAATTGTTTTGTAGTTTTCTCTACAAATTAAAGTGTGATAGATGGATGGATAAACAGACAAAAATGCTTATACTATTGAATCTGATGAATTATAAACAGAAAAAGGCACATGTATACCACTAATTTAATATATATGTGCCAAATTTCATAGAGATATATTTTCAACGGTTTTCAAGTTTTGTCCCAGAAACAAAAGTGTGGATAATGGATGTTTGCATGGACAGAGAAATGGACAAAAACTTTAAAAATATTGAAACTGAAAAATTTTGAACAGCAAAAAGCACATCTAGACCACTAATTTAATAAGTCTAACACATTTCATAGAAATATCTTAAATAGTTTTGGATATCTATTCCAAAATAAAAAGTGTGATTAACAGATTGATGGATGAACAAATGGATAAAAATATTAAGAATACTGAAAATGAAGAGTTGTGAATAGCAAAAGGCACACCTGGACCACTAGTCTAATAAACATACCAAGTTTTACATAGATATCTCTTATGGTTTTAGAGTTATGCTTTGGAAATGAAAATGTTTACAAACAGACAGATAATAACCTTAGACTACATATAAGGGGTGGGGGATTTTTAAAAAAACTGAAGAAAAAAAAACCATGACAAAAGAAGAAAAAGATTAGCCATGGATAAAAACCCTAAAGTTGTGTATGGTGTGTGATTTTAAAAGGAAACAGGCTGAACCTCCACCCAAAGATTACTGTGATGGTGGCACCTTGTCTGTATTGCAAACAGCTGAAGACCATTATTCTATTAATATGCTTGTGTCATCATGCCAAACTTCTCAACAAATGTCAAATTAAAGTCAGTTTAGCCAATGAGTGAGTAGAGTTATTATAACTGCTTGTTTTACTATTCTTTTTATGTATAAAATGCAATGAATACCTCCCTAGTCACTAATGACAAAATGACATTTGATAACTTTGTTATCCGATAAAGTGTTGCATCTGAAATTGTTTCATTTGGTGAGATGCTGCATTGACGATTTTGTCATTCAGCAATTTGTTTTAGACCTGAAGTGGTATTGACAGAATGGATGTATGTGATAATGTTATATTCCAAACATGCAGTTAATTGGCAAAAGGGAGATGAAAATATACAGCTCTCCCTTGTTAACTCATGAGCGATGGGGTCCATAAACATTAACTGCAGCATAGGGATGGGTGTGAGATAGCAAGCAATACTCAAATTTTGGTAAACAGTTGGGGAAATTAGGGTTCTGAGTGCTAGCAACTTTTGTTGATACATGAGAATTATTATCTCCATTGTCCAACACAATTATTCAACTAATGGATTTTAATACTTCTGAAGAAGTCAATTAAAGTCAATAAATTGATGAGAGATTGTTAGTATAAATCAGATTGACATGCAGTACTCACAATTTCATGTATTAGTAAAGTTGGAGTATACTTTCTTATTGAAATGTGAAAATTTCATGATGTCGATTCCAAATTCTGCACACTATTGGCCATTCTCAACAATAAAACAAGTGATATACTGAGCTTTCATTTACCCATTTTTATTGTGATTTTTTAATTCTAAGGGATCCACAATGTCTCTGCATTATAAGAAGGTTCACAAGTTATCAGTGTGTGTTAAAACAAGGGGGCCATGTAAGTGATGAAAAAAACTTCAACCAAAAACTTTAACCCAAATCTGTCCCCATTATAATTACTGTCCCCACTGTCCCACTCAAAGGCAGGAGTGGTACAGAGAGAATAAGAGTAACAGTATATGCTGATATTATATTCGGAAAAAGAAGTGAATAGTATAAGGGGTTATTGTGCTACAAGTGCTGGAAAAAACTGAAACCAAAGCTGTCCACAGACACTCACACACCCACATATGCTGGAAAAAATTTAAACCAAAGCTGTCCACCCGAACACTGAATGCCACAATCTTGGGGGTATAAAACATGTGTGTATCTGGCAAAAATTATGATAGTATGGGTGTCAGACTAAACACAACTATAGCTGGTTTGTACTTCTTAAAGTTCATGCTAATGGGTACGTAATCCAATGAATAAAATACTTACAGGACTTTGGCAATTTCTTCAGCATGCATCTTTGCATTGCCAGGTAGGTCATGGAAGGGATGTTTGGCTAAATAATCAGCACTCATTTTCTGCAAAAAAAGGGCAAGAAAATACATGTATGAAAAAAATGTTACGAGTTATGAAATTCATCTTTTGGTGCTTTAGGTTTATATTCTCATCAATTTACCTTAAGTTTAACATAAAGGAGCAAAAGATCCATGAATTAATAAATTAATGCTAGAATATGGTAAGAGTTGATTATCCAGATGATCAAATTTTGGTCAAAAAAGTAGGACTGTGAATGGAAGCATCTGAATTAAATGGAAGTAATTAGGTAAATATTAATATTTTGTAGATGTTGTTCTTATCACTAAGAGATAAGATTTTATGTTTGTGCTTCAGACCTCTTGGAGATCTACTTGGACTATCCATGATGGAATGATAACATAGGTGTGACCACGGTAAACTTGGCTGACATAAATTCTACAAACACCTGTACCAGTAGGTTACATATTAACTTTTGATACCGGTTAAGTCATCACTGATCACTGATAGACAGTTAATTTCATAGGCTTGGACTACAGAATTCCTTTGATTGGACTGCTGTGAGTCTTTAACCAAGCTTGATTATCTTGAGATTTCTGTGTGACAAATTACATATTGTCAAAGTCACACTCACTCAGTGTCAATTGGGTGTAAGAATAATCTTTCTTTGTACCTCACTCTCTCCCTCCATCCCTCCTAATTACATTTTAAAAAGATAATTTAATTATTCATAAGACCATTGTAGTTATAAATGTATGAGATTATATTCGATTGTGTTTGATTCTGTTTTCAGGTACTCTGTTCTATGTTGGCATTCTGATTGGCAAATTAGTTTTATTTTATGGATACAAATACATTGTACAGTAAAACCTGTCTTGAGAGACCACTCCTTCTGCCAACAAAAGTGGTCTCTCAAGACAGGTGGTCTCTCATAACAGGTTTTTGCAAAGGACCAGTTTCCAACATTGAAATTCAACAATGTTTAAGAAGGAAAAATATCCACAATCACTGTACATGTATTCTTTATTCATAGTTCTTGTTAAAATATTGCATGCATTCATCTGAAAATAATTTTATATAGTGATATAGATATACATCTATCATAAAAAATTCACATTTATATTTCAAGACCACATGTGTATTAGCATATGAATTGCAAAATTAACTAAGGTAATATTTATTTATTCTCTCCATAAGTTAACTTCACTTCTTTCAATTACATTAATTCTTTCCTTCCTCTAGTGTTAGAATTTCTTCTCTTATTTCATTGGAGGTTCTGCCATTGTTATGAAGGTATTAATGTTATCAGTGATCAATTGTAATAACAACTGTAGTGGTTTTGATTAGGCTTTGGGTAAATATGGAATATATATATATATATATATATATATATATATATATATATATATATATATATATATATATATATATATATATATATATATATATATATATATATATATGTACCAATGAATGAAACCAAAGACATAATTAACTCATCCAGAAACAGAATAAATTTATTTAGAGGCAACAGTCAAAGGCTTAATTCACTGATGACATAAATGGAGTAACTCTGTAAACAAATGGTGTTACTGGCTGCACTAAGCAAATAGATGACGCCTTGATGTGTGGGTTGTAATCGCTGTAACATCAAAAAAAGCAACAAACAACACAACCCTTTAACAATGACAATCAAATCTGGAAAATGAATATCACATACTAGTATTAAAGATGAAAACAAAGACCTCATTACCACTCAACCACTACACTGAAGCCCTTTAAAAAGATTTCTCATCATGACATTATCAGTGTTGTGCAGGTATACACAAAAAATAAAGAAACAATAGAAACCTTTGAACTGACTATCTACATCCATGACTATTCCCTTTGAAGAAAGAATGATTAATCTCAATGGGTATTCAGATGAATTTAGCACTACAATGGCAGTTAGTGACATGTCCTTTAGTCTGGTTTACAGTCTATAACAAATGACACTACCTGTATGACCTGCAAAATATAGGAAACCAGTAGCCAGTCTCATATTTTGTTGTTGTTCAGAACTGTCTTCTCTTTTTAAGTGGTTGTACTTACAAAGATTAAATAAAGCTCAGTGGTGTTTGTCTCCATTTTTGTGATACGGTCGTTCATAGCAGTGTTGTTTAGTACAATCTGCACTTTTCCTGTGGACCCTCCTCAGCTGTCATGTTTACAAAGAATTAAATCAAGGTCAGTGGCATTTATATCTGTTTTTGTGATGCAGTCATTCAAAGCAGTGTCAAAACACATATTCTGCCTAAAATCATGGTTGCTGGTCATGTTCTGCAGGTGGCCGCTCATGACAGTGCGTTTATATCAAATTGATTATGGTTGTAAATGACAGGTGGTTGCTCATAGCAGAGGTCACTCAAGACTGGTTTTACTGTAATAAGTATACATTTCGGGGGATACAGTGGTAGTCTATGTGAATTAATAATCCACATAATTGGCATTTGGATAGTCAACATTTTACTGTAGATCACAAGAAGCTTTAACCTAATATAATTCTGAAGGCTAGTAAAATGCGAATGACAAAACAGGATAACCCTATCAGTGCTCAAATAAATTTTTGTTCAGACACAGGCCCAGGGCTGGTGACTTGAAAAAAATTACAAGTTCTGATTCAAATTCCATAAGCCATGACTCAAATTTCAGGTACCCAAAAGGGACCCATTTTTTTAAACTATTATTTGTCACACAACGTTGCAATTGCTGTACTTTAAGAAAGAAAAGAAATAAACAAAACCAAATTAAACTGACTTGTGTGTTTATTCATATATCAAAATATTTCATGTAAAGCAATGTTTCCTCCAGGTTCTGATGTCAACCATTGTCCAATTGCTCTACCAATGTTGTTCTTACTCATTGGATCAGCAATGTCGATGTTCATTAGCATCTGAAGTGTGTCTTTCTTTAAACAGTTTCTCTTTACACTTTTGATGTTGTTCATAGGTGCTGTTTAATATTTTTAACCAGTGTTGGATTACTTACTCAAGTGTTTCTACCGAAATCATTTTTGGTCGGTCATTCCTTTTTATCTAACCTCCGCCAAAGGACAGTCAATTTTTAATCAATGACTCAAAAGCCGTCATGGACCACCTTTGATCCCTTTATTACTGTAACACCTCAAAAAACATTGCACATTTGGTCTAAAAAAAAACCTCTCCAGATTACAACAGTAAGGTAATCAAATAACACCTTGCTGTGTACACATGTTAGCCTTAATCCAATTACTCAGCCAAGCACCATTACATCAGTTGCACCATTGCACCGGTCGCAATGACTGCTGGAACAGTTTTGGTGCCCAGTAATCTGGTTCTGGCTGGTTTCTTTGATGTGTGGATAGAACGTGTAAAAATACCATTTTAAAAATATTTTTTCAATTTGTTAATTGTTTTATTTTTAAATATGTTCATTTTCAAAAGCAGTAGATGTCAACTATAAAACGCTATGTGTTGTAAATGGCCTTAAAAACCGTATTTTTGTCCTACCACCAGTAGAATCATGCGTGTTAAAGCCAAGTGAGCACTAATTTTAGGTAATCCAGGCAATCTGTTCCTCATTCACAGGTCACATGCTTTGCTTTGTACACAAAGTTTACAGCTTTCGATAGAAGTACGGTAAGTAGACGATCTTCATAGGAGTAAGGGGCATGCATGGAGATAAATATTAATAATTTACTAGTCTTTCAACAACTTGAAAATAGAATTCCCATTTCATCAGTGCGATTGAAGTTTTCTCTGGCAAATTAGAGTTTCTTTTTTTGTTGACAGGCCTGGTGGGCGTATCACTTAGAATACAGAAGGGGCCCGATCTGAAATTAGAGGGGCCCAGGGCATCAGGCTATCAGATTTGTTGAGCACCACCTATATGCCTTTACCCTGTCTAAATCTTAATGGACCATAGTTCCTCTGAGAGCTACTTGCCTAAGGAGCCCTATATGCCTTGGCCCTGTCTAAATCTTAATCGACCATAGTTCCTCTGAGAGCTACTTGCCTAAGAAGCCCTATATGCCTTGGCCCTTGCTAAATCTTCCATGAGCCACTATTCCTCTGAGAGCTACTTGCCCAAGGAGCCCTATATGCCTTGGCCCTGTCTAAATCTTAATCGACCATAGTTCCTCTGAGAGCTACTTGCCTAAGGACCCCTATATGCCTTGGCCCTTGCTAAATCTTCCATGAGCCACTATTCCTCTGAGAGCTACTTGCCCAAGGAGCCCTATATGCCTTGGCCCTGTCTAAATCTTCCATGAACCACTATTCCTCTGAGAGCTACATGCCTAAGATGCCTTGGTCCTGTCTAAATCTTGCATGAGCCACTATTCGTCTGAGAGCTACTTGCCTAAGGAGTCCTATATGCCTTGGCCCTGTCTAAATCTTCCATGTGCCACTATTCCTCTGAGAGCTACTTGACTAAGGAGCCCTATATGCCTTGGCCCTGTCTAAATCTTCCATGAACCACTATTCCTCTGAGAGCTACTTGCCTAAGGAGCCCTATATGCCTTGGCCCTGTCTAAATCTTCCATGAGCCACTATTCCTCTGAGAGCTACTTGCCTAAGGAGCTCTATATGCCTTGTCCTGTCTAAATCTTCCATGAGCCACTATTCCTCTGAGAGCTACTTGCCTAAGGAGCCCTATATGCCTTGGCCCTGTCTAAATCTTCCATGAACCATTATTCCTCTGAGAGTTACTTGCCCAAGAAGCCTTTGATTTTTTCAGATAGTATATAAAACTCTTAAGGGAAAATAGATCTTTACATATAGTAAAGAATTCTTCAAAAGCCACTTGGCCATGGCCCATATGAGGAGTTCACACTTGGCATTGGCCCATATGAGGAGTTCACACTTGACCATGGCCCATATGAGGATTTCACACTTGACCATGGCCCATATGAGGATTTCACACTTGGCATTGGCCCATATGAGGATTTCACACTTTACCATGGCCCATATGAGGATTTCACTTTTTTTAACACAGCACAATGGATGACACTACTGGCATACATTAAAAATGTCCACACATCTTCCTTGTAGAGGATTTGATTGTTTGGTTGGTTAATCTTGAACAGTACTTTCTACACATTACTGGCTATATCATGTGGAGAAAATGGGAGCTAAGTGCCTTTCCCAAGGATACAATGAGGCAGGCGACCTGGGCTGACCTAGGAGGGTACTGAACCTTTAATCCTTAGATTATGAGTTTGATGAAGAGCAAAAACAGATGAACACATTACAACTTCTATTCTTTGCTATTCCTAAAATATGAGAAAAGTTCAGCTTCAAATATGACTTTGATAAAGATCTTTTAAGATTCAGAAATTAAAACTGTTTAGATTCTAGTTCAATTTTTCAACATAAATTATCTATGGTATGTTTCTCAAATAAATTAAAATAATTTCTGCTTATACTGTAATGAACATGACTTTTAAAAGAGATATTGATAATTTGGAAGTATGAAGAATGTCTGTTACTGGCTAAGAAAATGAAAACTTACAGATACATGCTGTGAGATCAATGGGAGCTTCAACAGTTCTAAAGCAGCAGGTCTCTTTTCTGGATCTTTATTCAACATTCTGCAACATAATACCCAGTATACATTCATGATAGACTATATACAGTTCTCACTCATTATAATGCCCTTCATTATAATGCAGTTCTGGATATAACATAATACTGCTATAGACTCAATAACCAAAATTAAACCATTGTACTTTACTTGGTCTATCAAAAATGTATGGCAACATGGGTTAAAAAAACACCATGAAGCTTATATCTTTATTTCCTTATTAAAATATTATTATTTGAACAAATTAATTGTACAAACACCATAAAGTTAATAAAAATATATAGATGACATAAACTAAATTATTACTATATGTCTGACTGGCATTTTGCTTAGTTTATTCACCTCTTCTCTTCCCCTCTGACACAAATACTTGCATTTATTGAATTTTCTATTGTTCTTACTATACCATGGTTTGGTAATAACACTGTTTTCACTATATCATGATTCAGTACATAATCAGTTATCACTATTATGTGGTTCAGTATCTTATGCAATTCTCACCATACCACGATTCAGTATATAATGTGGTTCTCACTAAACTGCGGTTCAGTACATAATGCAGTCTGCAGTTATGGACTGCAACTACCATGTTATAACGAGTGAGAGCTGTGTAAAGCACCAACATTATGTTAAAGAAAACATATACTTTAGACCATCAAGAGACCTCATTTTAATTTTTTTTCCCTGTTTTCATACAGCATTTTGATACAAAGAAATGTCGAACAAAGTGATAAGGTGTCATGCAATCACTCAATTGAAGTCCTACCTAAAAACTGAGAGGTCATCTGACTGTGATTATACAAATTTGGAAAAGACTGTAAAAACTGGAACACATTTTTTTGGTGAAAAATATCAATGCCCCTACAATTTTCTACACAGAAACAGTAAACCTGAAAAAAAATCAGCTTCCTGATAACCTTAATGTGAAAAACTTGAACTCTCAAAATCTGTACAGAAATTATCAAGAAGAGTTAGATAAAAAAAATAAACAAGGTATTTACTCATAAAAACAAAATCCCTCGCCAAAAAGAGCACATTTGGAGTGGCTGACAACATACAGAGTGGTATGTAATAGTGATGCTGAGGGAACTGGAGTTAAGAACCTTACAAACAGATAAGCAATGACAGCTGACCCAGGCTGGTCAGGACAGGAATTGAACCTTTTTACCCACTGCTTGTGAGTCCACGCTAACGACTAAACCACCATGTGGAAGAAAGAAATGTTACTACTCATGAAGATATATCAACATTTAAAGCTTCTTTGGTGTAGGGTCCACTTTGATCATTCTAGATGTGATGAGGTTACAGCTAAAAGAATGTGACAAATAAATGGCTGAAAATACCTACCGTATATACTCGCGTATAATCCGATACCAACTGCAAACTGCATAGACCCAGATCCGCCATCACATATTACGCTGGTAGATCAGGGTCTATGCAGTTTTTAAGGACTAATCAGTAGAACAAACAGCATAGACCCTGATCTGCTGGCGCATTATGCGATGGCAGATCAGGGTCTATGTTGTTTGCATTTGGACCCAGCTTATACGCAAGTATAGACGGTATGTCACTCAAGCATGAAAATGAGGTCATAGTTTTGGTATGGCTGAGTTGCTCTTATTGCAATGCATCCACATACCAATTTTCAAGAATATAGGTAAAATGGCTCGAATATATTGAGGGTGTAATGAACTGATAGTGGAAAATACAAAAGTCACTCAGGCATAAAAAAATGGGGTCATACTGACCTTGTTTTGGTCATGCTGAATTAATTAATTTCATTGAGATGTATATACATACCAATTTTCATGAATGAAAGTGAAATAGGGTCCAAGATATTGAGGGTGAACCAATGAACAGCTGAAAATACAAAAGTATCTCAAGCATACAATTAAATCAAAGTGACCTAGTTTGGGTATGGCTGAGTTATTCTGCCTGAGATGCATTGATACACCAATTAGCATGAGTGTACCTGAAAGTGGGTCAGAGATATTGCAGGAAAAATGAAAAATACAAAAGTCACTCAGGCATAACATTTCTGCCATACTGACCTAGTTTTGGTGTATTTTAGTTACACTCATTGAGATTCATCCACATACCAATTGTAATGAGTGTAAGTGAAATAGAGCCAAAGATATTGAGGGCCTAATGAACAAACAGCTGAAAATATGAAAAAAGTCACTCAAGCATGAACAGTGGGTCACAGGACCTAGTTTTGGTATGGCTGAGCTACCCTTGATGTGATGCATACACATACCAAATTTCATGAGTGTAAGTGAAATACGGCTGAAGATATTGAGGGTGTAATGAACATACAGCTAAAAAACAGAAAAGTCACTCAGCATGAAAAATGGGTTACATTGACCTAGTTTTTGTATGGTTAATTTACTCTTGTTAAGATGTATCCACAAACTAATTTTTGTGAGTGAAGATGAAATAGGGTTGAAAATATTATTTAACCAATGCACAGCTGAAAATACAAAAGCCACCCAAGCATTAAAATAAGGTCATAGTGACCTAGCTTAGGTATGGTTGAGTTACTCTCCCTGACATACCAATTTTCATGAGTGTCTATGATATTGGGGGGGGGGGGGGGGGGTAACAAAGAACAAACAAATGAACACACAAATGAACAAACACATGAATGAACGTGCAAACCCTATATATCATCCCAACTTTTCTGGCGAGGGATGACAAGAAAATTCTATATACAGTAATAGTGACATTTGCTTGTGACAAAATACACAACCTTTGATCTGGCAATACTCAAATAAAGTTTCTTATAATGGGACCTGATTACATTCATTCATTAAAGTTGACCGACATAAAGAAAATGAATAATGACTATTTGAGGCAAATATGTCCATTCCCGCTCGACAGCTTTTGGCCAAGTTGTAATAGTTATGTCATACAATATATTAGAACAATATCCCCAAGTGGGTCTGCGATTGCTTACCTCACTGACATTTGCCTAACAGTCAAATCCAAGAGCAGTTGGCCAAAAAATCTGGGTCAGTAGGATGCTTTCCTTAAAAATCTGTTCCAATACTATTGATTGGGTATACATGTATTATGAACACTAATTGTTTCAAGACATTTCTATTTTTTTTTATCTTTATCTATATTTGATAGCATATCAGCATCATTTGTTCATTATTATATGCCAATATGCTTTCTGTCAATGTTGGTCAAATTCAGGTTAGCGTTTATTTGGCATGTATATGTTTTTGTATTTTTTGCAATATTGGCTATATTTGATGGTAGTTGGGCATCATCTGTATGAATTACAATAGCCTTTAAGCTAGAAGGCGACCTTTCATATTCTGTAAGATTCTGTTGAGTGATTTTTGAAGCAGTTATTATAGTTTGTTTTTCTTTAGTACCAGCAGCTATATTTGATGCCTAGAAGCCTTTTGTCAAATTTATTATATTCTGCTCAGAAGTTTCTCAGAAAAACTGATTAAAAAATAATTTTTGTAAACATTTTCATGGCAGTCAAATCTGATGGCAGATTGGCATTATTTGTACAAATCTGAAAAGCCTTCATGCAAGGATGTTCTATCCAATTTGATCAAATTCTGCTGAGTGGTTAATGAGAAGTTTTTCAAAGGTTTTTCCATTTGTAGTATCGGCAGCCATATCTGTAGTATTGGCAGCCATATTTGATGGCAGATTGGCATCAATTGTAAAACCCTTAAAACTTTTAATACCCGTAAACTTTCTGCCAAATTTAGTCAAATTCTATTGAGCAGTTTTTGAGTTGTTTCAAAGGTACTTCTGTTTTTAGTTATGAAGGCCATATCTGATGGCCAATCAGTACCAATTGTACACAATTGAAAGCCCTCCATGACAGGGTGCTTTCTGTCAAATTTGGTAAATTCTGTTGTGCAGTTTCTGAGATGTCTTTTACAGGATATTTTAATTTTAGTAATAGTAGCCAGATTTGATGGCTGATAGACATCATTTGTACAAATTTGTAAGTCCTTCATGCCAGTTCTCTGCCAAATTTGGTTGAAATCTGAAGAGTGGTTTTTAAGAAGTTTAAAATAGCAAATGTTGTCAGACAACAGACACAGAGACATATCATAAGCTCACTTGGCCTTATAGACAGGTAAGCTAAACACTCAAAAAGCTAAATTTAAAAATTCTTTTTTCATTTTTGATCCCTGCCAACAGAGTACTGTCAAACCATAAAATTTCTTGATGGAATAAATTTTGCTGAATTTTTTTGCAAGTGTCAAATTAATAAAAGTTATGTTCCAGATTGAAAAAGGCGGAAGTTTTATCCCAAATAGATCACATTTATTATTAAACAATGAAACATAAACACAATTAAATTTTTTCTGATTCTAGAGTGCATACAATATACATAATAGGTAGCACTTACGATTTGAAAATGTTGTTGAGCTCAGGAGAGAAAGTGGAAGGCAGGTTGTTAGGTTCTCCTTCAACAACTTTGAACATGACAGTCATCAAGCTTGAACCATTAAATGCATGATCCAGGGTACAGAGCTCATATAAAATACAGCCTATGGACCTGAAATAACAGTAACTCATACTTCAAGCAAATAAACTACTATATTTATGTACAATTTTGAAGTGGACAGTGATTTCACTTTTATTTGTGGAGTACCGATGTTTGTAGATTTTGTGTTTCCTTCAAATTATGACTTTTATTACACAATAAACAATATTTTGACTGTGAAGACCCTTCCTTATCATAGGTATCAACCAAATTTAAGAACCATTGAAAATTTAAGAACCATTGAAAATGTCATTGGTGTCAAAAGCACAAAAATTGATGCCCAGGAAATAAATTCATTGGTGTCAAACCACAAAATTGATGCCCAGGAAAATAAATTCATTGTTGTCAAAACAACAAAAACTGATACCCAGGAAAATAAATTCATTGGTGTCAAACCACAAAATTGATGCCCAGGAAAATAAATTCATTGGTGTCAAACCACAAAATTGATGCCCAGGAAAATAAATTCATTGTTGTCAAAACCACAGAAACTGATACCCAGGAAAATCAATTCAGTATAAGCACAAAACCTGTAAAATTCTGAAAAAAATTTAGTGACTTCAGACTTACACCACACATGTTAAAGTAGCATCATGACTTAATTTCTTCAAAATTAGCAAGCTTGGAAGTGGGTAGAGGAAAACACAGCTCAACATTACTTACTGTAGATATTCAAGTACTATCTGCTTCATTACAAAAACGACTGCAATGTGAATGCAGTCAAAATTTTCCTTTTTGCAAATTACTTTTACCATATATATTAACATAAAGAAACTCTGACCTGCAAACATGAACTAAGTCAACTCATTAAAATAACGGGACATCATGCCATGTTGTTCGTACTGTTGTACCCAAGATCAAATTATGATCATATTTTTTCAGTGTCACAAGTGAGACTGCTGCTGCTATTGTGCCTTAGAAAAAGGCCCAGCTGTAAATGGGTATTAAAAAAATCCTCTAGTCACCCTGGTGTGAATATGTACAGTTAGACCAGCTTTAAAGGTCACATGTATTAAGCCATCACCTATTTTGTTATTAATCAACCTACTATCCACTCTAGCCATTTTTCTCTATTCTTGGAGTTGGATACTTAACTGTATTCAAACTAGTGATTCAGCTATCAACATGGGTGTATTAGCTCAAGATGGCAAATCAAAATACAAAAGACTGGTTCACCATCCATATTGGGTGTCTCCTTCCAATATCCTGATGCCATAAAAACAAAGAACTTGTCTTATTGGCCTCTTAAATGCATGAAAAGACCTTAAATTGTTTGAATGACATCATGAAACATAACCAGCTCTACTTACCAGATATCTGACTTAGAATTGTAACCCTCATGTTTTAAAACTTCAGGGCTCATGTAGTATGGTGTGCCTGTAAATGTGGAAGCCAAATCTGTGGTTCCCATGAGAATACGAGATATACCAAAGTCTCCAATCTTCATCCTATTCTTCTTTAGGAAGATATTCCTAGAATTAAAAGAAAAAAAAGGAAACATTTAACTAAGGGTGAAACAATTCTTTGACCTACAGCCCTCCTTCATTATGATGCCCTTCATTATAATGTGATTTCAAATACAATGCAGTATAATTATGGCCACAGTAACCAAATTTAAACCATTGTACGTGGAATAGGAATATCAAATGTATGGCAATATGGGTAAAAAAAAACAACATGAACCTTAGTATTAAATCTTTATTTCCTTTTTCAAACAATATTATTTGACAAAATTATATGCACAAATACAGTCCCACCCTTTTCTGTCGACATCCTTGGCCCAAGGGAATATTGTTGATATAAGTGGATGTCAAGATAAGTGGGGGGGTCTGAAAAAGCACATTTCTCTTTGACCCGTATACAAGTGAAATTCGTCTGTAAGGAGTGACCTGTTGTCAGTGAGTAGGATTTACACTTTGTGAAAACTAACAATGGAAATTTTGAGTAAATGAAGACAAAACCAGTGTGAAATACACCTGTATATTAACAACTTACATTTTTTGTGACCTATGTGTAATAAAATCCATAATGCGGCAAGTACATGTATATGAAAAATCTATGAATTCGAGTATAGGTCACGTGTTAGAAAATTCACATATCGTGCACATCCTGTTAGAAAAAACATATATAAAAAAATGTTAGTTAGAAAACACACTTATAAAAAAATGGTAGTCCTCATTTGATCTATATCCATTGTCAACCAACATGTGTGACTAAACAATTCACTTCGATATTCATTGTTGCCAGTAGCACATGGTTGTATGGTTGTTATTTACATGCTACATGTATTTAAACTGACCTAGATTTTGATCTGCCTAAGAAAACAAATGTAACCATCTTACTGAGGCTACCAAGGGGATGAGGCTATTGATAGGGAAATGAAAACCTGTCAAAAAGTTATGAATTCTCTGATCACAATACATTCAATTACAGTTTTTTTTAAAAAGTCTTAAATAAGCTCAAGTAGAATTTGCATTTTAAGCTACTGTTGGTAGCCATCGTAAGCATAAATAAAGTTACTTTTCTTCCTGCAGAAAAAGAAACTCAGGGCACAATTAATGTGTTTCAATCACTGATCACTTTGAAAAATGCAACAATCGATCAGATTCCATTGTTTTTATTCAAGTTTGATGATGACTTCCTTTGATGAAGGCTGCATTGTTTTTATTGAAGATTGTAGCCGGTTTTCTTTGATGAAGCGTGCATGCATTTGTTTATTGAAGTCGCCACGAAAGGCCAACTTTGGAGGACCAAACAAATGCCTGTTTGTTAATCAGCAACATTAAAGCCTGGCGGCAACATCAAATAATTGTAGAACAAAGTATGGGTCGGAACTGGCAGCTTCTCGACATAAATGATTAAAAAACAAAGGATTTGTTCAAGCTGGGACCTACGGTTTCTGTCAACAAATACATTTATTTTTTATCTCAAAATCAACATAAGCATGACAAATTTAGTAGTAATAATAGACCAGGAGACTGGGACTTTGCTTTTTTGTCGACAGGCGGTTTGTTGACATAAGTGATGTCAATATAAGTGGGTAGGACTGTGCCATGAAATGAAAAAATATATTTAATTTACAGAAACTAAAATACACACATGCAATCATCAAATTTGTGATCATTCTTGTTATACCACGATTTAGTACATAATGTGGTCAGCAGTTATGGACTCCAACTTCCATGTTATAACAAGGGAAAGATGTATTGATCTATTAATATTTCTGAAGCTTCAATACAAATATTAATACAAAAACACTAGAGAATGATACACTCAGATTATCAGCACAGTAGCCTAATATAGATTTCTGTATCATGTTTAGTTGACAGCATTATGGTTTGGATCAAATGAGAACCCAAATGGTTGAGTATTAAGCACTGTAAATGGACGTGATACAACAATCATATCTAGTTTCTATAATGATGACTGTTTATTATATACTCAAAAAATATTTTAAATAATAAGGAGAGGAAGTATTCTTTCATTTCTATGTCTCTTGTGTTAAATGATGTGAAAATAATGTGAAGTGTTACGGAATAGTCTACCCTTGCAATGCATACAGCAATGGACATGGAGTGTTGGGTACAGATTTCTCTTATTCATACAATACAGCAATGGGCATGGAGTGTTGGGTACAGATTTCTTTTATCCATACAATACAGCAATGGTCATGGAGTGTTGGGTACAGATTTCTCTTATTCATACAATACAGCAATGGGCATGGAGTGTTGGGTACAGATTTCTCTTATTCATATAATTTGTGGGATTTACCCATGGCTGCATACTCCAAACTCGATATATTTTGTAAACACATATTGACACCAAAATTTCTTTACCAGAGAAAAAGATGTCTGCCTATGTTAACAAGTGTTCCATGAAATCCTGTGTTTCACCTGTGCCCATATGCTTGCCAGAATAACCCCTGTATTTGACTTTTGTAAACTTTCATACAAAACTTTAACATTGTTGATCATAATGCTTAAGTAGGCAAGACAGGAACTCCTCACATATCAGCATATAAACTTTAAACCTAGAGTGATATTATCCCAAAGTTTCACTTAAATGCAGTAACTGATGTTGAAAATATGTGGCTTTCAAAAACTGTAACCAAAACTTTAATAATGTTTACGACAATGACCTCACATGTGGAAAAGTTATTACATCTCACCATGCTTACACATCTCAACATGCTTATACAATTGAGACAAAAATCAGGTTAGTTTTAGTCAGAAGCAAACAACACAAGCAAATGTTGTTACCATGTGATGTCATAATTGATAGTATGGTTTTCTGATTGTTTTTTCATATGCACATCTGATGCAAGGCTCTGGATCACATGATAGGAAAATTAGCAGTATCAGCGAGCTATCACTGAAAGGTACATGATAACAAGAGTAGTCTAGAAATGACATACCCCCCCATTCCCAAGTTACCCTATGGTCCTGTACTCTCAATGTATATCTTACTGTTGCTAATGGCTACAACATTTACACGTGTAAATGGCTTAGTTTTGTTTACTGTCTGTAAACATTTACAAAATCGGTAACCATGTAAACAAACATGCATTTGGATGTCATCCACGCTGTAACTACCAGCTCCAATTAAATGATATATTTTCCACATCTCTGCTTAGTTAGACTGTTTGACAGTATTTATATTTTTTTTAATTTTTATCGTTTACAAGAACTGGTTGTACTGCACATGAAACATCTGGTTGGTTTATTGATAATGCTGAGAAAAAAATTCCTTAAACTACATTATTTTTCTTTGACAAACATGTTCGTTAACAGGACCTTTGATGCATAAGGTTTAATGTTAAAGAAACATTGTTTCAAGTTTATATGCCACTGCACAGTTCCTTGGTCATTGTAGATTTTACAAAAAGCATCATTTGCATGTGTCCAGGAATTAAGAACCGTTGCATTATCCATTGTTCATCATGTACATATATGTAACTGTGGGATACAATATCACAATGATTCTAAGGGAGTTCTACCTAATTTGTCAGATATATCGCATTTCACCAAAGACATGTTACAAACTGAATTAGCCTTAATAAGAGGTGAAAGACGTATAACAAATAAAATGATCTTGAGTGAAGTACAGTATGCACAATGTCAAAGTCTTACATATAAATAGTTGTCAGATGTACATTAAACTTCACTAGTAGATGGGGAAAAGCTTAGAGTTTGAAATCCTTTGGGTTAAACAACATTGTTTCAGTTCTTGTATACTGTATACACATTTAAAACATTGTTTCAGTTCTTGTATACTGTATACACATTTACAACATTGTTTCAGTTCTTGTATACTGTATACACATTTACAACATTGTTTCAGTTCTTGTATACTGTATACACATTTACAACATTGTTTCAGTTCTTATATACTGTATACACATTTACAACATTGTTTCAGTTCTTGTATACTGTATACACATTTACAACATTGTTTCAGTTCTTGTATACTGTATACACATTTACAAATTTTGGTAAATGTTGCAGCCTTACTGATGCTATCCTTTGTTTCCATTGTATCATAAAAAATGTTGAATGTGGAAAATTCTAAATATAAAAAGGCACCTTCAATGGTTTGAGAGTAATACTCCCAATACAAAAATATTTACAGACAGACAGAAAGACAAATGGACTGACATAATGATAGCTATATCCCTTGTATTACATACTGGGGTATAAAAGAAAGACACTTCAAAAGAGACCCACAGGCATACAAGCCATATTTAAAAATTATGGGAATTTCATAGTGCATTGAGTTGGACAATATAGGGAAGAATAAAGGGTTTTCATAAGGGAAACCAGAAAAAAGAGGGGTAATGATGATGTGCTAATATTACTGACTGAGTACCATGTTGTAAGCACTTTAACACAAAAATTAACCAATATTAATAACATAATACAATGAAATAATAATTTCAACATATATCATATATCATTAGGAACTCACAAACACACATGGATTGAGTACTGAGTATATCCATCATTATGAATCAATCATTATATGTCCTTTTTAATCCTTTTTCTACAAAAAGACTTGAAGTTCTAAGAAAAATTGGCATGTGCTTCTTCCACAAAAATAAATGGATTTTACAGGGATTTTGGAAAATTATGGGAAAAAATATAGGAATATAAAATATAGGGATTTTATAAAGATTTATATAAATTATAGGGATGGCTGGGAGGCCTGGATATAGTATTTTTGCATGAGACTACATGCTTCTTATGAAAAACTAAAAATATACTTTGACTCTATAATACTGTAAATTCACTATTTTTTTATGAAGTACCAATTGTTGCAGAAATTATGTGGTCGTTACAAACAGCAATTTGAAAGACCCAACAAACAATGATTCTTCTGTAAAAACATTATGGCCCATTCCCCTAATCCATGAATGTATGTACCCATGTTCTGTGAAAACATTATGGCCCATTCCCCTAATCCATGAATGTATGTACCCATGTTCTGTGGAAACATTATGGCCCATTCCCCTAATCCATGAATGTATGTACCCATGTTCTGTGAAAACATTATGGCCCATTGTTATGTATGATGCTTATATAATATTATAAATATTTTATGAAATTATAAATTTTTCTTGACTTTAATATTTGCTTAAACCTTAATGTTAGGTATAATGTGGACATATTTAGCTATTGTCCCTGAATTAGGTTGTTTACTTAGTATCTGACTTCAAGGATGGTTTTGGTAAAGAAGTTGTTGATTCAACTTGAGGTCAAGGTTGATTTTGTTTACAGATAAAACCAGAATTTCTTTTCGAGTTATGTGTCAAAAATCACATACACCACGATATTCTAGAACATTCTGTCATGTGACCTATCTTTATATATACCATGTTTAGTGGACAGTTTTTCAGTTTCGACCTTAACATCAATCTTTTAAAGAGTTATTACAGTTGTGAAAAATCATTCCAAATTCAGGGAGAGGAATTATTTAAAATATTCATTGGATTATAAAAGTGCTCTTAGACTTTGGGATTTTGGAGTTTGAATTCATGATTTGGGGATTTATGTGAACTTATTCAAAGATATTCTGGAGTACTTCATTTTGGCACATCAGGACATTAAAGACTATTGGCACATCAGCACATTCAAGGATACGGTTGTTCATTTGTAACATTCTATATTTAGGACTTGTGATTAGGACACTTAGGATTATTGGATTATTTGGATTTTAATTCACGTTACTGTGTCTTTCGAATTTTCACTTTAATTGTCTAGAAATAAATTGCTTGTTGATTTTTAATTGATTTGTTGGTTTCACTTTCTTTCTGTTACAGTTTTCTTAGACCACAGAGTCATAACACCATTCTCCTAATCCATACATGTTGCAAAGGCCAACATTTAACTGATCCAATTTATTAGCAGAGATATTGTAAACACTATGAATTTAAAGATTTACTAATATTTATAATATTCATACAAAATAAAAATGTAATTAACTGCTCTGTTCATAACTGCCCTATCATGGAGGATGGTAGTGACAATATTATAATATAATAGTGACTGTTTATATAAGGAAATAATATGATACATGTGTTAATTTGAAATCATATTCACCTTCATTACCCAAATTCCCTATCGTAAAACTAATGAAAGTACATTTACCAAAGAGAGACAATATATATACTGCTTCTGATTAAAACAATCTTGCAGACTGTCAAAAATGTGACACCTGTAAACATATATTTAATGTGTTTAGTAACAATAGCACTTCTGAAAAGTTCTGGAGTTCTGCTGGACATGCAATCACCTGACCTGGACACCTTTTGGCAAATACAGATACACCAACCTCCAATCTGTAAGTCTCAAATCTGCATATTTTTCTAATCACAATTTCAAATAAACCTCTTTTACACAAAAGATGAAATCCCATACAAATTTCAAGTTTTCTGTGCCATGAAATAAATTTTTGATGTCAATATATCAAAATATGAGAGGCTTCATGCACAACTCAATTAAGTGGACTTGATTGACAAGTAAGGGCTTGTCTAACATACAAACCATCTTAAGTATGTATGTATGTATGTATGTATGTATGTATGTATGTATGTATGTATGTATGTATGTATGTATGTATGTATGTATGTATGTATGTATGTATACAGTTTAATGGTGAATCAGCACAATTCTGGCTATATAGTGCCAATTAGGGAAGTTTGCATGGTAAAATTAACAATTACTGCGCAGCTTTAAGTAGTGATCATTACTTTATGACATCACTTTTTACCTAGGAACAGTATATTGTGGCCCTGTAACCTCAGGGAAAGATTGGACATAAAACAACATGGTTGCCACTTCTGTCTCTTATTAAATAATCCCATAAAGATTCTTATACAATCTTATTATTGCAATAACCATAATCTTGTGAAAGAAATTTATAAAGTCAATGAAAAATATGAGACCTTTGTAAATCTTAGTGATTTGCAACCTGTTGTTAATCAGTAATGTAGGCATCCTGTTGCAGAAAATTGATGTGATCTCAATAACTTTGTCATACTAAACAAATTCACTCACCAACATACCCTTTTCCTTTTGTTTTGATCTTCAACCTGTGCAAATTTTATTAATTTTTAAGTAATCATTTAGCTATTATTTTATGGACAATTAGTGAAAGGGTATTTTTTTCCATATTTTTCTATGGACAATTAGTGAATGGGTACTTTTTCCCCATATTTTCTACAGGCAATTAGTGAAAGGGTACTTTTTCCCCCACTTTTCTATGAACAATTAGTGAAAGGGTACTTTTTCCCACACTTTTCTATGGACAATTAGTGAAAGGGTACTTTTTCCCACACTTTTCTATGGACAATTAGTGAAAGGGTACTTTTTCTCACACTTTTCTATGGACAATTAGTGAAAGGGTACTTTTTACACACTTTTATATGGACAATTAGTGAAAGGTACTTTTTCCCACACTTTTATATTGACAATTAGTGAAAGGGTATTTTTTCCCCATACTTTTTTATGGACAATTAGTGAAAGAGTACTTTTTCCCCATACTTTTTTATGTAATTATATTACTCAGGGATAGATACTAAACTAAGAGTAGCACAAGAAAATGCACAGCAACCTATCATTTTGTAAGTGACTTTGGATTGTTTTGTATCATTTTGTAAGTGACTTTGGATTGTTTTGTATCATTTTGTAAGTGACTTTGGATTGTTCTGTATCATTTTGTAAGTGACTTTGGATTGTTTTGTACCATTTTGTAAGTGACTTTGGATTCTTTTGTATCATTTGTAAGTGAATTTTGATTATTTTGTATCATTTTGTAAGTGACTTTGGATTCTTTTGTATCATTTTGTAAGTGACTTTGGATTCTTTTGTATCATTTTGTAAGTGAATTTTGATTATTTTGTATCATTTTGTAAGTGACTTTGGATTCTTTTGTATCATTTTGTAAGTGACTTTGGATTCTTTTGTATCATTTTGTAAGTGACTTTGGATTCTTTTGTATCATTTTGTAAGTGACTTTGGATTCTTTTGCCCTTAGATATTTAAGAACAATATTTTGTCTACCTCAAGTGATTTTTTGCTTAATCATGCTTACAAAGTTTTTGTCAAAAATATTACAAAGTTAAAAATTCTGTTTTAAAATTGCTATAATGGCCTGACAATGTAATCAGGTATTTTACATATTAAAACAAATATGCAAAATAGACTTTTTTTTTTTCGACCTCAAATAATTTTTGCTAAATCGTGCTTACATTGGTTTTGTCAAGAAAATCAAAGTTCCCAAAAGTTTCCAAATGTGTGAAAATAAAGCCACGGTCACCAGAATTTAACCAAGTCATGTGCAGCTAGCACAAACCAACATGTCTATGTCTTCCTGAGCCTTGGGGGATGGGGGGGGGGGGGAGGGAGGAGGAGGAATTATTCCAATTGTTAATATAATTTTGGTTACTACTGGACATTTTGTTAGTGGGAACCTAGTAAGGAGACTTATCATCACATCACACAGATATGAGTGGCACAAATTTATATTTCTGAAAGATCTGTTAACACTTAAGGAAAATGGAAAAATCAATTGAAATGACATCTTTTTTAATGTACGCATATATTAAACATTTCTGCATAGTCACTGAACAATACTAATTATCCATGCAGTTACATTACACTGCATTTTATTCGATAAGAATGCAATCTTGCTTCTGAATTGAATCTAATATATTAAAACTCTCCTTGGCCTATGAAATTATTTCCGGATGACTCACCTGGTTTTCAGATCACGATGTAACACTCTCCTACTGTGCATGTAATGCACTGCCAAAACCAGCTGTATGAACCAGTCCATAATTGTTTTTTCATCAAATATTGCTTTCTTCTTCTTCATTTCACTAATCTTCATATCTAGATCACCTCCCTAAAGTCAGAAATAATGTTGGAGTTGAATATTGCTTCCTCAGTTTGCTCTGTAAAATAGACAGCTTAAACAAAAGATGTGTGTGATTTTGAACAAGACTATTCTAAAATTAAGAATTTCTTGAGGACAAATGCTAATTTTTGGTCTTGACATAACTTAATAGATTGAAGTTGCAACTAGAAATGTGAGCATATGACATGAATGCCCCATCAATATGGTATAAGTGAAGAAACTTTGGTTCACTATGCAAGGGCAAATTTCTAATTGCCAACAACATCAAAACAAAAGTCAAATTTTGAAAGAAAAAAGTAAACATTAATTTGGATATAATTCCATGAAGTCCTTCCAAAGTTATCAAGTACAAATTAAATTTATGATCCAAGAGCAAGCTTATACATTAAACAGGATTCATAACCCAATCTTTCCAAAAAATAAACGTGAAAATCAAAATTAATCTAGGTCTTATTAACATTAACCAAATTTTGTAACAATCAATGAAGTTTTACAAAAGCTATTGAATTGAAACAGAATATGTGATGTAACATGGTATGTCCCTCCAAAGAGTATAGTTAAGGAACAAAAAAGTAGTATGAACAATATTCCTTTTAACTGATATTCATATAAACAGAAATACAATTCACTGAATGGACAACTCACTGATGCCACGTATCAGTGAACGACAAACTTGCCAATACAACATTTTGCCGATCTACAAACTCGACAATGTGACACTTCATTGAACAATAAACTTACTAGATGTTGATTCCATGATAGTGCACAGCGAAAAAACATTTTGCTGGAAAGCAGTCTCATTGGAGGCTATTTTAGCTCATATTTACACAAGGTTTGAATATTTGCATCTAAAATGTTTCCCTCTGCCTAAAAACCTATTATTGAGAATTTAGACCAATGTTGCATATTCAGATCCATTAAACTGGATACATTTTATATGATTATTTAATAGTTACCCACTGCATGTCACATGGTAATGTTTTCTTCTCAGCTGTCTTTTGTTAAATTGGAAATAACAGCTTTGTGTTATCT
Organism: Margaritifera margaritifera; assembly: GCA_029931535.1. NCBI lineage: Eukaryota > Metazoa > Mollusca > Bivalvia > Unionida > Margaritiferidae > Margaritifera > Margaritifera margaritifera. The sequence continues at coordinate 5,664,874 of JAQPZY010001656.1, forward strand.
TTTGGCAAATTCATGCCTGTGAGGACATCATAAAAAATCTATACTGTTAATATTGAATAAAGAGGAATGATTAGGGATATTATAAGTATTTTTCTTGTGGTATATATTATATTATCAATACAAATAATTATAATGTGCATGAATTCAAAATTTGTGGCAATAATTGTTTATTTGTTGGGGGTTTTTTGTTTGAAGTTTCAACAGATTTTCTGCAATTTTTCAATATAACTCACGGACTTTTGATGAAATAAGTTGGTGAGTTTATTGTTCAGCAAGGTGTCACATTGGCGAGTTTGTCAAGATGTTGCATTGGCATCTTTGTTGTTGAGGAGACATCGCTTTTATTATGTCCTTTTGGTGTATTTGGACTCGATAATTAGATTGTATTTGTGTATTTGGACTCGATAATTAGATTTGTGTATTTGGACTCGATAATTAGATTGTATTTGTGTATTTGAACTCGATAATTAGATTGTATTTGTGTATTTGGACTCGATAATTAGATTGTATTTGTGACATTTTCTGGTCACCAGCTCCTAGTGCAACTTGTTATGAAAAGATTTCCAAGGCATGGCAATTAGGTTTTAACTTGGAATCACAAACTGCAATTCAATCAATTTAATGTTAACTAGAGGTGGACAATTTGATCATATATGTATACCCCTCCTCCCTGCATCACACCCCTACTCTATGATGGAGGTAAGTCTACACTAAAAACAAAAATACCACAACCACTCTTCTGAAAATAGTGTCAGTAAAATGATTGGTCAACATGCATATCTTCTGATGATGAGCATAATATATACTAAGTTTTACAGCAATAAACTAAAAACTGCAAGAGTAGCTGCATTCACAAAATTCTGTCATACACTGCAACCAGTTGTAAGTAAAAAAGGGCAATAACTCTTACAAAACTCAAGAGAGCACACAGATCTATCAATATGTGCATCGTAAGGTGATGACCAAGTTTCACTGCAATCCATAACAACTGCAAGACATGTTGTCTTTACAGGATCTGTCTTACACAGCATTCACCTGCAAGGGAAATAACTCTAGCAAAATTGCATTAGCAAAGTGATTTATCAAAATGAGCATTTTGAAATAATGACCAAAGTTTCAAGACAATCCATTGAAAATTATGAGTCTAGTTGTGTTCACAAGATTCTGTCATACACTAAATCAGGATCCAAGTAAAAAAGGGCAATAACTCGCAGGACTACACTGATTTGTCAATATGTGATGACCATAATATTTACCAAGTTTCATGTCAATCCATCAAAACCAGCAGGACTATTTGCGTAACAAGATTGTGTGTCATACACTCCTACATGACAAATAGAGCAATAATTCTATACAAAAATGGGGAATAAAGTGATTTGTTGAAATGCACATCTTCAGGTGATGACCATAATCTTAAAAAAAGCTTTATGGCAATCCATCAAAACCTGTGGGACTATAGAGATGGGGGTCATAAACAATAAGCAGAAAAACTTTAACCAAGGGAATCTCTTCCTATGAAAAATTTCACACACAGAGTGAGAGTGGTATTTTTCAAAATTCTATGAAATGTAATTTCTCTCTCTGGACAATGTGGGGCTTTTTTTTTTACTTTAATTGCTCTTGTTTTTATGAGCTCTAAAATAAATGAAGGAACACAAATTATTTTCAGGCTTTTTTTTATACAATATGTACTCAACAACTTTTCTTAACAAAAGAAACCTGTGTTTGATGAATCTAACAATCAGAACATGAAATCAAGGAATGGTTCATCAATAAATACCATATATACTCGCGTATAAACCGATACGAACTGCAAACTGCATAGACTCAGATCTGACGTCGCATATTGTACCGGCAGATCTGGGTCTATGCAGTTTGTAACGACTAATCAGTAGAACAAACAACATAGACCCTGATCTGCTGCCGCATTATGTGCCGGCAGATCAGGGTCTATGTTGTTTGCATTTGGACCTGGCTTATGCGCAAGTATAGACGGAAGACTTTACCTCACAGTATTCTGTAACAATACAGAAGAACTCCCCGTCTATAAAACTGTCATGGAATTTGACAATACTTGGGTGGTCCAATTTGGACAGAAGCCTAGCTTCATGCATAGCATCCACTGACTCATCAGGTTGTAGATCGCCAACTGAAATCTCCTTCAAAACTTTCCTGTAATTTTAGAAGAATGCTTTAGTGACCATAATAGAGTCAGAATGGCATAGTATTAGAAGAGCTGAACAATAATAGTTGTCTGTTTGTCCAAGACAAATGAAACTTGAATTAGGACAAGAATAATTTACATCTGACCTATTCAATCAAAAGTGGCTTGAAGGACTGAGCTATATACTCATTTATTCAAATTTTAAGGTTTTAATAAATGTCAGAAAGTCAACTAGTACCGTATATACTCGTGTATAAGCCAAGTCCAATAGCAAACAACAAAGACCATAATCTGCCATCACATAATGTGCCTGCAGATCAGGATCTATGTTGTTTGTTCTAATGATTAGTCCTTACAAACTGCATAGACCCAGATCTGCTGGCGCATTATGCGACAGCAGATCTGGGTCTATGCATTTTGAAGTTGGTATCGGTTTATACGTGAGTATATACAGTATATGTATTACCAGTAGAAATAATATTACCTTTACAAAGCAGTTCAACTTTTATATCACTTCAAACTGTAACAGATACATGAAAACCATATGGATAGTTTCTCCAAACAAGTGACCACTTTCAGGCAAATGAATTTGACCACCATCATGCCTGAATGGACCAGTAATTTTTATAATTTAATGTCCAGCCCTGAATAGCACTCATAATCTGGCAGTCATAAGGTAAAGAATGCTGTGCAAAGTGCAAAATAATTTCAGGTCTTTCCAAGATTTGCAGTATTAACAGAAATTACAGTATTTACTTGTGTATAAGTTTGATCCAACTGCAAACTGCATATACCCAGATCTTCCATCACATAATGTACTGGCAGATCTGAATTTATGCAGTTTGTAAGAACAAATTAGCAGAACAAACAATATAGACCATGATCCACTGGCACATTATGTGACAGTAGAGCAGGGTCTTTGCTGCTTGCAATTGGGCCTGACCTTCAGTGTTTTCCCCCCTAAATGTAAGCAATTCCCAATTAAAAATGAGCAAGTATGCAAAAATATCACACATTCATTCTGCCATGAGCATAATGAAACTTGTAACATTCATTAATATTATCAAAGCTAAATCTGATCAAATTAAGTGCCCGACTTTTAAATCAACTGACATAATCAAGTGCTTACTAAGTGGCTTTTTGCAACACAGCAATTTAATTGATTATTTAGTTATTAAAAGCATTTTACCAACTACACTTGGTAAGGTTATACAATGGCAGACATGCAGTTTTGGGTATTTAGTGGCAATGTCTAATACAGATGAGGTAGTGCCATTGTCATAACACACGATCATTGCAATGTCTACATAATTGTCAAAACATACTAATCACTTCTGCTGTGCCAATGATGAAGATAATTGCGATGTAATTGTCATAACATACTAATCACTTCTGTTGTGCCAATAATGAAGATCATTGCAATGTCTACATAATTGTCATAACATACTAATCACTTCTTGCTGTGCCAATAATGAAGATAATTGCAATGTCTACATAATTGTCATAACATACTAATCACTTCTTGATGTACCAATAATGAAGATAATTGCAATGTCTACATAATTGTCATAACATACTAATCACTTCTTGCTGTGCCAATAATGAAGATAAACAACTGTAATTTTTATCTTTATTCATTTAAAGTTATTTATCACGTTCACTTTTGTTGAAACATACTACTAAGGGGTCTATTTATAAATACTGTTCTCATATATAAACTGACCCCCTTAAAAAAGCTGAAAATCTCCCCTTACAAAATGGTCAGAATAGCTATTCCCCCTTGGGGTGAAAATCCTGGATAAATTATAGGGCTTTACATGAATATATACAGTAACAAGAAGGACTCCATGGAATTTAAAGACTGACTTGCAAACTGTACAATGATGTATCCTCCAATGTATCTGACTTGCAAAAAGCTTTACACACAACTTTACCATAGAATATTAATGTTCATGATGACTCCTAAAAAGTGATACCTACCATATATATACTCCATTCAATAGAGATCCAACTGCAAACAAAATAGACCCAGACTTGTGATAACATAATACACTGGTAGATCTGGATCCATGCAGAATTTATCAGTAGAACAAACATTATAGACCCTGATGGTCTGGAACAGCATCTGATGGCAGATCAGGGTTAATGTTATTTGCAGTTGTATCCATCTTATACATGAGTATATATGGTATGTCTCATCATGCTTATGCAGGTGAGACAAAAACTGTGCATTAGCAACTACAGACAGAGCCAACTATTCATCTTCTATTCTTCTTCTATTCTTTGGTCACCAGGAGCCAGGTAGTAAATTAACAGCACAACCATTTTATGTTTTTCAGTTTAGTGTGTGATTAATATGTATTTATTGATATTTGGTTCCATCCAAAGGCACAGCTCTCAGTCCATCTCTGAATTATTTTTCTGATCACCACCACCATTTTACAATTACAGAATCAGAATTCCTCATTGGTCAAAAGCAGCATCAACTGCCATTCAATCAATAATACTGTCTGATGGGCAGGACTGTGCACTGTGTACAGTAGGGTTGAGTTGAATTGAAAACCATAATGTGATATATTGCAATATTTCATTCAATATTGCAATATTATTGTGATATATTGATTTAAACAATAGATAGTTCTTGTGTTTTCTTAATTAAATTATTGCAAACATTTATAAAATAATTAAAATTATTGCTAACAAAGAAATGAAAGATCATAAGATTCTAAATGTCCTTGTTGGAACTTGCTTTGGACAAGCCAGACTCAGTGTGATTGGAGTTAATTGCAGTGCCACCATAAAACTTAATGTTAACATATGCTGCAAAAGTATCATGAATCTTCCCAACCAATTTACACCTGAGGCCATAATGCTGATCATACTATAGAATTTTTCACTAGGTTGTACACACAGAATCCCGAGGTTACTGTCTTTGTGACTTTTGTTTTCAATAGGATACTCATATACATTATGAAAGTATCCCCAGGTACCTGTGGTCACACTCATGCAATGCTTGATGAACTTGTTACCTTGTACCTAAAAGTCATGGTCAATCAGTTAATGGGAGCTTCTCAATAATGAAGATTCACCATTATGGAATGTTTCATTACTTTTATTTTGAACAGGCTTGTGTCAATCAGAAAGTGGGTCAACTGTGAAAAGGTTGCTAATATTAATTTTATGAAAATAATAGAGTTTCATAAGAATATTTTTCAAATGTAATGTCAGTATCATGTTATTGTGATATAGTGAATTAACACTGTGATATTAGTTTCACAAGGTTTATACCATGATATACTGATATTCAATATTATTAAGATAGTGACCAATACTAAAATTATATTAAATTTATAGAAGGCAGAATTTTATGATGTGTCATTAACATACAAAAGGATGCATCAAATGAAAACATTGTGATAATGGCACTGGTCAATATGACGCTTTGTTCAACCTGTATTTTTCAACTTACAGCTCAGTTCCATCTTTCAATTTGTTCCGCAGGTCTTTACACAAATATGCAGTGCCAAAGTTTCCTTTTCCAAGCTTCTTCACAATCTCATATCTGTTTGCCAGAACTCTTGGCTTCTTTTCTTTTTCTTTCTTTGGTGCCATTTTCTCAGTCCTCAAGTACAAAACACTGCATCTGCGCTTACAGACCAGTTGATTCAACTTTTGTCATCATGTTAACATACAACCAGTTTTAAATAACTTCCTCATCAGTCTCATTTTCAGATTTTTATTATATGTTTAAGGACATAAGTACAATCAAAATGTAAGTGACAACGACCTGACACTGAAATAAAGCATGACACTTTGGTCTATCAAGATTTCTTGATGTCTGTCAGCAAATTAAAACAAGTTTTAAATGCTTTCTCAATAATATTATGGCAGTATTTCATTGCATATATCCACAATTTCACATGAACTTTAAAGCAATTTTAAATGCAAATTCAAAACATATTTAATTAAAAGCTGTAATTTTGACACAACTGCATATAATTTAATCCAGAATAATTCCGTGTTTTATCATCAGGAATATTTGGAACACTGGGTCAGAAGTCAGCCATATTAGCGTCCTTTGTTACCAAGCCCCCACAGTTCGTGCGAAATCATTTGGATGGATATTGGCTGCTACAGATGGACATTAGTCGGACATTCAGATTACTTTGGTCTTCGCGTGTGACAAGTGCTTTTAATTGAAAATCATGCTAACACGTAAACTGAACGCCACACTAACAACAGGCGCATAAAACATGCGCAACACCTTACTTATAGCGGAAGTCGCGGGGACCTACTGACTAATATGTGCTCCAACTACCAATCAGAGTTGACGATTGCGGGGGAACATTTAATGATGTGAAGAAAAATTTATTAAATCAATATCAGTAGAGTGAGGTTTTTTAAAATTATTTTTTTTTAAATTTATTTTATTAATATGTACCATATCTGCAAGGGGGGGGGGTGTATTTTGTACACAAATTAAAATACAGTAATAAGACACCCATTTCAATTTAAAACAAACAAATATGCAATAAAAGGGTTCTCTTACTGTACTTGACAGACCTCGAATGCATAGCGGTACCCGTACAAATACAGTTGATACATAACATTCTGATCAAACAAGAGATAAACTAATAAAGAAAGGGGAAGGAGGGATAGGTGAAGGGACGGAAAAGAGAAAAGGAAACAAAAGAACATACGTACATATATATATATATATATATATATATATATATATATATATATATATATATATATATATATATATACATACATACATACATACACACGTACGCACGCACGCACACACATATACATACATACACACATACATACAGGAAACAAAATAAAAAGTGCAATTAATTTGAGGAGTTTATCTGAAAAATTAATAACTTCTTTCTTAATTTCTTCTGTACGTTTTTCTTTAGGAATAGACTTTGAGTTGACAAGGATCTACTTCCTTTCTCTGAGAGTAACAATATCCAAGCTCTTCAGAAGCAATTGGCAGCTGCTACACATGTGAACAAAAATAAAAACATTCCCGTATGAAGTTTTCTCTTTATGTATGTTAACTATTTTAAGACTGTTCGAGCGATAATATCTCGTCACCTCTTCCCATAAAAAGGACGAGAATACAATATTAACCTTACATTTGTAATCGTCTATTTATCTACTATATTTAAGAAGCTTGGCGAAGAAGAAAGGCATTTTTTTAAAATTAAACAAAAATATTTTGATAATATAAGTTAATAAGAGGGCCCTCGTAAGTCCAAGCTCTTTTAATCCGAATATCACAGAATCCGAATATCTCAGAATCCGAATATCACAGAATCCTAATATCACAGAATCCGAATATCACAGAATCCGAAGGAAAACAATTGGGAGCTATTTTCTTTTTTACCTTTATTTTTATCCCGGTTCTTCGTTTATGCAAACGAAATAAATGGACACTTTTTTTCGGATGATTCACCGCATAAGAAAAGTATGACACGTACATGTATATTAGTCGTTATAAACGTAAGTCAATTTTATGCGGCATCCTTTTCTTCTACTTTTTGGTCATAACTGGGTTGGTTTTATTTTGTTCCTCTCAAATGCAGCAATGCAATAACTCCTTATGAGCTTTAATTTATTTTTAGTCGTCATTTCGTACCATCGAAACCTGTCTGAACTATGCTTGCGTAGTAAATAATAAGATTTTAAAACCAAAGTGTCTGATTGGGGGCTAGCAGACCTATTGCAGATAGAGTAGCATGTTGTCTCTCTCATATGTAATTGTAATTTTGTACCAATTAAGTACAGAAATATGTTAGATTTTATTCTACATTATCGAGGACAAGCTTTCGTAAATGAGCTAAATATTTGTGAACAGTATAGCCTTTCAAACTCGTAGCGTAATTTAAATGCGACCCGAAGGAAATAAACGAATGTTTAAAAGTATGCAATTCTCTTGAATATAGAAAACAACACATATACATTTGCTAAATGCAGACCTTTTTATGATGCGATATATGTTTCGTCGCAATGTTATTCTAACTGGCTTACTTACGGCATACAGAAGACATGGGGATATTAATCCCAAGCATATGTATTGTGCTGCTAGAAATTTTGTTCCTATTTAGCCAGGATGCAGGGGCTAAAGTGTATCGGAGGGACGTTGACTACGAAAAACTAGCACAGACTCTTCTGGAGATGGCTAAAGGAAAGTCCAGTAGTCCAGACGGAAGAAACGATACCCAAATTTCCAAGGAGGTTCAAAATCGTCCAATAGGAGATAAAATAATTATAGAGACCCTACAGAAGGAACTAGAACAGGAAAGACAAGAAAGAGAAAAGTTGGGTACAAGATTTATCGCTTTACAGAAGGGGTTAGTAATGGAGAAGTCGCTTCGCAAAGATGTGCATAAATCTGTGTTGGATTCTTTGAAGAAAGATCTAAAGCAGGCAGTGGATTTATCTAATAAAACTGCCACACTTCTCAATCAAAAGATAGAAACCGTAAAAACCGAGGCTGAGAACAGTCAAAATAAATTTCGAGATGAGGTGCGAGTGTCCCTAGAAAAACTAAACGGAACCGTTGGTGGAATTATCGAAGAGAAATTGTCTATGTCCGATGACGCAAGTTTTGAAGGTCTCTCAGCTCAACTGGTCAATAAAATGGGTCCGTTCTTGAACTGGATGAACAAAACTTCACAGTTGAAGGGAATTGGAAGCTCTTGCACGGATAACACGGACTGTTGGGTCAACAAAGCCGAGTGCCGTGAAAACAAGTGCTACTGTGAGGCTGGACGAAGTTACTCCCCAGAAAACTGGACCTGCGTAAGATCTTGTACCGAGTATGGGCGCTCCTTTCAGAAGGTCGTCGGCTTCTACATAGTGGGAAACAATGAAGCAGTGCTGAAAAGCATCGGCGAGGAAGAGTGTAAATCTGCCTGCTTGTCGGCCACTTTCTTTAAGTGCATTACTATCGATTACTTTCCGAAAGAAAAGGAGTGTTATCTGCAATCTGTCACCAAGCTGGAGGTGAAGGAAACGTTATGGGTTCAGCATCGCAGTGGAGTGTCGCATCACTTTCAGAGAGATTGTGACTAATATCCTCTGGATATCAAGTATTTCATGTAATGCACTGTTTAAATATCTCACGAGAAAAAAAAAAAAATGCAATAATTTTAACATGGACGGTGTGTGAGCTATACGGTTCGTTTAATTATTTTTCATGTATTTAGAACTGTACTGCGGTGATAACAATTTTCTGTAAAATTGACAATGTTGTGCTTTATTTTCTGATGGTACGTTTTCAAAAGCAGCCTGCTATCCCATAATAACAGGATAAATCAATGCAAATCTGGAAACCAAAACTCTGGAGAGGAATCGAGTCTCATGATGAATATGTATGACTATCGTTATGAAAAAGACTCTCGAGTTTTGCGTTTATTACTTTAAAGAATCTGTAAACTCCTATTGGATATATTATCTTTATTTTTAGTTTTTGTTTAAATCTATGTAATATATCATACTCTGTGTCATCTCTTTAAAGTATTATACACTCATTCATCAAAGTATATAGGGTATGTGTGTCTAATGAGAGAGGTTGTCGTGTATATGACATGTTATACAAGATACAAGGGACTTGTTTAATGAGTTTCAAAGTAGGAAGTCTCTGATTGAAGGTAAAAGGATCGATTAGAATCGTCATCATATTTAGCAAGGTATTATGACATCCTAATGCGAACAATGTAGACCCGGGCCTGTAAATCTTCTCACCTTTTTTTAAATATTTAGTTTGAACTTGAGATTTGTTGTCAACTAATTATTCAGGACTTTACTTGTGTAACGCTACTTTTGATTGTCTGAGATTGAAAATTAATCTCTACCTCAGGGTTTCATGATCTCTAGGCCCGGTGTTTATACAACTCGTAAGCTTTGGTTTGAGGTTGAGATTTGTGCTGAACAAATTGCTGGTAACGTTAAATTTGTAACATCAAATTTGATGGTCTGAGAATGACACTCAAGCTCAAAATCGGGCTCAGACGTTGTATGATTTCCAGACAGATCTGCCGTCACATAATATAGAGACAAATGAGGGTCTGCGCCTAAAAAAAAAAAAAAAAAAAAAAAAAAAAAAAAAAAAAAAAAACACATTCTAAACCACAAGCAAGTATATGTAACCAGAGTTCTGAGTGGTCGAACATCAAAATTGCACTATAAACTCTTGGGAAGTTTGATTCCACTGACAGCATGACTCTCCTTGTGAAACGGTGCCAAGGAGAATTCCATATTTTTCTACTTCGGGACAACAGTTTTAGTGTATTAGAATGGGGATAACAGTCCTGTGTTAGAGGATGTTAATAGTCACTGGTAAAACTCAATTCACGACAGTAAAACCACCACCAACGTCGTCGTATACAAAGCTGTCATCCACCAATTTCAGGAGTCCATATTTTGTATAAATGAAAGTATTTTTTTTATGAAGTATATTTTATAATTCAGACCGAACAATGAAATAATGACCGAAATACAATAAAACCCAGATTCACTTTTGACCGTATTCCGAGCGTAACCAGTGGAACCTATCGCCCAGGAATTTTTTTCAAATTTTGCAATATTTGTAGTAGACGGAAATAAAACTTATTTAAAAAAACAATACCCCCCCCCCCCCATATAAATACGTTGTGCATGTCTACTCTAATTATAACAAGTTTTGACAGTCTGTCATATAAATCTGCAAAGGGAGAAATGGTAAGAAATATGGAATTCAACTGAAGTTCTTGCATACCCAAGACACGATGTGTCAAAGTAATTAAAAAACCCACAAGGTATTTATCACAAGCAATTTACTTTTTGGGGAGACCAGAGTGGCCACACGTTTTAAATGTATTCCGCGTGTAATCTGAGTGTATCCCGCACGCAGTCACTCTATCCACAACATCTAATGTTATCTCCGGTGATAAAGAGCGTAATTTATTGATGGTTAGACACCCTGGGTAAGATAAGTGTATATGTACAAATGTAAGTTGTTATAACTGTAATCTCTTTCACTAAATTTTCGTTAACTATTTACTATGAATCAACATGAATTTCGCGGAATGCTATGTATCGCCTACTACGCCATGGTACTATCCAAAATTTACCAAGGTCGCTAGACCAAGAGAAATAGGTCATCGCGACCAACCTTTGCCCACGGTGATTAGTACCCTCCAAGATGAATATACCAAATAAAGTTTCATAATTGTACATACAACAGTGTCAGAAGAACTGAGCGAAATGCCACTCCCCCAGCACCCCCCCAAAAAAAAAAAAAAAAACAACAACAAAAAGACATGAGTATCTCGAATGACTGATGCTCTATTGTCCGAAAAGAGTTTCTAGGAATTTAAGATAAGACCTTTTTTTTCTTTTTAACTGCTGAATGTTGAAACCATCTCTGATATTCTTGGGCGAGAAGATTTTTAAATTAGCCACTGAGGCAGTCATATCGTATGTACGATCGGCACCATTTTTACTTACGACAAACTAGACACGACTTTTGTGGAAAACATGTGGATATGATCATCCATTCAGGAGAATTAGTGACAAGATTTTAAATATGTTCATTGTGGCAGCGATATCTGAGGTCAGATCGTCACCATTTCCATTCAGGACTAACTAGATATCATAATTAGTTTTCAGGTGAAAACCCCGTGTCGATACGACTTGCCATTTACGAGGAGTAGCAATAAAAAGATTTTCAAGACGACTGACATTGTGGGCATAGTGGATATCAGATCGGTACGATTTTAAGTTAGTACAAAGTAGACATCGTAAAAAGTATTCCGTTTAAAACCTAATGTTGATACGAGTTTCCATCTAGGAGGAGTAGCGACAAGAGTTTAAAGATGGCCGCTGCGGCAGCCATATTAAATATCAGATCGGCATAAAAAAAACAACATTAAAACCAATTAGACACGGTAGGAAGTCTTCTGGTGAATACCCCATGCTGATATAACTTTCCATTTTGGAGGAGTAACGATAACAAGATTTACAACATGGCCGCTGTAGTGGCCCGACGTATGGGTTACAAAATTTTCATTCAGGACCAAGAAGACACTATAAGAAGTCTACTGGTGAAAAACCCATGTCAATATGACTTTCCGTTCAGGAAGAGTAGCGATGAAAAGATTTTCAAAATGGCTGCAATTCTCCAAGTAGTTTAGGTGGAGTAGCGATAACAAACTTGTGCTAACGGACGAACCTCGGACAACAGACCATCCCATAAGCTCTTCTGGTCTATGACTAGTAGAGCTAAAAACATAATCATTGGTGTGTGAAAAGTAGCTCATGATTGCCTCCTTTTGAATGTGACGAGCAGTACCCTCCACAATAAAACATCCATCAAGTTTCATGACTGTGCATACAAAAGTGTCAAAGAAAATGAGCTACATTCAAACACTGAACGTTGACGCCTACACCACCAACAAACGTCGGAAACGTCACACCTATGTCTGGTCTATACTTTGCAGGCGAGACAAAATGGCTCATTATTCAATAGGTGACATTTTCAAAAGACACTATCTGCATTTACAGAAAAAGCTATTTTAATTAGTGATCATCTCCGAGCTTGGAATTCATCAACTAGAAAACCCAAAGATAACCATCAGTCTATGTTAAAAAAAAAGAAGAAGAAAAAAAAAAAAAATTAAAATGCCTGCTATGAGGATTGAAGCCTGGTCCTGAATGTATGAAACTCCTCGACTTGAGTGTACAGGCAGACTCGAATGTTATATTCCACAACGGTGAACAATACAAGGGATTGTTAAGTTGCTTAATATTGAGAGTAATTTCATGAAAGTACTAGCAAATTCAAGTCTAACATGGTGAGGTCACAAAAGTTTAAAAATTATCGAACGTATGACCTTTATGACAGAACTCTAAAGTTACCGGGCAGACATGGAAAATAAAAAGATTTGCATTGCTCTATTTCAATGGGCATTTGATGAAAATGTACAGAAATGGGGTAAAAACAATACTGTGACCTGAACATTGCAGATAAAACCTTGACCGTAATATACGAGACGCCGTCAAACTGAGAAGTGCAAGTGTACCATGGTTTATCCATTTATCATAAACAGCTCTTAAGTTAGAAAACAAAAGGGCAATTGTGATGGTAACTTTAAATATTCACATGTGATCTTGACCTTAAAGATGCCCCCACCCCCCCACCCCCGGTATGCAACAAACCTTTAAGTGATGATATATAGTTATACCAAGTTTCATCCCTTCAAATCAGACAGATCTAAATATATAAACTGGAAAGGGGAAAGTGTAATGTAAAAATTCAACATACAACACCATGACATTAACCTTGAAGACTCCTATTGTGGTTCACAAAACACCTGGTAACGATGACCGATATGTATACAAAATTGCATCCCTAAAATCTCCAATGCCACTGTAAAGTTACAGCATGTAAGCGTGATTGAAACTTAGAACATTGAGCTATGACCTTGGCCCTATAGAGAGTAACCCCAGGGTGACTTACAACACATCTCCTTAAAGTTATATATGTGTATATGTATATATATATATATATATATATATATATATATATATATATATATATATATATATATATATATAATACATACACACACAACATACATGTACTCGCATATAATCCTATACCAACTGCATAAGACCCAGATCTGCCGGCGCATTATGCAATGGCAGATAGGGGTCTATGTTGTTTGCAATTGGACCTGGATTATACACGAGTATATATATATATATATATATATATATATATATATATATATATATATATATATATATATCTCACACACACAAACACAAGAAAACCAAATTTCATCCCTTAATCTAAAAAAGCTCTAAAGAGTGGAAGGGAAGGAAAATGTTACCGAGACATAATCTTGATCTTCAAAACAGACCCCCACCCACCCCAATCTAATGATGATGTATATGTATACAAAGTTACATACCTAAAATCTGAAATGGTTCCAAAGTTACTGAGCTGAAAGGAAAGTGTGATGGAAAATGAAAATATTGAGCTGTGACTGTGACCTTGAAGATAGTAACCTTACTGTGGCACAAGACACATGTTCCAGCCAGTGATGATTTAAGAGTATACCAAGTTTCATACATTAATCACAAATTGCTTTAAAGTTATGAAGCAGAAGGGAAAGTGTGATAAAAAAATAAAATATAGAGATGTGACATTGATCCTGTAGATAGGACCACCAATGTGGTACACAACACACCTTCAAGTGATGGTGTATAAGTATACCAAGATTCATTGCATAATCACAAACGACTTTCAAGTGATGGTGTATAAGTATACCAAGATTCATTGCATAATCACAAACGACTTTCAAGTGATGGTGTATAAGTATACCAAGATTCATTGCATAATCACAAACGACTTTCAAGTGATGGTGTATAAGTATTCCAAGATTCATTGCATAATCACAAACGACTTTCAAGTGATGGTGTATAAGTATACCAAGATTCATTGCATAATCACAAACGACTTTCAAGTTGTAGAGTGGAGGCAAAAGTGTGATGGATGGATGGAAATGTGCATATCATTACCCCTGCATATCTTTAAAAAAAATCCAAAGAATAATTGGAATTAGAATGTGCACTAAAGCACAGGGAGTTTCATATATACGGGTTTTGGTCACAGATGTTTCAAGTATTTCTTGGTACAAGGAAATGTTCAAGGCATATCTGTCCTTTTATCCCTTAAATAAATTATGAAAACATGAACAACAGAATCCTACCTGTAAATGAAAAGCTAAAGAAGTGACACAAAGGCATTTTTTGTCTATTTTATTGTAAATATAACTTCGTCAATACCATTGATACCATGTAATTGCATGTAATTAGTGTGTTCATTCATTCCAGAGGAACTGCAAGACAAAATGTTTTCGGTTACATTTATCCAGTATTTGTAGCAGAACAGTGAAATTGATTCATTTAACATTTAAATCAAGAAAACTGCTAATTTGCAATATGGCTAGACTGAAAAGCTTGTGTTGATCTAAATGATGTGGTACTTCTTATCATACATCCTACATATTGAGTTACATCATTCTGCAGTTATAGTGTGCAAGAAACTGAGTTTAACACAAGGTTAATGCAGATCACTGGAGCATGAAGTATAGGTCACAGTGGCTTAATTTGCATTAAGAGTGTTGCACTTCACATAAAGCATCTACATACCAAATTACATAAAACTGCAGTCAATGTCTGAGAAACTGAGCTAAACAAGGTTACTGCAGGTTGCTGTAGTGGAAAAAAGGTCACAGTGACCTAGTTTTGACTGAATGGTAAAGTACTCCTCATAAATATGATGAATCTTTATCCCAAGTTATAAGACTCTACAAACAAGTGTCAGAAAGAGAAAAAAAAACAAAAAACCAAGCTATATGAAAACCTTAATCTGGAGAAATTGAGATTAATGCGAATGTAAACACCAATCAATGAACCATGTAATGACCTAGTTCTCACTGATGGCTGTAGAGCTTCACATTAGGCATCTACAAATTAAGTCATGCAATTAAAAGCAATGATGAGAAAATATGACCTAAATGTAAACCCTAACCTCAGCGTTGATGCCACACAGACAGACTTCTGGACAGACATCAGCAAACCCTATGCCGGAATGTTCTGCATTCTTGTCAAAAAGAAATGTCTAAGCCAAAAGATTTAAAGAATTTTGTATCTCTGATGATTTTGTTCAAATCAATGGTATATCAACAAGAGTCCCTTGAAGGGACTGATGCTCTACTGATTGAAAAGAATTTTCAGGAATTCAAGATAAGACCATTCCTTCTTTTAAACTGCAAAGTGCTGAAACCATCTCTGATATTATACAGCAATAATATTTTCAACTTAGCCACTGTGATGGCCATATTGGATGTAAGATTGGTACCATTTTCAATTAGTACCAACTAGGCACCATTATAAGTCTTTTAGTGAAAACCCAATGTGAATATAACCATCTATCCATTGAGAAGGAGTAGCGATAACAAGATTTTCAAGATGACCCTCATGGTGGCCATATTGGATATCAAATCACACTATTTTCATTTAGACCGAAATAGACGCCATAAGAAGTCTTCTGGTGAAAACCCAATATCGATAAGACTGTATATCTGGACAGGTAGTGATAACAAGATGTTCAAGATGGCTGCCATACTGGCCATATTGGATGTCAGATCACCACCATTTTCATTTAGGACAAACTAGACATAAGAAGAAGTCTTCTTGTGAAAATCCAATGTCAATATGACCATCCTTCTAAGATGAGTAGCAATAACAAGATTTTCAAGATGGCCACTGTGCTGGCCATATTGAGGTCAGATCAGCATAACTTCTTATTGTGCACCTACTAGACATCACAAGAAGTCTTCTGGTGAAAACCTCATGTCAATATGACTTTCCATTCAGGAGGAATAGCAATAAAAAAGATTTTCAAGATGGCCATCAAGGTGGCCATACTGTATATCAGATTGGCACTGTTTTCATATAGGACCAAGTAGACATCACATAAAATCTTTTATTGAAAACCTCATTTTGATACGTCTTTCCACTGAGGAAGAATAGCAATAACAAGATTTTAAAGATAGATGCAGTGACAGTCATACTGGATGTCCAAGTGGAACCATTTTCATTCAAGACCAACTAGACATCATAAGAAAACCTCTTGTTGATATGACATTCCGTTCAGGAGGAGTATCAATAACAAGACTGTCAAGATGACTGCCATGGTGGCCATATTGGACATCCGATCTAAAACCATTTTCATTTAGGACCAATGAGATATTATAAGAAGTCTTTAAGTGAAACCCCATATTGTTATGACCATCCATTCAGGAGGAATATCAATAAGAAGACTTAAAGATGGCCACTGTGATGGCCATATTGGATGTTTGAGTAGCCCAATTTTCATTTAGGATCAACTAGACATCACAAGTCTTCTAGTGAAAAATCAATGTTGATATGACTTTCCATTTAGAAGAAGCATAGATAACAAAGTTTTCAAGATTGCTGCAGTGGTGGTCATACTGGACATCAAAATCAACACCATTTCATTTAGGACCAAGTAGACATCACAAGAAGTCTTTCAGTAAAAACCACATGTTGATATGACTTTCCATTTAGGAGTAGAGATAACAAGAGTTTCAAGATCGCTGCAGTGGTGGCCATATTGGATATCAGATCAGCACCATTTTCATTTAGGACCAGCTAAACATCATAAGAAGTCTTTTACTGAAAATTACATTTTGATACGACTTTCGGTTCAGGAGTCTCTGTAAAACAAATATTCAAGATGGCTTCTGTCGTGGCCAGACTGGAAGTCCAAGCAGTACCATTTCATTTAGAATCAACTAGACAATGGGATGAATGTGTGTGTAAAGTTTCATAGCAATCGTCCAGGTAGCTTAAGAGGAGTAGTGATAATAAACTTATTCTAATGAACGGATGGACAACTGACGATGGACAACAGGCCATCCCATAGACTCTTCTGGTCTTTGACCAGTAGAGCTAAAAACACAAATTGTTGTTTTTAATTTAAATCATGCAAACTATGAGTGAATGTGTCCATAATCTGCATTGCTGTTCATCAACTAAATAAGCTTAATCGGCATTGCTGTTCACCAACTAAATAAGCACAACAGTAACAAATGCAACAACTTCTTACTTTTGAGTTTCCAAAGTACTCAAGCTTTGTACGAGTCAGTAATTAATGAAATATATATATTTCAAGTTGACATAAAATGTTTAGATGCCATGCTGAAACATAAAAATGTACACTGATTAAGACCATCTAGAACCTGACATGCAATTCCTCAGTTAAAGCAACAGTACATGAAGAGAATCCATGAAAGTATACACTGGAGCTCTCTCAGAAGGGATGACAGATGCATTTATGTATTTTCTCTAAAATATATAGCTGATCATTATAAATAAAAACAGAAGACACAGCTGGTCCTTTGCTTGATGAGATATAACAAATTGAATAAAAAAAGCACATTTTTCACATCCATTTGCAGTTTCTTTACAAAAACCAGTGGATAAATTGCAATCGTATTTACTCAAATAAGTCCTACATGCACAGGCTGACAATTGCTCATTACAACCAGGAGAGATTAGTGGCATTAGACAGATTTCGATATATTCAGAAAACTGTGATTAATGACAATAGACATGCAGAGAGTAGATGTCATACTGATGCTAATGTATTTGTAATAATGGTTCAGTTCTCTGACAGTAAGCCGCCATTTACTCTTTCAAACAGTTGTGACTGACGATTTCAAACAGTTGTGACTGACGATAATTATACAGTTTTCAATGTAAATACAATTTTAGGTTTTTGGTTTGAAAACATAAACACAAAAAGTTGCAAGAATGCAATAATCACAAACTTTTTTTTAGATAATCAAGATACCATTATTTTAAACTCCAAAACTTAAAAATATTCTTTGTTTTTTAATAACTATTTGAAAAGATCTGTGAACCATTCGAATTTAATAAAGTTTTCACTCATATAAAACCACAATATTATCCACCTCAGAAGCATGATGTAAATATGTATCAAGTGTCAATATGCATGGTTTTCATGTACGAAATCTGTAAAACTGCAAACTCACAAAAAGCATAAAAACCGTCACAATACTTTTGCAACTAAGGTCAAACCAAATTAAACTGTACTTCTCCAAAACTTAAAGAAAAAAAAAAGGATGAAATTGTGTACACAAATTATATTTGTATATTTGTAAAAACTGAAATTTGCAGAAATTGGCTTGTGTAGTAGGTTTTTTTTATATTTGTGGTTTTTTTTGGGTTGCATTTTTCCTGCTATACTTTGGATGAGGGTGCCAGTATTTTTTAAAGCCGTAAAAAAAAAAATATAAAAAAAATGTGTTTATGCAACATGAATATTCTGTCACAGTACCTCAAGTGGACTCAACTTATAAGTGAGTATATACAGTATTTGTATCACATAACACCGGTTAAATTGAAACAATAATTAACATTAATTAACTCTTATTGAAAATAAAGTACAGCCTTTCTTTGATTATAAGCATCTTTCTAAGTGGTTCACCAAGAGCAACATTAATTGCAAGACTGTACCCTACAGAATTCATAATATTTCCTAATATTCCAAGGTATGTGGAAAAATTTAAATAGAAAACTAAAAAATTCAAAAGAAAAGTCTAAAATGCATAATGATAATTCAGTATTTTAATGTCACATGTGAACTCACACTGACACAAGGATTCCTTTTTAATTATTTACTCCTTAAAAGCACTGTCAAGACTTCCTGATGTTGTCAAAAAGTATATCCTGTGAAATTTCCCTAAACTGGACACTGTTGGGACCAAAAAAATTGTCTGATTTAAGGATGTTGTCAGTATACAGAATTTTTATTAACATTAGAATAGCTTTATCAGGATCAAAATGTGGGCAGTTTGTCGAGCAGAACAGATTACAGAGGGGCTGATTTAGAAAGTTTCACTATCCTTCTATCTACCAACATAGTCAACCTTGTTTTTAACAAATCTGGGAACAACATTGTTTCTAGCATAGTTTCTAACATTTCTGATAAGAATTTTTCAAGTCCCAAAATATTTCTTTCTTTTCCACTATAAAAATAACAGAAAATTATGTCATATGGACAAATTACCTTGCAAATAATTTATTATCTGAGCAAGACACCCTGCTTTGCTAATTATGCATGCCCACATAATTGTGTTAGAGTTATTCCAGAGAAAAGTAATTGGGAGTTGCACACTCATACCTGTTTGCATTCCATTACACCACTAGTAATCATTCACAGCATGTATGTGATCAATTGGCTAATTAATATCAAGATATGCTTCATTTCAATAGTCACCACTCACAGTGCATTTTGTTTAGTATTAAATATGTAAAATATAAAAAAATTTGTATCAGCATGTTTTCAATGCCGCAAATTGCTATGTGAATGACAATGACGAAGAATAAATCATTGACAATCAATGCAACATATTAAAATACAAAAAGATATATTACCTGAACTCTACATTCCAGTCAGCACTTCCAGTGCAATTTCGAAGAAAAAATCTGTAATAACAGAGGTGGCAGAAAAGAGCTATTCTGTCCAGACCCCCCCCCCCAACAATAACTGTCATTTTCGCCAAAGAAATTATCCATCATGTTATGGTCTTGCTTGTATACATACTATTAATGAAAAAAGGTAGATGTTTCCTTGATTAATGGATATAACAAAATTTGAGAAAAACAAAGTATTTACGAAAGTCCTCACCAGTTCGTAATTACAAAAAATGTACATAACAGAACAAATTATAGAAGTGTATAGTATAATAATCGTGGGAAAGTAGCCCCCCACCAAGTGTTGTTTAAACTACAGTGGTTCATCTGAGTGGAAATTTGTCAGAAATTCTGATTTATTTATAGCTGCATTAATAGGATAAAAATTCAGCAACATGTTGGAAGAATTATGGAAAAAAATTTAGACAAGTTTCTACAAAACTGAAACCACAAGTTGGCTTACAACTGTCTGAGAAGTCAAAATCTGAATTAAAAAGAATGTAATGGTCTATAAAAAATCAGCAAACAGATTATACCATATACAGTTTTCCATAATAGTACTGTTTTAATTATTATCTGTATGTAAAACAAAATCTTTCAAGAGATTCATGTAAAACTTTACTTCTCCAAACTCAAAGATTACAAAAAAATTGTCACACACAATTCCAACTCTATTTAAAACTTTCATGTCTGATACGCTATCATCATATAACTTTCCAATCAGATTTCATAATTCACATAACAGACCAATTATATTACATCATTCATATAACAGACCAATCAAATTTCAGCATTTCAAGTGGAGTCTGAATGTAAGAACTTTTTGTAATCTTTGATCCTGGACTTACATACCGGGTAAGTAACTTTGAAGGTTTGAAGCTCTAAAACCAGTCATACTAAAAAGTTTCATTTACATGTGCAAAGAGTTTGTATTTAACACCGATATAAAATTACAACACAAATACTTTTTAGCTCCAATCAGGATAAGCAATGGGTTCTTATTTAAAACAAATATGTACATATTCATCCATTTGTAAAAAAAAAAATTCATAACAAAAGGAAAAATAATTTATATAGATACTACAGCAATGGGCACACATAAGAACATAGAATTAGTCTATACCTGCTTCATTCATAACAAGCTGTATTTCCATTAACATAAGCTGCTATCATTCCAATCATCATCAAATCCATTAATCACTGAATACATTCCATATTTACATCAGAGAAATCATTCCATTGATAGCACAGTCAAAATTTCTTTATCCCAATTCTGGTTTTCCAATTACCATATTGACCATTAATTGACCCACACCCAACTATGAAGAGTGTAGATCAAAATCTGCCAGCACATTATGTGATGGCAGATCTAATTCTACACTGTTCACATCTGAGTATGTATTATATGTAGGTAAATTATGTTAATGCATTTGTATGATACCATTATACATTAATGTCATTTAAAATCTTGCCCAATTTTTTGACAATAGGGCTGATCTATTTCAATGGAAATAGTTTGCACTGAATTAACAATAGATTGTGTTTGCTGAAGGCAACTGCATTGCATAAGAAATGAATGACGAGTCACTGATGTTCATTTTATTGTTTTCTTGCTGACTATTCACGTTCTTTGTTTCTCTGAATTCAATATTCAGAAAAAGTTTTACAAAATATTTTTGACAAATTTTGTACATAGTGGAAGTAATTATTGCAAAGTATTTTGTGTATTTATTCATAAAGTACATTAAATTTTACTAAAATACTCAGTCACTCAACATGACTTGCTCACTCACAACATAAAGCCTTCTCAGTGACTTCAAAAACTAAGAAACTGAAAACTGAAACAAAAACTCTTGGGCCAAAAAGTAATTTGAGTTTCAATGTTTAATAGTCTTAATGTTATGGGAGATATTTATTAGATTAGTATGATAAAAATTAAAAAAATACCAGTAAAGTGAAGCTAAACTGTGACTAAATTCATGGAAATAAAGATTTCATTTTGTGCTTTTATGGCACAGTAATACATGAAGAGTATTTGGTGCAGATGCAACTGGAGTAAAGTGCCCTGGCCAGAGACACACCATGGGAGCCAACCTGGTCTGATCTTACAGGATTTAAACCTGCACCCTTTTGGTTGTGAGTCCAGCACACTAATCAATGAGTCACCAGACACATTTGTAACATAATGGAAACTGTTCTTTCTTTGTACCTGTAGTTCAGTGACAGATGATAACAAATGTCATTATTTATATACATACACACAGAGTAAAACACCAACCCACCCTTCAGAAATAAAAACACCAACCCACCCTTCAGAAATAAAAACACCAACCCACCCTTCAGAAATGGAGAGAATGCTCTGTCTACTCATTTACATATCTATTTCTTAAAATCTGTCATTTTTCGTTTTTGAAATATTGTATTGTAGTTGAAAAAAGACATAAGGATATTCTGAAAAAATGGTTGAAAAATTTTGAAGATATAAGAGTTGAATTTGTAGATATAATGCAGAAAGTTCTATCTGCTCTACTCTGTTGAGTGAGCTCTTACCAAGTCCCCTGATCATGTAACAATTCACACACAGCTTATGACTGAATTGGTCATAGGTCTACTGGACACTCTGTTATGCAATAGTTGATTGACAGATGCCACCCTCAGCTGAGGGGTGAATTATCCAGACTCATCGGGAGACAATGATTTTGTCCTGAAAATCAGTAATCTTGACAATTTTATTAACCGGGACTTTAAATTTGTTGGGGATATGTTGTAAGTCCTGTACAAGCAAACAAACTAGATAATCAATGTTCAGATAAGCATTTTACAGCAAACACATTAACAAACAGTGGGAAATACTGAATAATGTAAGTTTGAAATATGTTTTATTTGCACAGTTTTTTTAACAGAATAAACACATTGTTAAAAATTTGCACATGATAAAAATCTATTATTATTAGTGATATGAATGTTCAAGTATGAACACTTCTTCCAATTCATCAAAGTATATTTCATATTTTTCCTCCAGGAATAGATATAGTGCATTCATGATATCAACGCATTTGTTTATCGTATATACTTGTGTATAAGCTGGGTCCAAATGTAAACAATAGAGACCCTGATCTGCCATCGCATAATGCGCCGGCAGATCAGGGTCTATATTGTTTGTTCTACTGATTAGTCCTTACAAACTGCATAGACTCAGAACTGCCTGCGCATTATGTGATGGCAGATCTGGGTCTATGCAGTTTGCAGTTGGTATTCGATTATACGTGAGTATATACGGTATATATTTTTGGAGGTTTCTGGACAAGGTCTATTGCACCTTAGAGGGAGAGCAGGTTTGATCCTCTGAGTATAAACCATGCAGATCACATAACAGTAACACACAGATGATGAGGCCATGAAGACCCACTTGTTGACGTTTATTGCCCATGCATTGGTATCGTGAATACTATAACAGTAAACTTGATGATATCTAATTTCAAAATATTTAAGTTCTGTGAAAGTGGTTTTAAAAAAATCCACTGTTATGTACAGAGTTAAATTGAAGAGGGATGGGGAAAGGAGGGGGAGGGGAAGGATACAGTGAAATCCCACTCCATTAATCCAGACATTTTTATTTCCAACCTTTTTGATCAGATGAAAGAGGAATCTGTATTAAAGAATTTATTCAAAGAACAATTAATGAAATCTGTTTCCTGACATTTTTGTTTGGATGCTGACACATTTGCTTTAATGTAGTTCAGGCCCTTTATGGTCTTTTTGAGCATGAAACTCAAAGTCTCAAAATGTTCATGTTTTGTAACTTTTATTAGAAAAAAGTCAGAATCATGGAACTTGCAGGATCTTTCTAAGCAATGACCATCTAATAGCACATAAAATTTCAATTTCACAGGTTTACACCAAGTACCATATTCGATTTTGGGATTTTCACCTCGAGTTTCCTGCTAAAAAAAGTTATGAGAATATGGTGTCTGATTAATTAGCTTTACTGTTTGATTACAGTCTAAATGTAAATTGAAGATGAATGTAACCGTGCTAATATGTCAAGAATGAATGTCTTACCAAACAGGCCAACATGATCTTTTTGTTTCTTGCTCATTGTTGTCTATCTTATAAAGTATATTCTCAAACACAAGGGCAGTAAAAAAAAAAAAAACACACAAAACAAGAGTTCCTAAAATGGATTGATGCTCTACTGGCCAAAAAGAATTATTAGGAATGTTGTCCTTTTATTAACTAAGTATTGAAACCATCACTGATATTCTTGTGAAACTCCTACATATCAAATTAGATAACAAAAATATTTTCTTACATTTTTGAGATAACATGTTCACAATATACTTGTAAGTGCAGTACAAAATTCTTTGTCATGGCCTTTTAACTTGAACCTGAATCCATGGATAGAATATCATTAAATATGCCCCAGGCAAGTTATATCTACATGCTACATTTAGTTAAATGCATTATTTTTATTTGTTTTGAAAAATTCCCCCAAGTTAGTAAACCAAGTTAGTAAACTGGGATCATTCAAGGCAATCTTTAGATGTATCTACAAACAATACAAATCTTTTCATTCTTGTTTGTGTTAACTGTGCTCACAAGCCAGTACAGCTACCTCCCCCCCCCAACCCCCCCCCATGAAGACCTTGGTCAGAACACTGATGATCAACTTGTTCATTGGTATGCACTACGAACAAAGTCTGGTCAAAATACAATTGTATATAAACAAGTCAGTATGTTTATAAGCTCAATGAAATACAAAAAGACAAAAATGCAAGCAATGACCTAAGACTTAGCCCCCAAATCAATTAGGTCTGACTTTCAAACTCCTCCACAAAAGTACAGAAACGTTAGTGTTAGATCTGCACCATTTTCTTTCAGAACCAATTAAATATTGCAAGAAGTATTTTAGTGAAAACCCCATGTCGATGGCATTATCCATGCAAGAGGAATTGTGTCAGCAAAATGTTCGAGATGGCCACTATGGAGCAATGTTGAAGTCAGATAAGCATCATTTTCATCAAGAAGCAGCTACGCACTGCAATAATGTTCAGCTCAAATCCTATGTCAATATCTGTTCAGGAGAAGCAGCCACCTAAAGATTTTCAGGATAACCATAAAAACAGCCATTTTGGACACTGGATCAGCATCACTTGAATATTGGAATAACTACTGAATAAAAAAGTGTTTTTTAAAAAAATGTTTGTATGGCCATCTGTTCAGAAGTAGCTGTAACAAGGTTTTTCACATTTTGGCAGGTCACATTGTTTGTTTGCTGGTTTTAAGCATAATTGACTATATAATGCCAAGGAAATGGGAAATAAGTGCCTTTCCCAACTACATGTAGAGAGAAGTGTTTTAATGAATACCACATACTGAAACAACCATCCCTTCAAGGAGTAGTGATAAGATTTTCAAGATGGCCACCATGACTATCATGATGGAGGTCTGACCAGCATCACTTTTATTTTGGATCAACTAGCAATCACAAGAAGTCTTTTAGTCAAAACTATATGATCATCTGTCCAGGAGCAGTAGTGATAAAAATATTTTTAAGATGGCTACTGTGGTAGCTACATTGGAGGTCTAATTGGCACCATTTTCATTTAGGACCAACTAAATATCCTAAGAAGTCCTTCAGTGAAAATACCATATTAATATGACCATCAGTTCAGAAGTAGCAATAACAGATTTTCAAAGATGGCCACCATGACAGCCACGTAGAAGGTATGATCTGCACAATTTTCATTTTGGATCATTACATATCATAAGATGACTTTAAGTGAAAACCCATGCCAATGGAACCATCCATTTAGATTTTGTGGTTATGTGGGTTTTACGCAATTTATCAGCACATGATAGGCTATACAAGGTTGTTAGTATATTTGGTGCAGGAAGAACCTGGGAAAACCCCTGAGAAGAACCACGACCCATAGGAAGCTACTGGCAAGCTTTCTCACATACCCATTTACCCATGTTGGCTGAACTGAGACTCGAACCCACATGGACTGAGGTGAGATGTCCGTGATCTGTAAAGGTGAGTGCCTTAGACTTAATGGTCCCCCGGGGTCCCCTATCCATTTCGGAGAAGTAACTACAACAAGATATTTAAGATGGCTGCCATGGTTGTCATATTGGAAGCCAGAATGGCACCATTTTCATTTAGTATCAAATAAACATCATAAGAAGTCTTTTATTGAAATGCCATGTCAATACAACCAGCCTCTCAGGATCAATAGCGATAACAAGATTTTCAAGATGGCCACCATAACGCCTATATTGGATGTCAGACTGGCACCATTTTCATGTAGGATCAACTAGTCATCATAAAAAGTCTTTCAGTGAAAACCCCCTGTTGATAAAACCATCCATTCAGGAGAAGTAGGGATAACAAGATTTTCAAGATGGCCACTGTGGCAGCCATACTGGATGTCTGAGGGTAACCATTTCATTTGGGACTACCTAGACTTTGGGATGAATGTCTGCATAAAATTTCAAGGCAATCCTCACAGTACTTTGGGAGGAGTAGCATTAACAAACTTGAGCTAATGGATGGGTGGACATATGACAGGCCATCACATAAGCTCTTTTCTTCATTGACCAGTAGAGCAATAAAGGAAGCAAACACAATGTGTGTGCACTACAAAGCTTATACAATCCTTTTACCAACCAGGCTGCACATTTTTACACAGAATTAAAATATGCAGACCAAAACTTAAATATGTATAATAAAATGTGGAATGGCAAGCTATGTACTGGAATACAAAGTCAGAACAGATAAACAACGCAAAGATGACACATTACTGGTGTCTATGTCGTGGAAAATCATTCAAAATTAAAATACTGATCACATTTTAGAAACAAAAATCGAGGACTATATTTAAATATTTCCCTGGTATCATGTCAAATAAAAACACAGATAATCTGATTAAAAGCACATATGTAATGTTGAGTGGCCAATGAATTCATCAACTGTAGACATTTGAATATTTATATCCATCTAGTCACACACAGCGCCAAAGGAAGGCACTATTGATGCTACTTAAAATTAGCACAAATTTCTACAAGAATTTAGAATAAGCTTGTACAGTCAGACATTAATTATCCAGAGAGTAACTGGTGGGACTTTCTAATTTTGGAGCTTTTCTTTTAACTTGAAACTCAGTACTCATATCTTTATCAAACTGATTATGTACTCCCTGGATGTAGTGTCAGTTTAAGTGAAACGGCCCAAATTCTGTGATTTTAACTGTGAAGTAAGTATCATGGAAAATGTATATACAAAATGCAAGTTTAACAAACAAGACATATCATCTATGAAATGTACACAAAAATTATCTATTCTTAGCAGAGCCAGTCTGCCTTGTTTTTAATCATGAGTAAAAAATTCACATAGATTGAAAATGTATGAACACTCATAAACACTAACATTGTTTTTTTTATTGCATATTGAATCATTATCTGAACTAGGACACTGATGAAAAAAGCTACAGTATTTCATTGTCAACTATGGAAATTACATGTCCAAATTTTGCTGATATTTTGCTAAGAAATTAAGATAACGTGCCACTCAACAAAAATCTAATTAACAAAGTTATTTTTAATAACATATCCTATTATTTTATGACACAGCAAGCAAATGGATAGCAACATGTTTCTTCACCTTTCATATTCTACTTTGTACTGATTCTATACCTTAATGGTAGGTCACAGTGACCTTACTTCACTTCAATATATTAAAAATGACATACAAGGACAATCATAAAAGCATGACTGACCATGTCTTGTTACATAAGGAGATATAGAGTTTAAGACAGGGTTGACCAATGTCTGACATACTGTGAACTCCCTACTGTATATACTCCTGTATAAGTTGGATCTAACTGCAAACTGCATAGACTCAGATACTGTCGCATAATGTGCTGGCAATCTAGGTCTGTGCATTTTGTTAGGCCTAATCTGTCGAACAATAAACACATCCTGATCTGCCAACACATTATGCAATGGCAGATCAGTGTCTGTGTTGCTTGCAGTTAGACCCGACTTACAAATGAGTATATATGGTAATTTTCATGGAATACCAATTTTCATGGATTTCATGGTCGTTATAAACCAAACAAATTTAAAGAGCCAAGAAACAGTTATGCATCTGTGAAGACTATAGGACCAACAAACAATTATCTATCTGTAAAGAATACAGAACCTCCTTTAACATCAGAGGCATATACAACAATTTCAGTTTGGACTATTTTTAAACCACAGAAACTGATAGTGCGCAAAAGAAAATGAATTCACAGAAATCTGAGATAACATAACCATGAGTATGATCCTAAGTTTTTTTTTTACAATTTACCTTCAGTGACCCATCTCCTGCTTATTGACTGCATTTATGCAATACTTACAGGGAAATATTACACTGCCAGTTATAATCTTCTTTTTATAAAAAAACTAACAGTAGGTGTTGGTCTGAAGATATGGGAAACCATTTTTATTGCGTAAATGAAAGTAGCCGTTTTTTTTTTCTTCTTCAGAATTTCATTCACTGAGGTAAGACAAAAGCTGAATGATAACATCATTTCATGATTTATCACCTTTGTCAGTATTGCAACTTTTGCTATCAATGTACTTGAAAATTTGCCCTTGACCATAAATTACTAGAAAGGGAAAATCCGGGCTAAAGTATAATACATACTCAATTGATCGAGTTGATCTTATTGATTACGTCTGTTAATATTTTAGCACAACTGGCCCACCAGTTTAGGAGAAATCAGCCTTTAATTTCTCAATTTTATAAACACTGTATGTCTGCGATTTTCTCACAGAGGAAGATGCATCTGTGATAAGTAATCTACACTTCTGCTTAATGCCATGTTAGCGCTGTCAGGTCCATTGAACTCAGCCTGATCATTGTGTGTGTATGTATGTGTGTGCATCTGTGTGTGAGAGAGAGAAAAAAACGGAGACAGAGCACACATGTATACTAATATTGCAAGTCCATGTGTGCTTGCTGCATTTTCAGTTGCAAATTATTGGATGTTTGGTTTTATAACATAACAACAACTGGCTGTAAAGAATGAGAAACTGTTGTACCAAATTTCATAGAATTCAAAATGCCCATGAACATTACAAAAAATAAAGCTGTCATGTGCTGTGAAGGAACATATGATGAGACAAGTTAACCATATCAAATGACACATTCCATCCTTGATTAATCAATCTGCTGAACGGGTTTGAAAAATGCGATTCAACTTAGGTTGTAGGTCGTAAAACAAATAAAAGAAACAGCATTAAAAGTATGTATATTTTTCATGTATAAATTAACTTATTTCTAATTTTTTATAAATCAATCCTCGACATTTAAAGGATTTTGATCAAGAAAAGTGGATCTTGTATGTAAGAAGAATTGATTTACCACTTATAAAAATATAGACATCTTATTCATCCCTATGTGCCATCCTAATAAGTATGGAGTGTAAAAATTTAATAAATACAAAAATACAGAATCAATCTGAGGAATGTATACTCGCATAAATGTGTAAATAGTGACAATTATCATCAGTGTGATGTGCTGGTACAATGTCACTAGAAGAGAAAGGGAGTTAATTCTGTTCCTCTTGGAGTACATGAATAGAACCAAATGGTGCTGCCCTGTGATAAGTAAATTTCAGCCTGTATCTTATCTGATTAGCCACAACTTTGAAAATTGGTACAATAGCTTACAATATAATGAGGAGTAATACAGTTATAACAAGTTTGATGGCCGGATTTTCCCTTTAACTTTTAATGAGTTTGAACAAACTGTGAATCATTTTTTTTATTCATTCTTTGACAGTCATGTGAATTAAACTGAAGTATAATGTGCAAACATTTTTTATTCAGAACAACACTATATCATTTAGTAAAAGTAAACAACCTATGCTTAGCAATAATAATAAATTCTTTTAATAGGTTTGGGTAGCTCAAATTGTGTCAACTTCTGAAAACTCCACACTAATGTTGCAGAAGCATGATTTACATGCAGAAATAAATGGGAAAGCCCATTTAATGCAGTATAGATAACTGAGGACATGTATATTATCACAGTGCTCTTAAAATCTAACCTCTCTTGTATCCTGTACCAAGGTTGGGACAGAATAACCATTCTCCATCCTTTCTTATTCAGGCAATATTGAAATTACAAAGACTTTGCCTCACATGTAATTTCTTGCAGTATTTATGAACTCTGGCAAAAGCATGGTCTCCAACATGATTGTGATTCTAAAAATTCTGAAAAATGTTCTCATGTAACAAACAAACAAAATAAACAAAAAACAGAAAAACGCTTACAATACAAGAAATTCTTGCATTGTTTATCACAAGAATAGTTCAAGTACTTGCTCCTATTCTGCTATCCAAGCCAAGATGATATCTCACATTCCCACAGCCAGATCTAACTTTTGTAATACATCAAATATGTCATACTTGGGAAACGAAGCACTTTCTTAAAGCACAGTCACTCAACACCTTTTGCACTTCCACACAAAATCACATAGCATTATTCCTGGCCAAATCCTTCTGTCTCTTCTATAGCAAGTGTCAGCTTTTCCACCAACTGCTCATAACTACGATATGGTGGCAAATCAAGTCTGTTGAAACATGTGTGACTTCTTGGCAACCATGTTTCTTTTCCGACTTTTTCGATACAGAATCTCTGTGGCCCATTGCTCCCTGAAATAATACATGAAAGTGAAGGAAGACCTAAAATAGACCTTTCACTGTGAATTCATTTATTTTTGTGGGTATCAATTTTCATAGTTTTGTGAAAAGAGACATTTTCATCAGTAATTAATTTAGTTGTTTGAAACAGGCATCCTAGTTTTTTCATAGAAGAATTACTCTTTGTTGGGCTTTTTATCTGTGGTTCAGAGCAACCATAAAATCCACAACAATTGGTACCCCATGGAAAAAAAATGAATTCACAGTAATTTGTTTTTGTTCATTCATTTAAACTGTCCAGAATTAAATAGCTGCAGGGGAGTAAAACAGGACTGCAAAGAGAGATGGTACATTCCTGCCATATACACATACAAGAGTCCCCTGAAGGGACTGATACTCTATTGGCTGAAAAGAATTTCCAGGAATTCAAGATAAGACCATTTCTTCTTTTTAACTGTGGAGTTTTGAAACCATCTTTTATATTCTTCGGTGATAAAAAAATGTTCAAAGTAGTTGCTGTGGTGGACATATTAAATATCAACTTGGCACCATTTTCATTTAGGACCAACAAGGCATCATAAGAAATCTTGAAAACCTGATGTTGATATGACTTTCTGTTTTGGAGAAGCAACAATAACAAGATTTTCAAGATGGATGCCATGGTGACCATATTCAATATCAGATTGGCATTATTTCTATTTAGTACCAACTAGACATCATAAGAGGTCTTTTGGTGAAAGCACAATGTTGATATGGCCAGCCATCAAGGAGAAGTAGTGATAACAAGATTTTCAAGATGGCCATTGTGGCAGTCATATTAGAAGTCAGATCTGCACCATTTTCATTTATGATCAACTAGATACCATAAGAAGTCTTTCAGTGAAAACCCCATGCTGATATGACCATTCATTCAGGAGAAATAGTGAAAACTAGATTTTCAAGATGGCCACTGTGGCAGTCATATTGGACATCATATTTGCACCGTTTTCATTTAGAACCAATTAGAAATCATAAGAAGTTATTTAGTAAATATCCCCATGTTGATACGACCATCCATTCAGGAGGAGTAGCGATAATATTTTCAAGATGGCCATCTTGGACATCAGATTGACACCATTTTCATTTAGAACCAAAGCAGACTCCATAAGAGGTCTTTTAGTGAAAACCCCATGTTCATATGACCATCCATTCAGGAGTAGCAATAAGAACATTTTCAAGATGGCCACTGTGGGAGCCATACTGTATGTCTGAGTGGCACTATTTTCATTTAGGACCAACTAGACCACGGGAAGAATATGTGTGTAAAGTTTTATGGTAATTCTCCAGACATCATAAAAAGTCTTTTAGTGAAAACCCCATGTTGATATAACCATCGTATTACGTGAAGTAGCAAGAATAAGATTTCAAGATGACCACCGTGGCAGGCATACTGGATACCAGATCATTTCGGACCAACTAGACGTCATAAGAAGTTTTCTAGTGAAAATCCCATTTCAATACGAGAAGTAGCGATAACAAGATTTTCAAGATGGCCACTGTGGTGGCCATATTGGACATCAGATCTGCCCCATTTTCATTTAGGACCAACTAGACAACATATGAAGTCATTTAGTGAAAACTATCATAAAAGTGACTACTAAGTCTCACCATGCTTATGCAGGTGACACGAAAACATAATTTGAACGAACTCCTAACAAGAAACTGAATTTTGAAGCTGCATTAGTATTGTACTTGCTTAGATTAGAATATGACCCAATTACGGACAATGCATAATGTGCCTGCAGAATCTGCCCAATTCACTCTACAGTTAAAACCATGATCTGCCAGTGGAGTATATAATGTCTGAACTAGGTCTATCCCATTCCAAATGCATAGATGCATATGATCAGATCCCCAAAAGAAGAAATGTTGCCTTGAGAATGGAGCAACTGTTATTTACCTATCAACTCGGCAAATCCACCAACTGGTAGCCTACATGTACCCGTCACAAACTGGAGAAGACGTGTGCGCTTCTCATTGTCGATTTCTCTTACAAACTGAAAGCAAAAACAAGCATTAGACTAAAGTATTTAAAACTTTATATCAAATTACTAAACTTGAATATTTTTCTTCTGATCAAAAACAGACTTAAAAAAAAAACAAAACACACATTACCTTCCAACTAGTATGAAACAGGTATAATTAAGATACCCTGCCTAAGTATGACTTTCAACAGCTTTAACATACCATATGTATTCGTGTACAAGTCATATTCAACTGCAAACAACACAGACCCTGGTCTACTAATGCTTAATGTACTGGCAGATCAGTGTCTATTTTGTTTGTTCTACAATTAAGTCCAATCAAACTGAAAAGACCTGGGTCTATTCTGTTTCCAGTTGGATCCAACATATATGCAGAGATGCTGCCAGGATTTTATCTAAAGGGGGGAGCTCCCCCCTTGTCACCAAAATAAGGGGGGAGTAGAAAAAAAATGAGGAAATGGCCATAGTTCAATATTTACCTAACACATAATTATCCATCTCTTTCTTTTTTCCTGCTCTATTGAAATCAAAATCCTCAAAAGATGTCTCCTCTAGTTGTATACGCATTAATCTGTTGATCAATTCTGAGCTTAATTTGTTCCTTATCTGTGTACGAATATTGCTCTGTGCTGATAACCCCCTTTCACATATGCATAGCTAGCTAAGCTAGCTTGAACAAGTTGGAAAAATGTTCCTTATGGTTATGTACAATTTTCAGCAGCTCATAGATACTGTCTCTTGGATATCTCTGCTCCAAAATAATATTTTTCACTAACAAGAACTCTGCCAAAGTTTCACTTTCTTGAATAAGTGCTTTGCTCACTACTACATGTATGCCATATTTCTGATCTGTTCCACAATTTTGTATTAGGGTTTTAAGTCCATCAATGCCATAGTCAGCTTGTTCAGAGTTATTCTGATTAAAAATAAATATCTTACTTTTTAATTTCTTTATAGATTTTTATTTATACAATTTATCTTAACCCTTAGAGTGCTATATAGTTTTGTAGAGAAAGATCCCTCAAGGCAGAATTGTTTGAGAAAAGAAATGAAAAATTGCACTCTACTTACTTTTAAATTGCCTGTACTTTAATTAGGCTTAGTATTCTACCTTTTTGACATTTAATTTCGATGGACCGCTTAATAGGGGGTAGACTGGCATGCCGTCTGTTTTTGTCCATCTAGCATGTACATCGGACTTGTATTCAACATCATTTTCAGGTTCAAAATTACTCACTGGTATTTCCAGTAACACTTTCCGGGCTCCAATAATCTCATATACTTCAAAACTTTAAAAATCATTGTCATCATTGCTATCATCGTCCATTATTTGCCGAATGAAATCGTTGTCTGAAGATGAACCATGTTGCGAGTCAGCCATTTTGGATTTTCTTGGGCCCTTACTTAAAACATTAATTTGTAAAACTTCCTTCATGAATGCAATGATAAAACTTGACATTGCTTGTTCCAGGGCCCAATATCAAATTTAGTTTAACAACAGTTCATATCAAGCTGAACGATTTGTTGCCTACAGGAAAAAAGACAGATAATGAGACAAGCGCTATGAGACTTCTACAGGCGGCGTGACTTATGCCCGGACAAGCACTTTAAGGGTTAACAGTTAAATAAAAATTGTATAGTGTGCAGAGTACATTTTTATATGCGTGACTTTAAACTAATTTGTGGGAGTTCTCGCGCATCACTGCTTCCCAAGTGTGCAAATTGGTACAAATTTTGCGCGATTCGCGCAGTCGCACGCCTTGGCAGGATCTCTGTATATGTGAGTATATAGCATAAAAATCTTCACATAAAATCTGAATACTGTTGATACCTACACTTCTGTTGCATAGAAGTGATACCTTTGTCCCAGACCTTTCTAATGCAGGCAAGATGTTAAAATGTACCAACCTTCCATAGCCAGCCAATCTGTTTGCTACTCCTCTGGTAGTGTCTGTAGATTGTATTCCTCTCCCAGTCATCCACATCAATCTCCTGCATTCCACATAACATCAACTGAAAAGGAAATGTTCACCATATTTCACAACTGTGGATAAAGGATAAGTGCAATGTAGGCACTTAGGTATACAGCAATGTTCATAGCAAACAAGAGTCCCTTGAAAGGATCGAGGCTCTACTGGTTGAAAAGAAATTTTTAGGATCGAGGCTCTACTGGTTGAAAAGAAATTTTTTAGGAATCCATGATATGAATGAAACTAAAAGCAAAATTCACTTGAATATGTTTAAGTCACTGTTCATAAGTTCAATAAAGCACACAAATGCAAGCAATGACTTCTGCCTCAACTCCAAGGTCAATTAAGTCTGGCTTTCAAAACTCCTTTACAAAAGTGCAAATACACCGAGAGTAAAATCTTCACCATTTTCATGTAGAACCAAAAAATATTGCAAGAAGTGTTTCAGTGAAAACCCCATGTCAATGCCATCCTTCATGCAAGAGTAGCGATAATAAGATTTTCAAGATGGCCCCTATGGTGCCATGTTGGAGGTCAGATGAACACTATTTTCATTCAGAACCAACAACATATTGCAATAATTGCATTATAGTGAAAACACCATGCCAATAAGATCATCTGTTCAGGAGAATTAGCCATTTAAAGATTTTCAGGATGAATGTCAATGCAGCCATTTTTGGGGTTAACTCAGCATCATTTTAATATAGGAAGAACTATATATTGCCAAGAAAGAAGTTTATTTTATTTTAAATGTTGTTATGGCCATCTGTTTAGAAGAAGCAGCTATACTGAAATTTTTCAAATTTTGGGAGGACACATAGGAGCAACTACATATAGTGGGAAGTGTTTTAGTCAAAACCCCATGCTGATATGACCATCCTTCAAGAGTAGTGATAATAAGATTTTAAAGATGGACACCATTAGTTAGCACCATTTTTTTTTTAGGACCAACTAGACTTCATAAGAAATCTTTGAGTGAAAACCCCATGTCAACATGACCATTCTCTCAGGAGGAACAGCGATAACAAGATTTTCAAGATGGCCACCACAGTGCCCATATTGGATGTCCAAGGGACATCATTTTCATTTAGGATGAACTAGACATCACAAAAAGTCTCTTAGTGAAAATCCCGGGTCAATAAGACCATTCATTCAGGAGTAGTGATTACAAGATTTTCAAGATGGCTGCTATGGTGGACATATTGGATATCAGATCAGCACCATTCTCATTTAGGACCAACGACATCATAAAAAGTCTTTTAGTGAAAACCCTATGTCAATAAGACCATCCATTAAGATAAGTATTGATAAGACGTTCAAGATGGCTGCCATGGCAGCCATCTTCAATGTCAGATCAGCACCAGTTCATTTAGGACCAACTAGACATCATAAGAAGTCTTTCAGTGAAAACCTCGTGTTGATATAACCATGTGTTCAGGAGGAGTAGCAATAACAAGATTTTTAAGAGGACTACTGCGGCAGCCATATTGGAGATCCAAGTTGCACCATTTTCATTTAGAACAAACAAGACCTGGGATAGAATGTGCGTGCAAAGTTTCATTGCAATCCTCCAAAAAGTTTAAGAGAAGTAGTGATAACAAAGTTGTGCTAATCAATTGATGACCAATGGATGGATGATGGACGACAGACTAGCCAATAAAAATCTTCAGGTATATGACCAGAAGATCTAAAAACAAAAATAGTGTAAAGCATGCAAACCCTATGTAGGTATTTTTATTTTGAGCAATACATTTTGCAGATGCACTTTTAACAAACTTAAAATAATACAACAAACTCCAAGAGGAAAGTAAGGTAAGAAAAAAAAGGTAAATGTTTAAATAGCTGGCCTTGGCTAAAGTAAGGCATAACCCTATTTTCTTGGGGAAAAAATACACATAATATGATCTTCTTCATTCTTTTTCTTACACCTACCTCTAGCTCCCTCTCATCAAAGTACTGCAGCCACTGAAGTGGAACAACCTCATTGAAGCCCTCCAGGAAGGCCTTGGTTTGTTCCTCCACCCCTCGAGTGAACCGCCAATTGGTCATCAGACTAAAGAAGAATACAGATAAAGGTATCCTTAAGGTTACCACTATTTTCTAAGTACACACTGATCTAAACAGTATGTAGTTATGAACAGAAATTAGCAGAAACTTCGAGATTGTTTTTGAAAATGCCAGTTTGCAGTGTTCATGGTAGAATTTTAAATCTGCAAGAAAAATGCATTGACCTTGAAATTTTATTTGCTACTCATATATTCATACATGTCAACCCATAAGAGAGGTATAAGTGTAATTACTACTAACATAAGTGGCAAAAAAGCATAATCTGACCATAAGAAGTGTAATCTATATATTGCATGTCATAACTATAGGAAACAATGAAAAATGTACATTTATTTTTGCTACCAACCTGGACTTGCAGCTGGTTAAAATTCTTGTCAAATATTGGCAAAACCGATGTCGATTAGTACAAGAATACAAACACAAAACATATTGAGAAATTATTTATATACAACACTCACTTTAACTAGTCTACATGTCTAACTTTCGCTGAATGATTGTAAAGTCAAGTCCACAAATTCTGCAATGAGCATGACGATGTGCTCGATCTGAGTGCCATATTAAATCACTCGTATTCTTCTTTTTAAATTTGTAAAGCGCTACTGATATGTCCTTTTTCTGATGTGACATGTTTTGAAGTTTAAAAAGATCCCTATAATCTAACATGCTTCAGTCATATAACTTTAAGTGATATAACATCCATGAGTCACATCAATGAAGCCTGTTTCGTTCAACATTTGGCGCCATTTTTTTAAAGTATAGACTGGTCAGCTAACTAAATATGTGATCAAAATGTAATGAATCTGTCAGGCAAGTTTTCACTTTGAAGAAACCCATCTGTTTTCTTGGAAATGTACCATATACAGCTGCTATAAATAGAAAATAAGGTAAGCACATGTAGGTCTACGATGACCAAATGAACTTTCACACTATTCTTATGCAGCAGTCTTCTGTTGTTTTTTTTATAGAATATTCTCAAATTTATATGATGTGTAGGATTAAAGAGATGATAATAAAAATGACAAGCATAGCATTTTATTGGTTTTTGTTTTTATTATTTATTGTACCAAAAAAGCGTAATCCATATACAGGCGAGCGTAAGACGTAATTAGGTGAAAAAAAGTGTAATGATTACACCAAAAATGTAATGGTTGGCACATATGTATATCCATGCATTGGCCAGTTTTCCTGGTCAGTCATCATAATATAAGATCATACTGTTTATAATGTATCAACTTAATGCACATAGAACTGTCATAGTCAAATGCACTTGCAAAAGCAATGCACTGCTTCTGCATTTATACAGGTACACGAGTTATAGTTCCATACATAGTCCTAGATACTAATAAATTTTAACATGACTAACGACATATGGACCTACTGCAATATTGATTATAACTGACTGGTTTTCAATCCTGCTTGATGAAGAAGTATTTGCTCCATGTTATCATCCTTACTTTGAACAACTGTAAGACTTTAGTATATATGAATATCTTCAATTCTAAAATTTTCATGGATCAGTTTAGAGTATCCACCAATGTAAAAGTTCAATGTCTTTTCGATCTGATTGGATAAAGCACTCACACCTCTATGTCATTAGAAAGGGATCTTGTTACAAAAAAAAAAGAAGAAATAAACAGATTTCAAGATTATGAAACATTTGAATGATTGAACAGTGAAGAGCACTACAAATACTTCATATGGTTTATATTGTTTTTTTTTTTCTCTCCAAAAGGTTCAAATTTATTGATGTCTAGAATTATAAGCATTTGGTAGCAACAGATGAATTAATGGTCTAAATCCAAAACTGTAGTACAGAAAACCAAACATTCGTTTTTTTTTTCTTTCCCAAATCCGTTTTGGTTTTTTAAAATTTTTTTTACTGCAAAATCTTAATTTATTTGTGTATAAAGCAAGCAAGCAAGCAAAAAAATCTATACGCGAATTTGATAAACAATGTGCGAAAAATGCAGATTTGTACATTATTGCAACCTCTGTCATTGATTATCACCCAACCGTGTCTATGTTAGTCGATATTATTCTTTAATTGAACAATTATTGTAATACACAAGTATATATCAAGGTGTGAATAGAATAATATCATTTACAAACTATGCACAAAGTATATGCTTTCATTATCATGAATAAGATATTTATATCCTAAAAACAACAAAACTGCTATTAAATCTGAAATTTTTGAACAAATAATACAAACAAAATCCCAAGAAAATTAAGAAATATGGGACAAATGGATATCTATGTGAAATTATGTTTCTTTTTTTAAATTCTCTTACACTGATTCACATAATAATAATGTAAAAAGAGAACACAGGAACATTTTCTGACCATATTCATGTTAAAAGTCCACAAGACTTTGCAATGCACTAAAGTAATGATTACTTTAAACAAAAATAAAAAAAAAAACAAATAAAACATAAACAAAAAAGCACAAAGGAATAGAAACACTCTTAACATAAGAAGAATCTGGATTGAATTGTGTATATTACAAACTAGAAAAATCACCAGCTAGTAATTACCTCCCTTTATACAAAGGGAGATAATTCAGATATCTCTAAGGAAAACTTCAACAGTTTATAGATAAAATAGCTGAGGTAAAAATTTCCATCATGCAATTGAATCTTTTACATTAGAACTTAAAAGAGACCAGTAAATATATAATTTAAAAGATATTCAGTGAATCAGACACCAAGTACTCAAAATTCGTAAATCTTTTTTCTTATATGTAAATATACCTTCCCACAAAATAGACCTCACTATATAAATTGGGGTTATATACAATTGCTTCCATATTGTATGTAGTGCTAACTGAGAAACTTGTCCTTGAAGCCACAGACGAAGCCATGTGCCTCTTATCAAGCTTTAGGAAAGGTCCCCTGACCCCTGGGTAGAGAGTACCCTGACCCAAGCTCAGCCCCCCAACCTCAGTCTCCTTACAAAGCTGTGAAGTGTCATACACTGAGCAGGAGATGGGTAAGGTAGTGGTCAAAGCACAGTTATGCAAGTAATGTGTAAAACACATTTACAGAAAGGGGCCTAATCTCAGAATGCACATTATTTTTGGTCAATTTGCCAGTTATTTTTGTCAACTCCTCTATTTTTCAAATGAAACTATTCTGTTGAACCCAACATTACATGCACTGATGTATCCCCACTGTGCCAGACTTGAACCAGCTTTCACATAAAGCTTTTAACATTGCTGACAACACCAATGCCACCAAAATAGAAATGCCAATGTCTCACCATGTTAATGCAGGGAAGACAACAAAAAAGGTATCATTGTCTGTTTGCACGAAATGTTTAGTAATTTTTCAATTTTCCCTGATAACTTTTCTGACACTATACTACCATATTTGGTGTGTATAACATGCACTTATTTTACCTAATTTCATATTTTCAGGAAGGAGTGAACATTTTATGAAAGAGAATTTTTTTTTTTTTTTTGGTCAATCTGACAAAAGGATCAAAGAACTAAAGCTGCTTACACATCACATTCATTCCTTGTGAAATATTAAATCTGTTCCATTGTAACTAAACTGTTTACTAGCCTTATGAAAGAATTAAATAATGCTTACAAACCTCGATAGTCTTGTTTTATGATTGCTTATGTTAATAAACTCATTTCATTTAACATCACTGTGTTGCTTTATGCTCTGTCACTCGACCAGAAATACATGTAAATAAGACTGGTAACTTGTTGTTATACTCTGTCATGTTTATGTAAAGAAATGCCAAGTACCGTACTGCAGTGGAACAAATATTATTACTGTACCCGTAAATGTTCAATATTCAATAACTGTTTATCTAATAAATTTTTTCTTCATTTTTTTAATTTCTTTATTCATGGTTGAATTGAAGTATAGTATCTAGAATTCAAACAGTACTAATGTTCTCATCAGAGGCACATTTAGGGTACATCTTTTTCATGACCACAGTTTGTCTGTTATGGTAACATTGACACGTATCATGAAACAAAATAAGTTAATGCATGAAACTGGCAAATTCTTAGTTTTATTTCTCATCCTAAATCTGATATTTCTTCATGACTAAACAGTGATCACTGCTTCACTGACTCAATGTGGTCTTTTCAAGATAATCAGTGACAGCTAAAGCTTTGATATGCTAAACATAATTACATTGCTATGTCTAGGTAAATTTGCAATTTATTTACTTTTCTTCAGAAAATAAACTTGGTTTTTTGTTTTACTTCTCATCCTAAACTGCAGTATTTGATACTTCTTTGTTACAATACAGCAATCAATGTTTAACTGACTTGAAGTGGTGTTTTTAAAGGTAATCAGTGCCAGCTAAAGTTTTCATGAGCCAAACATAATGATGCATTGTCTTGGTAAATTCTAGCTTTGACACTGAGATATTCTGAGGTGTCATGATAGTCCAAAAGAGTATAAATACTGGACCTGAACTTTCATACAGTATCTTGTGTCCAATCTTGACTCTGAACGAATATAGTCAAAGTATCGACATGGGCCATGTAAGAAACTCGTACTCCATCAACAATGCAAATCTTAAAACAGTTTTTTTAAGGGGAAGATATACTTTCAATATTGACACTTTTTATCATTCTTTCTTTCATGATATTTTAAAAAAATTTATTGGTCATGATAAGGCACTATGTACTGACAGGAAAGACCAGAGAAAGAGTCAAGCACTGGTTGATTATAAACAATTCAAATTTTGTGTAACAAATGATCATCAGTGCACTACCCAAAATAGCAGACTATTGTTGCACAAAAAAAAAAAAAAAAAAGGAAGTGAAATTATCACAATTTTAAAATGTATTATACAACATGTTCGTTATACTGCAGAACCAAGTTTTTTTCCTCATTTGGGTTGAATATTGGGGTGCTATCTGTATATCATTGTGCATTTTTAAAAACATTTTAAGATCAAAACTAGCAATCAGGGTCTTTTCTAGAACTGAGAAGTTGGGACAATCTGAAAGTGAAGGAGGAATTTTATAAACATAGGTATTTAATGAAAACATAAAGACAACACTTGAAAATATTACGTGTGATTTTAGTGCATGTGGTTCATTTTTCAGTGCAAATTTTGAGAAAATAGCATGAATCCCGGAATCACATCCTATAACAGACCCTATACCAATGTGCTAATAGAATATGAATGTGCCACCATCCTCTCTTTTACTAGACCTATATCCAAAAAACCAAAGGTGTGATGGCTGGCTGGCTGGATCAATGGACAGAAAGACAGGCAAGGGTAACACAATATGCCACTTCCATATTTGTGATGGGGTATAAACGGATTATTTCACAAAAACAGGAATTTATACGATGGGTGCTTGATACCCTCAAAAGCCTAATCCAGTGCCATATCTATTTACATATACAGCTCATCTAACAACAAACAGCACAGAATCTGATCTAACATTGCCAAATTTGCCAGCAGACCCTAGTCTAATGCAGTTGTTTGAAATGACCAAAAGAACACAAAAGCATAAATTTTAATCTGCCAGTGAATAATTTGCTGGTAGATATAAGCCTAGCTTTATACAGCTGGGTGCTCATTATACATGAGAAAATGCAGCATCTAACATTCTTTGTGCCAATAAACTGGTAGTATAAAACTCAGTCTTTCAACTGTAAAGATACCTGATGTATTCCTCTTTGTTTTCCTCTGTTACTCTAATCTCTGATCCTCCCTCTTTGAGATCATGAGGATCAATTTTGCCCAACACCTCAAAGTCTGCAGAAAAGTAAAGCTCAAGACTACATTCTTCAATGTTGTTTTCTCTGCAAAGAAAATATAATAAGACCCAAGAGTTACTGTGAATTCACGTTTATTCCTGTGGACACTAATATGTGAATTATGTGGTTGCCACAAACCAACAATATACCATATAATTAGAGTCCAACTGCACAGACCTAGATCTGCCATTGCATAATCTGCTGGCAGATCTGGGTCTCTGCAGTTTGTTAGGAGTAATCAGCAGAACAAACAACAAAGACCCTGATCTGCTGGCACCTTATGCGATAACAGATCAGGGTCTATGTTTTAGGTAGTTGGACTAGACTTGTAAGCGAGTATATATGGTACTTAATGTTAATGTCCATGCCATAAATACCATTGTTGTCAGTGGAATATCCACAATTTAAGTACTGATGAAAGTTATTTTTTGCTAAACTACATAAAGTGATGCTTACAAAAATGAATGGATTGATAGTAATGCACTTTGAAAATCAAGAAGCCCAAGCAGATCTGATATTGCTCACCTGCTTACACAACCTAATCATTGACCTTTTCACTAAGGAGGCTTACTGTCATGAATTCAAATATCCAGACACTGAAAAATAATTACTTTTATCTCTGTCCGGATAATGATTAATATCTTTCTTATCACGATTGTGTATCAATGTCCCCGGCAAATACAATGCTAGTCAGAAGTGGTCTAGGTAGGTAAACTAGGTTGAATTATATTCTTGCTTGCCTGTAAAGAACACCTGCATCATAATGTTTCAGTGTTTTATTTTAAAAATAAAAAGAATTTTGCATCATTTCTGGTGTTTGTTTTTCTGTTCATCAGATACATGTACTGGTTGGCAATACAGGTAAGTCCCTCTAGAAACCTGTCTACGAACGTGACCCAGTATCGATATTGTTTCATAATGGAGACCATATTTCTGATCTGATTTTGTTTAAACTTGGAATCTGGGCTTGTATCATAAAGATCTTGGATGAGTTTAATAATGAGTGAGATCCACACATAGTAATGAGGTGACCTTGCATGTGATTGCCACAACTCGTTTCCACTCTGAAGACCATATTTCTGATTTGATTTTGATCAAACTTGGCACATGGGCATATATCAAGAAGATATCAGGCACTTTGATAATGTGTGAGATCCACACATATTAATGAGGTGATCTTTCATCTGAATGGATGAACTTGTTACAAAGCTTGAGACCATATTTAAGATCCAATTTTGATCAAACTTGGAATATGGGCTTGTATTTCCAAGATATGGAACAAGTTCAATAACTAGCAAGATTCATCATGAGGTGACTGGCTGAGCATGTTACCATTCTGGTCAGGGTTCATCCTTCAGGAGGTATGTACAAGTTAAGTATGCGGTCCAATATGCGATCGGCACACAACCACCACATCTGTGATTTGTTCTATACGAAGGATGCCACTCTCCAATTTGGATAAAAAATATGGCCTCCACAGTGGTAACAAGCAACTGTTGACAGATGCCTGACAAATAATGCACAACAGACACTGGCCATACTGTAAGCTTACTTGGCTTTATGGCCAGGTGAACTAAAAATTCATTATGTGGTTTCAATTCATTATCACACAAAAGACAAGGATAAATTTCGTTAATACTAAGGAAAAGGACATTTTTTAAAAAAAAATATTTTTGTTGCCCCAAGAATACTTACCTGGTCACAGTAATATTTGGGAAATGACCTTCGCATCCAGCCCTCCCTGAAAGATGAAAAAAAAGTCTTTGTCTATATACCATACAGACAAGGTAAGTC
Organism: Margaritifera margaritifera; assembly: GCA_029931535.1. NCBI lineage: Eukaryota > Metazoa > Mollusca > Bivalvia > Unionida > Margaritiferidae > Margaritifera > Margaritifera margaritifera. Next base: position 5,709,425 of record JAQPZY010001656.1, read on the forward strand.
ACTCTTACAGATTACCTCTCCTTGCCCCTGTGAGGTGGCAATCCATATTCTAGATGTTTACCAATTAAAGCTTACAACAGGATGCTTGCAATTGCAGGGAAGGTGGGAGGGATTGATAGTAATGTGATTGGGTAAATATTTTTGGAGAAACACAATCTACAAAAAATGCCCTTTCTCAGTCGAATACATTACTCGATCACAATAACATAGGCAGAATAGGTAAGAGGAGATGGAAATGCATGAGCATCCAAACTCTATCCACATCACCCTGTAGGAGCAGGTTGACTGTTCTACTGAAAGGATGAACTTCTAATGCGAAGGCAGCACAACTGAAGATTATACATTTATACTACTGTGAAGAAGATCTCTGTAGTGTCCCGCATCTGGCTATTGCCTTCAGTGCAAATGTTTCCAAGTTGAATACAGTAAAAGGCTGCGAGGCCATGCCCAGAAATGAGGTTGTGCTGTTATGAACAGGGCATGGTAACTGTCTGAGCAGCTACCTGTGGTCCGACAAGATTTAGTTCTCTCCTTTGTGAGGCCATATCTTGTAAATAGAAGCTGAAGAAAGCAGATGGGGGGTGGCAGCCAACTAACTCCACTATGTCTTGAATTGAAACATTACGGTCGAAGGCCAGGCTCATGGAAAATGCTTGTATTTTGTTTTCACAAGTCATACCTGATCCTGCAAGAGTTCAGAGTTGGCCAATCTAATAACCTGCTTTAGCCAAGAGGCCAGTGCTTGTGGGGTTATGTCTTGCTTTCCCATCTTAATTGGTAGGAAGAGCATCCAACGGTGACATGGATGCTATCCATGCGCCTCAGGAGTGTGAACCTTGTCCTACTGCCTTGCCTCTCCCAACAGGCTGAGTGAGGACTGCGGGTGAATAGTTATTTTTTGATTGTCTGGAGACAGTAACATGTTCTCAGAGATAAAACTCGGTTGCATCATTAATACGACTGAGCCATTGAACTAAACTGCATGTAGTTTGGATACATGGACAGTGCATGTTGCTCATTCACCCTGCATGTTGAAGCTAGTGCTATCAGGAAACAAATCTTGTATGATAATAAGTTCAGTGAAGGCAAAGACAAGCTCAAATGTGGGCAAGCTGACCCACGTCAAGACCCAGGAGAGGTTCCCTTTGGGGAACAAGGTGAGTGAGCAGGGCCTGAATAGGTTGAAATTGGACAAGTTGGAAAGATCATTGTTACAATCAACACTGTCTCTTCCATGTCTGAACGAGTCTGTAATCATGGAATGGCATCCATTGATCTGATAGGGGCTAACTTTTAGTCCTCAAGAGAAAAAGAAAGAAAGCTAGCCATAAAGCCAGATGGAGGCTAAGAGCGGTGTCATGTTGTTAACTTCACACCAGTCTGTGAAAAATTTTCCAAACCTGCTCATATGCATCCTCTCTATGATTGAAGCACAGAATACCTTTCATGCAAGGTGTCCCTGACAAGATCCAGGGGTGAAGGTGGAGTTAATCCAGACATGGCTGTAATACTGACAACCCTGGCTGCTTAAGCAGGATGGGGGTTGCTACAATTTTCCTGGGTACATCTGTCGCAAGATTGAGCCAGATTGTTGAGCCAGGATCTGTCGCATTGAAGAGGGGCAATCAGAACTAATTTACAAGCCGTGCTCCTCATCTTTTGGATTAGTTTTGGCATTAAAACTGCTGGGGAGAGGGCACAGACCCATATTCCCTCCCTGATTGACAGGGTGTTGACAGCCCAGGCCTCTGGGTCTGGGAATGGAGATGAAGGTGGGCAGTTTGTTGTTCCACCTCGTCACAAATTGGTCAATCATTGATCAGCCCCACAGAGCTCAAACTCAATGAAAGATGGATGGACAGAGAGACCACTGTATGAAGCAGTTGGCCTTTCTTTGATAATGAATCAGTCTGGATGTCGAATCGGCCTGGGATATGTCAGATTTGTATGCATATATGGTATTGGGCACACCAATGGAGGAACTCCCATTCTATACTGCTGTGCTCCAGTGATTTCATTCCTGCTTGTTGGAAGAGGTAGTTCACCATGATTGAGTTGTCCGACATTATCAAAACCATCTTCCCCTGGATTTGCCCCCTCCACAGGCATGGGAGGCATGGAGAATGACCTTCATTTCCAGAAGACTGATGTGATGAGTCTTCTCTTGTACCGTCCACTTGCTGCTGACCGTCAAGTAGCACGGTAGCAAGTATGACCCCCAACTAAACAAACTGGCATCTGAACAGATTGTGACTTCTGGTTGGAGGAGGCTACCAAAGGTATTCCCTCTTTTAGCCACTCCCTGTCTTACCACTTAAGTAGGAAGTGTTTGATTTCGGTCAAGACATAATCTTTGTGATATAAATGACCCGAGATCAGGTTCCACTGTACTAGGAGGGCCATCTGCAAAGGATGCATGTAAAGGCAGCCAAGACAGAGTAAGTCCACAGCTGCACTGAGCATGCCAAGGAGTTGAAGAAACTCTCTTGCTGTAATGCATATGGCCCCTGAACATAAGGGGGGAACCAAATGAGAGCGAGTGCAGGATTGCTGCAAGGTGGGTTTGAGAGATCGCAAAAGAGCATCTCTTCTTATCAGATCAAGGTTGCAGGATGCAGTTAGGGCATTGGCCCTCGTGGTAAGCTGCCTTTATGACTACCTTGGCAATACAGCACACCAATTCCAAAGTGTGGTCACTCTCTGCCTTCTCAGCTCAACAAAAGATTGCTAATTATGATAAGTCAAATAGGAAGGAAGGTGACACAACATTCCTCACCAACTCAGATGTGGTGTGAAACACCTGTCTGTCCAACTTAAAACTTAGGGGAGCAGACATCTTCATGGCAGTAATGACTTTACCTAGACTAGGCATATCCGAGTGGTAAACATTGGTATGTGACTTATATCAGTGGGGTGAAAAAGCCGAAATCAACTGACTCAACAAAAAGAAGGCCCTCAAATTACTGGGGTCAAGAATCTTATCTGAAAGATGATCAGTAATTTTGTCAATCGTTGCTGTTGGTGGCAAAATTCAGAAAAAGAGATGCTCATCCTCTTTATTAATGTCTACCATGACCATAACTTTTTAAGTGGTATTAAGTGCCATAGGAGGTATGCATTCAGAAGGTGGCAAAATTCTATACATTTCCTCTACTGCCGCCATAAAGCTGAATTCTGTTCATTCCAGTCGGATCGGAATGTTCTGGGGAGTCTATGTCATCCCCCTCGTTGACAGGAGGGGTTGTCCCTCTCTTGCATGCCATGCATCCAAGGATGTAACATGCTGCATGGCAGTGATGATGTTGTGTTGTCACCATGCACAGTGTGGGCCAAACCTGCTGGGTATGCTAGGAGAGCCAGTGGTGCCATGTGCAGCACGAAACATGGTCTGGCTGGAGGATATTGGTCTGGGACAGCCAGTCAGGCTAGGCCCGATGGCTGGCCAGTCCACCATATTGTGTTGGTGTACTGTATCTGGCCTGGCCAGCCATGGCAGTTGGCTAGGCATAACCCAGCGTTTGCCAGTCTGATAAGATACAAAGTCATGCCTGCCACACCCGTACACTGATCAGCTGGATGGCTGGACTGGTTTGGTCGTCAGCTGGGATTGTGTACAACATATTTTATATGACTTGTGGGCCAAGCTGGCCAGCAAAGTCAGATTGTAATCCTGCATGCCTGGTTTTAATGGCACTAAGGCCATGCAGAGGCAGGGTGAGGACTTATGCCCAGTGGGGTGCCAAAATGGGGTAAAACCTGCCCCCATTTCATCCAAATCACTTGTTGACAACCTTGAGGACAGAGCTTCTTGTATGAGATGTAGCATTCATGATTCCAATGCAGCATGTGTAGAATTGCTTACCCACAGCTTCCACAGGATCAGAAGTGATTGTTGCTGTTGGTGCAGTTCTGGGAATCTTTGTCAGGGATTTCGGACGGTATCTCTATGTCCCCCATTATCGATTCTGAATTCAGATGAATACTCAACATGTCCTGTTCGGACGATTTAGAATGTGTTCTCTTCTCTCAGCCCTTCAACTGCCTTTCTAAGACGTTTGTTGACATGTCTTTGTCCCACAACATACACACACGGCATGGGTATGATGATAAACATTTTGTACACGCAAGGCACATCTCGTGATTATCTTCTGTGACTACACTTGTATTTCTTGCACTTGCTTGACATCTCTGAAATGATAGAGAAAAAACAACAAGTGCATGAAACAAATATAAAAATTATATTCAAATAGATGAACTCACATTACCGAGAAGACCTATAAAGAAATGCATAATAAACTGAAGTTTGACTCTGCAAATGCAAAAATCGACAGTGAAAATGTCATGGAAGTCCCACCGATCAATATTACATTGACAATAACGAGCAAGCAGAAATATGAATAAATTCACTTTAAACAACACAAATGTATGTGTATACAACATGCACCAGGTATATCAGCCTTTAGACTTAATAAACCACTGAAAAAATGTACTGGATTTTGGAGGCACTGTTAACAGTCTTTCAGCAAAAGCTAAAATGGTAAACATTCAGGATACAGGTGGCGGGGGCAAGGGGAGGTAATATGTAAGAGTTACATCCCTTTGTCTACATGATATATATAGACGGAAAGACATGTTTTGTTTTTCAAAGATGGCTGGATTTGGAGGCAGCAGAGGTTATTTCCCCAATGTTAATGTGATCGGGTAATGTATTTGATGGAGAAATATAAATGCCAAGATCAAACAACATTTGATGGGAATGTGTATTTCTTACCACACTATAAGTCAACATGTCAACTATTTTAACTCTGGTGCTGTGTACTCCCAGTATTTAACAAGCATCTCTGTACAGGTCAACCAACAGGGCTAACAGTAACTATGCATAAAAAGCAGTATTCTCAAGGTGGTCAGCAGTATATTCAAGGAGAGGAAAACACAATGCAGGAAGCAGGGTAAAGATTGACTTACTTGATCCACATCAGAGAGCTGTAGAACTCTGAATCAATGGACTCCAGATCCTTTATCACAAGTTTCTTGCTCAGCATTTTTTTGTAGAATGGTAGAGTAAAACCACTGTCTATAAATTTACCATGATACAATGCCTGTCAAAAAAAATATCAAAGTAATCAATATCACATGCATACCTAAGATAAATAATAATAATAATAATAATAATAATAATAATATTGGAGTGAATTATGAAAGTTATTTTTTCACTTCAGTCAATAGACAGCAAGAATACTATGACCAAGAAATTTCATCTGCCATGTTGTTGTTGACTGTAATTCCCTCTGGTGTTTTATCAGAGCACCCCAGAATTCATGTTCTGGGTAATTAATTAATATATATATATATATATATATATATATATATATATATATATATATATATATATATACACACACACACACATTAATAAAATAATATGGCAGTGGAGGTGGTGGAGGGTTAATGTGGTGCTACACATGTAAGTTCTTTTTCCATCTAAGAACTAATATAAACGACTTCATACTATAATAGAGTAATCTACTGAATATAAATAAATATATACATAAAGTTGATCCATTTGTATTCATAAGAGACTGGTTGCAGTGCTGAGGAAGTGAATGTGATCATACTTTGAACTTAAAATATGTACATTGTTAATGGGAATGTAGCAGGAATATTGTACTGAGAATACATTTTTAGTAAGTACAGGCGGGAGAAGTAGAAGTTAAAATTCTTGCTCTCTGGTGTTGCAGGTTGTAAATGAGGCTTCTACTGAGATATTCAATTTCCTGGATTTGATCAGTGCTTAAGATAAAGGCAGTCCTAATGATTGGAGAACTGCAATCCATCACGCACTGCAACATAAGTTTGACATCTTTGTTCAGAATATCAGCTGCACCTGCCGTACAAGACTTGATCAATCCTAGGATTTTGGGAGATGTTTAGCATGTTTCTACTGTACGAAGGGGCATATGAGAATGAAATGCTTTCTATCTTCTGATCCTCCTTTACAGAGAAGGCAAACAGAAGAGACAGAGTGTTGATTGAACTTGTGTCTGTTGACTGCAGTGTGCATGAGCCTGTTAGAATCCTTGCTTTGGTGGATGATTCTGCTACTGCTCTTGGGTTGGTTGAGGCGGATGAACATAGAGGGTGTGCCTGCAGCAGAGGGTTGTCTTGGATGTGGTGGAATCTGAGTGACGGTTTGTTTAGTTTAGCCTCTTCCCATGTTTTATGCCAATATGAATTAAATGCCTCCTTAACCATGTATTTCCATCGTTGTTTACCAGGTGGGTTATCAATCAAGTCGAAGGCTGATGGGAGGGAGTATTTCTGTAGAGTTTTCCTGATGTAAGTAAACCAGCTGTTGCTACCCTCATCTTTTAATGCCAACTGCCTGCTTGCAATCTCAAACTCCAAAGATTCTGGATGCCTAGTGATGTTGCCAAAGAATGCCAGGGCTTTCATTTTGATGTGGGCGTCTATGGGGGTAGCGCCTACAAGTATATACACTGCGGCTGTAGCACATCTCTCTGGGAGATACTGTAACTGACGAAGAATCTTTAGTTCAGACTTTTTCAGTGTTCCCAGGTCTGCTATGGGGATCCGTGTCACTTCAAGGCCATAGACAGCTCATGGGTGCAAGAATATGCAATACATTTTGTAAGAAAGAATAGGGTTCACTCCATTCTTTCTGTGTAGGCCTGCTTCCATGATGGAATACAGTGCTCTTCTCCTTTTTTGTATCCTATCCTCTATATGTCTTCATGTCGGCTCTCCTGGAAATACCAAGGTGGATTGTTGAATCTGTTTCATGACTTATTGTTTTTCCCATGTTCCTGGATTGTGCTGGTCTTCTTTTAGGGCCATTGAAGATTACGATGTCGCTTTTGAGTGGGTTGATTGAGAAGCAGTCAGCACTGGCAAAGTTGTAGATTGTTTGAAGTGAGATTTGCAGGTCTTCTGGGTTGTTAGCAAGGATTGCCACATCGTCAGCTACTGTCGGTGATCCTATGAAGTGGTCCCAATTGATGCCCCCAGATTATTCTGTTGGATTGTGTGTAACAGGTCATTGTTAAAGCACTTGTAGAGGTAGGAGATAGTTTGGCGCCTTGCTTAAATCCCTGTCCAACCTGGAAGTGGTTGCTGAGTTGGTCTAACCATTTTACTTTGCTAACTGATGCTGTCTGTAAGTCTTTCAGGAGTAGCCGGAGATTGCATGTGATACCGTGTGTATACAGCTTCCTCAGGAGGCCTTGATGCTATATGACATCAACGGCTTTTTCAGCTTCGAGTGTGGCTAGGGCGAGTGTCTTGTTTGTATCTCTTGCCTCATTGATTGCTTTCGATACCAGCAGTGCTGCATGATTGGGGAGTTGTTTTTTGTGAAACCCCTTTGGAGTTTATTTTGGGTAGGGGTCAGCTTACTGTCTAGAAGGGGCTGAAGCAATGTTTCAATTAGTTTGCTAAGGATGGTTGTCACTGTGATGCCCCTATAGTTACTGGGTAATGTATGGACCTTCCCTTTTTTTGGCATTGGTGTGATGATATCTACTTTTAATACTTCTGGGATACTTGCACTCTGGATGATGCTGTTCAGAAGTCTGGTGAGGTATATGGCCATGGGCAGGCGGCCATACTTAAGATGTTTATCGATCATGCCAAGGTGATCTGGGGCCTTGTTGTTTGACAGCTTCTTGATAGCATGCTCCACTTCTGATACTTCCACTATAGGGAGGGGTTCAGACTAAGTACAACTCGCATTTTCAAGCAGGAGATGATCGCTGGAAACCATTTCATAATGTGACTCATCGTAGTTCCTTTTATTGTGAGGGGTTGCTAGGCACTCGAAATAGCGTCCCCATCCCTGTAATATTTCCTCTGGCTGTACTAGCGTGTTATCATCCATGCAGAGGAGCTCTGTCTGTACATAAAGTGAGAAGTCAAATTCATTTGCTAACATGATTTTGGTATATAGCTGGACTCTATTCGGTGCTTACGTAATTCTTGTCTTGGTTCTCACTTTGCCCTTCTGTGGCTAATATTCAGTGGGTCATCCCTGTTCTGTGGAGCACCTTTCATTAACCATTTCTTATGTGCTTGCTTTGATCAATGGTAGGCAGCTGATATCTTTTCATTCCAGGGGCTTCTGCCTTTTGGTTTCTTCTTGTGTCCATGACCTGGGATGGCAGCTGATGGAGCTTGCTCCAGGACGCTTTCCAGATGAAGTACATCTAGTGTGTTCTGGAATGGGCTGTTGAGGCCTTGGCAGTGTTGTTTCAGGTCAAGATGTTTAATGATGGTGTCTCTGTATATGTCCAGGTCACCATTGTTCCATCTGGGTTTGTTTGGCCTACTTCCCTGACCTTTGCTTACTTCCCTGTGCTGTTACCATCGTATGGTCTGACATGTTGAGTGTGTCATGTAATGATACATTTACAGTGCAAAGGTTGCAATTGAGGTTAGTTAGGATGTAGTCTATCTGGGACAGTGATAATCCATTGTGATGGTAAAAGGTAGGTTTGGTAGGGTAACTGACTGTGGGTGTGAGATTGTTGGCTTCTACAAACTGCTGAAGCAGCTTGTCAAATTTGTTAGGTGGCTTCCTGTGCATGGAACTGTTTAGATCACCTGTAATTATGATCGTGTGGGTTCCACTGTACTTGAAGATCTCTTTCAGCTCTGCTATGGAATTCAGGAAGTCTGATAAGGAAGATGTTTTACCCCTGCTCGGCATGTACACTGAGATGAGACAGAACAGACCAGATACTGCTTGTATGCTGATTGCTAATATTCTCCTGCTCATGTCTGGGAGTCGCTTGATTGCACAGTCAATCGATTTTTTCCAGATAATTGATATCCCACCATAGCCTCTTATCCTTTCTTTGGGGGAAATTGGGTCTTCATCATCTACACTTTTAGAAAAGTTGTTGTGTTGGGGAAGAAGTTCTACAAGGATGTTGGTTTCAAAATGAAAGAGCCAGTGTTCCTGGATACACAGGATGTCAAGTTCTTTTTTAAGTATACGACACTGCTTCTCACATTCTGGCATTTGAGGGTGCAGAGCCCATTATGGATCAATGGTTAAGTGGTTTGTTGTAATCGATGTGTCCTGTGTTGGGCCAGAATAGGGTGTGGTACAAGGATGCATGTAGGAATATGTTGCAATTGTGGTCCATTTGGGAGTCTTGTTGGTGAGGTGTTTTTCTGGTGATGTATTTGAGGTATTACTGCTTGGTCGGTTTTCTTTTGCACATAAGTCTGGGAGGTGTTGTGGTGGGGAGGCAGGTATAGAGTTTGCTGCGGTTTGATTTCCCTTGATATGTGTTGGTGGCGGGATGGATTCGGAATCACAGGGTAACCATTGTTGGTGGTAGTTATAGATGGATGGTGAAGTTCATCCATTTCTGTGATGCACATCTGATATAGTGGTGTGGAGCTGAAGTAGGTAAGCATTTGATGAGATTGCAGTGGGTTCCTTTCCTGGGACATGGCATCGGTTTCTGTGCCATGAGCCGGTGCTGGGTCGAGTTTCTCCACAAGCTGTTTGGCACCTGCTGGTTGAAAGAGGTGGGTGTGGCCTGGTTCATTTAAGTGTTGGTTGTGTTGGCCCAAGTAGGAGTTTGCGCCTCCCTTCCAGCCACAGAACAAAAAATGCTGGTTTTTGTTACTTTCTGAATTGTTGTTCGAGTCTTGGATATCTGGACTGTTACTCTGTATATTATGCCTGTATGAGGATTTTTGTATGGATTAGCTTCTATTGAAATTGGTAAGTTAGTTGGGGCAACATTTCTGGCTGGTTTGTGGGATGGTACCTGAACTCAGGTTAGAAGCCGCAGGTGTTTTGTCAAAGCTGGGGGTGTGATCAGACTTCAGGATGCCTCTGTCCCTTTGAGTATTCTTCTGTGATTGGACAGATGAAAGCTGGAATGTCTTCTGTGGCCCGGTCTAGTCACAGTGGTGTTCTTCCCCTGCTAATGGTCTGCCTTGTCCCCTCAAATGTCTGTTTTTGTTTTGTGTCATTAGGTTGCCTGGTGGGGCTGGGTCAGGGTTCTGAGATGGGTGAAGCCACTTAATTCAGTACTGTAAGGCTGTTGTCTATTTGCCTATTTGGGGACTAGGAGGGTTCTTTGACTTTCTCTGTTGCATCCTCGTTAGTGTTGCAGTATTCCTGTTCAGTTTCGTCAGAATCCAGGATTTGGCAGCTGGAACAGATATATGTGATATCCTCATCATCTAGATGACTATCAAATTCAGTTTTTGTGATCCCCTCACAGCAGAAGTGCATCCATAGTTGGCACTTGGAGAATTCAATGGTGTTGCTCTCCACCTCTTGCTGGCAGAAGGGGCTCAGATCTATGTTGTTGGTCGCTGGATCAAAGTCCAGTGAAATATTACTTGTTTACTTTAAGTGGTTTTTGCTTTAATAACTGCGCAAACAAGGTTTTGTAAAACAAATAGTCCAAGTGCCAAAAATTTAAAATATGTGTAAAACAATGCAAAACTTGCTGTAATGCCCTGAAAATCTAAAAAGGTCATCTAGATATGGATATAAACATGCCTGTTAAATTTACTGTCTACCTTGAGTGGTTTTTAAGCAATCTTGATAACAGTTCTTGGGATGGACATACAGATGGAGTTGTAGTGGGGGCATAAAATCTTCAGCATTACAAGTTCTTTTGGCATAGATCTCAACTACTCAGTTATTATATACTATTATACAATTCAATGTACAAGTTCTTTTGGTATAGTTTTATATTTGGTATAGTTCTATATTGGTATATTTGGTATAGTTCTATATTTGGTGTAGTTCAATATTTGGTACAGTTCTATATTTGGTACAGTTCTATATTTGGTATAGTTCTATATTTAGTATAGTTCTATATTTGGTACAGCTCTATATTTGATATAGTTTTATGTTTAGTTAAGATTTACTTCCAGCATTACCATAAGTGTCAAATTTCTCATACATGTACTGTTTTATTATACATTAAAACACGACTTGAAATACTGGTATGGGAAACCACTGGTATAAAAAGACCAGATTCTTAATTTATTATACAGTGTGATGATCTCTTCTGCAGGACCATATTTTTTTGCTGATGGGGTACTATCTCAAGGCAGGTTTTACTGTATTTTTAATGAATATGCAATATTCTCTCAAAATCAATGTTCACGATAAAGTGATGTACCTTTAATGTGTGCACAACTGGCTTATGTATGTTAATATACTCTCTAGAGTACTTTGCATTCTAGTACATCAGTAAATGTTGAACTCTAGAGACCTGAACAACACTGACGATGAGATCTTCTGTAACTGGATTACATTCGTAAATATATTTACTTGTCACTCAACTTCATTCCTAATACAAGTTCTTTCTTGAAATTTTGACTGCATCTAGAAACCTTTTTTTAAAAATTATCCAGACATGTTAAATCTGATTTAGAGATATCCTGTTACTTTCCACGTGGTTTTTGGTTTGGTGCTTTATGGCACAGCAAGACAAGGTTATTTAGTGCCTGGGCAAATGGATTAAAGTGCCAAGCCCAAGGACACGCCATGGTAGCTGACCCAGGTTGGTCCTATGGTAGGATTCGAAATCTGCATCCTTTCAGTCATGAGTCCGGCATGCTAACCACTGAGCCACCACAGCTCCCACTTTCCATGTGGCACATGAAATCCTGATTTGTCACAACACAAGACTTGATGGAGTGCAAAAACAGAATTCAAATGTGCATAAACAGACACAATACTGAATTAAAGAATGGCTCCAGCTGCAAGAATGTGTCATTTTCAGATTTCTGGAAATTTTAATTCACCAATTTAAAGAATGTATCCGTTACTTTACAAAAATGTCCTTAAAGGGAATTTTCACAATGTCCACAAATCTAACTATTGATTTATTTATAAAAGCAGACACAAGATTTAAAACTCTAAGATTTTATTCTTGTAATGTAGTCCATCTATATATCTTTAATTCTTTTTTAGACTGGTCCTTGCAGATGATGAAGTGATGGTAACCAATGGATTAAGGTAAGGAAACACACTCAACCCTCAATGGCTTGACAAAAGTACCAAGTTTATAAATTATAAGTCATTAGTTGGCTTTCACAATTTCAATCACATTTTACTTTAATCACATTTAGATTCACTAGCTTAGCAAATATAATGTGAAGGCCTTTTGTAAGTAATTATTACTTTTCAATCAATACATTTAATATCCTATCAGATATGAGAGTGGTGAATCTCTGCAGCTAGTTATATTTTAAATACAGTTATCCACTCATGTACCTACCATAGCAATAAACCTTCCTATAAACCTGAAGTAGTGCAAATGTTCTGGGTTGATGCTGGAACCAGGGTTGATCTGAAGACTGTAGTTACTGTTGCTGGCATACTCAAATAAACAGTACATGGGATTCAGCACATCATGTGACAAATGGAAGAACCATTCTCTGTAAACAATCAAACAAAGTTCATTCTAAGCATTTACAATACAGCTGATTGGCATATAGGAAGCTAATTCATAACAAGATGCCCATGTGGGCCTGAAATCACTCACCTGACTTACATTTGCCTAATAGCCTAATGCAAGAGCAGTTGGCCAAAGAATATGGGTCAGAAGGATGATTTCTGCTGAAATTTCTCCAGTGCTGTTGAATCCATATGTTATGAAAACAAGAATAAAACTGAAACTTTAGAAAAGAGGACATGAGTGAAACATTGCATGAAACATGAAATTAATCCCCCCCCCTATTTTCTCTTCTTTCATGCTTATATACCTCTTCCTTGATAACTTGTGCAGAACGGGGTCCAAAAACACAGACCTCGGCATAAGCGAGGGTGTGAGTTACAGAAGAACCTCTGAAAAATTATGGATGGACATCAACAGTGAAAAATTGGAGGGTCGGGATGGGCGGTGGGGGTGGGTTAAGGGTTGAATGCTCGTTTAATAATTGTGTTGGGAAAATAATTGTCAATAAAGAGCTTTTTCTACTTAAGTTCTTCACTTTTCCATATAAATTACCTTTATTTTCAATATATCCAATCTCTGCAAGATTGTTTTAAAACATTAATCCAAGTGGTTTCAACACACATCACGTATACCAGTGAAAACATTGTGCATTACCTTGCTGCTTTTTGCATATGAATGCAGATACATTCTTGTATTACTGTAGATTCAGAATAAAACCAATTCTTTATTTTAGAAAAAGGAGTGATATTTATTTAGAGACACAACGTTTAAAATCGATTTTAAAAAAAAATTATATTAGTAAAATACTGGTGCTGTGATTTCTCGTCAAGTTATAGAAAAATTTCTGCTCATCCTTGAGCAAACCTTTGAGTGCCAATTTGAGAATTTGGAACTCGCTTCTCCATAATGAACCCTATATGTGAAACTAAGCTTTCCACGCACCTAGTATGCCTTTTGCTTGGTTCCTTCGCTATCATTGATCACATTTGCAAATGAGTATGATAAACCACTGATTAATGTTAGATACTTTAATGATGTTACATGTACTTACATTGTTCTCAGTGTTTGTTTAGTCAACTGAAATGAGTTGACTTAACACACTCCCATGACCACTAGCTTTTATGCAGGTAGGATTTGCATGCCTTTAATTTTTTTATTCTACCCCCTTTATTTGATTTGATACAAAAGACTAATTGATGTGATAATACAATGCAGGTCAACTTTTGACTGATTGTAACAGTGCAACCAACACTTCTGCAAGTTGTAGATCAAAACAAAGTCGGTACTTAATTAGGTTCCCATGGAAATGCTCACAGGCATTGCTGTGCTATTCGATTGACATTTTTCACATTTGAATACATGAGGGCATATCACATTTATGATGATTACACTGAATCCAAATTAAAAGATAAAACTTAAACACGAATTTCACTTGACAAGACTTATTTAGTTGGTTGACTGACTGAGATTTTACAACACACCAGCACTATAAGGTTATATAGCGCCACAAAAAAAGTTATAAGGTAAGTGATTTATGTATGAAACGTGGTTCACGATCATTGGGCGGTATAAAAAACAAACAATGAGATGGTGAGGATAATATATGAAGGTTCTCGATCAACAGGTAATGTAAAAGATACGTATAAAGGGTACTTAGATAATAAAAGATATTTAGGGTGATTGACAGTACACATTGGTTAAAAATTTTCAAGGGAAATAGGGTGTACACAAGCTGTATTTTAGAATAGATCTTAACTTCCTTCAAGAAAATGAAAATAAAAGACACATTTACTGTATCAAAAAGCTTCTTCATGTGCTGAACATTGTAGTTACAATCGCGTGTAGGTTGGAGATTGAAAAAATCTATCAGAAAGCGCTTCACGGTAAAGGGTTTGTGCAAGAAAAGCACTCAGGTGGATCTTCACCCTTTAATATGTAAGAGTGGGTTATATAAGTATGACCAATTCTATTCATGCAATGATTACTTCCTCCTTACAGATGGTTCTGTGGGGGAGGTGGCCATTTGCCTATGGAGGGTTTGACCACATGGAGCTTGTTATTGACAGCATCATTCCATGATGCCTGCCACTTACTAAATAAGGATTTTGTGATGCAAGGTTTAAAATCAGTATATGGTATTTTAAAATCAGATAGTTGTGGAGATGGGGCTGTTTTGGCAACACGTTCTACTCTTTCATTATCTTTAATACCAACATGATTGGGTAACCAACAGTATATTATATTGTGAGAGGTACACAGCTCGGCATGTTAAATGAGAATATTGGCCAATAATGAGTTTTCCAACTTCATATTGTGGAGTGACTGAAATATTGATAGTGAATCGGAGATGATTGAGTTTAAAATATTTTTGGCTTTGATATATTTCAAGATCAATTGCCCTGATTTCTGCTGAAAAAACCAATGCACCATCTGGCACATGAAGTTTTGTAGTATGATTTCCACTAATGAAGGCTGCAGCAGCCTTTTCACCATCCTTTTCACCATCAGTATAAATTCTTGTGTAGTTCTTAAATTTGGAGAGAAGTTACCTAGAAGAGGTATGAAAGATAGAAGAATCTGTCCTATATGCAGAGCAAAAAGTACTTTGGGTTGTTTTACAAGCCAGGGAGGTATTACAGAAACAAATTGCTTCTGGATTTTTAAAAGGTAAATTTTTTCATTGTCAAAGCAGGGTGATATTCTAATGCCAAAAGTAGGAATTACAATTGTTTTTTTTTGGTATAAAGTTTTGTAGTTGGGTTTGAAAACAGACACAAAAGCAGTGGTTCTCAAACTTTTTTGATCGCGACCCTAAATACCATCTTTTGTGTCCCAAAATGCAGTACCAGTATAGGGTCGTGAGGGTCCTCGTGTCCCTCATTTGGGTCGCGACCCGGGGTTTGAGAAACACTGGTTTAAAGGGTTTTATATCAATTTTAGGGTATATTGTAAAGATAATGTTTCTCTGTGATGTGATAGGGGTGGCTCATTTGCTTCAACCAAAAGACTTTCAACTGGGGATGTTCTAAAGGCTGCCAAAGCAAGCTGTATTGCCTGATGGTGAATTGGGTCAAGCATCTTTAAATATGACTTTCTGGTTGAACTTATTTAGTTGGTATTTATTTCTGAAAGTATTGCCACCTGTATGTTTTTCTGACATTTTGATTGATATTTCATCCTGTATTGTTACTTACAGTGTACTGAGAATTGTTTTTTTTTAAAAAAAAAAAAAAATGTAGCAAAATATATGACTTTTATTAAAAGTTATGAATTTCATAATTTTGATTTCTGGTCATTAACTGCTGTTTTTGACGATAAAATGAGGGATATATAAAAGTTTAATTTACCAATTTTGAGCATGATTTATTTTATTCCCCTTCAGCAAATAGGGGCCTATTTTGGGGGTATTTTTTTAAAAGAAAAAAATGGGATAAACACCTACCCCCTATGTAATAAGCAGGTTCACGAGTTACCCAGGTGTGCTATAACGAGGGAGCTGTGTAATTGGATACAAATTTGAATGAAGGTATGTGCTAAGATTTTGTTGAATGATATCTCGCCTGCTTCACTACTAGATAATTCAAACACTTGGCATAGCCAGTGTAGTAAGAAAAGAAAGTCAATACAACCACAATTTACTTTTACCAGGTGTCAACATAAGTGATAAATGTGAATGCACACACAAAATTGGATGGTCATACATGCAACAATGTCAGGAAACTGAGCTAAAAGTGATCAAGAGTGTCTTGCGTACTTTGCAAAAGAGATTATGATTGCTGTATGTAACTAACAACAATATGAGAGAGAGAGAGAGAGAGAGAGAGAGAGAGAGAGAAAGAATTATAGCATAAACTTTCACTGGATCCCATTACACAACATGAGTTCCTTGAAGGGACTGCTGCTCTTCTGAGTGAAAAGAATTTCCAGGAATTCAAGATAAGACCATTTCTTCCTTTTAACTGTCGAGTGTTGAAACAATCTCAGATATTCTTCAGCGATAATTTTTTTCTTCAAATTAGCTGCCATGGTGCACATATTTGATGTCAGCTTGCCACCATTTTCATTTAGTACAAAGTAGACATCATTAGGAGTGTTTTGGTGAAAAGCCCATGTTGTAATCATCCATTCAGAGGGAGTAGTGACAATAAGAATTTTAAGACAGTTGTTGTGGCAGCCATATTGGATGTACAACTGGTACCATTTTCACTTAGGACAAACAAGGTATCATCATAAGTCTATTGGTGAAAACCCCATGTAGATATAGCCATCCATTTGGAAGGAGAAGAGAATACAATATTTTCAAGATATGACTTTCCATTCAGGAGTAGCAATAACATGATTTTCAAGATGGCTACCATGGCGGCCATAATTGACATCAGATTGGCACTATTTTTATTTAGGACCAACTTGACTTCATAAGAAGTCTTTTAGTGAAAATCCCATGTTGATATGACCATCCATGTAGGAGGAGTAGCATCAGCAAGATTTTCAAGATGGCCACTGTGGTGTCCATATTGGACATCAGGTCGGCACAATTTTCATTTAGGCCCAACTAGATATCATAAGAAGTCTTTCAGTGAAAACGCCATGTTGATATGATCATCCATGTAGGAGTAGTAGCAATAACAAGATTTTTGAGATGGCTGCTTTGTTGGCCATATTGGATATCAGATTGGCACCGTTTTCATTTAGGACCAACTAGACATCATAAGAAGTCTCTCAGTGTAAACCCCATGTTGATATGACCATCCATTCAGGAGGAGTAGCGATAAGATTTTCAAGATGGCTGCCATGGCAGCCATATTGGATGTCCAAGAAGCACCATTTTCATTTAGGACCAACTACAGCATGGGATGAATGTGTGTGTAAAGTTTTATGGCAATCCTCCAAGTAGTTTAGAAGGAGTAGCAATAACAAACTTGTGCTGTTGGACGACGGACAAGATGACCAATAGAGCTAACAAAAGAATTGGATAGTGATCAAAACGGCTCTACTCCTTGGAGAATACATTACTGTGCATTAAAATGATTTCATCCCATCATCAACAGCAGTAAATAGACTTTTATTACCACAGAAATTAATGTGAAAGCATCTCGAGGTCTACCTGCTAATAGTGTCTCAGACTACACACTGAAGCATCATGTGACCATATTATTATTAGTCACAATTTATTTTAGACAGGGAAACCCCTCTGTTTATCTAAGCTTGACCATCTTAAAATGTGATTTCTGGCCTATTTACATTTAATACAATCTTAATTTTAAATTTATGATTTTCTGACATTTTGAATCAGAGAGAAAAAACAAATTCAAATTAAAATTGATGAAAATTTAGAAAACAGTGCTCTCTGAAGTGTTGCCCCTAATTTTACCTGCTAACATTAATTGTATCCTCTAATGAAAATTTGTACAATCTATTTTGAGCTGACCCAATGAAGTGTCAGATGAATATTTGCACATATACTATAAAATCCATGTCTGACTGAAGAAGGATGTCCATAGATCAAATAAGGTCAATCTGTTTGAAACAAATTATTGTTAGTTTCCTGTCAGAGTATGCATTTTGCTTTAAAAACTGCTGCTTTCCAAGCTTCTGCCAATCCATGGCCTGCCCACTATGCATGCACTGGAGGCAGAACGGGGGACATGATATCAAGATAAAAGAAGATTCTTGTCATATACATTACTTTTGTTTTTCTTACTATGTGGGTCACTATCCTCTCATTATATCATATTTATGTTTTGCATCAAGCTATGAAATACAGTCCAATATTGTTGGGTACACAATTGTATTTACATCGTACATGTCTGGTACACCATTCTGCCATTAAGGTAAACCTTACTTTTTGAAGGTGAGAAAGACAGTCAAACAAGGAAGTACTCTTTTATTTCATGAAATAAAAACAGCCCCAAAATACCTGTATGTAAAACAACAATCTAATAAAGAGACACTCCAGCATCCTCTAACAAACATTTCAAGGTTGCTCAAATTTGTGTATCTTCATCCATATTTGATTGCACATTAGCATCATTTGTCTAGTTTTGAAAGGCCCCTATGCCAGAATGCTTTGTGTCAAAGTTGGTAAAATTCTATTTAGCATTTTTTAAAGATAATGTTGTGTAAATGTTTTCCTACTTTTAGTAATGGCAGCCATATTTGAGGATTCATTGGCATCTTTTGTATAAATCTGACAGGAGTTCAAGCTAGGATGCTTTCTGTCAAATATGGTCAAATTCTGTTAAGCAGTTATTAAAATAAAGTTACTGAAGTTTTTTTTTATTTTTTAGTAAAAGTAGCCATTTTTGATGGCAGAATGGTATTATTTGTACCGAAGTGAAAGCTCTTCATGTCAGAATGCTTTCTGTCAAATTTGGTCAAATTCTATTCAGTGATTTTGGAGAAGTTTTTTTAAAGGTCTTTCTATTTTAGTAACAGTGGCCATATTTGATGGCAGATCACCATCATTTGTGCAACCTTGCAAAGTCTTCATGCCAGTATGTTTTCTGCTAAGTTTTATCACATTTTATTCAGTGGTTTTGGAGATGTTGTTTAAGGGTTTATCTGTTTTTATTAATAGTGGCCATATTTAATGGCATCTCTGTCATATGTACAAATGTGAAAGGTTTTCATGCCAGGGTGCTTTCTGTCAAGTTTGGTCAAATTCTATTCAGCAGTTTTTGGAGAAGTTTTTTAAAGCTTTTTCTATTTGTAGTAACAGTGGTCATAATTGTTGGCAGATCAGCATTTGTAAAAATTGGAAAGGTCTTTGCGCCAGGGTGCTTTCTGACAAATTTAATCAAATTCTGCTCAGCAGTTTTTAAGTAGAAATCATTTAATGGTTTTTCTATTTTTAGTAATGGCGGCAATATTGGATGGCAGATCAGCATCACCTGTACAAACCTGAAAGGTCTTAATGCCAGGATACTTTATCTTAAGTTTGGTAAAATTGTATTCAGAGGTTTTGGAGAAGTTGTCATTTAAAGGTTTTTCTATTTTTAGTAATTTCAGCCATATTTGATGACGGATCAGAATTTTCTGTAAACATTTGAAAGATCTTTGTGACAGTATGCCTTATGTCAAATTTTGTACAGCGGTTTGAAGAAGAAGTCACTGAAAAAAATCTTTCTATTTTTAGTAATGGTGGCCATATTTTATGGCAGATTGATATCAGTTTTACAAATTTGAAAGGCCTTTATGCCAGGATGGTTTTTGCCAAGTTTGGTTGAAACTAGTCAAGAGTTATTTGAGAAGAAGTTGAAAATAGCAATTTTTGATAGGCAACAGGCAGGTTTATGTATTTTTGGTAATGGTGGCCATATTTGATGGCATATCAGCATATTTTGTACAAAACTATGTTTTCATGCCAATATGCTTTCCGTCAAATTTGGTCAAAATCTTTTCAGTGGTTTTAGATAAGTTTTTTTAAAGGTTATTCTATTTTTAGTAATGGTGGTCTTATTTGATGGGGACATCATTTGTACAAACTTTTAAAGGCCTTTATTCCAAGATGCTCTGTGTCAAGTTTCGATCAAATTTGGTCTGGCCATTTTTGAGAAGTTAAAAATAGCGATTGTTGATGGATGCCGGACAGACACTGGACGAAGCATGAAGGATGAAGGGCCATACCATAAGCTCACTTGGCCTTATGGCCAGGTAACTAAAAATAAATTTCAAGACTCTGAGACTAAATACACAAAACTGAAGTTGTCTGGGAGTAGAGGTACTGGCCTAAATTATGAGGTCAATAATCACATAGCCTGCATGTCAAGTCCACACTCAAATGAAAAATTGTATCCAAAACTTTCATAAAGCTGTTGACAATGCTACTATGTTTTACTTTGCTTTTCCTCTAATTGACAATCATAGCTTTGATAACTAACAATGTATAAAAACAAGTGTTCAGCAGAATCTGGTGTCTCACCTACACTGATATGGAGGCACTCTACAGATATTATGTACTTCTGAGAGAGTGACAGGTGTAAGGTGAAATTGTTTGAATTTGCAACATGCACAATGAAGAGAATGTTGGCATACCTCTATGCTATTTTCATGTACTGTGGCTGAAATTTCTTTACATATTTTACTTGTGGAAATTGTACATGATCTAAGCACACAGCTGACAAAAATGGCCACTCCAGTGTGCTCGAAAAATCAGCCTGAATTACTCCAAAGTACACTATTTTTAGCAATTAAAATTGGGTAAACCAATTTAGTCAGAGTAGGCAATATCAGCTTCTGAAAGTACAATGAATGAATTACAATATCTATAAAAAATTAAAAAAGTTATCGACTCTTTTATTTACAATTTACTTTTGAAGTCCAGGAAGTGAAAATGACCAAGTGCAGCAAGCAGTTTTTTTTTATAGGTGCACATCTGAAGTAAGACCAAGCTGTATACTCTATAACCCATGTTGCACCCATCAATCATACATCAAAATAAAGAGAATTAAAAGTTCTTTTAATAATAACTAAGACATACAAGGTCTATTTTAAATAGCCAGGATAACCAGTGAGGAAAACCTGGGAAATTCTTTTTCTTTAAAAATCTAACCCTATGCAAAATACGAAACTGTAGAACGCCAACTATGTGCTGGGATATGCCCCCCATCCCCCTCATGTGACTTGCAAAAAGACAAAACCTTAATGTTGACTACAATAGCCACTGGAAATGTGATACCTATGTCTCAGCATGCTTATGCAGGTGAAACAATAATGATCATAATGGTTTGCAATGTTCAAAGTTTGCCAAAGACCAAGGTGGAAAAAAAAAATCTTAACTATAGGGCAAAACTTCACTTGTACTCTGACAAACATTTGAACAAGAAACCAAGTATGATCTCTATATATATTGTCAAGTTTATTCAGTTATCTGGACTCTGTGAAGGTCCCCTGAATTAATAATATGATCTTAACAAGCCATTTAAAATTAACAAAGAGGGACAATGGACAACTATTAAAAAAGAATGTTTCTTTATATGAGGGGTGAGGGAAAAATGTGTTCTGCATCTGTATGCTTGTCAGTATAACCCTTGTATCTGAGTTTCATAAACTTCCAAACAAACATTTAACACCGCTGACCATGATGCTTAAATAGGCAAAAGGCAGACAAGACATCAACTTCTTGCGTATCAGCTTTTAAACTTTAGACCTAAATTAATATTATCCTCAAGTTTCAGCTGATTACAGCAAACTGATGTTGAAGATATGTGACTTCAACAATTTTAACAGAAAACATTGTTTATAATGAAGAAACATACTTTCTTTTGAAGCAAGTGATACAGGGAAGACATGAACTCCTTGCATAACGGTATACAGTAAAACCTGTCTTGAGAGACCACCCCTTCTGCCAACAAAAAACAGTCTCTCAAGACAGCTGGTCTCTTATAATAGCTTTGTGCGAGATGATCAGTTTTCAAGGTCAAAATTCAACAGGGCTTAAGAAGGAAAAATATCCTCAATTACTGTACATGCATTTTATTCTTTATTCTTAGTTTTTGTCAAAATATTGCATTAATTTCATCTCAAAATAATTTTATGTAGCACTGAAGATTTACATCTATCATGAAACATTCACATTTATATTTAAAGATTAGGTGTACATGTATTTGCATATGAATTGCAAAATTATCTAGGGTAATATTTATTTATCCTGTCCATAAGTTAACTTTACATGTCCATAAATTTAAGAGTTACTTCAAATGTAGCATAAGAATTGCACAGTTAGTTATGATAACACTTAATCATCCTGTGTATGGATTAGCAGTTTTGATCAGGCTTTGGGTAAATAAGAAATATATATGTATCAATGAAGGAAATAACTTAATTCACCAATGATATAAAAACATGTATGACCTGTAGGTTTTAAAAAAACTGGTAGCCAGACTCAACTTCTGTTTTGTTTAGAACAAACCTTCCTAAGCAGTCATGTTTACAAAGGATTAAATAAAAATATCAGTGTGTTTATCTCCGGTCTTGTGATGTGGTTATTCATAGCAGTATTAGAACAATCTGCACTTTGCTTGCAGACTCTCCTAAGCGGTCGTGGTTACAAAGGATAAAATAGAGGTATGTGGTGTTTAACTCTGTTTTTGTGATTCGGTCATTCATAGCGGCATTGAATCACTTATTTTGCCTAAAGATTGTGGTCACATTCTGCAGGTGGTCACTTAAGACAGTACATAATAAAATCGATCCATGCAAGACAATTGAGGTCGTAAATGACAAGTGGTCGCTCATAGCAGAGGTCGCTTAAGACAGGTTTTAGTGTATAAACGTTAGACCTATGATAATATTACATCAAAGTTTCAGTTGAAGGCAGCTACAAATGTAGAAGAGATGTGACTTTAAAAAACGTAAAAATTGAGCAATGTTCACAATTATGAACCAAGCTTTCTGCTTAAGCAGGTGCGACAAGGAAAACAGGAACTCCTAGCATATCAGTGTATAATCTTTAGACCCATAGTAGTATAGTCCTAAAGTTACAGCTGAATGCAGCCAAGTCACTTTCAAAACCTTTAATACAAAACCTGAACATTGGTCACCATAATGCTTAAGCAGGTGAGAGACAGGTAAGACAGGTACTCCTAGCATATCATGGCATATACTTTATGCCTATAGTTTTATTATCAAAGAGTTTCACTTGAATGCAGCAAATGATGTAGATGATATATGACTTTCAAAAACTTATATGCAAAACTTTTAAATTTTTAATGCTGCTCTTGCAAAAAAGTTACTACATAGCTGAGACAAAAAAAAAACAACATACATACAAAAATCACAAAGTCATTCAGACTTTAATCCGTACTTGATTGTTTCCAAAATATTTGCTGAATCTGCAAGGCAGAAGATGGAAGATAATCGCTATCATTCCCAAGTACAAGATGGAAGATAACCATTATCATTCCAAATTACAAGATGGAAGATAATCATTATTATTCCCAAGTACAAGATGGAAGATAATCATTATCATTCCCAAGTACAAGATGGAAGATAATCATTATCATTCTAAAGTACAAGATTAAAGATAATCATTATCATTCCCAAGTACAAGATGGAAGATAATCATTATCATTCCCAAGTACAAGATGGAAAATAATCATTATCATTCCCAAGTACAAGATGGAAGATAATCATTATCATTCTAAAGTACAAGATGGAAGATAATCATTATCATTCTAAAGTACAAGATGGAAGATAATCATTATCATTCTAAAGTACAAGATGGAAGATAATCATTATCATTCCAAATTACAAGATGGAAGATAATCATTATCATTCCAAATTACAAGATGGAAGATAATCATTATCATTCCAAAGTACAAGATGAAAGATAATCATTATCATCCCAAATTACAAGATGGAAGAAAATCATTATCATTCCAATTACAAGATGGAAGATAACCATTATCATTCCAATTACAAGATGGAAGATAACCATTATCATTCCAATTACAAGATGAAAGATAATCATTATCATTCCAATTACAAGATGGAAGATAACCATTATCATTCCAAGTACAAGATGGAAGATAACCATTATCATTCCAATTACAAGATGGAAGATAACCATTATCATTCCAATTACAAGATGGAAGATAATCATTATCATTCCAATTACAAGATGGAAGATAACCATTATCATACCAAAGTACAAGATGAAAGATAATCATTATCATTCCAAATTACAAGATGGAAGATAACCATTATCATTCCAAATTACAAGATGGAAGATAACCATTATCATTCCAAATTACAAGATGAAAGATAAACATTATCATTCCAATTACAAGATGGAAGATAACCATTATCATTCCAATTACAAGATGGAAGATAACCATTATCATTCCAATTACAAGATTGAAGATAACCATTATCATTCCAAAGTACAAGATGAAAGATAATCATTATCATCCTAAATTACAAGATGGAAGATAACCATTATCATTCCAAATTACAAGATGGAAGATAACCATTATCATTCCAAATTACAAGATGGAAGATAACCATTATCATTCCAAAGTACAAGATGGAAGATAATCATTATCATTCCAATTACAAGATGGAAGATAACTATTATCATTCCAAAGTACAAGATGAAAGATAATCATTATCATTCCAAATTACAAGATGGAAGATAACCATTATCATTCCAAATACAAGATGAAAGATAATCATTATCATTCCAAATTACAAGATGGAAGATAATCATTATCATTCCAATTACAAGATGGAAGATAACCATTATCATTCTAAATTACAAGATGGAAGTACAAGATAGAAGATAATCATTATCATTCTAAAGTACACATGTCCCTCTTTGTCACATTTACAGCAGGCAAGACAGAAACAGTACATGAACCTGTACATCATGTACTCTCTCTCTCTCTCTGTGTATATATTCCCATTTATAACCTGTACCCAACTGCACACAGTGCAGACCCAGATCTGTCATCCCATAATGTGCTGTTTACTTGAAATTATACAAAGAATCAACAGTGTAGACTCAAACTTGCCATCCCACAATGTGCTGTTTTCTTGAAATTATACAAAGACTCTACAGTGTAGACCCAGATCTGATAGTGCATCATGTGACAGTACATCTTAGTGTACACTGTTCGAAATGGGGTGCGTGTTAAACACAAGAATTGATACTTCCAATGCTTAAATAAAGTAACTTGCTGGCAATGAAGTATCACATGACCTAAATGTTTCATACCTGGCCACACCACCATAATCTAGACCCTCTTCTCCTTTGAATATGATGTATAACCTCCGCCGCAAGTCAAATGGCTGGAGCCTCATAATCTACAAAGACATAAGGAAACAATACACATATGCCTAGGTTTCACTCACATGGAAATAATCACATAACGTTTTTAAATACCTGAAACCATTACCTGATTATAATAACGAAAGAACATCCACTACCTCACAAATCCAGCCCTCCATTAACCACATCTTTTGGAGCAATTTTGCAATAAAAGTACTTAAATGCCATCTTCTTGCTAAAGGGATTGTTGCCAAATCCCATCATTCATCAGTTACTTACTGGAGTGGAAGTGCAAGCCCTTCCAGGGATGTAACTGCAGGGAGGGCTTGGGAGGGAGTATCCATATTATGATTGGATAAATATTATTGAAGAAACATTTGTTACTCCAAAAATTGGATTCTTTTTCAAATATATTACCTGATCTTAATACATTATAAGAATAGGAGTGATTACATCCCTTCCCCAAGAGCTGGCCCTAGCTTTGGTCTACTAACACACATGAAGAAGATTCAAGTGAAAGCAATAAACCCAATTCCCATGATGAGGCTGTGCCGTCATTAATGGGGTCTGTGATTGTCTGGGCAGCTGACAGTGGACCCATTGTCTGGGCAGCTGACAGTGGACCTACCAGATTTAGTACCCTTCTCTGTGAAGCTTGATCATGACGGCAGAATCTTCAGAAGGTTGACTGTGTATGCCAGCCAACAGACTCAACAGGGTCTCAAATCAAAACATTATGTTCAAAAGCAAGGTATGTCATGAAGCACATCTGAAACCTGAGATGCCTGAATATGCTGAGCAGATCACCCACTTTAGCCAAGAGGTCAAGGCTTTGGGAGTTATGGCTTGCTTCCCTGCCTTCACAGGGAGGAAGAGTCATTGTTGGGCCCCATGTTTTCTTTGTGTTTCAAGTAGCACCAGAGAATATGAACTGGGTCTTGCAGAGCAAATTATCACTTTCTGATTACCTGTTGACAGCAACCTGTTCTTGGTTACATAACACAGTTGCATCATCAGAACAACTGAGCCATCTGAATGGAACTGAAGATAGTTCAGGTTCACCAACAGGTCATAAAATTCACTCACCCTGCAGGCTTTAGCTAAGGCTATCCAAAAAATGTCTTGTATGATAGTTCTGTGATGTTCTGGACAAGGGTTTGAACTGATAAGAGCTAAGCCATGTCAAAACCCCAAGAGAGATTCCATCTGGGGAACAAGGTGAGTGACTAGGGCCGATTCAGACTGAAATTTGTCACTTTGTGCATCAAGTCACCATTGTATACCTGTCATGACAATGAAAAATGACTATGTCATGTAATGAACCAAAAAGGGTAAAAAGAATACACCAATTATTATTATTTTTGAACATTGGAGTAGATAATTAAGTTAGCTAATCATATGCTGAAATAGACAATTGATGTGCAAAATATTTATCTACAAGAAAACTGATGGAGTACCATAACGAATCCAAGTCTTGGGACAGGAAAAAATAATTATTTTTGGTGTCTGAAGATTTACATACATGTAAAAAATATAACTTTTTGGTGTCCTAACACTTACAGATGTAACAAAATTTGAGGTGTGATTGACAAGATCAATACACAAGGAGTGACCAGCTTTTGATCAATTATTTTGATACATTTTGGTTTTATTCTTTTTACTTGACACCAACTGTAATTTCAACAGGATATTCATTCCACTGTTTATTTTGGCATGGTGTTTGTTTCAGCGCATAGCTTTGAATATAAATGTTGGGTCTGTCAGGTGGTAATATGTCTTTTGTTTCACAGGTGTTGTCTCATGGATATCTCTGCTCGAAAATGCATATGATCTGATGACTCAGCAGTTGTTTAAAAACTGACATCCTAAAATTTTAAGTCAATTTCTGATATAAAAGGGTTATTTTTCCTGCAGCTTTCCAATCATTACACAACATACCTGCCATTTTGGTGTTGTGTTGTAACCATTTGTACTGTAACAGCCAAGATTTCTGAAACTATGCATCAAATTTGGTTTCTTCTTTGGTGGTTCATCTAACATGGCATCAGACATAATTTTAGAATTATCGTCTTCCATTTGGCAAGAAACTCCACTTCATCCTTCACTTTCTTCATTCTGCTGTTTATTCTGCACATTCGTACCACCACTGACTTGAAGTTGAAAGAATCAGTAATTTTCTGCCCAGTCATGCTTGACTATAATCTCACCATCCAGAAATGGACCAAAGTTTGTGCATGTGCCAATGAGGAAAGGGAATCAATTGCAGAACCCCTCTAGTAAACTTTTTCTGTTATAAATAGTTAGTAGGATTCCCAAGCATCCTTTTGTATTAACATACATCTGCATACTTTTGAATGGACAGAGGTATTTTCATCAAATAAGTAACCTTCCTTTTTTTATTCTTATTATTCAGTTTATCTTAACAGTTAAATAAAAATTTCATACTGTGCATAGTGCATTTTTATATGCATGACTCTGAACTAATTTGATGGAGTTCTCATGCATCACTGCTTCCAAGTGCACAAATTTGCAAAATTCTTTGCGTGATTTGTGCACTAATGCACCCTGGCAGTATCTGTGGACCAGTCTTGTCTGATTTCCATCTCGACAAGCTGATGATATTTTAAAAATTTTATCGCTAAAACAAGATAAACGATTTTACTAGTCTGGGAGGGTTAGATTTGAGAGGTAGAGGATGTTCACCTAATGTACTCTATTATGACTAAGAATGCATCTAAAGAAGAAAGAAAAAATTCTTCAACTTCAAAACTCATGTACTATCAAATATCAAAGCGATTAAAAATGGATATAACTACAACAAATAATTATAGTACGGAAGAAAACAACAAATTTATTTCATGTGATATATATTACAAAATGACAATCATTTAAAACCTGTATGCCTGTTTTGCTCACAAGACCACTGCTGAGAAATCTTAAAGAAAACTTAATGAAGTTGGAAATTAATGTCTATAGTGGTCCAACGGGATCACCCCTTCCTCAATCTGTATGGGTGACCTAAAAAAATGGCAATGGCTGTAGTTAAACGTTTGATATTTATAAATCAAAAAGTAAACTTAACATATAAGACATGTAAAAAAAATATATAAAAAAAGATATCATTCTAGAAGCTACCATCAACTTGAATACTTTACCTGACCAAATGAATCTTCAAACATGCTTTCTCTGGAAAGGGTTATTTTAACATGGCCTGGTAAGGAATTTGAGGAACAAAGATATCTAAACTGTCCAAGCTTCCATTTAAAACTTCTTTCATACTGAACTGGGACTCCAAACTGACCCTTGGGGCTGAAATGTTTTTAAAAGATATTGTTTTCAGGCAGAAGACTAGTAAGGCAAATAAAGAACTTTATTACCATTGCACCTACTGGTCCTTGAGTATAAATGTACAAACCAATTACTTCAACAGCAAATAGACCTGGGATTTAATTTTATCTTCTGTATTCATTTTTTTATTTTAGAAAATAAATTTTAACGAGATGCTAATTTTCTCCATATCAAGAACTTTCTTTTCTTTTCATTCTGATTGACCCGAGATTAGTAACTCTTTCAAGCTAGCAAATAGCAATTCTCACAAAAATTTAATATAAGTGCATGCCCAAAAAATATTTTTCATTACTTCTGATTAAATACAACTTAAATGAGAAGAAATTAATGCACAATTATGTCTCGCCTAAAAATAAGCCTGAGAGAGAGAGAGAGAGAGAGAGAGAGAGAGAGAGAGAGAGAGAGAGAGAGAGGGAGAGAGAGTTAGCTTCATTAAGATTCAACTACTATCAATCTTACCCCTTTGAAGGGCCCCCTCTGGGATCCTGGAATGTTGTGTTTTTTGTATTGTGATCAACAAAGTAGCGTACACCCTCTCCTGTATATCTCATTTCCCAGCCCTCTGGTAGTGGATCCTCTTGTATTATCCTTTAAAATAAAAGAAAAAAACCCCAGAGATTATGTAAATGTCAAATGTAAACCATGCTTTTTCAAAATTTGGTTGAAAATAAATAGCAAGAATATTTTCAGATGGTGAGAAAAAATCTAAATAAAAATTGCTCAATTACAAGCTCTGTGGATACAACATGAACAAGTCTGACTACCCTAAATTGACTTCCCACAGCCGTAATCTTGAGGTAGGTATAGTCAAACCTGCTTTAAAGGTCAACTCTATTAAGCTATCATCTATCTTAATCAGCCACTTTTTTTAAGGTTCCTTAAAACTAAATGAATGTAGACATCAACCTTTTTTTAGGAAGCCGCCAGTCATAAAAGGCCACAATTTTATCTTTCCAAAGGTGACTGCTTAAAATGCATATGACTGTATCTCAAACTCCTCCAAAATTGTACATAATTGTTCTTCATGCTGGCATTTATGAAATTTCAATCTCATATATCCATGTAATCATATATGTGACTTTGGATTTTTCTTTGACAAACCTGGAGATGAAGCCAAATAAAACACTCTTTCCAAAATATCACCAAGTTTGATCACCTGAAGCTGCTGATTTCAAACCCTACTGATAAAATAATTTCAAATATTGGAACACAAGAGTGAATGGAACAATGACTTGTTTAGACAAAAGATTATACACCCCATCCCTTCCTGCCATCATCTTCAATATGGTTGGGAAATAATAGATTTTAACCAAATAATGTTGTACAAGAATGAGCATCAGTAAACAATAGAAACACAAAAGAGCTGAAACACAACAAGGTTTTAAGAAATCTATGACTTACCCTTGAGTTCGTGGGTCCTCCCACTGGGTTGTTCTGTTTTTGTGATTCACAAAGTACACTCTTCCATTAGCATCCACTCTTTTCTCTACAAAACATAGCAATGCAAAAATTATTACTTAAAAGTGGTCAACACAGTAAAAACAAGAACCCTATTTTGTCGAGGCTGCCTTTTTATCTTATCAAGAAAAGACATACTAAAAAAGAAACTTTAACATCGAGATCAATCTTGGGTGTGGATGGATGTGCAAACAGACATGCACATGGATGCTACACTTCTGCCAAGCCCATGTTAACAGTGACTTCCAGTGCTACTCCTCCATAACACAGCTTAGTGCTGTTAGCCAGATCAAATGAAGATAAATCAGGCAGTTGGGGTACAGGTTATGGCTTTAATTTTCAATTTATAGTTTCTACTTAATATGTTTTTTTGCGAGACCTAGTGAAACATAAGATACCTGTGCTAGGTATTGTTCATGAAAAAACAGTTTTATGATTCTTTCATGAATCTTCCAAAAAATAACAAGCAGTCCTTATAGCTGCTGTACAGTCCATTCTTTTTATCAGGTTGGATACAGAACCCAAATCCTTTTATGAAAAGGACAATATTTGTATATACAGAACCACATTTATTTTGGGGCATAAAAAGATCAATTTTCATTATTCTATGGAATGTTCACACGTACCCCATCCCTCAGGTAGTGGCCCTAGACTGTCATTTTCTGGTTGAACAGCCATATTTGGATACAAGTATCTGTTCTGGAGAGCCTCCATAGCTGTGGCTGTTGTGCGGTTATTCCGCCAGTCTTGCCAATTGTGCCAGTTATTTACCAGATCTGTGTTGGGACGTTGCCAGGTAGTTGTTCGGGTGTTGTGATCCACATAGTACACTCGACCTCTCGCATCCACTCTTCGTTCCCATCTGAAACATTAGACAAGTCACTTGCTAATCACTAAGTTATATTTGAATGGGAAATTTTTATTCTATAATAGTTGTTTTCAATGGTATATTTGAATGGGAAATTTTTATTCTATAAGTTCTTTTCAATGGTAAAGCTGTTTTTTTAAATTTTTAACCTACCTTAACAATATTAAAGTTAAAGAGAAAGTTTCAAATTGTATTTGCTTTGGTTGCATGGGACTAACAAGGTCTAGCCCATCTCTTTCTTCAAAGTGCTAGCAGAAAAGGTAGAAATAATGAATATGTAAATATAGATTTCAACATATAACATTTCTTCTCTTACTTCTTTTTCTTCACTGTAGCAAAAGCAGTGGTAAAAGAAATGGTATGTATTGTGTACAAAGAAAATAGTCTAACACATAATTAAACATACCCTGGAGGTAAAGGCTGTGGTCTCTCCCATGTGGTAGTCTTTGTGTTATGGTCCACATAATAAAAACGCCCTTGTGCATCTTTTCTCGCCTCCCATCTGTAACAATGCAACTGTTTTTTAACATACAAAGCGAAACCTTGCTATAATGTGTTTTGTCATAAGAAGAATTCAGATATAACACAGACATAGCTTGGATCCCAAATTTGTACAACCTCTGCATCTATTTCTCCTGATCAATTACTTTTAGACTTACTGAACCAGCCTACATATGGTGACCTACATGTGCTGGTATATTAAACATAATATTTACAAGAATGAAGATTGCAGATTGGCTGTACATAATTACTGAAAAAAAATTAATTTTTCAGAAGCTTATGTATGGGTAAATTATATGAAATAGTAGGCTTGAACCTAAAACCATTTTAATTTTATTGTTGTCACCACAGGTACTACTGGATATAATGGGGAGGTGTCATGGAGCCAGATTTTTGAATGTGGGCACCTTCAAGAGAATTTTTCCCCAAAATGAACCTCAATGCATATCATTTTCATAGTTTTACTAGTTTCCTCTTGGATAGATCATGCATAGGATGTAAGCTCGATTTGCCAGTATTACCACAAAAGTATAGTAATTTGACAAAATATTAACATTATGGACTTTGGGAACTGAATTAGTTATCTGTGCCCTATACTGAATTATCACAAAGTTTTATTGACAAAGTAAATGAGATTGATTTGTTTATCTGGCATTGTATTCTTGAAGAAAAAATTGTCTAAACACTTTTTCTTCACATGAATAGAGATGTTACAAGTTTCTATTTGTGAATTTTCATTTCAAATACATTAATAGTAATTGTTTTATGTTGTTAGCCTGTTATTTTTGAATGATGTCACCACTTAAAGAGTTGATAATTGTTAATCTAATTTGGGTTAAATCTTTAACAATCAAGAGCCAATAATTCTTTAATTCTTTTTGTGTTCTATTCAATGAATTGTGTCCAACTGTTGTACAATCCAGGACAAACAATTACCTACAAATGCTTGCTCACCAAATGACATACACATGCATCCACCAAACCATGTTGTTGTTAAAATAAGTTTATTACCCAAATTGATAGATCAATTAAATTAGCAACCTAATTAAGTAATTGCAAATCATCAAAGTTAATCTCACAGTAAAAGGTTGTTGCAACAATCAGGTGCCATTTTTTAAGAACAAGAGGCCCAAGTTGACCTGATGTCACTAACCTGATATAAACTTGTATTAAAGGCAAATGTAGCAACAAGACAGGGGACATGGGTTGAAATTGGTTGGTTGGTTTTTAATGGCAATTTCAGCACCTTATTTGACCGTATCATGCTGAGGAAATGGGAGCTAAGTGCTCTACCAAATGACATACCATGACTCACCACCTTGGATTGAATGACACCCATGTCCAGGATAATTTCCAGTTATTTGCTAGAAATTGGTGGTATCTGACATGTTGAACTATGTGTCTACTTTGAGTAACTTTAGCTAGACTATATGGAACATTGGCATCTTTTGCATGAATGTCAAAGGTGTTCATGCCAGGACTCTACCTATCACATTTGATCTGATATGATTGGTTAGCTAGCTTTATTGACACTTTTAACACATGAAAGGCTATATAATGTTAAGCAAATGGGAACTATGTGCTTTTCCCAATGACAAATTTGAGGCAGACAACATGGGCTGGCCAGGGCAGGTAATAAACCTGGAAATCTGGATTTCAAGTCAGATGCACTACAACTGAGCAACCATGGCTCCCCAATCTGATATTGTATGGCAGTTTGGGAGAGAAAAAGTTGTTCTATGATAGTTTTGTATATATTAGCAACACCAGCTACAGTTTATGCAAGACAAGTATCATTTTAGATTTTACACCTAGTTGCTATGGAAGCTACACCATTACTAGGAGAGCCACCTCAGACACAACTTTGATAGAGCATATTCTAAGAAACAGTCATACCAAGTTTGATCAATATTGGCTTGGCAATTCTGAAGATGCTGAAAATCAGTTTTCCATATGATTGCTATTGAAGCCACACCAATGCTAAGGAGCCAAATTGGACACTACTTTTATAGAGCATGTCTTAAGAAACACTCCTACCAAGTTTGATAAAAACTGGCTCAGCTGTTAAACAGAAGAAATCTAAAATAGCTTTCCCACCTGTTTGCTACGGAAACCACACCACTGCTAGCAGAACCACGCAGAACACAATTTTGACAGAACATGTCCTAAGAACATCCCTACCATGCTGGCTCAGCCATTTTGGAAAAGCTACAAACAGGTTTTCCATATAGCTGCTATATCAGTCACAACATTGCTGGATGAGGAACTCCAAACACAATTTTGATAAAGCATGTAATGAGAAAGATTCCTACTAATTTTGAATGAAACTGGCTCATCAATTCTAGACAAGTAAAAATAGGTTTTCCAAAAAGATACTAAGCAAGCCACACCCTTGGTAGGGGAGCCACCCCTGATGCATAAGCAGCTGCATTTGATTTGCAACAAACTTACAACACTGGCATTGATGTTTTCTGATCGAATGCCTAGAACAATCAGGTTGCATATCTAGGTCAAGAACACAGTCCCCATTTTCTCCAGAACAGCCAAGAATGTGACAAAATCAAGATGGTATGAGAAACAAAGAAAAATTCTTGGTGTCTTCAGTTCTTGTCCAAGAAAAATATCCATAGTATGATTTGTAATCATCTATTTCATCATTCTTAAAGAATTCACTAACAGAAATAGGTTGAACTTCAGCCATCTTGGATCCCTGTGTTGTTTTCTTGGTGCTTTATTTATTTTAGTTACATTTGCTGCTCATGTGCACACTGACATGTGACCAGGCTCAACACGCCTTCTAGTTTCTAAATTGCTTATGCAGCCTTTGATAGAGCAGGTCCTAAGAAACATTCATAGCAAGTTTGATTTAACTTGGCTCAGCCATTCTAGAGCAAAAAAATGGAAAAACAAAGCCACACAATTATTGCCGGGGGGAGGGGGGTAAAGGAGGGGGCACAATGCACAATGTTGACACAGCATGCCCATACAAACAATCCCGCCAAGTCTGATCAAAATTGGCTCATCTCTTTTGCTGCTGTTGAAGTTAGGTTTATCAAATGGTTGCTATGGCAGCCATATTGTTGCTTGGACAGCGACCTTGGTGAAAATTCTGATAAAGCATGTCCCAAGAAACACTCCTACTAAGTTTGATCTAAACTGGCCCAGCCACTGTAAAGAAAAAGTCAAAAATAGGTTTTTCCACCCAGTTGCTATAGAAGCCACAACACTGCTAAGGAAGCCACCTCAGACTCAATTTTGATAGACCATATCCTAACATATATTCACACCAAGTTTGATTGAAACTGGCCCAGTGGTTTTGAGAAGTTTAAAATGGTATTGTTATTGGATGACAAAAGATGCATGCCAGACATAGACCATACCATAAACTCACCTGGCCTTATGGACAGGTGAGCTAAGTAACCCAAGTGGGCCTGATATTACCCACTGGCAACCATTGGTCTAAAATGCAAATGTAGTAATACGGCTGGTGCCTTGCGTTGAAAGACACCGATGTTAGAATAACTTCCAGCTTTTTTTAAATAGAAATTGGTGGTATCTGACATGTTGTTTAACTGTGTTTCTACTTTCATTAACCTCAGCTGGACTAGATGGTGCACTGGCATCTTTTGTATGAATGTGAAATGTGTTCACACTAGGACTCTATCACATTTGGTTTCGTATATTAATGCAGTATTTGAGAGAAAGTCATTCTATGATAAATCTTGTGCATTAGTAACAGCTAGCCATATTAAATGGGAGACATGTATCATTTATAGGTTTTACACAAGGTTGCTATGGAAGCCACACCAATGCTAGGGGAGTCACCATTGAAACAACTCTGATAGAGCATGTCTTAAAGAAACATTCATACCAAGTTTTATCAAAACTGGAATAGTCCTTCTGAGGAAGTAACGGAAAATAGGTTTTCCATATGTTTGGTATGGAAGCCACGCCATAGACAAGGAAGCCATGTCAGACAAAATTTTGATAGAGCATGTCCTAAGAAACATAACTCTCAAGTTTGATCGAAATTCGCTCAGCCATTCTAGAGAAGAAGTAAAAACTAGGTTTTCCGTCTTGTTGCAAGGAGAGCAACTCAGAACACCATCTTGACTGAACATGTCATAAGAAACATTCCTACCAAGTCTGATAAAAAATGGCTTCGCTGTTCTGGAGAAGAAGTCAAAAATGGGTTTTCCATATTGTGGCTATGGAAACCACACCATTTCTAGAGAACCACCCCAGACACAATTTTGAAAGAGCATGTCTTAAAACTTGCTCAGCCATTCTAGAGAAGAAGTTAAAGAAAGGTTTTTAACCTGGTTGCTAAGGAAGTTACACCATTTATTGGGGAGCCACCCCAGACATAATTTTGACAGGCTGTCTTTAGAAACATTCCTACAATGTTTGATCAATGTTTGCGGAGTTGTTTTGGACAAGAAGTTGAAAATAGGTTCAGCATTTGCTATGGAAGCCACATCATTGCTAGGGTAGCTACCTCAAACATGATTTTAGTAGAACATGTCCTGAGGAACATTCTCACTAAGCTCGACTGAATCTGGCCCAGTGGTTTTGAAAAGAAGCTGAAAGCATCAATGTGGACAGATGACACATGACAGGTTTGATTTCTTGGTTTTAATGGCACTTTAAACACATCAGTGGCTATATCA
Organism: Margaritifera margaritifera; assembly: GCA_029931535.1. Lineage (NCBI taxonomy): Eukaryota > Metazoa > Mollusca > Bivalvia > Unionida > Margaritiferidae > Margaritifera > Margaritifera margaritifera. Next base: position 5,745,500 of record JAQPZY010001656.1, read on the forward strand.
TGCAGAGGAAATGGGAGCTACGTGCCTTTTCCAAGGAAACAAAGAGGCTGGCTGCCCAGGGCAGGTATCAAACCTGTTACCTCTGGATTACGAGTCTGATGCTCTAGCAACTGAGTTACAGTAGGCACATGACAGATGATGCATATCTGATGCTGGGCCGTACCATAAGCTCACTTGACCTTATGGCAACTGAAGGAGTTCTAAACCGGAGTATAATGAACAACTGCATAGTTCAGCTCTACAAAGATTTTTTTAGTCTCCAGTAGCCATTATAAACATTATCATCCAGAAAATAAGTTCAGACTAAAGTAATTATGACAATGAAATGCTGGCACCATTTCCAATTAGAGTTTGTTCTGCAATTTGTTCTCTTTACATTTAACTCATTTTAATATTGAAAATTTTAACTGGCACTTTAAAGCCAGCAGTGTGGTGACATAACATTAAACCACCCACCTAATTACCAACCTACCTAAATACTCCCCCACCCAACTACCTACCCATCTACTACTGTGACTGGGCATAAAAGACAAAACAATAAAACAGAACATTCTTTTCTACTATATCAAAGTAGAGGTACTATAACTGTAACCCAGTGATTAATGTTTTTGTATTAATTTTTTATAAAAAAAAAATATTGATCTTAAAATGTGCTTGAGAAGCTATTGGATTTGTCCATCCCTATTAGTAAAATTTTACTGGGTGAAAGTCACAGGCTTTGAGTAACCTTGTAGTGACAGCCACCAGTACATGGGTAGTTCATGCATCAATAATTGCCCTGATCAGCCACTACAGCTGAGGCCCCACATGAAAGGAATGCAGCATGCAGTCCACTCCTTTAATTCCTATATTCATTTACATGTACAATATACAGTTAACCTGCTGAGGGTAACCAATCACAATATACAATGTATAGTCATTATAAAGAAAGTTTACAATTAAATAAACATATTTTTTCCAAATGCACTGGTCAGAAAGGGCCTTCTGAGTGGACTAGGATGTATATAGCATGAAAGAATCTATCGGTATGTGGTCACAAACACAAATAATTAATCCATATTAGTCAAGCATAAAATGTAGGTCATAGTGACCTTCGGTTGTAAGGGTGTAGTATAGTAGTAACAAGAATGCATCCAATTATCAAGTTTCATAACTGGACTATAAACAGCACCCAATAATTTCAACAAAGCCATTGAAGCCTGAAATACATGCTGCTGAGCCATCTTTTTGCAATAAGGATGAACAACTTGTCAAGATGCATTCACTCACAAAGTTGATTAATTCTTGGCAGGATAGTATGCAGTAGGAAATATTGCTCACAACGAGCTTCTTTTGTTGTAAGGGTGAAGTAGTAACAGAGATGCATATCATCATAAAGTTCACGATTCTACCATGAACTGTGTCTAAGAAATGAACACCAAACACACAATTTTCCCCAAGACAGTAAGCATAAAATATGGGACATAATGACCTACTTCTGTAATGATGGAGCAGTGTTCATCAACAAGCATTCTGTAAGTTTCATGATTCTAAGTAGGATAGTATGTACACAGTAAGCCAAAGACCTTTGTGGTCATGAACTAAATGCAAAAACATAACATAAGCCAGTAAAATATGAAATGTTGGTCACAGTGACCTTTTTTGTATGGGTGAAGTACTATGAGAGATGTATACAATCAACTACTTTGATGATTCAATTATGAACAGTAAAAAACAATAAATGTAACCAAAGTCAGTGAAGTGCAAAATATGGATCACAGTGACCTACTTTTAAGATGAGAGTGTGAGGGTGTACCAGGATTATGTATGGTCATGAACATAAGCCAGTAAAATGGCAGTCAGTTACCTTCTTTTGTTGTAAGGGTGTTGTACTAATAGAGATGCATACCATGATCTAGTTTGATGAATCTGGCATGGAAAGTGCATGAGACTGAACCCATGTCAAGGAAGCATGAAATATGGGTCACAGTAACCTGATGAAGGTGAAGTACTCATCAAGATTGTATCGCCCTTACCAAGTTTCATGATTCTAGGCATAACAGTGTGTGTGTGTATATAGTGTGCAAAAAATCATTTGGTTACGAGCTTAAAGCAAAACAATTAACCTAAGACAGTAAAATGTGAAATGTAGGTCAAAGTGACTTTCTTTTGTGGTATGAGTGTAGTACTAATAGAAATGCAGTCCTCTAGTTTGATTATTCTAGCCTGAACAGAGTTTGAGAAATAAACTTGAAACTCAAAATTGCACCAGTCAGTGAAACATGAAATATGGGAAATAGTGAACTACGTTTGTGATGAGGGTGTAGTACTCATCAGGATGCATCCCCTCACCAAGTAGGGGTGAAACGATACACCTGTGCTGCGTATCGATACGATTTACGATACACAGCCTACGATACGATACATTATCGATACACATATCAACTTGAAGGTCTTTTCATCTTTAGAAGGTCCGTCAGTGGTAGGGTGGTGCCCTTGTGTGCTTGTTGACATATTGGTTATATTTCCTGTATGCAGATTACAGACAGACAGAGACATAGCATCTGCTCATATGCCGTTCTCATCCATGACAAGCTAAAAAAAATTCTAGTTTCAAACAGACTACCTGTTAGTTGTCAGCGTTTTTAATTCAACCTTTTAGGCCATTTCAGGCTGCTCCACTTGATTGGATGCATGATTCATCTTTGCCACCACGCCCTTTGTTTTGCACTGAATGAATGCTTTAAAAATATCTTATTACCAATTTCATGTCTTCACTTAAATTTTAAAGACATTATGGTGTTATCAGAAAAACAGAATAGTGTAATTTCCTCATGCATGGAAAATCCCATCTAGAACAAGTCTTTGTGTGGTAGATGAGATGACTAACAACCAAATCTATCACATTTTACTCCTCCAGATGCAAAACAACTGCTGCGGCCACAAGCATTCCCCTTCTATAAAAAATTCACAAATTTACACAAGGTGACCAAGGTGAAATCTGTCCCCTCACTGATTATGTGCTAATTTTATTTATCCTGTCATCACGTTCAGTCACTGATTACATATGTCATGTACGATTTAAGTACTTTACAGATCATTTAATAACCACTTTTACACAAAGTTTCTCTGTTGCTTTGTATCTACTTGGATCGAGTTTGGATGTCAATACTTCTGCTGTGTCACACAGAGAATAAGCTACATTAAGTTCTGATTGGTGGTTATTGTTTACCCTGGACTGGAACAAACAATAATCACCAATCAGAATTTAATGTAACATATTTCACTGTGTGACACACCAGAACTGTAGCCTTCAAGTTCAATCCAAGTAGACAAGATATGAAGCAACAGAAAAACTTCGCATTAAAGTGGTTATTAAATGACGAGTAAAGTACTTCATCATACATGCGGAACAAATCAAAATTGTCTCCTTTATGCTCAACATGCTGATGGGATAAAATAATTATCATTGAATCGGCGGTGTGTGTGTGTGGTGTGTGTGCAGATTTTGAACCACTTCACCTTGTGTTAATTTGTAGAAGGCGAGTGGGTGTTGTCAATAGTTTTGTCTTTTTTACAGACAAAAATGAATGCCTGTGCCAGTGACGGCTGCCTCAGATGAATTTTCAATTTAAAGAAAAAAAATCAAACGACTAATAATTATTCGTGACTGCTAAAAATTAAAGTTACTTGTATATGGTAAGTATCGTTTTGTATCGATTTTTCACCTCTTGCATCGATATGTGTAATGATATGGCAATAGTATCGATGCATCGATATATCGATGAATTGTTTCACCCCTATCACCAAGTTTCATGAATCTAGGTATAACAGTATATCTACAGTGTGCAAAAAACCTATTGGTCCTGATAAATACAAAAACTTTTAACCTAAACCAGTCAAATTTGAACCTAGGTCACAGTGACCTTCTTTTGTTGTAGGGGTGTGGTACTAATAGAGATTCATACAATCATACAATCCTGAAAAGAGCTTGGAAAAAACCCCGTTTAAAACACAAAAATTGAACCAAGTTCAGTGAAGTGTGAAATACTGGTCTGTGACCTACTTTTGTGATAAGGGTATAGTACTCGTTAAGATGCATCCCCTCACCAAGTTTCATGATTCCAGGTATAACAGTATTTATACAGTGTGCCAAACACCCAAACTTGACCAAGAATGTACAACTAATGTACATGCATGTACAACGTTAGGCCCCACAACCTCTTCCCAGTGTGTGTGTGTGTGTGTGTGTGTGTGTGTGTGTGAGTGTGTGTAAGGGGGGTGTAGGTGCTATGAACATCACCCAGACTGTTGCCAGGGACCTAGTAGGAAAGACTGGTTGATTTTTACTGAGGCTGTATATATATATATGTATGTGTTTTTATCTGTGTTGACACTGACACTGATGCAGAGGGTAGTACAATAGCTCACCTCTACTTTGTAGAAGAAAGCTGCTTTCATACATGTGTCTTGGCCGTGTTATCAATCATCCCACGCTCAATAGACCAGCAGATGAAAATCAATCAGTTTTTTGGAAAACAATGAATTTTATCCCTGATGTCTATTCCTAAATAAGTGGTATGAGATATTATGTGCATGTATTTAATGTTTCGTTTAAGTCTGTGTGAGTTTATTTGCAAGGAATCAAGTATTCCTATAAAAGTGGCAACTAAATGAAGGAATCTGTATGGACCCATGGAAATGTATATGCCAGAATCGATTTAAGAAACCTTGAAACTATAGCTTAAGTAAATATGCAGAGGACTCTCTTATAATTAAGCAATTCAAATTATATTATTCAAAAATGAATGTTATTCAATGAAATGAACACTATGGGGTCTGATTTATCATTTATTAATGATGATGATTGCACTGTGTGTATGCAATGATAATTTCAAGTTGTGATTTTAAGAGGCATGAATATTCCTTTCATGATTTTAGTCATAACTTTACTGCTTGAATAAATGTTTCAATGATTTCCAGTTTCAACTGACAGAAGTATAAAGTTTCTTTCATGACTTTAGCTGTAAGCTTATATTAATATTATACCTTTCATAATTATCATATACATTAAGGTAATCTCTAGTTTTTAAAGCATACCCATAAACAAGAGATATCTAGTGATGAAGCATCCTCCCACCCAACCAGTCCCCCAGCTTATGTCAAGACTCTACTAAATGTACCCTATTATCCATCACTCAGTTTGTATACTACCTATGGTAGTACCATATAGTCCAGCATTCTTTTATACAACTTAAGCTACACTTTGTTTTCATCGTAATATAAAAAAATATAGAATGTGCAAAATTCTGAGTATCAAGGGACATCTCTATGCAATTTGCTTTTGACACATGTCACAAATTTGGCTGATATACCTTGAATGGTTTGAGATTTATGCTCCAGAAATGAAAATGTTTATTGATAGACAGATTCATGCCTGGACAAAGTTCTATCTCTATGATATACCAAGCGGATATAAATGTTGAATAATTCCAAATGTTAGATCCATTAGACAAGACTTTAGCAGGCATTCTTTTCAATACTTACCTCACAGTAAGTCATAATGTCATTCTAACTTTGTTATTAAATTACTTTGCTGTTCTTTCTTTTGCAGATTTTAACACAGTATTGTTTAAATTTTCTATAATTGGAAAATTTTTGCTTGAATTTTACCCAGGAGGTAGTGGCTCAGTGTTTGGAGGATTTGGTTGAGGCATCTGTTGTTGTGATGAAGCTGTGTTTGGTGTCTCTGATCCCGGATCAGCTGCACCAATGGCAACAGTTGGAACTATGCCATTCTGTTGAGGGGTGGCAGGGCTTCCTCCTGCAAAAAAAAAAAAGCATTACTCATGCAAGTTTCATCAAAATAAGTCCTACTTCTTCTGAGATCTATCTTCTGTAATCTACTTCAAAGACTATAATCATTCATGTACAGTCTAATCTTGTTAATATCACATAGAGCTGAAAATAAGATTTTATTAAATTGGGTATTTCACCTCCTGGTTAGGAATTAAATGGTCTTTTGAAATTTCAATACGGCATTGTATGAATGCCACACTTAGCAACTTATGTCAGACTAAGCCTTGATCATAAGAAAGTTTTATCATGCCTTTTACGGTTTCATGACCAAGGCTAACTCTGAGTGTGCTCAATTACATGACTCAACTTGCTAAGAGCTCTCACTGCGATTGATTCAAACATGCACTTAACATTCTCTGTACATGTGTGAGCAGGATAGGGAAAGCTACTTCAACATAAGACTGTATCAAAGATGGTATCAGGACAATGTGTCTACACGTATGTATTTATGTCTGTATGTATTTATGTATATATATATATATATATATATATATATATATATATATATATATATATATATGTTTAATTTATGAAAGGATTCCTGACACTGGTCAGACCAATGAAACTTGGATTTCTTACTCAATAAATTTGTCAAAGGTTAAGCAATTATGGAAAAATGTGAACACAATTTCCAATAATATCCAGCCATACCTAAAAATCACATCAGTTGCTTTTTACAAACAGGAACAGGGAATTCAGAGATAGCCTTGACCTTAGCTTCTACAGGTTTAACTTGACCTTGTCCCACAATATGTCCTAAAAATGAGACACAAGCATGAGAAAAATCACTTTTGCTTAAATTAATCATCAGATTTGCATCACTGAGTTGATCAAAGAATTTCGGAATGGTTTCCAAGAGATCTTCCCAGGTGTTTTGTTGTAGATAATGACGTCATCGATATACCGTCACAATTATCCAGACCAGATGTTATCATGTTCATAAGACATGGGAATGTTGTTGGAGAATTTTTTATACCAAAAGGCATCACTTTATATTGATATAGCCCATCTGGAGTTACAAATGCTGAAATTTCTTTTGTCCTTCCGTTGGAATTTTCCAGAATCCTTTTAAAAGGTCAAACTTGGTGACATATTTCGCACTTCCAATTTTATCAATGCAATCATTCCTATCTTGGCATTGGAAATGAATCTGTTTTGGTGACACTGTTGACTTTTCTATAGCAAGTACACATGCGGAATGCATTATCTGGCTTAGGCACAAGAATACATGGTGAACTCCAGTTACTTTTACTTGGTTCTATAAAATCATTCTCCAGTAAATACTGAATTTCTTTCTTCAAATATTCCTGTTTGAAAGGATTCATCCTGTAAGGATGCTGTTTCATAGGTGTAGAATCTACAATGTCAGCATCATGATAGATTTTATTTGTTCATGTAGGAACATCAGGAAACAAGTGCTCATACTCATGTAATAGCTGTTTTAGTTCACTCCTTTCCTTTTGTTGCAGTCACCATAGTCAGATCGAATTCCATCGTTAACATCCTCACTGTGTGAGATGGGTACAACTAAATTTATTGAATAATTAACTGGACTATCTCTGTCAAAATACTCCTTTAACATATTTATTTGACAAAGTTGTTTCAGTTTCAGCTTCCCAGGAGTATTAATGATATAATTTAAGTCATTTACTTTCTTGTCAACTGTATAAGGACCATAAAATTTAGACTGAAGGGGATTTTGAGGTATGAGCAAGAGAGCCAGAACTTTATCACCAGGCTGAAAACTCCTTTCCTGTGTATTTGTCATACCTTAATTTAATTTTTGACTGAGTAGTGTGAAGATTAGTTCTTGCTACTTCACAAGCCTTTGACAACTTATATTTGAAATCAGAGACATAGTCAAGAAGATTAATCTCTGAATCTACATTTGAAAGAAGTTTCTCTTTCAATAACTTCAATGGTCCACAGACAGTATGTCCAAAAACCAGTTCAGAAGGACTGAAACCCAATGATTCTTGAACTGATTCCCTAACAACAAACAACAACATATGAACACCCTCATCCCAATTTTTCCATGTATCAAAGCAATATGACCAAATCATATTCTTCAAAGTTTGATGAAATCTTTCCAAAAGCTCCTTGACTTTCAGGGTCATAGGCAGAAGATTTAAACTGTTGGATGCCTAATTCATGCATAACTTGCTGGAAAATTTCTGACATAAAATTTGACCCTTGATCAGACTGGACAGATTTGGGAAGGCCAACAAGTGTAAAAAACATTAGCTTTTACAATGGTTTTAGTTTAATATTTTTCAAAGGAAGTGCCTCTGGAAATCTTGTAGATGCACACATTATGGTCAACAAGTATTGGTTGCCTGACTTGGTCTTAGGTAAGGGACCGACACTGTCTACCTTTATTTTGCTAAATGGTTCGTCAAATGCAGGAATAGGTTCCAGATGAACCTTAGGTATCTTCTGATTGGGTTTTTCTACCATATGACAAGTGTGACAAGATCTCCAGTATTTAGAAACATCACTTTTAAACTTTGGCCTATAAAAATTATTCAAGATCTTGTGATAAGTCTTATTGACTTCTAAATGAGCAGCCAAGGGAGTTTCATGGGCTAGACTAAGAATTTCTTGTCGATATGACTTAGGAACGAAAATTTGATAACTCACTGACCACTCATCACCAGTGGGTACCTCTGGTTGTCTCTATCTTCTCATAAGGACCCCATTTTCACAAAGTAACACTGGAACTTGTGTGGCTTGAGTTTCACTAATAACCCTCTGAAACAAACATGAGATCTCAGGATCTTGTTCCTGTTCAACAATGAGTGATTGTCTTTTGTCACCCTGATTAGAATAGAGAGAATGAGTTGTAAAAAGAGGATCACTGTAATCAATACCTTTTGATTGATCAATATCAGGAGAATGTGACTTCATCAAAAGACTGACCAATAAATGTGTCAGCTAAAGGAATAATTTCCTGATCAATATCATTCCCAAGAGCTCTTTTTGCCATAGCTCTGGTAACTGCACAAGCAGGATACCCCTCAGGTATTTCAATCTCAATAGGATCAACTCTTTGATCCAAACAAGGCTTGTCAGTTACAAGTGGTCAACCATGACCTTATCTCCAGCTAAGTCACTGCTAGTAACAAATGGATACCTTCTAACAGTTAAGAAGTCACAACCCCAACAGTAATAGGCTTGGAAATAGAGAGGAACATTTACAAAGCCGCACTCTACTCCCTGAATAAGAACACTTTCATTAGAAGAAGATTTCTCGGACGAAGGCAAAGCACCTGATAACAAAAGACTCTGAGAAGCTCCTTTGTCTCTTAATATTTTAATAGGGATAGGTTTGGCAGAATCACCAATAAGTGATACAGAACCTTCTGACATGAATGGTTCATAAGCCTCCAGACGGGGGTTTGTTTGACCCAACAATTGTATTGCTTTCAATACAAGACCGTGACCTTGACCTCTCTGAAATAAGAACATTTGGAATAGTTCTGTCTTTATTCTGTTGCTTATTTTTCTACCTGAAGAAAACAGAAATGATGTGCCCTTTCTTTTTACAATAAGTGCATGTAGGAAGAGATAAGGATTTCTGATCATTCTTATCAGATGTTTGATTTCTTGCTTTGAAATTTAGAAGTACTCATTTGAGACTGAAATGGTTGTTTACCAGCAAAACTGCTGACAAGAAGACTTATTGATAAATACAATTTTGTGAGTCAAGGAATAATCATCAGCCATACAAGCAGCATTTTCCAAAGTTTCCACTTTCTGCTTGTCAAGATAGATCTTGACATCACTATGGATGCACTTCTTGAACTCTTCAATTAATACAAGCTGTCTGAAGTTATCGTAATTTTGATCAACCTTCTTGGCTGAGTACCATCTATCAAATAGTTGTTCTTTTTCCCATGCAAATTTGACATGAGTTTATCCAGTTTCTTTTCCACAATTCCTAAACTTTTGTCAATATGCCTCTGGTACCAACTCATAACCCTTCAAGATGTAGTCCTTAACCACATCATAATCAGTGCTTGGTTGTACTGACATTAAAGTATAGACCTCACAAGCTTTGCCAATAAGTACACTTTGTAATAACAAAGTCCAATGCTCTCTTGGCCATTTTAAGTTTTCAGCAAGTTTCTCAAAGTGAAGAAAGTATTTATCTACTTCTTTTTCCTGAAAAGGGGATACTAACCTAATATATCTAGTTACATCAAAACCTGAACTTGTGTGTAAAGGGGGGGGGGGGAGAGTGCTCTGCTTGCCAGTTCTAATTCTTTTACTTTATATTGCATTTCCCTTTCTTCGCTTCACATGTCACTCCCCTCTCTCTCTCTCTCTTTCACGGCATCTGCATTTCCTTTCCTCTCTCTCTATATATGCATCTGCATTTCCTTTACCTCTTTCTCTCTCTCTCTTCATTTCCCTTTCCTTCATTTCCCTCTCCTCCTCTTTCTGAATTTGTAGTTCCATCATTTCTTTCTGAAGCTGAAGCTTTCTTAATTCTAATTCCATCTGGGGTTTTTTTTAGCTGTAATTCCCTTAACTTCCTATCAAAACCAGATACAGACTTATCAATTAAACCTGAATCACTATTATCCAAAATTTCCTTTCCCACCAAATATGGAATTAAAATATTATTTATCTCTTGCTTTGTCAAAGATGCTTTAGCTTCAGAAAGATCATAATGTCTGTCAAGCTCAAGCAACTTGTCCTTTTTCAAAGACTCTAACCCTACCTGGGTAGTATTTGAAACAAAGTTCTCAATCTTTGATGACATTGTGAATGCTTGCTGGTTTCACTAGAAGATTTCTCAAATGGGTGAAATAAAAATCTTTACCAGAAACAATGAAAATTCCAAAAACAAAGTAAATTTTAATTGTTATTTAAAGAAATTCACATCCTGGACAAGCCCCCAATTTCTGTTACGACTCTATGGCCTAAAAATATGTAACAGAAAGAAAGTGAAACCAACAAAATCAAGTAAAAGAAACAAGCAATTTATTACTAGATGATTAAAGGGAAAATTCAAAAGACAATTACAACAGTGTGAATTATAGTCCAAATAATCCTAAGTGTCCTAATGACAAGTCCAAAAATATAATGTTCCAAATGAATTCAAATAGCCTTGATTGTCCTGATGAACCACAAGTCTTGAATGTCCTGATGTATCACACATCTTGAATGTCCTAATGTACCAGAATGATGCAATCCAGAAAGTTTTGAATGAATTCACATAAATCCCAAAAAGTCCTAAAATCTATGAGCACTTTAGTATTTCCAATGAATATTTTAAATAAATAATTCCTCTCTCTGAATTATATCTGATTTCAACAACACAATTAAAATAGATTCCTTACAGACTGATCTTTTAGAACTGCAATTCTAGAATAGGAATAAATTTGTTTACCAAAATCTGTATATAAATACATATGCCTACATGACCTATGTCACATCACAATATGAGTAGTTTTAATGGAAAATTACTTTGTATACCTGACTTTTGTCACAACAAGACACGGACACGTATTATAAATTCAATATACATAACAATGTACAGCACATGGGGCCAGGCTACAAATTCTTACAACTTAGGTGTACAAATTTCCTCAAAGATTGCTACTTTTACATGACATTGAGATATGCAGACAGACAGATTAAAGAATGCAACATCTGTTTATCTTGATTATTTAATATTTATTATCACAGCACCAGAAATTCTTGAAAGGCTGTGTGGTAATTTTGTTAGAATCTGAAATGAGTACAAATTAAATCTGGTGAAGAATTGCCCAAGGGGACAAACTGTCCAGGGATAAAATGTCAGGTATGAATTGTTCAATAACCGCTGAAGACAATGCTTGCCGAGTGCTTAGAAATTTTTTTGACCCTGATGGTAAGGTTTCCCAATTCTGTCCACACACATATAAGGGCATTCATTTTTTCTTGTCAGCAATATGCATTTGATGGAGACAAATTAAAAGTTCTAGAGTAACAATCTTATTACATTGTGTGCATCAATTAGGTCAGGTAAATGACATCACGGGTCATATCTGAAGTTATTTACCACAAGCAAATAATAGGCCTAGCTAGTCATGGATAATATTTGGAGTAAATGACAAGTGGTGTAAATAAAAAGATGTTCTTTTCAAGACAATGTCTATACCTACTAACCTGTTTGATTACTGTTAGAAGAGGCTGGTGTGGTCTGGGTGCTGGTTGCTCCACGGTTTTTTAGCCTGTTTGGTGGGGGTGGAGCTGGACGTCCTTGACTTGGTGCTCCACTGTTGCGAGACGGTCGATTTGCAGCTCGATTGGAACTGCCATTTGCCGCTGCTACTTGTCCTGTGGAAAAAAACTCTGAATTCACTATTTTTCATGGGGTACCAGTTTTTGTTTATTTCATGGCTGCTACAAACCAAAGATTTAAAGATCCAATGAATCCTTTGTTTTTAATCCAAGAATTTAAGTTCCTATGAAAATAATTTTTTAGTAAAACCTCAATTGACAGTATCCATTTACATTACTTTCTGATAAGAGTTATTTTTGTTTATTGTGAACTTCCCTCACTTATTCACAAATATTTTTTCAACAATACTGTCTCCATACAAAAGAATTTATCTCATTCCTACATATGTGTCATACAGTTTGACCATGTGGGAAAACTATGTGGGATATGTCTATCCCCACAAAAGTGCACTCAATGACATGGTAGATGACATCATTATGCTTATGACATCATGAATGTCTGAAATGTATCTTGCGGTTTTAGTACTGAAAGGGCAAAATTTCTCTGGCTTATAAATACTAACCCATGCTTTCAACAAATTCTTTGCTGTAAACTGAACTTTTTATGTACTTTCTAATGATGCAAAACTTTCTGAAATTGCTCAACAATTTCGAAAGCTACATCGATACCAATAATACACTGTGTTTGTCTCAAAGTCTATTTTCAAATGAGAAACATGAAAAAAATTAATCCATCATATGCTTTGGTGTGGAATAGGGAAATCCCACTTTGGGATCAGAATTTGTGGGCAGGAACCCTGCAAAGCTCATTTCTGTATACAAATTCTGACCTTAAGGTGAGATTTCCCTATCCCACACGAATGTATATGATAGATTTTATTATTCTCATCTGAAGTGAAAAAGATCATACTTTAGGTAATGTGACTGACACATAAAAAAATAATGTATGTATCTATTAGGGTTTAACAACATACCGGCAAAATACTGTATATATGGTGCTGATTAAATGCAAAGTTATAAAAATGCAAATATAAAGAACGGCATAAAACTTTAGGAAGATAAACCCTTCCAAGCAAGGACTGTTATAGTAAAATATACTTGGAAGCCTGGAAATGCACTTTCAATGTGGAGTAGTCACCCACAGATGCAATCTGGAATTTTGTATAATTTTCATATAAACTCTTTTAGAGTGATTAGAGTATCCTGGCATATATTTTTGAACTGCCTTCTCTGGGTACCATATATGTTTAAATGGAACAGCCTTAATTGTAAACATGAAATACTATATGATAAAAGATAAAAGGTAAAGATAGTAAAATTCTGTAAAAGGTGCATGAAATAAAAGATATTTTATAATTAAAAAATATAAAATCCTTAAAATATAGGATACATTTAAAAATAAATGGACCTATCAAATTTCATGGCAGTATATGCAACACTGTTCAAAGAATGGACAAAAATACAAAAGATTACATTTGGTGTTTACAACAATACCACCACTGTCAAATATGCCATTCAGGAAGATGAGGCTTATGTCTAACTTGTGATTTGCGGCAAGAAAAAATGCATCAACTGAATCTATGATAATGTCACCGAGCGTAATTCACTTTTACCTATTTCTAAAGTCTTCTGGAGAGACCATATTTTGAAGAAATATCAAGAAGCTGTGTTCCAGCCAGAAATTTCTTACTGAGGGAGGGAGTGGGCTGGGGTGGGGTGTCAAAGGTACTTCTTATCCAAAGGTCAGTTTTTTTTGCAAGGTGGGGCCAGTGTTATGAGTTATGAGATGACATTGATATTTATAATTTTTTTAATTTTTTTTAGTTTTTTTCCTTCTCAAATTGTAATCTGTCAAGTAGAACTTATAAGCAAAAAGGAGAAGTCAATGTGGAAAGATTTAAAAAAAAGAAAAAAAAAAAGAATCAAGATAAAAAAGAGCAAGATGATAATTTACACTGTGCAAGTTAGACTGATTACTTTGTACACATGATCAGTAAATGATATTTTGTCAACAATGCACGAGAGCTAGATTCACATGTGAAGACAACTGGAGAAATATTCTTCACCTTTCTAGGTGATACTGTAATGCCAATAACAACTAAATGTCATTTAATAGCACAGATATCACATGACTGAGATTTTGACAATTTATAATTAAAGATATTGAAGCTACATATATCCAAGTGAGAAGTATGACAGACTAAACACTTCTTACCAATTGTAACATTTATGCCTGTAATCAACAGAATTTCAAATTCAGCAGAAATAGCACACAAATATACCTACATCTATGCAAGTTAACATAGAATCAGATAATCAAAAATGAGTCAGCAATACAAAGTCTGACTTTGGAATTTTTCTGTGGTATGCTTGTGCCAAAATAAACAGTAAAAGGTAGTAGGCTTGTGCTAAAATAAACAGTAAAAGGGGTCGAGCTAGCAATACAAAGTATGACTATTCAATTTTTCATGTAGTACGTTTGTCTTAAATAAATAGTAAAGAGGCAACTAACTCTAGTATTGTTTGTATAATGCAGCCAGAGTGGCTTCCTTTGAAATTACAGACCCAGATCAAATATATTAAGTGTCAACACAATGACTGACAGGTGGTTCCTGTTAAAATACTTGTGATACCCTGTGTGTACTGTAAAGACCATTCCCACCATTTAATTTTTACATTTTACTTGTTACATGTATCAGATGTGCATGTGTTTTTATCCTTACCTTTATATTTTCCCAAATTTAGGCATATTGTTACTTTAAAATTTTGAACCATCTTAATTGGAATAGTGTATATTGGTCCATCATATCATTTGGATTAAAACGATTAGCTTAAGGATTCAAAGTCGGTGGACATCTGTAAACACTCTCATCTCAAGCAAACTGAATATTTAATGAATAACCGTTGTTTGCCAAAACATGATTTTATGTAATGGTTCTGATTTGCAATTTTTATAATTTTCCAACTGGGAATGTCAAAGTTTTTCACTTGGCACTTTTGTACCCAAGGCATTAATCCCTTTAACAACCATTGTGAAATGGTTACATTTAATGTTGTATTTTGGGATTTTATAAAAATATGGATTATGCTTGGAGTATTTTAGGCTTTGATACTTATTACTGATTGTGACCAAAAGAACAAGTCATTTTGGGGTTAGTGAACATTAATGAGCTAGACACTTCCAAGCTGAACAATTGTAGTAAATCCTTTAATGTATAGTTAAGCTTGGGTGAGAACACTGACCTGCTGTTTGAATTAATCTGATTAGAATGCTTGCATTCAATTTTTTAAATGATTAAAGTTGGAAAAAAAAAAAATAAAATTAACCATTTTAACTAGCTAATCATATGGAAAATGACTTTATAGTGTTTATAAAGACATTAATTTTGCAATTCAAGAAGGTAGATGGGTGCATTCAAAGGGCAGAGGGGCACACAGTGGGTGGCAGCAGACTGGGCATTTTAAGGGGCACACCATTATTTCTTTCTAGATAGAACACTTAGAAGGGTATGGCCTGTATGATGAATTATCTTTGCACTAGGATGACAAATCTACAGTACAGAAAGAACACGTAAAGGGTTAAGTAACATTATGAAAAAAAAAACAAATGCAGAAATTTCAAGGGGTAAGTGAGCATGTGACAAAAAAATTGTCTTTGCTTCATAATGAGAGATCCAAAGTATGAATCGAATCTATAAAGTGACACAGAAAATACATGTATAGGCAAATTAAAGCTTTCAACAAACCACATCCATTTGAAGATGATGCCATTGTCATGAAAAGTAAATGCTCTGTATAGCTTTTCCACTAATGTAGGCTCAACAAAAAGCAAATACCAATAAAAACAAGAGTCCCTCAAAGAGACTAATGCTTTACTGGGTGAAAAGAATTTCCAGGAATTCAAGATAAGACCATTTCTTCCTTGTAACTTCCCAGTATTAAAACCATCTCTGATATTCTTCAGCAATAACAAGATTTTCAAATAAGCTGCTGTGATGGACATATTGGATGTCAGATTGGTACCATTTTCATTGAGGACAAAGCAGACATCATTAGAAGTCTTTTGGTAAAAAACCCATGTCAATATGACCATCCATGCATTCAGTGGGAGTAGCGACAATAAGATTTTCACAACAGTCATTGTGGCAGCCATATTGCATGTACGATTGGCACCAGTTTTATATAGGATGGCAATTGTGACAGTCATACTGGAGGTCAGATTAGTACCATTTTCATTTTTGACCACAAAGACATCATAAGAAATCTTTGAGTAAAAACCCAATGCTGATATGATCATAAGATTTTCAAAATGTCCACTTAGTCATTTAGGACCAACTATTTTCATTTTCATTTTCGACCACAAAGACATCATAAGAAATCTTAAACTAAAAAACCCCATGCTGATATGACCATCCATTCAGGAGGAGTAGCAAAAACAAGATTCTCAAGATGGCAGCTGTGGCAGCCATACTGGAGGTGCAAGTGGCACCATTTTCATTTAGGACCAACTAGACATCATAAAATAAGTCTTTTGGTAAAAACCCCCATGTCAATATGACTTTTTGTTCATGAGTAGTGATAACAAGATTTGTTAGGGCCAATTAGATATCATAAGAAGCCTTTCAGTGAAAATCCCATGTTGATATGACCCTTCATTCAGGAGGAGTAGTGACAAGATTTTCGAGATGATCGCTGTGGCAGCCATATTATACATCGGATTGGCACCAGTTTTATCTAGAACCAAACATACATCATAAGAAGTCTTCTGGTTAAAACCCCATGTTAATATTACTTTCTGTTCAGGTGGAGTAGCAATAAGAAGAATTTCAAGATGGCTGCCTTGGCAACCATATTGACATAGATTGGCACCATTTTCATTTAGGACCAACTAGACTTTATAAGATGTCTTTTAATGAAACTCAATGCTGATATGTCCATCCAATATGATTTTCCATTCAGGAGAAGTAGCAAAAATAAGATTTTCAAGATGGCTGCCATGGCAGCCCTATTGGACATCTAGTGGCACCATTTTCATTTAGGGCCAACTAGACATATTAAGAAATCTTTTAGTGAAAACCCCATGTTGATATGACTGACAGTTGAGGAGTAGTAGTGATAACAAGATTTCAAGACCGCTGCCCTGGTGGCCATATTGCACATAAGATCGGCACCATTTTCATGTAGGACCAACTAGACATCATAAAATGTCTTTTAGTGAAAACCCCATGTTGATATGACCATACATTCAGAAGCAGTGAAAAGAAGATTTTCAAGATGGCTGCTGTGGTGGTCAGATTGGACATCCAAGCAACACCATTTTCATATAGGACTAACTAGATCATGGGATGAATTTGCATGTAAAGTTTCAAGGCAATCCTCCAAGTAGTTTAGGAGGCGTAGTGATAATAAACTTGTGCTAACAGACAGACAGACAACTGACAACAGATGATAGTCTATGACCAGTAGAGCTAAGAAAAAAATTAAAGAAAGAGCTAAACAAAAAAATTAAAGAAAGTTTTGCAACATTTGTTTAAAAAACCCTACTATAAACTATGCAATTAAAGAAATACTTTCATCTTTATCAATTTACAAATACCTAGCATACAAAATGATTGTCACTGAACATTTCAACCTCAGAGATAAAGCTTGTTTGTGTCCTTACCATTAGCTTGATGGTTAGTGGTTTTCTTTGGAAATTTGGCTAGGTTTACTGTCATTCCATCTAGGGTAACGACTAGATCTCCAATCTTTCCCTTTCCATCAGCAACAAGAGTATAAGTCTTTGTGAAGTTGATACCTGCAAATAAAGTGTGTAAAAAAAATTAAAATGACATTTTTCTCCATTATACTTCAATACTAAAACTAAGAAAGTATCAAATTTGAAGCTTTTTTCCCTTCTTAATTCCATGAAAATAGATAGGACACAAATAAAAGTAGGTCTAAAGTACCCAGACATTAGTATTAAGATTGGTGTGAAAATATCAGCATCATGATACTTTCGACAATCTTGAGAAAGAAGTGATGGCGAATGGTCTGTATCTATCTTGCTTAACCCCCAAAAGCATGAATTTTGCATTATTATGCAGGCATAGTTATTGATATTACCACAAAGCAATTGCATCAGTAAAATGCAGTTAAATTTAAGCATGATACTTACATTTTCCCTGATTCTCTTCGAGAAGTGGATAAAGGTCAACACTCAAGTGTCCTAGCAGTGTGTTGTTACGTACTGTATTCTGGCTCAGAACTTTGAATTCTAAATGGGAGTAGGGAGTCACCAGCCTGAAATAAAAGTTACTTTTTAAAAACTGAAGGACTGTTTGAATCAGGCAATTACATCACCAAATAATGGATGCCATGAATACAACACACATTAAGCACACAGTGTCCAGAGGACATGGCTAATATGTTATAACTGAAGAAATCTTGTTTCAGGATACGTGGATGATTAGGACCAACTAAACATGGGATGAACATGTCTGTAAAGTTTTGTGGCAATCCTTGCAATATTTTAGATGTAGCAATAACAAACTTGCTGGACAAAAGGCTATTGCTTAAGTTCTTCTGGTCCATGACCAATAGGACTAACAAAAGGCTCAAGTAAGTCTGATATCACTCACCTGATTAGCCAACATATATCACCTGGTTAGTTGACATATATCAATTTGTGGATGCAAAATTACTATAGAGGGGAAAGAAACGCTTGGAGCACATAGTTGTCACATTGTCTATTAACATTGGTGTCATTTATCTTCTTTCCTAGACCATAAATATAACTTTTTCTTCATAAGAAGGACTAATCATTTGTACAACCATCACTGTCCCATGCATCTCTCCATGCCCCTGGGGACTAGGTCACCCTGATTTGTAACTTAGAAATTGTTCACACTTATTTGCCATTAAATGGGTAGTTAATCTGTACAGTAAGCATGGATTCCTGGGTCTGTCCTTACCCATCTTCCCTCTGGCCCTACCCCTGGAGTTATAGCTTGGAAAGCATAGAGATCCCCCCTCCTCCCTGTGAGCTGCAGTGACTCATGACCAGAAGGTTGCAGATTGGATACCCATCACCTGATCAACTTGGATCCTCATTAACATGGATAGATCTCGTTCACACCTGAACTGATCTGAGATCTTGAAGACACAAGATTACATAGCAAGTCTGATCAAAATCTGTTTAGAAATAAGATCTCTAGAGTTTTCACATGCTCAGCCAATAAGCTGCAAGACCACCTTATTAATATGCTTGGACATTGCTCATTAACAAACTGATCTGAGATCTTGGTGTAACAAGTATACAATCCAGTTTTGATCAGAATCTGATATAAAATATGGCCTCTAGAGTGTTCACAAGTTCAGACAGTCAGATGCAAGATCACCTCAATAATATGTGCAGATGTCACTCATAATCGTACTCATCTGAGATCTTCATGATATAAACTTGTGTACCAGATCTGATCACAATTTTACCAGAAATAGACTTCTCTAGTGTTCACAAGCTTAGTCAATCAGATGCAAGATCACCTCATTAATATGCATGGATCTTGCTCATAATCAAACTCATCTGAAGTCTTGATGATATAAACTTAAATGCGCCCCCCCCCCCCAACAAAAAATATGGCCTCCAGAGTGTTCACAAGCTCAGCCATCAGAAACCTCATTCATATGCATGGCTGTCACTTATAATCAAACTCATCTGAGGTCTTGATGATTCTTGACGATACATGCTTAAATACCATATCTGACCAGAAATGTGGCCTGTAATGTGTTCAAAAGCTCAGCCAAACAAATACAAGATCACCTGATTAATATGTATGAATGTTGCTTATGATTAAACACATTCGAGGTCTTGATGATATAAGTTTAAATACCAAATCTGATCAGAAATATGGCATAGAGAGTTTTCACAAGCTCAGCCAACCAGATGCAAGATCACCTCATTAATATGCATGGCTGTTGCTCATAACAGATATAATCTGAGGTCTTCACGCTATAAGCTTACATATCAAATATGATCAAATACTAATAAAAAAATAAGCCTCTGGAGTGTTCACAAGCAAGTGTTGATGGGCAGCTGGATGACACATGATGCACACCGGACACTGAACAAAAAACTAAGCTCTCTTAACCCCGGGCAGTTTTTAAACTAAAAACCTGAGCTAAATGCAATAACTTAATCAAGAATTTACCAAGACAATACTTTGTAATTATGTTTGGCACATCAAAACTTTAGCCGGTGCTGATTACCTTTACAAACACTATGCTGAGTCAATTAAATATTACTCACTCTATTGTAACAAAGAAGGATCAAATGCTGTTGTTTAAGATTAGAAATAAAACAAAGAACCAAGCTTATTTTCCGAAGAAAAGGAAATAAATTGCAAGTTTACCTAGACAAAGCATTGTAACTATGTTCAGCACATAAAAGCTAAGCAGATGCTGATTACTGTGAAAAGATCACACTGAGTCAATGAAGTATTGATCACTGTATAGTCACAAAGATATATCAAATACTATGATTTAAGATGAGAAATAAAACAAAGAACCAAGCTTATTTTCCGAAGAAAAGTAAATAAATTGGAAGTTTACCTAGACAAAGCATTGTAACTATGTTCAGCATATCAATGCTTAGTCGGCACTGATAACCGTGAAAAGATCACACTGAGTCAATGAAGTATTGATCACTGTACAGTCACAAAGATATATCAAATACTATGATTTAAGATGAGAAATAAAACTAAGAACCAAGCTTATTTTCCAAAGGAAAAAAAAAAAAAAATTTTTTTTTTCTGTTTTCATACATTAATTGATTACTTTGTTTCAGGATGTGTCAGTATTACTGTAACAGACTAACTGTAGTCAGGAAAAAGATGTACCCTAAATGTGCCTTTGATGAGAAAATGAACACTGCTTTAATTCTAAATATTATTTTAAAATTCAAACAAAAATAAATGATAATAACAATAATTCGATCCACAGTTATCGAATACTGAACATTTACAAGTATGGCAATCATATACTATCTCCGCTGATAACCTTGAAAAGACCACACTGAGTCAGTGAAGCATTGATCACTGTATAGTCACAAAGAAATATAAAATATTATCATTTAAGATGAGAAATAAAACTAAGAACTAAATTTATTTTCCAAATGAAAAAAAACAACAGTTTTCCAACTTCATACATTGATTATTTTATTTCACAATATGTCAGTGTTACCGTAACAGACAAACCGTAGTCGCAAAAAATATGTGTCCCCTAAAGGTGCCTCTGATGAGAATATTAACACTGCTTGAATTATAAATATTATATTTCAGTTCAACCAAGAATAAATTAAGACAAAATGTATTAGATCCACAGTTATGGAATACTGAACATTAACAGTATAGGTACAGTAATCATATTCGTTCCGCTGCAATGTGGTGGATTGCACAGCTTTACCAGTCGTTATGTACATGTATTTCCGGTCGAGGCACAGAACAAAACGCTACACAGTGATGTGAAATGAAACGAGTCTATTAACATAAGCAATCAAAGAACAAGACTATCAAGGTTTGTAAGCATTATTTATCTCATTAATAAGGCTAGTACCGGTAAACAATTTAATTACAATGCAACGTGCAATGGATTTAATATTTCACAAGGAGTGAATGTAACACATGTAGGCAGTTATAGTGCCTTCATCCTTTCGTCAGATCGACCTGGAAAAAAACTTTTTTTTTTAGTTCTATAAAACTCGCAACCCTGACTTAAAATACGAAAATTAAGTGAAAAAAGTGCGCATTATACACAGCTAAATATGGTACATACTTCCTGGGCATTAAAGACAAATACACATAACCAACTGAACATCTGCCAGTGTGGCAGTCATTATCCTCAGGGACCTATCCATGAGGCAAACTTCGGGGTGGTCAAAATATGGAGGTGCTGGGTTTGGTTTGCTCTTATGGATTTAATGCCATTTTTTAGGCTATACATGGCAGCCAGTAAATTTTGGTGGAGGAAAAACCCAGGACAACCCTGGGAAGAACCACCGACCCAAAGAAGCTACTGGCATGCTTACTCACATACCCACATTGTCCGAGCCAAAACCCAAACCCACGTGGAGAGAGATGAGATATCAGTGATCTGTAAAGGCGAGTGCCTTCAACCACTTGGCCACCCAGGGCCCCTAGGGAGGTGATGGGATACATATTTTACAAAGAGACTTCTAGTTGAAATTGTTAAGGCTGCATTGCCTCAAGGCAACAGTCCTATCAAAACTGCCTTGTCCCATAATTCCTCATGTGGAGTGAGGGGACTGTCCCTAGTGGCATACTTAGCTTGAGGAAAAGAATGTTTCTCGACCTTCCTTGAGCTTTGCTGGGATGAAGACCAGCGCCCCCCCCCCCCTCCTTCCTTTCTGTCTACACATAAGCAGATGATGTTGGTATGGAGGCAGACATTTTGAATTATACTCGCATTACCACTGAGCTTAACGAGTTTTAATTGAAAAATTAAGTTAAACTGGTAGATTTTGTTGTAATTTTTACCTATACTTAGAATAATATGCAGTCTTTCTTTGTCTTCAGCTTGGGTAAATTATATGAGTGTTTATCAGTAAAAAAAAAATCCAACTTCAATTAGCGGTGGTAAAAAATTATATCAGATGTGTATCTGAGTAAATTATGCAGTTATACCAGATGTGTATATGAGTAAATCAGGCAGTGATATCAGATGTGTATCCAAGTAAATCAGGCAGTGATACCAGATGTGTATATGAGTAAATCAGGCAGTGATATCAGATGTGTATCCAAGTAAATCAGGCAGTGATACCAGATGTGTATCCAAGTAAATCAGGCAGTGATACCAGATGTGTATCCAAGTAAATCAGGCAGTGATACCAGATGTGTATCTAAGTAAATCAGGCAGTGATACCAGATGTGTATCTGAGGCTCAATGGGTTAACAATCTTATGCTCAATATGAATTCATTCATAAAATGCTAATTTTTCATGAAAATTAGAGCAATAATAACATGTCAGAGAATACAAGTTATGACACACACTGTAATATTTGGTTGCACTTCATCCAAGTTACACAATCCATTACAACTTCAAAACATCAAACATGTAACTATTGAACGCAAGCTGTCAAATGCATCTTCACAAGCCAAGGGTTTATGTTCCACCCCATTCCATGAAACTGTAAAATTAATAAAAAACTAGAGCTACAGTCCTGGCTTGCCATGGCAATTCATTATACTTTTTACCTCCAACAACCAGTCCCTACCAGACTGTGATCCAGGGATTGTCACCCAAAATCTATTACAGATAGTACGTGCCCTGCTTTTGTGAAAAGTCTGGTAAAAAACTTTTGTAAAAATGTCACGGTAATTGCAAACTTTACATATCTGACCTCTGCCCCCCTGTTTGGGACTCAAGGGGAGAGGCCCAAAAGTCACATCCCTCTTGCAGATGATCACAAAATGGGCAACCTATGTACTAAAACTTGTGAGTTTCCAATTAATAATTAAGTGGTTACAAACAAATGAATGGAGAGACAGATGGAGGGTATCACAATATCCCTGGCACTTTTTATAAAGTGGAGGGGATAATAATCCTGTGGCTCTTCTGTGAAATATTCATAAAAGTTTAAAAAGATGTCCATCACAAAATTTCATTATCAAAAGGACTCTTAACAAAATTAATCATGTAAAGAGCAACCAGATAATCTTTTACAATGAAATTTTTTGGGAATCATGGTGGAAATTTATTAATGATGATGATGTTACTATGACTGAGTTATGCACTGACACATACACAAGAGTAATAAATAACTGTAGACTCTTACACAGTGAAGTGTTCATCCCATTTTGGACTGACAGTCTTTTTACAGACTTCAGTTTTTCTAGGTGGTTGTCCATCAACACTCAGTTCAAGAAAAGGATCTGGCTTAGAGGAAAATAGTCCTCCTGTGTTTGTCAACTTGGCTGATGTAACTGGAACAAACACAAAAATATAGTAAAAAACATTTACTAGACAATAGCAATACTTTCATTAAATTTATATAATAATTCACAGCATTTTTTTTTTCATTTTGTTGAGGCCATGGTTTCTTTAGGCTTAGTAATTAAATTTGTAAGTGTTTCAGGAGAAAAGCATGTTGGTTTTCTTTTAAAATTAAAAGATAAAAATACAGCATATACATTTTAAAAAAATGCAGAGTAATGGCACTGAAAATATGAAATGCCACAAAATAATGCATAATACATGTGATAAAAAAAACCCAGCAAATGTTTCAGGCACTTTAGCATGGCAATAATAGCAACAGTCAAACTCTATTTCACTAAACATATCAAACCTGCTTTCAAATATGTAAGAATTTAAAATCTGTTCATGTTTTTAAAAATATTTTATGCAAATTATGAGCTTATATAACACCTTGTTTCTTTGTTTTAAGGTATTAAATGAATGTTTTTATATTGGAGTTATGTGAAATTGTCCCACTGCTGATGAGAAAACCATTGATAGCCAAATTTTGGAAATAGTGAACATGTGCTATTGTTAGATATGAACTTCTGGGTTCCTCCTGCTGTAATATGCTAGGGGCATGGAGGCAATTTTTTAAAATAAATATGTAATATTGATGCTGCAATAGATCCCAAAAAGTACAGATTACTCATGGAAACCAAATATGTAATATTGATGCTGCAATAGATCCCAAAAAGTACAGATTACTCATGGAAACCAAATATGTAATATTGATGCTGCAATAGATCCCACAAAGTACAGATTACTCATGGAAACCAAATATGTAATATTGATGCTGCAATAGATCCCACAAAGTACAGATTACTCATGGAAACCAAATATGTCATATTGATGCTGCAATAGATCCCAAAAAGTACAGATTACTCATGGAAACCAAATATGTAATATTGATGCTGCAATAGATCCCAAAAAGTACAGATTACTCATGGAAACCAAATATGTCAAAATAACTTGAGCATAGCTGTTAACAGATTAATTCCTAGATGTTATTGGGAAACATTAAAATGTATCAGCAGTGGTACACTGTGTATTGGCGGGTTCTAAAGCATCATGGCTTGAAATTATAGCTTATCAGGACGGCTAAGGTAAAAGGCCCTGGGGAGAACACTGGGATAAAAGTCTCTAACCACACAGCTAAGTCCAAATCTTCATCTACATGATATGAGGACAGATCACTGCATAAGGCATAAAACAAAAATTGCGACTGTCACAGGACAAAGCTCACCTGCACGATGATGCAGACAAAAGGTTTGTTTTTGTCCATGCTTATTAATAACAATACTGACTGATAATAAAGACAAAACATGTTGTAGATGCTATTCACAGTGACCTACTTCTGGTATGGTACTAAAGTATTCCTCAAGATGCATGCTCATATTAAATTTAATGATTGTATCAGCAACAGACTCCAAAAATGTATTTGGGGGAGGGTTAAAACTAACTATAATTATGCAATACTTACCTGTTACTATAGTGTATTTGCCCTTTTCTGATATGGAAAACACTTATCCCAGTGGTATAGCAACCACCCAAGCAACCCCCGCAACAGTGTGTGCGTCTCACAATTCCCTTTTTATTTTAGTAGGGGGCCCCAGGATTAAGTTTTGTGGGGTGAGGTGGGGTGGGGGCCAGAATTTCTGGCTACACCACTGCCTTGTCTATGCCAGATGTACCATCCTCCTACTCTTGACAATTCTAGAGTGTGTACATCATAGACCCTGTCTAACTCGTGCCATAGGACTAGGGGTGAAACGATACACCTGTGCAGTGTATCGATACGATTCACGATACACAGCATACAATACGATACATTATCAATATACATATCAACTTAATGGTCTTTTCAACTTTAGAAGGTCTGTCAGTGGTAGGGTTGTGCCATTTTATATGTGTCGACATATTGGTTGTATTTCTAATACTAGTATGTAGATTACAGACAGACATAGATTTAGCATCTGTTCATATGCCATTCTCATCCTTGACAAGATAACAAAAATACTTCCAAACACACTACATGCAAGTTGTTAGTGATTTTAATTCAATCATTTAGGTCATTTGAGGCTGCTCCATTTGATTGGATCCAGAACTCATCTTGGCAACCACACCCTTTGTTTTTCACTACATGAATGCTTTTAAAACATACTATTATTAATTTCATGTCTTCAATTAAATCTGAAAGACATGACAGTGTTATCTTCAAAACAGAAGAAATAGTGCAATTGCCACCTGCAAGGAAAATCTTATCTACAGCAAGTCCAGGTGTGGGAGCAGAGATGACTAACAACCAAAATCTATTACACTGTACTTACTTCAGATGTAAAACAACTGCCGTGGCCACAGTCACTAGTTTCTGTTAGTGAAAAGGAAAACTATTGACAATACCCATTCCCTTTCTATGCAAAATTAACACAAGGTGACAAACCTGCATGGTTTGAACTCTGCCTCCTTGCTGATTCTGTGCTAATTTTATTTATCCTGTTGGCACATTTACTCACTGATTGCCTGTATCAACATAAAAGGAAACATCCCAAACTTGTTCTCCATGTACGACTTAAGTAATTTACAGATCATTTAATAACCATTTTGAACAAAGTTTCTCTGTTGTTTAGATGCTAATACTTCCGGTGTGTCTTGCAGTGAATAAGCTGCAGTCAGTTCTGATTGGTGGTTATTGTTTACCCTGGACTGGAACAAACAATAACCAACAATCAGAATTTAATGTAACATTTTTCACTGAGTGACACACCATAAATGTAACCTTCAAATTTGATCCATACAGACAAGATACGAAGCAACAGAGAAACATCGCGTAAAAACATGCTCATGGTTTAAAATAATTGGCATGGAATCGTCAAAAGGGGGGGGGGGGAGACACATTTCAAACCACGTAACCTTGTGTTAATTTGTAAAAGGTGAGTGGGTGTTTTAAATAGCTTTCTTTCTTTTTTATTGACAAACATTAGTGCCTGTGCCTGCGACAGCCATCTCAAATAAATTCTCAGTTTAAAGAATAAAAAGGCAAACGACTAATAATTATTCATGACTGCTGAAAATTAAAGTAACCTCTATAGGGTAAATATCATTTTGTATCGATTCTTCCCCTCTTGTATCGATATGGCAAAAGTATCAATACATCAATATTTTTATGAATCATTTCACCCCTACACAGGACCGTGTGCAATAGCACTACTCATTCTTTTCTAGGACATTGACTATTGAAGGACATCAGAGCAGGGTGGGAGAAGGGCATCTAATAGTGACAGGAAAGTATTACATAATTAAAATTAGTCTTACCCATTCCCCACTACATTTTAATATCAGTGATACCTGTAACTATTGTGCAGCTGAATTTATCAGCGAGGAGGGAGACTGCTGGCCTCCAAAGGAGTAAGAACAAAAATTACTCACCAAACAGAAGAACAAATCCACTGCTATTAGACAGCAGCAGTCTGGGTCACTATTTGTGCCACAACTATTGGACCCACAGAAAAAATGCCCTCGCTTTGGTTCATTAAGGACTGAAGGTAAAAGGAGAAGGTTGTATGCGATTGCCAAAACTCAGATTTTAAAATGTCCTCCAATGATGAATGACTGAATTAGGCACACGAGGTAGTGATAGCCATAATTTCAATGGCCTTGATTCTTATGAATTAAACATCCCTTTTAGTGAAAGATCAATATGCTCTCTTGATAATGAATGTAATCCACCTAGAAATAGTGGATGCCAAAATAATGGTGGAGTCCTTTAAAGACATTTCCTACCTTTCCTGCTCCTTTTTAAAGTTGCCAAATAGAACCTAAGGTGCCATAACTGGGCAAAGCAGTCTATCTTGATCGTCCCCAGTGAAGATATGACTGCGGCTGGAAATCTCTATAGGAGATGGAAGTACCAGCTTTTGTCTAGAACACCCAGCTGACAGAGAAGAGTAACAGACTTGTAATTACCACTGAACTGCAAACACCCCTTCTCTATAGAGAGGGCATGGAGCAAACAGAAGCTATAGCAAGCAGAAAGACAGTTTTAACCACAAGATTCTTGAATGAAGCCATAACCAATGGTTCATAAGGGGGTTTGGATAAGGCCCACAAACCATGACTGATTCCACCTCAGTATAAGCGAGTGAGACACTGGCCTCTGAAGCTCAAAATACTTCATGAGATCTGTTATATAAGGATATCAACCAAATGGTCACTGTGATCTGGGGGAGGACCCCAGAACCCAGAACTCGAATGCTGCACATCCTTATCATGACTGCATGAAATGTCCATTGCCATAAGAGATTGCTGGTCCTACCCCATAAGGGGGAGGGGGGGGGGGCGCTTAATCACTCTGTATGACAATGCATTGCTCTTGGGGGAAGAGTTCTTTCTCATGCTTGGGAAGATGCCTCTCCCTTTCGGGGTGGGTGGGGGGACACACTCAATCCCAGCTTTGAGACGATGCCCTTTAATGAGTGCCACTACTCTTTTCTGAGTGGGCATACTCTCTGGAGGTGGAAAGGTGCTACTCCTCCTTTTGGGGTGGGGGATACTTGATCTCAATCTCAATTTCTCTCTGGCAAGGTGCTGCTCCTCCCTTTTTATTAGGGGTGCACACTGAATGCCTACTATCTAAAGATATAGGTGTCCCACTCTGAGATCCTATGGATCTAGAGGGGGAGTGTATAGAAAAAGGGGAGGAAGAATGACCTTTTTCCCACGTTTGTAAGTTCTTTGTCTTTCGGCCAGATCCCATAAGCCACATGAGGTTTGAGAAAAGAAGACCAATGCAAAATAAAGTTATGTTTTGGAAACCACCTTGTCTACAAAATGATAGACAACCAGAAGGATAGTCGGACAGACTGACGTGCATCAATATTGCTATATCCTCCTACACCTTCAGAGATGGGAGGGGGAGACCAAAACTGACCTAAAGAACTAAATAAAAGGTGCACATAGTGACTATAACATGAAAAGCAGGCCATGGTGCCCAACTTTTGGTATGTTGAGGCATGCGCGTATCAAGTTTCCTGACTGTACATGCAACCATGTCTAAGATATTTTAACCTAAACTTACATAGTGTAAACAGTCTCTTAAGATTTAAATTAAGTCATTGTTACCTACCTTTGGCATGTTGGTGTAGTGATTCTCATGATGCATGTACATTTGAAGTTTTATGGCTGCATCAGCAACAGTGTCTAAGAAACTGATCTATGTACACGCAAGATGAGTTACAGTACATGTGTCACGGATTACAGATTGTGCACTCAATACAAGGACATGGACACGGGATGAGGGATTACACTGTATGTGTCTACTATGAATAGTGGATGTCCACTTAGTCTAGTGGACATCCACCTAAATCTAGTGGAACTCTGTTGTGGATTTTATTGCAGCTGTGGTGGGTTTTATGGCTCCCCTCACTGATTCAATTGTATTTGCCCCAGGAGTCAACACACTAAACAAGCAGATGGGAGAAAGCCTGATGCCATAAATACCACCAAGGCAGATGTCAATTTCATACCTTTACTTGTACAAACTATATAGTAGTAACTTTGTTTATGGTATTTATCAACGCCTAGGCAGGGATACATACAGATTAATATATGTAAAGTAGAACAAGATATGAGGTTTTAAATTTCTTGGATATCCTCCCAACTCTTTCCACAATCGAGTACATGTATATTGTTATGTATGATGTTTATATAATATTATAAATATTTTAGGAAATTATAAATGTTTCTTCACTTTAATATTTGCTTAAATCTTAATGTTATCAGGAAAAACATGTTTAACTAGTGTCCTTGAATTAGGTTGTTTTGATCAATATGTTTTCTCAATTTGAAGGTCAAGGTTGAATTTTGTTTACAGTTAAAATTCCATTAAGATGACTCATGTTCTAGAACATTCTGTCATGTGACCAGTCTTCATATATACCATGTTTGGTGGACATTTATTCAGTTTTGACATTACCATCAGTCTTGTAAAGAGCTATTACAGTTGTGAAAATTCATTCCAAATTCTAAGAGAGGAATTATTTTAAATATTCATTGGATTATAACAGTGCTCACAAACTTTTGGATTTTGGATTTTTAATTGATGATTTTGGAATTTAACTGAACTTATTCAGAGATTTTGGAATACTTCATTTTGACATCAGCAAATCAAGATTACTAGTACATCAGGACTTTGGAGACCATTAGCACATCATAACATTCAAGGACACAGCCGTGAATTCGGAACATTCTATATTTAGGACTTGTGATTAGAACAATCATTCTTATTGGATTATTAGGATTTCAAAACACATTACTGTAAGTGACTTTTTTGATTTTTCATTTTAATTATCTAGTAATAAATTGCTTGTTGATTTTTTACTTGATTTGTTGGTTTCACTTTCTTTCTGTTACATTTTTCTTAGACCATAGAGTCGTAACAGAAATTGGGGGCTCGTCTTCTGGGATCTGAATTTCATTAAAGCATATTAGAGATATTAAATTTATCTTTGAAATTCATATTGATTTTGTCTTGGAATTTTTTTTGTCTTTGGCAAAGATTTTTAAATAGAGAAATTTTTTTGTGTGAAACCAACAAGCATTTACAATGGCATCTAATGTTCAGAATTTCATTTCAAAACCTACCCAGGAGGGGTTAGAGTGCATGAGAAAGGATGAGTTGCTCGAGCTTGCCAGAAAATACAGTCTATCTGAGGCAAAAGTATCATTGACAAAACAGGAGATAAAGATTATTTTGATTCAGTATTTAGTAGGAAAGGGAATTTTTGATAGCAGTGCTTTAAGTTTGAAGAGAAAGCCTGTATCTGGTTCTGACAGGAAATTAAGGGAATTAGAGTTAAAGAACCAGATTGATTTAGAATTGGCAAAGCTTCAGATTCAGAGAGAGAGAGAAAAAGAAGAGAGGCAGACACAGATGGAGAGAGAGAAAGAAGAGAGGCAGATACAAATGCAGAAAGAAGAGAGGCAAATGCAGATGGAGAGGGAGAGAAAAAGAAGAGAGGCAGATACAGATGGAGAGAGAGAGAAGGAAGAGAGGCAGATACAAATGCAGATGCAAAGAGAAGAAAGGGAAATGCAATTTAAATTAAGAGAATTAGAACTGGCAAACAGAGCACACTCCACTCCTTTAAACACAAGTTCAGGTTTTGATGTTACTAGATATATTAGGTTAGTACCCCCTTTTCAGGAAAAAGAAGTAGATAAATACTTTCTTCATTTCGAGAAAATAGCTGAAAACTTGAAATGGCCCAGAGAGCATTGGACTTTGTTATTACAAAGTGTACTTATTGGCAAAGCTTGTGAAGTCTACATTTCACTGTCAGTACAACAAAGCACTGATTATGATGTGGTTAAGGAGTACATCTTGAAAGCTTATGAGTTGGTACCAGAGGCATATCGACAAAGGTTTAGGAATTGTAGAAAAGAAACTGGACAAACTCATGTCGAATTTGCATGGGAAAAAGAACGACAATTTGATAGGTGGTGCTTAGCCAAGAAAGTTGATCAAGCTTATGATAACCTCCGACAACTCGTATTAATTGAAGAGTTCAAGAGGTGCATCCATAGTGATGCTAAAACCTATCTTGACGAGCAGAATGTGGAAACTTTGGAAAATGCTGCTCGTATGGCTGATGATTATTCCTTGACTCACAAAATTTCATTTGGTAATAAATCGTCCTCTCAGCAGTTTTCTGGTAAAAAACCATTTCAATCTCATTCGAGTACTTCCAAATTTCACAACAGCACAACTGTTAGGAATCAAACATCTGATAAGACTGATCAGAAATCCTTATCTCTTCCTACGTGCACTTATTGTAAAAAGAAAGGGCACGTTATTTCTGATTGCTTCAAGTTGAAAAATAAGCAACAGAGAAAATACAGAGCTTTTCCAAATGCTCTTATTTCTACGAGGTCAAGGTCACGGTCTTGTATTGAAAGCACATTTGTTGGGTCAAACAAACCCCAGTCTGATTCTATTTTGGAGGCTTATGAACCATTCATGTCAGAAGGTTCTATATCACTTATTGGTGATTCTGCCAAGCCTATCCCAATTAAAATATTAAGGGACACTGGAGCTTCTCAGAGTCTTTTATTATCAGGTACTTTGCCTTTGTCTGAGGACTCTTCTTCAAGTGAAAGTGTTCTTGTTCAGGGAGTAGAGTGCGGCTTTGTAAATGTTCCTCTCCATTGTGTAAATTTGGCATCAGACTTAGTTTCTGGACCTGTGACTGTTGGGGCAGTGACTTCTTTACCCATAGAGGGTGTTCATTTATTACTAGGCAATGACCTAGCTGGAGATAAGGTCGTGGTTAATCCACTTGTAACTGACAAGCCTTGTTTGGATCAGAAAGTTGATCCTGTCGAAACTGAAATCCCTGATTTGTACCCTGCTTGTGTAGTTACTAGAGCTATGGCAAAAAGAGCTCTTGAGAGTGATGTTGATCAGGATATTATTCCTTTAGCTGACACATGTATTGGTCAGTCTTTTGATGAGGTCACTTTTTCCTCAGGTATTGATCAATCAAATGGTATTGATCACAGTGATCCTCTTTTGGCAACTCATTCTCTTTGTTCTAATCAGGATGACAAACGACAATCCCTTGTCGTTGAACAGGAGCAAGATCCCGAGATATCTTGTTTGTTTCAGAGGGCTATTAGTGAAACTGAAGCCACACAAGTTCCAGTGTGTTACTTTGTGAAAAATGGGGTCCTTATGAGGAAATGGAGACCACCTGATGTACCCGCTGGTGACGAGTGGTCAGTGAGCTATCAAATTGTTGTTCCTAAGTCATATCAACAGGAAATTCTTAATTTAGCCCATGAAACTCCTTTGGCTGGTCATTTAGGAGTCCGTAAGACTTATCACAAGATCTTGAATAATTTTTATTGGCCGAAACTCAAAAGTGATGTTTCTAAATATTGCAGATCTTATCACACTTGTCAAATGGTAGGAAAACCCAATCAGAAGATACCTAAGGCTCATCTGCAACCTATTCCTGCATTTGATGAACCATTTAGTAGAATAATGGTAGACTGTGTTGGTCCTTTACCTAAAACCAAGTTAGGCAACCAATACTTGTTGACCATCATGTGTACATCTACAAGATTTCCAGAGGCAATTCCTCTGAGAAATATAAAAACTAAAACTATTGTGAAAGCTTTGGTGAAGTTTTTACACTTGTTGGCCTTCCCAAATCTGTCCAGTCAGATCAAGGGTCAAATTTTATGTCAGAAATTTTCCAACAAGTTATGCATGAATTAGGCATCCAACAGTTTAAATCTTCTGCCTATCACCCTGAAAGTCAAGGTGCTTTGGAAAGATTTCATCAAACTTTGAAGAATATGATTCGATCATATTGCTTTGATACAGAAAAGGATTGGGATGAGGGTGTTCATTTGTTGTTGTTTGCTGTTAGGGAATCAGTTCAAGAGTCGTTGGGTTTTAGTCCCTTTGAACTAGTTTTTGGTCATACTGTCCGTGGACCATTGAAATTATTGAAAGAGAAACTTCTTTCAAATGAAGATTCAAAGATTTATCTTCTTGATTATGTCTCTGATTTCAAATACAAGTTGTCAAAGGCCTGTGAAGTAGCAAGAACTAATCTTCACACTACTCAGTCAAAAATGAAATTAAGGTATGACAGAAATACACAGGAAAGGAGTTTTAAACCTGGTGACAAAGTTCTGGCTCTCTTTCCCATACCTCAAAATCCTCTTCAGGCTAAATTTTATGGTCCTTATACCGTTGAAAAGAAAGTAAATGATTTAAATTATATTATTAACACTCCTGGGAGACGGAAACAGAAACAACTTTGTCATATAAATATGTTAAAGGAATATATGGACAGAGATAGCCCAGCTAATTATTCAGTTAATTTAGTTGTACCTGTCCCACACAGTGAAGATATCAACGATGGAATACGATCAGACTATAGTGACTCTGGTATAACCAATCTTCGGAATTCAGAAATATTGAACAACCTAGACCAGAAACTTTCACATCTACAACAACAGGAAAGAAATGAACTAAAACAGCTATTACATGACTATGAGCACTTGTTTCCTGATGTTCCAACAAGAACAAATAAAATTTATCATGACGTTGACACTGTAGATTCTGCGCCTATGAAATAGCATCCTTATAGGATGAATCCTCTCAAACAGAACTATCTGAAGAAAGAAATTCAGTATTTACTGGAGAATGATTTCATAGAACCAAGTAAAAGTAACTGGAGTTCACCATGTATTCTTGTTCCCAAGCCAGATAATACATTCCGTACGTGTACTGACTATAGAAAAGTCAACAGTGTCACCAAAACTGATTCATTTCCAATCCCAAGAATGGACGATTGCATTGATAAAATTGGAAATGCGGAATATGTCACCAAGTTTGACCTTTTAAAAGGATTCTGGCAAATTCCACTGACGGAAAGGGCAAAAGAAATTTCAGCATTTGCAACTCCAGATGGACTTTATCAATATAGTTATGCCGTTTGGAATGAAAAATTCGCCTGCAACGTTTCAACGTCTGATGAACATGAGAAGATTTGGTCTTGATAATTGTGACGCTTATATCGATGACGTCATTATCTACAACAACACCTGCGAAGATCATTTGGAAACCATTCGAAAATTCTTTGATCGACTCAGCGATGCGAATCTGACAATTAATTTGAGCAAAAGTGAGTTTTGCCATGCTTGTGTCACATTTTTAGGACATATTGTGGGACAAGGTCAAGTTAAACCTATAGAAGCTAAGGTTAAAGCTATCTCTGAATTTCAAGTTCCAATTTGTAAAAAGCAACTGATGCGATTTCTAGGTATGGCTGGATATTATCGGAAATTTTGTTCTAATTTTTCCAAAATTGCTGAACCTTTGACAAGTTTATTGAGTAAGAAAACCAAATTTCATTGGTCTGACAAGTGTCAGGAATCTTTTGACAAGTTAAAGGCCATGCTTAAGAATGAACCAGTTCTTTCTGCACCAAATTTTAGCCAATCATTTAAATTATCTGTTGATGCAAGTGATGTAGGGGTTGGTGGAGTATTGATTCAGGAAGACAAAAGTGGTGTGGATCACCCTGTGTGTTATTTTTCTAAAAAACTAAACAAGCACCAGAAAAATTATTCCACAATTGAGAAGGAATGTTTGGCTTTGATATTGGCTTTACAGCATTTTGAAGTGTATGTTACCTCAGCTCTTTCTCCAATTATTGTGTACAGTGATCACAATCCCCTTACTTTCATCAACAAAATGAAAGATAAAAATCGGAGATTGTTGAGATGGAGTTTGATATTGCAAGAATATAACATTGACATCAAACACATCAGGGGAAAAGACAATGTGATTGCAGATGCACTCTCACGTG
Source organism: Margaritifera margaritifera (assembly GCA_029931535.1). NCBI lineage: Eukaryota > Metazoa > Mollusca > Bivalvia > Unionida > Margaritiferidae > Margaritifera > Margaritifera margaritifera. The sequence continues at coordinate 5,780,969 of JAQPZY010001656.1, forward strand.
CCTAGAAATGTAATATTGCTTGATGTAATTAAGTCCAGTATCATAAAACATGTTCTTATGTAATTTTGGATATTGTAGTATTAGATGTATATTCAAAAGAAAGCTTTATTATATAAATCTTTCTTTTTCTTTATGAGGGGAGGTGTTATGTATGATGTTTATATAATATTATAAATATTTTAGGAAATTATAAATGTTTCTTCACTTTAATATTTGCTTAAATCTTAATGTTATCAGGAAAAACATGTTTAACTAGTGTCCTTGAATTAGGTTGTTTTGATCAATATGTTTTCTCAATTTGAAGGTCAAGGTTGAATTTTGTTTACAGTTAAAATTCCATTAAGATGACTCATGTTCTAGAATATTCTGTCATGTGACCAATCTTTATATATACCATGTTTGGTGGACATTTATTCAGTTTTGACATTACCATCAGTCTTGTAAAGAGCTATTACAGTTGTGAAAATTCATTCCAAATTCTAAGAGAGGAATTATTTTAAATATTCATTGGATTATAACAGTGCTCATAAACTTTTGGATTTGGATTTTTAATTGATGATTTTGGAATTTAACTGAACTTATTCAGAGATTTTGGAATACTTCATTTTGACATCAGCACATCAAGATTACTAGTACATCAGGACTTTGGAGACCATTAGCACATCATAACATTCAAGGACACAGCCGTGAATTCGGAACATTCTATATTTAGGACTTGTGATTAGAACAATCATTCTTATTGGATTATTAGGATTTCAAAACACATTACTGTAAGTGACTTTTTTGATTTTTCATTTTAATTATCTAGTAATAAATTGCTTGTTGATTTTTTACTTGATTTGTTGGTTTCACTTTCTTTCTGTTACATTTTTCTTAGACCATAGAGTCGTAACAATATCCACCTGTTAGCATATGCACATGCAGAAATTTTCATACTGCTCTACATCAAGCAGTAACCTTGTTGTACTGGTTATTAATTTGTTATAGTTTCCTTGTAATTTCCATAATTTTTTATAGTTTCCTTGTAATTTCCATGTAGTTTCCAAGGCCCCCTTTAAGCAAATAATTAATGAAAGGAATATACAAATAAACAAGAGTCCCTCAAAGGGACTAAGTCTCTACTGGGTGAAAATAATTTCCATGAATTCAAGATAAGACCATTTCTTCTTTTTAAGGGCTGTTTGTTTAAACACACATGCAACCCAGGACAGGCACTTTTTAAAAAATATATGCCAGGGTACTCTGATTACTCAAAGAGTTCATATGAAAATGATACAAAATTCTAAATTCCATCTATGGCTGACTACTCCACATTAAAAGTGCCTTCCCTGGGTCCCAATTATATTTTACTGGAATGGTCCTACCTGCTGAATGTTGAAACCATCTCTGATATTCTTCAGTGATAACAAGATTTTCAAATAAGCTGTGGTGTTGGATATACTGGATGTCATATTGGCACCATTTTCATTTAGTACCAAGTATATATCATTAGAAGTCTTTTTGTGAAAATCCCATGTCACTATGACCATCCATTCAGGGTGAGTAGTGACAACAAGATTTCCAAGACCGCTGTCATGGCAGCCATATTCGATGTACAACTGGAACCATTTTCATTTTCACAAACTAGCTATTATAAGAAGTCTATTGGTGAAAAGCCCATATTGATATAACCATCTCTTTGGGAGAAGTGGAGATAATATTTTCAAGATGGCCACCATGATGACCAAATTGAGGGTCAACATGCATCATTTTCATTTTAGACCAACTAGACACCATAGAAACTCTTCTGATGAAAAAATCAAAATGACTTTCCATTTGAGAGGAGTACCCATAACAAGATGGACATCAAATAACACCATTTTAATTTAGGACCAAGAAGACACTATAAGAAGTCTTATGTTGAAAAACCCATGTTGATATGACTTTCTATTTTGGAGGAGTGATAATAGTAAGATTTTCAAGACAGCTGCGATTGTGGCCATATTGGATATCAAATATTCACCATTTCATTTAGGACCGACTACACATCATAAGAAGTCTTCTGTGCAAAGCATAATGTTGATATAACCAACCATCTAGGCGAATTAGGAATAACAAACATGATTTTTTGGTTCTTGATAGAAAAAAATGAAATTTTGAAGGGGGTTTCTGGGGTTCCTCCTCCAGTGGGATCTCAAGTGGCGATGCCCCTGATAGGGGGTCGAAGGGGCTGAAGGCCCCCATCCATAAATACATTTTAGACTCTGAGAGCATACAAAACTGCTCCTGGTGGCCCTTATTATCATAATATTTGAAAAATAACAAACTTACCCAACTTAAACAATACTTAAAGAATTTCACAATGTTCACTGTCACATCAACTGGTTCTCCAAAAATATTAGTGCTGAAGTTATTACATGTGCATGTCAGTGTTCACGTAATAATTCAGTCACAATAATTTGTTCATGTTTGCAGCACATATTACATGTAAATTGCACTTTTCTCTTCTCATAACAAATATGTTTTTTCTTCTTTCATGATAAAAGTTTTTAATCACATACATCCACTATATAAAAATATTAACATAAATTCACTTGTCTTTTCCCCCATTTGAACACAACCTGCTAGTCTTGCTTTTTTTGCAGCCTTGGCAAAGATTTCTTTTGCTTTCCTTTTCACATATTCTAACACAGAGTTGCTTCTGCCCTCTCAAGTACGAAATCTTTCTTAAAATACTGTATTGCACTTTTTCCTGATGCCTTCAGACCATATTCGATGTTCTGTACCGAGTTGTAAGTTTCTATGTTTATCCTCCCTGATTTGGAATCAATAATATCATTCATGACATTGAAGGATGATTCTACTTGTGGACCATGAAAACAACTCAATAAAGACATGACCATCTTTGATAGACACGGGTATCTGGCAACAATATCATCACTTCCCCACCAGTGATCTATATGTTGTCCCTCCTTAAATTCTGGAAGGGAATCAGTTTGGAATTTTCTAACTTCCAAATCATACTGGTCAAATTCCTTCTCATTTAACACATTTGACGCTACAGTAGAGTTGGTAATAGTAGTTCAAATCTTTCAGGCAAAGATCACAAAATGCTAGTCCTCTGGCATTGTTTTCTTACAACTGACCAACTACATTCCCATCGACTCTGCATTCAAGCCATTCCCATTTCCACACATTTTTCAAACCTTTATTCAAACTTTTGTGGCAGTGTCTCTATCGATAACTTGAGATGTCATGTTTGGCAAGCCTGCTTATTTCCATCAGTTTCCGTTATGCGAAGATTCATTGGATAAGTACAAACTTTTGCCCAATCAGAAAGCTCTTTACTGCAATCGTCTGTTAAATAATATACGGAACAAATACTATTACAAGGATCATTGCAGAATTGGACGGAACAGACCTTTATTTGAAAACCGGATTGGATATGATATACAAAAACGGACCATATTGAGGAAAATTGGATTCAGGTCAGGTGAAAAGCGGAATTCCGCTTTAAAACGGAAACAAATCATGTCTGGAATAAGACGATTTTCCAGATGGCCACTGTAGTGGCCATATTGGAGGTCAGATCAGTACCATTTTCATCTATGACCAACTAGACATCACAAGAAGTCTTTCTGTGAAAACCCCATGCTGATATGATCATTCATTCAGACGTAGTGGCAAGATTTTCTAGATGGCCAATGTGGTGGCCATATTGGATGTCTGAGCAGCATCATTTTCATTTAGGACCAACTAGACATCATAAGAAGTCTTCTGATGAAAATCCAATGTCATTATGACTTTCCATTTATTTAGGACCAACTAGACATCAAAAAAAGTCTTTCATTGAAAACCACATGTTGATATAACCATCCATTGAGGAGGAGCAGCATGAACAAGATTTTCAAGATGGTTGCTGTGGTAGCCTTACTAGATGTCTATGCGGCACCATTGTCATTTTTTGCCAACTAGACCATGGAATGAATGTGTGTGTAAAGTTTCACGGCAATCCTCCAAGTAGTTTAGGAGTAGCGATAACAAACTTGTGCTACCACATGATGGACAACAGATCATCCCATAAGCTCTTCTGGTCTTTGACCAGTAGAGCTAATACAACTGTTCACTCACATGATGTGTATTAACTACTTAAAGTATTTTGTGATTTTATGTTGTCTGAGACCTGATCATTCTCATTTTTTTGCAAAGAATAATGTCTCTTAGCTGCATAATCTATAACTCATTAACCCCTGGCACCATGTTTACATGTCATGAGGTTGTACCCTACTACCAAGCTCTTTAATGTCGACATCATTTAAGATACACTAAAGTGGATGGTATTGCAGGAAAGTAGACAGATGTAGCTATACAATGATACCAAATAATGTTGACTTTCTACTCTCATTAAAAAATACAGCGGAAAAAAGTAATTTTTGAAACCTGATATTTTATTAGGTCAAAAATTGCCAGTTTCAGAACCCGAGTTTATGTCCGGATTTTAGATTTGCGACTTTTTGGCCTTAGATCTAAAGCAGACCAGTCCAAACTGCACACAGACAGATGAACCTTTGCAAAAAGTAGGATAAGTTTGAGATTAGGAGTCAATAGGGGCCAGGCCACAAAATCAGGTGTTCAGTACGAAAATAAAAAAAATAAAAAAAGAAGTCCAACTTTTACTCTTCTGTACATGCGCGAGCGTAACAGCCAATGACAAACAAAGTTTTTGATACACCTAAGCATCTGGCTAAACAAAAAAACTCTCTTAAGCAGATATGTTTGGCTGCAATCTGAAGTAACCCCCAAAATGCATTTCCTACCCCCATTTAAGACAAAAAAGAAAAGAGTGTCCTGGGGTTAAGGAGTTAAAAGGCTCAATATCCTTGCTTTCTAGCCACAAGTACTTTCTCCAATTCAAATATGGCTTTGGAAATGGCAAGGTGTGATTCTGGTGGGTCATCCTCATAACTGTCAATGGCAGAACCTATCCTCATCAATGCTGATCAAGTGATTTAAACTATTCTCTTAGCACAGCTTTAGTCCTTGACAACTTGACTCTACATTTTGCCAGATTTAGGTTCATTTAAAATGTCAAACTCATCTTTCAGAGAATAAACTTTTCTTTTCCTGGATGTTTCCATTGAGAGATTAAATGTCTTAATGATTTACGTGAATAGTGTTCTGTCTTTATTCACTTGTAAATATAGGTAACACTATATTCACTCTTAAATCTAACTGATTTCACAACAAAGTGACACTTAAGTGTTTTAATGGATCTTATTTCTAGCCACATTATGCAAATAAGCATCAGTGACTATTACTTACTCTCCAGTGATTGGATAATGCACTCTGGGCTGCAGTGAAGCACTTAAGTAATTAGTTTTTCATCCCAAATACCAAAGACTAGGTTATAGTAGGCCATTGTTTACTGACACTTGGATGGCAGCAGATCACTGAAAGTGCACACAAGACATGGCACCACTAATTCTTTCTGTGATCTGTTGTGTCCAAGTGTCAATAATCAATGACCTACAATAAGCTCATCTTTTGTGTGATCAGCAAGGTGTATTTACAGATATTAACTCACTGATCTGCTGGAGTGGCTTTAGTGCTTAAGGAGGAAATTTAGACAGTTCAGTGTACTATTACCATATACAATAGTTGACACAAACTGATTATAACATTGACTCATTAGAGACATAGGTAATTTCGTGTTTGCTATAGCTTGTTATAATTACAATATATGACACTGACTGAATACAATAGTGGGTAATTTGAGTCAAATACTGCTGTAAAAACATACTATGGTGAAGTCCAAATCAAGTACAGTGGTTTTGATGTAAAGTTTTCAGCCAATGGATGTTCAAAATTCTTTAAAAAAAGTAATATTGATTTTGATAATTATGGTCACAGGGTGTTATATCCAGAATCATGTTATAACTGGAGAAAGCTGTAGCTATTAATATCAGGGGAAAGCTGTAGCTATTAATAAAAATCACGATGTCTTGTACTTTACCTGTAACCTGAAGCTGAAAAAACTGGGCACCACTCCCTCCTGATGCAGTGGTCGCTTCTCCCATGTTCAAATACCATATAATTGGGGCCTAAAAATAGAATGGAATAAAAAATAAAAATCAATTTAGCAATATATTCACAATGCATGACATGGTTAATCAGGCAGCTATTTGTACAACACAAGATCTTTTGGTCAATGATTTGGAACGATTTTATTAGTTTGGTCCCGATATTATTATTATTACATGAATCTTCACAAAACTGTTCCTGGATTGTTAAGTTTGTCACAATTTTAGCCAGTGTTGTAAGACACATGGCAATTTCCACAATATCAGCAATGAAATTCAAACTGTCATCAATATATTCACCAAACTGTAGCAAACTTCATGGCATTTTCCACAAATCCCTATAAGCTCAATTTTGATGGTAATGATTTTGGAAGATGTGCTCTGATTGCATGGTAAATACTGGGTTAATGAGAAGGCTTGACTATCTCCACTACAGCATTAGTTCATCCTCAACAAGGCCTAAACAAATGATGTGTTTCCGTTTATTAATTCTCTCCAATCATTAAACAATAGTCCATGGCAGAGAAACCAAGTTCACAGACATTAAGGTTGATGTACTTTATCCCTCTGATGACAGTTACTGTATTCCACAGCCTGTTGTTATAGTTTAATATGGTCTATACAGACCAAATGAAATCTTCTGCTTTTATAAGATCATGCTAGTTGAAATTAAGGGTGTTTTGGTGTTTGGTGTTTCAATGCATAGAAACACAAGTAGATTATTTACTGCCGAGACAGTCAGAGTAAATTGCCTAGCCCAAGGACACAACAAGGTAGTCAACCTAGGCTGATTTGATTGGAACTCACACCCATTCAGTCACAAGTCTGGCATGCTAACTACTAAGCCTCAGTCACAAGTCTGGCATGCTAACTACTAAGCCTCAGTCACAAGTCTGGCATGCTAACTACTAAGCCTCAGCCACAAGTCTGGCATGCTAACTACTAAGCCTCAGTCACAAGTCTGGCATGCTAACTACTAAGCCTCAGTCACAAGTCTGGCATGCTAACTACTAAGCCTCACTCACAAGTCTGGCATGTTAACTACTAAGCCTCAGTCACAAGTCTGGCATGTTAACTACTAAGCCTCAGTCACAAGTCTGGCATGCTAACTACTAAGCCTCAGTCACAAGTCTGGCATGTTAACTACTAAGCCTCAGTCACAAGTCTGGCATGCTAACTACTAAGCCTCAGTCACATGTCTGGCATGCTAACTACTAAGCCTCAGTCACAAGTCTGGCATGCTAACTACTAAGCCACCTTGGCTCCTAGCTGAAAATAAAGCGGACTACAAATATTACATGCCCAGTATCTATTGTTTTATTCAGACCATGCTATCTAGATTATTTCTAATAGATGCTTAAGAGACATAGCAATGAACAAAAGGTACCCAAGTAATGACTCAACTAGGATCAATGAATGAAACCAAATCTGGACTTGTCCCAACATTATAAAAATCCATGTCTTTTGTAAAGATAGTCAACATCTAGTGTTGGCAGGTAAAAACCATGGACAGAAAACCAGAAACACAGCTATTTTTCTTTTAGGCCAAACCAGGTAAGGAAAAATAAAAAGTCAAGATCACATTCTTTTTCTTATAATTATTCAACATGTTCCATATAATACATATACTGCAAAACCTAGAGATTAAAAAATGTAGCTTATTAGTAGGTCTAATGAACTGTTTTGTGAAATTAGCACATCAAGCTAATTGAAAAAGAAACCCCAGAGGACTGGTCAGAAATTTGCTCACATAAATATACTCTGCTTCCCCTACCCTATGATGGAGCTGATTTCTATAGAAGAATAAGGCACATCAAGTTCTCTTCTGAAAATAGTTTTAGTACAATGATTTTTCAACATGCACATCTTCTGATGACTGTAACATCCACTAAGTTTTGCTGCAATCCACTATAAATTGCAAGAGGAGTTGCATTAAAAAAATTCTGTCATGCATTGCATCCAGCTGTAACATAAAAAGGCCAATAACTCTTATAAATATAATGGGAGCACAAACATTTGTGAATTTGTAGATTTTTTTATAATGACAATAATATTTTACCAAGTTTCACAGCAATCCATCAACAAGAGTCCCTTAAAGGGACTGACACTCTACTGGGCAAAAAGAATTTCTAGAAATTCAGGATAAGACCATTTCTTTCTTTCAAGTGCCAAGTGTTTAAACCATCTATGATATTCTTCGGTGATAGCAAGATTTCAACTTAGCTGCTGTGGTGGACATACTGGATGTCAGATTGGCACCATTTCCATTTAGGACCAAGTAGACATCATCAGAAGTCTTTTGGTGAAAACCCCATGTCAATATGACCATCCATTCAGGGGAATGTTAGCAAGAATTTCAAGACAGCCTTCATGGCATTCATACTGGATGTACAACTGGCACTATTTTCATTCTGGACCAATAAGGTATCATAAGAAGTCTACTGGTGAAAACCCCATGTTGATATCACCATCTGCTTGGAAGGAGTAGAGATAACAATATTTGCAAAATGGCCACCATGGTAGCTATATTGAGGGTCAATTTGCATCATTTTCAGTTAGGACCAACTAGACACCATTAAAGTAGCCATAACACAATTTTCAAGATAGCCACCATGGTGGCCATATTGGATGTCAGATCAACAGCATTTTAATTTAAGGACCAACAAGACATTATAAGAAGTCTTGTGGTGAAAACCCCATGCTGATATAACTTTCTGTTTTGGAGGAGTAACAATAACAAGATTTTCAAGTCGGCTGCCATTGTGGCCATATTGGATATCAGATGTTCACCATTTATTTTTAAGACCGGCTAGACATCCTAAGTCTTCTTCAGAAGTAGCAATAAGAAGATTTTCCGTGTGGCCATTGTGGTGGCCATATTGGAGGTCAGATTAGCACCATTTTCATTTATGACCAAATAGACATCATAAGAAGTCTTTCAGTGAAATTCTCATGCTGATATGATCATTCATTCAGGAGAAGTAGTGACAAGATTTTCAAGATGGCCACTTTGATGGCCATACCGTATGTCTGAGCTGCACCATTTTCATTTGGGACCAACTAGATAGAATAAGAAGTCTTCTGGTGAAAACCCCATATTGATATGACTTCCCATTCAAGAGGAGCAGCAATAACAACATTTTCAGCACCATTTTCATTTAAGTACAACGAGACATTAAGGATGCAACGTGTACCAAAATTTGTAAACATGTACAGAGTATACAAAAACCGAAACAGTGCCTTTTAATCAAGACAATTCCAAACTCTACCTTTTCCCCTGTCTACTAGTAAGGCTTAATGTACATCACTCAACTTGCAATTGTTTATTTGCCATACGTCTTCTGCCTCTTATTATGACTAATTCAGTTTGTAAAACAGGTCTATGGTGAATTCCTGTATATCTGACAAGTTCGGTAAAAAATCTGTAGGATTGTTGTGATATTGTATCCCACTGCCACTGTATGTATATGTACATGATAAAAAAAAAATTAAAAACATGGATAATGCAAATGGACTTGTTTCCTGGACATTTGCAAATGATTCTTTTGTACGATCTACAATGAATACGGAACAGTGCAGTGGCATAAAACTTGAAATCATGGTTTCTTTAAATTAAAATGTTACACATCAAAGGTCCTGTTAACAAACACGTTTTTCAAAGGTCAATAATGTCGTTTAAGGAATTTTTTGTCAGCATTGCCGGTAAACCAACCTGGTGTGTAGCTTGCAGTACAACCAATTCTTGCAAACTTTTCAGCTAATTCCTAGCAATGGCACTTTTTATGTGAAATAGATACATACTTTAATGAAAGAATTACGAAAAAAATCCTACCAAACTCCAATTAAAATTAGATGTGGAACTATATAATTTAATTGGAAATGTTGTTACTGTGCGACTGTCAGCCACATGCATGTTTATTTATACAGTTATGGATTTTGTACATGTTTACAGGCAGTAAACTAAACTAAGCTGTTTACACATACAAATGTTGCAACCTTACTAGACACGATCAGAAGTCTTTTAGTAAAAACTCCTTGTCAATATGACCAGTACTCTAGATGAGCAGTGATAACATGATTTTCTAGATGGCTGCTGTGGAGGCCATAATGGATGTCTGATCAGCACCATTTTGATTATGAACAAACTAGACATGATTAATAGAAGTCTTCTGGTGAAAACCCAATGTTGATATGACTTTCTGTTCAGGAGTAGTGATTAAAAAATGTCAAGATGGCTGCCATGGTGGCTATATTGTACATCAAATCTGCACCATTTTCATTTTAGGACCAATTAGACAAACTAAGAAGTCATTTAGTGAAAATCCCATGTTGATATGACAATGCATTCAGGAGAAGCAGTGATACAATGTTCAAGAACACTGTAGTGGCCATATTGAATATTTGAGCAGCAAAATTTTCATTTAGGAACATCTAGACCATAGGATGAATGAATGTGTAAGTTTCATGGCATTCTTCCAAGAAGATTATTAGGAGAAGAAAAAACAAACTTGTACTAATGGATGGAAGAATGACAGATGGACAAAAGGCCATTCCATAAGCTCTTATGATTTATGACCAGTAGACCTAACACTGCAGGACTGCTTGCACCAATATTAAGGTACTAACAAATATTGCAAAAGCACATTAATTATAGACATGAGCATCTTCAGATGATAATCATAATATTTAACAAGTTTCATAGTGATCCATTAAAACATGTGATATCAGTTGTGTTCGCAAGACTTTTTGTTATATACATGTATTGCATTCAGCTGTGAGTCAAAATGGGCAATAACTCTTACAAAAATTATTTCAGCAAAGTGATTGGTCAATATTTGCATCTTCAGGTGAATACCATAATATTTACCGAGTTTCACCAAGTTTACAAGTAATCCATCAACAAGAGGCCAAGTGGCCCTGATATCTCTCACCTGGCATATATTGGTCTACAAGGCAAGATGTAGTAATAAAGTAGGTGCCTTGGGTTGAAAGACACTCGTTGTTTGTATGAATGTGAAATGAGTTCATGCAAGGACTCCACTGATCACACTAGAAGTCAATTTCAACAACGAAAGTTAAGTCTTGACTAAAGACATCTAACTGGTCAATTTTAAGTAAGACTTAATTTTCAGTCAATCAGATTGCAGGATTCTAAACTTAAATTGAAGTCGTGGTCTGATATGGTAAGACAGTTTGGGAGAGAAAATTGTTCTACTATAGTTTTTTAAAATATTTTTTATATCTGTGACAGCTAGCCATACCTGATGGGAGATAAGCATCATTTCCTGGTTTTCCACCATTGCTAAGGTAGACACATCAATGCTAGGGGAGCCACCACAGACACAATTTAGATATAGTATGTCTTAAGAAACATTCATACCAAATTTAATCAAAATTGGCACAGCTATTCTAATAAAGAACTTGAAAGTACATTTTCCACATGTTGCTATTGAAGCCACACCACTGCTATGGGAGCAAAGTCAGAAATAATTTTGACAGAGAATATCCTAAGAAACATTCCTACCAAGTTTGACAGAAATTTGCTCATCTGTTCTAGAGAAGCTGAAAAAAATGTGTCCAGCTTGAAAGCAAAACTGTTTTAAGGGGAACCATCCCAAACACAATTTTTATACAGCATGTCATAAGAAACATTCATACCAAATTTGATCGAAAATGGCTCAGCTGTTCTGGAGAGGTAGAAAATTGCGATTTCCAAATGGCTGCTATGGAAACCAAAATACTGCTAGGAGAGCCACCCCAACACAATTTTGAAAGAGCAAGTCATAAGAAACATTCCTACTTAGTTTGATCAAAATTGGCTCAGTTGTTCAAGACAAGAAATTGAAAATAGGTTTTCCATCTGGTTCCTAAAGAAGCCGGACAATTGCTAGGGGAGTCACACCAGACAAAGTTTGATACAGAATGTCCTAACAAACATTCATACAAAGTATGATGAAAAATTGGTTTAGCCATTACAGAGAACTAAAAAAAATGTTTTCCATATTCTTCCTAAAGAACTCGCACCATTGCTTGCAGAGCCACCCCAAACATAATTTTGATACAGCATGTGCTAATAAACATTCCTACCAAATTTGATCAAAATTGTCTCTGTTGTTCTGGAGATGTTGAAAGGTTTCCATATGGTTGCTATGGAAGCCACACCACTGCAAGGAAAGTCACCTGAACACAATTTCCTAGACACAATTTTAAACAAGAGTCCCTCATAGGGACTGACGCTCTACTGGCTGAAAAGAACTTCCAGGAATTAAAGATAAAACCATTTCTTCCTTTTAACTGTCGAGTGTTGAAAAAATGTCTGATATTCTACAGCGATAACAAGATTTAGAAATTAACTGCTGTGGTAGACATACTGGATGTCAGTTTGGCACCATTTTCATTTAGGACCAAGTAGATATCATTCTAAGTCTTTTGGTGAAAACCCCATGTCATAATGATCATCCTTTCAGGAGGAGTAGTGACAACAAGAATTTAAAGATAGTTGTCATGGCAGCCATATTGGATGTACAACTGGCACCATTTTCATTTAGGACCAACTAGTTATCATAAGAAGTCTATTTTTGGAATCCCCATGTTGATATAGCCATCCATTTCTCGAGGAGTAGAGATATCAATATTTTCAAGATATGACTTTCCATTCAGAAGGAGTAGCACTATGAAGATTTTCAAGATGACTGCTGTGGTGGCCATATTGGGTGAAAACCCCAGATCAATATGACTTTCTGTTCAAGTTGAGTTGTGATAAGATTTTTAAGAGGGCTGCCATACTGGATGTTAGACTGGCACTCATTTTTACTTAGGATTAGCTAGACATCATAAGAAGTCTTTCAGTTAAAACCCCATGTTGATATGACCATCCATTCAGGATAAGCAGTGATAAGATTTTTGGATGGCTGCCATGGCAGCCATATTGGAAATCAGATTAGCACCATTTTCATTTAGGACCAACTAGACATCAAAAGAAGCCTTTTAGTGAAAACCTCACATTGATATGACTATCCATTCAGGAGGAGTAGCAATAACAAGATTTTCAACATGGCTGCCCTTCCAGCCATATTGGACATCAGGTTGGCACCATTTTCATTTAGGACCAACTAAATGATCATAAGAAGTCTTCAGTGAAAACCCCATGTTGATATGACCATCCATTCAGAAGAAGTAAGATTTTAAAGATGGCCACTGTGGTGGCCATATTGGATGTCCGAGCAGCACCATTTTCATTTAGGACCAACTAGACCGTGGGATGAATATGTGTGTAAAGTTTCCAGGCAATCCTCCATGTAGTTTAGGAGGAGTAGAGATAACAAATTCAGAAGGACAGGCGACTGACACTGGGGCACTGAGTTATCTACATCACTGCCTTGATATATTAACAGCAGGTTTTTTTTCTTTCTTCTAAATCAAAATTTTATATAACGTTATCAGCTAAATGTCAAATGAAAATACAATGTATCATATCACTGAATTCTTTTGCGAAAGTGAGAGAGGGGCGATGTGCTCACGACTGCCGAGGACATGCAAGTCCATACTCATATTTTCATGATAGATGCATCCCTCCCCAAAAAAATATATAAACAATGCCATATATTTGAAGACGAAGTTTCATATGCAGCTGCTATTTTTAAAAAAAATGAGTGATAAAATTAGTAAAATATGGTTTTCTTAACAAGCATGTATGTCTGAAGCGCACTGACATTAAAGTCCCATTGTTGGTGAAGACATTCTAAGCTACATGTTAATATATTTACATGGATATCTTTTAGAGAGAAAAAATAATAAACCATAGGCTCCATTCATAACATGGAAAGAGACAGAGAGAGAGAGAGAGAGAGAGAGAGAGAGAGAGAGAGTTGTGAGCGGTCACTGAAAAATTCACTGCAGGACACCGATTTACATCTAAAAGTGAATGTCATTATTTTAATTTAACCATGATTGGGAAAAAATGTAAAATTAAACTGTGAGAATAAAAAAGGAGAGAACAAATAGCAAATGAAAGGATTAAAGTTGGGTGAGAAAGGATTGGGTGCCAATTGTCTCAACAGCACGAAAATACGATATCAAAACTCTATTTCATTATCAGCTAAAAGTCAACTGAAAATATCATTTACCGAATCATCAAATTTCTTTGAGAGAGAGAGAGAGAGCTAATCTGTATGCAGAACTGCTGAAGACAGACGACTACAAGACTGTGCTTATTTTCACTAAAACTTTCATTTTCAATTTCAGCAGCAGGACAGTGTTTATATATAACTTCTCAGATACCCCAGTTTTTGGATGCATAAATCTACCCGTCTCATTTCTAAAAACATAAACTTGTATGAAATTTTTTTAGAATGCATCTTTTACAAAAGTAATTTATACATATTAGAGTTCCATGAAAATTAAGTTCTTAAACTGGAATAAGAGCAGAAGTTGAACTATCATCCTTTTGTTTACACCAAACAGCAGTATTATAATGAATTCACTGTACTTTTTAAAAACTTTTAAACTTCTTTGTTGATTACGGTAGGTACAGTTGTCACTCATCCGCTGGTTGATTAATAGTACTGAAAATTCAAAACAATTATGAAAACCATGTACATTTCCCATTGTTATGTAATAACTTGGAAAATGTCTATGTATCTTTTAACAAGTTAGAAAACGAGTTTTCAAGGTGATACAAATATTAAACTGCTGAGTAAAAATTTATAACACATAAGGTTGTCTACCTAACTTTGACGAAACAGCAAAATTGGAACCGTTCTTGTTTATGCCCAATATATATTTAGCAAAAAGGATATGTAATTTGTCAGCCTGGAAAAACCAAATAAGTTTTGATGAAAATGGAATAAATGTATAATAAGCCGGCCCAAATTCTACAGCTGTACAATAAAAAAGGTTTGATAGTGTGATCAAAAAGGTGAAGAATTATTTTTATACTAAAGTTGGAATGGAAATGGATACAATAGTGTTTGCATGAAGATGTGGAAGACTGGTTTAAAAATTCAAAATATTTAAAAGAAATGAATAATTTTCATGAAAATTTGAGCAATATTGTGCTTTTATTGAATAAGATGTAGAGTGGGGTACAAACCACAGAGACTCAGAGAAAACTATTCTGGCAGAGGTCCAGTTCTTGCCGTGTACTAACTGCCACCATAGTACAAATATTTTATGAAGGGATGCACATTTTTTTACTTATTATGCATACCTTTAAAAGATGATTTTGGGAGGTATTAGCAACAACTGGTACCTCACAATACCAGATACCAAATGAAATTATTTATTTCCAACACTGACATTGAAAGCATTATTTATTATGAATAGTATCTAAACTATCTTTTAAACAAAAAAAATTTCATATAAAATGAATTATAAAAGTCCCAAAATTTCATTATTGTGAGGGGTGGGGCCGGAGTTTATGTTAGAACACTGTAACGATTCCAAGGAATCAGTTACTGAACAACACTTAAATAATATTTCCCCAGCATTTCCACAAGAAATCATTTATTTTGACCCTTCTCAAATAAGAATTTAATCTACCGGTATATGTTTCTTTTCGATATCTGATATTATAAAGAAAGATACTAAATAGGATATAATGCAAATTTTAAAATAGCACAAGCCTGTTTGTGTCAATGGCAATGTCCAGCAGTGTCTTGGTAAATTTTCTTAGCCCACATAAGATTTTATAATACTGTTGTATGATATGTAGTGCACATGACCTGTTCCGTTTCAGTTATCAATACTGATCATTCTGAGTCTGATATCTGTGCTTTAGAATGAACAAAATTATAGCCATTATCTGTATGCATTGAAGATTATTAACAGTTTTTGATTCATTAAGGATTATATCAAATATAAGTGATGCAAATAATAGTTGTTTGCATGCTTCATTTGAAATTTTCAAGTAAATAAATTACTTCTTCACTTTTCATTTTCTGCCATTCAGTTATGTGACCAAAGATGACTGAGAAATATGCATATATGAGGTAAGGATAAAGTTATGATGGAGTATAATTTTATATGTACACTTTTTTCATAAGGAATATGTTGTTTAGTGTAATAAGATAAAAATTCATTCTGTATAAACTGAGTGATGAAACAGGATATTTATTAAGGCTGCAACATTTACCAAAGTGTCTAAACATGTACATGGTTTACAATGATCAAAATGATTAGAAACTCAACTTTTCCCCCTATCTACCTGATAGGCTTATGGAACAGCGGACAGGAATTATAATGTGCATACTGTACTTTGCTCAACTTGCAATTGTTTCACTTACTGTATATATTTTACCTCTTATTATGGTAGGATTCAGTTTGCATGACATACGTACATGATGAAAAAATTGATAATGGAACCATATGTACTGCCTGGACATGCACATTAAATGCTCTTGTATGATTAACAAACTATGCAGAGGCTTACAAACTTGAAATAGTGTTTCTTTAAATAAAAATGTTACTAATCAAAGGTTCTGTTGCCTAAAGGTATATACTGTAGTCTAAACAAATTTGTATCAATATGATCAGTAAAATCAACCTGTGTAATGTTGTATGATGTGCACTATAACCAATTCTTGTCAACTTCTGTTTGTTTTCCTAGTGATGCCACATCTGAGTTGAAAACCATTACTTTAAGAAAATTAACAGTAAAATCCTACTAAATAATCCTTGTAAGCCAAGACATGGAAATGTAAAATTTAATTGGAATGGGTAGTTCCTGCATCAATGATAGCAACATGCATGTTCGTTTACACATCAATTTTGTAAATGTTAATTGGCAGTAAGTAAACTAAATTTTACCGTTTGCATGTGTAAATGTTGCAGCCTTAATATCAATGCTTGGAAAATGTGTCAGTGCTGGGGTGGACAAATCCCTAATATGTGTGGTAGTCTGATGGGCTACCAAAAGGGAAACTATGGTAACCAACAAAAAATTTTGCTAGCCCACATTTTTCAATGGATAAACATTTCCATTTAATGCACCATTAAAAATATGTAGACATATAAATTGTACGGTGGTAAAAGATTAAAAAAAAAAAAAAATAGACAAACACTCCAAGTACATAAAATAGTGTATGTTTTTTGATTAATTTTATTTAACAGTCAGCACTCAAATATCTGTAGTTTAAACTTGACAAACAATCGAGTGAAACTGTTTTTGCCCTATGACTACAAGAAAGTACATATGCTTGAAACATTATAAAGCTGTTTTTAGTTTTTACAGAATAAATAAAAGAAATAAACAGTGTAGCTTAGATTATAAATCAAATGTAAATAAAATGTTAAGCCTGGATAAAAAGGACTAAGTGGGTCTTTATAACACAATGCTGTGCTGCAGTTTAAACTTACTGCTATAGTATTCAGCAACCGCCTTAACAACTTGTATGAAACGAAAAGCCTGAAGGATATAAAATAATACACAAAACTTAGTTTCAAACCCAATCATTGCCAGGGGGTACCAAACATTATCATCTTCGCATTTCAAACCAAATGGGAGTTTCTGTGCTAACACTGCATCCATATTTATCTGGGCAACACTATTTTGATGAATTTGTACAATAAATTTACAATTCTTAAACTACTTACTGTGCATGTTTTCAAATTTAATGGCATATTTTTTCCATATATATTTTTTTCAATTTTGAAGAGAAATATTAGAACAAGAAATTAAAAATATAGGATGCAGATGATGCACTGTATACCTTCTATGCATGTGTAGTCCGAAGACCCCACCCCTTAAATGAAAATGGACTTTCAGGGCTGAGCAATTTTTTTTCTTCATCCACTTGTCCAGGACAAGTGGTTTGAGAAAATTCACTTGTCCCACCTACCCTTTCACTTGTCCCAAAATTTTAATCGCTTGTCAAGATTTGATGAGATGTATGCACTTTAATTCATAGAAAGAACAAATGATATAATGTACAACATATTTATTTCTTAAAAGAATGAAATTTTTCAAAAAAAGTATATTTTACACATTTTGTTATATCAAAGGTTTTCAGTTTTCCATTGTCCAGGTATCTTATATTCACTATTTCTTGCTCCGATACAGTAGCATCAATACTTCCATTAGCAGAAATAGAAAGGAATTTACTGGAATTCAGACTTTTCCTAACTTCTTCTATCAGGACTTGATCAATTGGTAGAACAAAGTCTCTTGCCCTGAATCTGTTCTTTTAATTAGCACCAAGTTCAACACCGTTTTCTCCTGGAGTGCACATGGCAATTTTCTATATCAAAAAATGGTTTTCCATAATGGACTAGACTGTAGGCTGTGTTAAAGAGAGCTCTAATTTTTTTAATTTCAGTCTAATTTAGATTTGAAAGGGCCTTTCCTAATGGAGTGTCAGCAAATGTAACTTAAATTAAAAATCTAACTTCAGGGATTTTCTGCACATGCTGGCTAGTGTCATGCATATACTGTGCTGCACAGGCCTTGTGAGGTCCAGAACTGTCATGAGACTCGATTGGTTCAATCCTGAATTTGTCAGTTCCATTCCTTCCAAGTCAATGAATTCAAGTCAGGGATAACTATCAACCCAATGCGACTGAAAATTTCTCAGTCCCTTAGTAGTGTCATATTTGACATTTTTTGTTGTCAGTGTCTGGCTTAAATCTCTTTGGAGAAATAGTTACCTCACATTCAGTGGCAGTCTTACGTTTTACCCCTCAACTTTCACATGAATTTTCCTTCTCCAAATCTTCCTTATTAACTTCCTTTGTGACAATAATTTAGTAAACTCGCTTTATCCATATAGTAAATATCACCTTGCTTGACAACTACTTCTAAAGTGATTATAACATACATTTTATCCTTTAAATATGAACACAGACAGTTCCTTAATTAGCATAATTGTTTCGCTTTAAACGCAATATTGGAATTTAATTCTTTGTATAATCAATTAAAATTTAAGGAATCATCACTGCCATTTAATTAGTTCATAAAGGGAACCAACACTAATGTTGGTAAAGTGTCTTTCATTAATTTAATTGGATTGACTCGCATGATTAAAATCAAATAGTGAGTCGTTTGTGAGGATCTGGTTTGAGTAAACACATTATAACGCAGCAGTTTAAAACACTGCTATTTAATCATACTGGCTTTGTTTTGTTTCATGTTTTGATTGGCCAGTAATTTGGTTGCTTAGCCCAATAAGTGGTCAAGCGGTAATAGAATGTGCACATGTCATGCAACAGTTATCAATGACCAACACCAGGTGTGATACAGGATGTAAATAAATACATGGAGAGGTGTAGAATCAAGCATTTAGTATGCTTGGAGGGCTTGGATGGCCAGATAAAGGTAGATAAATTGATTATGGCATGAAAATAAGCACTTGCCCAACTTATTTTAAAATAGGAAAAAAGCACTTGTCCCGGACTAGCAACTTTGAACATTTTACTTGCCCGACTGGGATTTCGGGCTATGGGATTTGTTTGTCACTGACTTTCCAAGAACCAGAAAATGCTTGTCGTTTACATTGGAAACTTCTGTTTGGTCTGAAATGCGAAGGAGATGATAGTGTTAGGGACCCCCTGCTGATAATCAGGTTAGAAACGATAAATTAATGAATGAAATGACCAAGTTTTGTGCATTTTATATAATTCAGGCTTTATGTTTTTAAAATTGGAAGATGGGTACAAACTGCCAAGGGAGCTGCCCAATAATAATTATAAGAAAAACCACATCAGATGTGGCTGGTAGTCCAGTGAACTTTAGAACTTTACAGCTAAGTAGTCCAAAAACAAAATTTGGTAATCCTGTGTGTGCGGACTACGGATTTGTCCACCCCCGCAGTGTCATTCTTGCAGCAGCATGTTGCATAGCTGGAGTTTACCTAACCGTGGAAATGAAAGGTCTGAGTATGGAAGTGCTATGGGATATCCCGGTATTTGCTTACTTAAGAAAATTTATGTCATCTGCATTAAAACATTAAAACACTGCAAGCTAAAATGCCACCAAGTTGCCCCCCCCCCCCCCCCAACCACTGCAAGGTATAGGATCATTTCATATCTCAACATTGTCAAAGATACGACATCATAGTTATTGGGAATTTAGACGAACTAGTTGAACTCCGCCTTTTTTTTCTGACATGTCTGGTGGAGGAGAACAATGGTATTGGGGCATAATCCATTCTGGAGGGTCTGTGTCATTATACATACGGATTATTGGGCCGCTTGCTACTAATTAATACATTTATTTCGACTGACTTTTGTATCCAACAGAAATTTGAGAGAGAGTGCCTTCATGTCAGAAATCTGAGATGGAGAGGGTATGATAAATAAATTTAAAAAAGGTAAAAACTGCACCGAGTTATAATGACTTATAAAGGATAAAAATAATGCTACACAATAATAATAATATCATTATTCTTATTCTTCTTATTATTATCATTATTAGTAGTAGTATTTTCAATGATATTTAATAAAATATACAATGGTATTAATGAATATCAGACAATACATGCATTAGGGGGTAAATGATTAATGGATATATCAATTTATTGATATTTTTTTCCAAATCGATACCGATATCGATACAAGATACGAAGAATCGATACAAAACAATATTTACCCTCTACAAGTAACTTTAATCTTCAGCAGTTGTAAATATTTATTAGTCGTTTCCCTTTTCATTCTTTGAATTGAGAATTCATCTGAGAAAAACTATTGACAGCACCCACTCGCCTTATGCAAATTAACAAACACAAGGTGACTAACTCATGTTGTTTGAAATCTGCCCCTTCCCCCCCTCCAGTTCCATGCTGATTATTTTATCCCGTCAGCATGCTCAGCCACCGACAACATGACGAAGACATTCTATATTTGTTCCCTGTGTCTAATTTAAGTACTTTACTGATCATTTAATAAACACATTTACACAAAGTTTCTCTGTTGCTTCTCATCTTTTCAACTTGGATCTAATCTGAGGGCTACACTTCCAGTATGTCGCGCAGTGAAATATGTTACATTCAATTCTGATTGGTGGTTATTGTTTGTTCAAGTATACAGGGGGTGAGAGAGTGACAGGTGTTAGATGAAGTTGTTTGCATTTGCAACATGCACAATGGAGAGAAAGTTGGCATACCTCTATGCCACTTTCATGTACTGTGGCTGAAATTTCTTTACATATTGTACTTGTGGAAATTGGACATGATCTAAGCACAGAGTAGAAAGAAATGGCCACTCTAAAGTACTCAAAAAATCAGCCTGAATTAGTCAAAAGTACACTATTTTCAGCAGTTATTATAATTGGCAAACAAATTTTGCCAGAGTAGGCAATACCAGCCTCTGAAAGTACAATGAATGAATTACAAAATATATAAAAAGTAAAAAAAGTTATTGGCTCTTTTTTTAAATATTTACTTTTGAAGTCCAGGAATTGAAAATGACCAAGCGGAGCTAGCAGTTTTTTGAGAGGTGCACATCTCAAGTAAGACCAAGCTGTATACCCTATAACCCAAATTGCACCCATCAATTATACACCAAAATAAAGAGAATTCAAGGTTCTTTTAACAATACCTAAGATATACAAGGTCTTTTTTAAATAGCCAGGACAACCAGTGAGGAAAACCTGGGTATTTCTTTTTCTTTAAAAATCTAACCTATGCAAAGTACGAAACTGGAGAGTACCACCACAGTAAAACAATAATCATGAATCAGAACTGTAGCTTATTCACTGCGTGACACACCATAAGTATTGGCATCCAAACTCGATCCAAACAGATACAAAGCAAGAGAAACTTCACACAAAAGTGGCTATTAAATGATGTGTAAAGTACGGAAATCGTACATGGGGAACAAGTTTGGAATGTATCCTTTTACGCTGATATCTGTAAGCAGCGACTGAACGTGCTGACGGGATAAAAAGATTTAGCACAGAATCAGCAGGCAGCATATTCCAAACTGCACAAGTTATAGCCACCTTGTTAATTTGTAGGAGGAAAGTGAGTGTTGACAATAATTTCCAGTTTCACTGACGGAAACAAGTGTCTGTGGCCATGGAAGTTTGTTTTGCATCTGCAGAAAGTACAATGCGAAGGATCTGGTTGTTACCCATCTCTGTTCACACACTCGGATTTGTTATAGATAAGATTTTCCTTGCACGATGAAATTGCACTATTTCTTCTGTTTTAAAGATAACACCGTATTGCCCTCCAAATCTAAGTGAAGACATGAAATTGGTAATAAGATGTTTTAAAAGTATTCATGCAGTGCAAAACAAATGGCATGGTGATTAAGATGAGTCCTGCACCTGATCAAATGTAGCAACCTGAAATGGCCTAAAAGATTGAATAGAAAATTACTGAACACTAACAGGTAGTCTGTTTGGAAGTATTTTTTTTTTTTTAAATCTTGTCCAGGATGAGAATGGCATATCAACAGATGATAAGTCTATGTCTATCTGTAATCTGCATACTAAAATACAACCAATAAGCACAGTCACATAAAACGGAACCACCCTGCCAATGACATACCTTCCAAAGATGAAAATACCATCAAGTTGATATATGTATCGTATCGTAGGTTTGTGTATCATGAATCGTATCCATCTGCAGCAGAGGTGTATCATTTCACCCCTAACATACATATATACATACATGTTAGTACTTTACACCACAACTTATAACATGAC
The DNA here is from genome assembly GCA_029931535.1 of Margaritifera margaritifera. Taxonomy (NCBI): domain Eukaryota; kingdom Metazoa; phylum Mollusca; class Bivalvia; order Unionida; family Margaritiferidae; genus Margaritifera; species Margaritifera margaritifera. The sequence goes on from JAQPZY010001656.1 coordinate 5,803,670, forward strand.
CATTATTATCAGCATGAACATTATTAATAGCATTTACAATGGTATTTATGAATATCAGAACGCATACATAGATACACCCGTTTAATACATCATAAATTACATCATAAATTGACTTAAGAATTTGCTCTAACTTTATTCCTTTTATCACATTTTTTTGACAATTTATTTATATGAACAGAGTATCTGTCCATGTTCTTTATTTTTACTTATATAGAAGAATTTTCTACTGTGATATTGGTAAAAACAAATAGCAGTTATCTATGTGGTAACATTTGAGTATGTAACCTCAAACCCTCCTTTGTATAAGCTTTTGAATGGATGAGAGTTCAAAGAAGAACCACTTTCCACTTTCATGTCAACTAGTTAGCACCATGGTATCAAAATCATGTGACCAAATACTTTCGCTCTGCATGAGAGCTTATAAGTTTGAGAAAATGACACCTTTAAGGAATGCGATACCATTTTCCCATGCTACCGTTCAACATAGTCATGATCACGCCCGTTTAATATGCAAGTGCAACAAGCTGAATGGAATACTGCCCTCCCCACTGGTCGACTGAAAATGACATACTGCGCATAGTGAAAACCTGATTTTCAGTCGACCAATAAAGGGGCAAAATTCCATTCAGTGCATTGTACTTGCATATTAAGCGGGAACGATCATGACCATGTCGACCGGTAGCATGGAAAAATGGCCTGGCATTCCTTAAAGGTTGTGGTATTAAGTCAAACTTTGGGCAAGCATAAAAAGTTTAATGCCTGAGCTAAACATCGGTACCAAATCTATTACGCTGTGCGAAGTGTAGCTTGAAACAGCACCGTCGATTCTTAAATAGGTAGCGCGAGCAGGGTGAGAAGTAAACTACCTTGTAATATTATATAGTACATGTATGTTTTATAGGTAAATTGCAAGCAACGATACGAACCCGTGTGGGGCACTATGCGGCGAGAGCTGCCAGTAATCTATATATTTACATAGCGTTTCAATTTTTCAACCTTCTGGCAGAGGGGTTCCGTTCAAAGTAAGACTTTATACAACTGTCTTTTCATAACCTTTGCACTAAATACTTTGTCACATCAATTTATTTTGATATTGGCGTTGTTCCTGTTTACACCAGAAGGCAACAATTCCAGACTTTTAATAAATTGTTATATTGGGACACTATTTCTTCACTCTTTACTTTCTGATATGCACAGAGTATAGTTAATTGCTTCATAATTTAAATGACTGTATGGGGTTCAAACCTTTAGTTCTGGAACGAAACGGTTTTCTGTCTATCTCCTTAAATGTCTAATTCGCTGTCAAATGTTTGGGCCACCATCATACCTGTGATCACGTGACATAGTAGACGTAATGAAATGCTCTCAGGATTAACTCGGCGATTTAGGAGGAAAAGAAACAAAAAACTCTAATTTTTTTTTATCCAAAACCGTGGCTTTTGAGAGCTGAAATAATAAAAACAAAGAATAAAGAATTCCCTATTTTAATATGATAGTCATGTACCATTATTATGATCTAATAATCGACCATTCTATTTTGATACTAAAGTACGAGGACCAGTCTAAACGGTCTTGTGATAATCACATTTTTGTTTTATAAAAGTAGTTATCTTCTTGAAATAGTTCCAGTTATAAGAAAGCGCAAGACTGATCAATACTGGTACTGCTACAATGATAGCCATTTGAAATTAGTTAAATGGGAATAACCCAATGATGTCCCTTGAGTCTAGTCCTTACGAAAATACTGGAAAGCTTATTTTAGCCTATGTTGTCACCCCCTCCCCCCATTTTTGGGAAATGTAAAGCAAAATACATGTTAAATTGCACATTAACGAAGTCTGTTTTTTTTTGTTGCAAAAATCAAAGCTCACGACGCAATTCGAAATGACAGAGCATTACATTATGACGTCATCGATGTAGCTTCCGTTTTGGTTGAACTCCAAAGTTTCGTATTTTGCACAGGGTACATTTCTAATTAAACACTGAATCCTGATATTTGAACAATGGGATAATGTGTTATTTAATTTAGAAGCCATAAATGCTTATGCTAGCGCGAATCAGTTTGGTTAAGCATATATGCCTGGGTATCGAGATCAATTTCATTGGCAGAGGGTTCGATTGAGAAACTATGCGCTCAAACCGTATGCCCTTAAAAGCAAAATGTGCATCACATATTTGAGATGAAATTTAAAAAGTCGGGCCGCTCAGATTTTATTCATATATTTTATAGAGCAGTTAATCGTTGACTCTTAAATGTCCATTTGAATTTATTTGTAGGAAAAGTCGTTTATCAGAACAGGGACAGGTAAAAAAAAAATACCGAATTTCGGCTATTTTAGAAGGATTTTTGCTAGCTGACGGTACCAGTGACAGAACGAAAATATTTAGTTTCGACACTGACATTGAAAACGAGATTTGTTATGAAAAAGAATGTGATTTAATATATATGAATAATATTTCAACCATCTTTCGAGTATACTTTGTTCCGTATAGAATGAATATTTCCCCGGCATTTCCATGAGAATTTTTTTTTTTTTTTTTTACGCTTCTCAAGTTAGAAGTGAATCTATATGATACTTCTGGATACCTGATATCATCAAGGAAGATAATAAATATAATGCAAATGTTAAAACAGCACGCAACTGTTGGTATCGACAGTCAATTTTTAACGGTATAAATATAGCCAACATAAAATTGTATGATGGTGCTGTGTGATACATGTATTTTGATGCACACGACCTGTCCTGTTTCGGTTATCAATATTGATAGTTCTCAGTCTGATATCTGTGCTTAGGAAAGAACAAGATTGTGGCAATTATCTGTATGCATGATTATTCAATGGTTCCTTTTTATTAATTTGGTGGTATATAAAATATAACAGTGACACAAAAAGTAGTTGTTTGTGTATTTCATTTGAAATTTTAAAGTAAATAAATTGATCATTCGAGTTTCACCATCTGCGATTCGGTTACGTGACCAAGATGGCTGAGATATAAACATATATGAGGTAAGGATAAACTTATGGATGGATATGATTTTATATCGACACAATTTTCATAAGGAAGTTGATGTTTTGGTGTGATAAGAAAAAACGTAACTGTTGTATAAACTGAGGGATGAAAGAGGATAGTGTCTGTGTCATTCTTGCAGCAGCACGCTGCATAACAGGAGTTTATATTACCCTGAAAATGAAATTTTTGAGTAAGGAAGGAAGCGCTTTTGGGTATTCCGGTTCCTGTTTTTTTTTTTTTTTAAAGCTGGAAAATTTCAGTCGTCAGCAATAAATTATCACGAGATTAAAAAGCTGGTAAGTTGCCAAAATGAAACTCAATAGGTCCTATACGCAAACTCGCGTGGGATTATAAATCATGAACAGTGAGACGACTAACGGCAAATGCGTTGGTTCTTGGGGGCCAATTAATAACCGGGATTTCAACACAGTTGCCTGACGCAAGCTTAATGTTGGAAAAGAGTAACAGCCTGATATGAAAAATGTTTTTAAAAAATCATACTGAGTGACAAAAGTTCCTCAGATCACAGCTATGATCCGTTCTGTCACTTATGTCATTCCTGCACAAGCTGATCAGCCACTAATGTAGAAGCCTATTGATTACATGTCTTTTCAAGAAAAAATGACAGAGTTTATTCAGTATATGGACACAAATTATAATCAAAAAGAGAAAAGGCTATTGTTTTCCTTTTTTTCATTTAAAGAAAGACGCAGAAAATAGGAATCAAAATATTATTCTGTGTCAAACTGGGAAGCACTATGAACAGCCGTCTGAGTAGGCCCTACGGCTCATTCAGATTTTTATCCAAGCATATTGCAAGTGATCAAATCATACAAAAATCCTTCTAAACATTGAAAAAAATATTTAGGCATATCATTTAAGCAATCACTGTGGGAAAATAAGCGAGTGAGCAAGAGAGAGAGAGAGAGAGAGAGAGAGAGAGAAGAAAATTGAAAAAATGAGTTGTCCCCATTCAAAGGGTACCTAAATTGAAACTGCAAACACTTATCTTCATTAAACCTTTGCTGTGTAGATTTATACTAGTAAAATAGGCAGCAAATATCAAGTAGAACATGGTGAAATATTATGTCAGGAGACAAGGGGTTGCATTTAAGTGGGGCAGGGTCACCGATGTACCAAAAAACTGCAGGTTATTTTCAAGTGGCTTATATAATGTAAAAGAAAATATGCAACGATTGCGCTTCTGCAATTTAATCATGGGGTCTACTACCAAACTATGTGGGCAGATATGTGCCCTGCCGGGTTAGAAATGGGGGGTCTTTTAGAACTCATTAGTCATAAAGGGCAGGTCTTTTGGAACTGACCAAGCCCCAAAAGTAAAACCTAACAGAACCATGAGCACCCGAAACGGGACTCTTTTGTATTCAGTGCCAGGGTCCGAAGTCATTCGGTGCACGCCAGACAGCTGCAAAGGGGTCTACAGAACAGTTGGTTAAATATTTGGGGTCTTTTGGGAGGGGCAATATGGAAAAAGGGGGTCTTTTGGGACAGCCATTATTGAAACAAGGCGGTCTTTACTCTAGCACGTACCTATACAATTGTCTTATGGCAGTGTCCTCCATCGTTAAAGCACAGTGTTTTTGTAATTCTTTCCAATAATTTTAATCAATTGTTTTCGTTCTTACTTTCTTTCACTCTGTATATAACCATAGTGAGAATAGAGATATTGATGTATTTGCATAATAATAAATAATTAAATTCTCAAATTATGAGAAGACACTTTTTGTCAAAGCTGATCTATGTTTAAGGTTACCTATGTGGTCACGAGCTAGTCTGATAAATCAGCCCCCCCCCCCCAACTGTGTGATACTGATGGACGATTTGTTGACATTTAAAACAAATAGTCCACAAGATCAACACAGATTTGGGGTGGGTGGGGAGGATGATTTATCCGACTAGTCATGAGCTAAATGCAACAACTTAACCTAAGCCAGTAACATTTGAAATATAGGTCACAGTAACCTTTTTTGGTATGTGTTTGAACAGTTAAAACATTTTATTGAACCAAGTCCGTGAAATGTGAAAAATAGGTCACAGTAACCTATTTTAAAAATAAAGGTGTAGTACTCATCAAGATGCATCCTGTTGCCATGTTTCATGATTCCAGGTATAGCAGTATTAAACAGTAGATAAAACACCAATGTGTTCAGGAGTTAAATGCAGTAAGATGTTAAATATAGGTCACAATGATCTTCTGTTATAACGGTGTGGTACTAACAGGGATACATGCAATCACATAATTGAAATGATTCTGGCATGAAGACTGTATGAGAAAGAAAAAAAAACTGACAAATTAACCAAAGTCAGTGAACCATGAAATATAGGTCACGGTGACCTACTTTTCGGAAGAGAGCATAGTGCTCATCAAAATGCACCCCTCACCAACTTTTGTGAATCTAGATATAAAAGTATGTGTATATATGAATATACACACACACAGACACACAGAGGATGCAAAACACCAAGTTGCTCATGAGCTAAAAGCAAAAACTGAACCTAAGCCTGTAAAATGTGAAATGTAGGTTAAAGTGACATTCCTTTGTGGTGACGGTGTGGTACTAATAGAGATACATACAATCATATAGTTTGATGATTCTATCACGAACAGAACTTGAGAAATAAACTTAAAATACAAAATTTAATCAAAGTCTGCGAGGCGGAAATATAGGTCAAAGTGACCTACTTTTGTGATGAGATTGTAGTACTTATCAAGATGCATCCCAACTTTCATGATTACAGGTATAACAGTATTTATACAGTGTGCAAAAACCTGAGTTTAAATGCAACAACTTAACCAGGAATGTACAAATAATGTACGTGTACAAATTTTGCCTTCTCAGCTAACACACTCCAAACTGTTTCCTAGGACCTAGGAAGAAATGTGGGGTGGGGGGTAAAACTAATTGTAATGATCTATTACATCATTTTAATGACGTAATACTTACCTGTTGGTATTGCATAGCTTGGTTATTCTGGGACGGAATTACCTTCGTCCATACAACAAGAAGCCCCACCCCACCCCGGATGAACCTCCACAGAGAATTCTGGAAATAATCCAGATCATAACACGGTCCCAGTCTGCTGACCAAGTCACTGGGGCATGCGCGGTAGTCCTCATCTTCTTTCAGGACTAGACTATTCATGAAATATTAGAGCAGGGTGGGAGGGAATCTGGCAATACCAACAGGTAATTATTATATCATTGAAATCAATTTACCCCCCCCCCAACCAAACAAAAACTACATTTTAATTTAAATAATACGTCACCTATCGGTACTGCATAGCTGAAATGGCCTCAAGAACTCGTATAAACAAGATATACTCACCCTTACTACTGTAGGAATGTCCACTACTGTCGGTTAGAATCCACTTCAGCTATTTTTTTGTGCCGCAACTGTGGGCCCTAAAGAATAAATGCATTTGCTCAGGTGAGACGAAGAACGAACGTAGAAGGAGGAGCAGGTCATGTGCGGTCGCCATAACGCAGCCTTCGTAACAACCTCCAATGAAGAATGAGTTAGATAGACCCATGAGGTAACAGTGGCTCGGACATCATGGGCTTTAATCCTCATAAATGAAAGATCCCTGTCGGCAAGGGACTGATAAGCTCTCTTGATCGTTTGTACAATCCACCTCGAAATAGTGGATACCGAAATGTCAGCAGAGTCCTTTAAGGGGAGGAAAATAAATTTCCTACCCTTTCTTTTCTTTTTAGAAGCGGCCAAATAGAATCTTAATACCCTAATTGGGCATAAAAGACGATCTTGATCATCCCCAGCACAGACATGACTGAGACTGGGGATCTCTATAGGAAGTGGAGTTACCGAAGGAAGCTGATTTTGGCGAGATATGGACTCGTAATTGCCATTGGACCTTAGACAACCTTGTGCAGTATACTGAGTATATAAAGCTCAATCCTTCGTCTTGCATACGCTAAGGAGAGCAAGAAAACGGTCTTGAGGGTAAGGTTCTCAAATAATGCTTCACGCAAAGGCGCATAGGGGGTTTGAGTTCATGACCATAAGACACACGGGAGGTTCCATTTTGGCATAAGTGAGCCAGTCTCTGCAGTTCAAAATACCTTATAAAGTCGGCAATGTAAGATACTTCATGTGAGAAGGAAAAATAGGGATGTGAAGGTACGCATCGTGGAGGTCAAAGGAGACCGCCCAGTCACCGGATCTTATACCAAGCCTGACTGAGGCTGTGTTCTCCACCTTGAAAGGTTCCTCCTGTAGAAACTTGCTTATGGTGGAAAGGTCTATGGCGAGCTGAAACTTCCCCCTTTTTTTTAAACCAGGAAGATCCGGGAGTAGAAGGCCGTAGACTGTTTGTTTAAAACCTTACTGCACCCTTATGCAGAAGGGAGTGCACCTCTTCCTTTACACGCACCCAATTCGGTAGAACTGCAGGGGGGGGGGATGAACCTGCAAACTTCCACCCTTGGGCTGTCTGGCGATCCCGTCTGGTGGCCGATGGGTGAGAGGGAGGTTTAAAATGATATCGCTTCTTGGACGGTGGCTGTGTGGCTTTAAAGAACTTGGTTGACGGCCTAGAACTGACGGGATGTCATCTGTCTTGCTCCCACTGCGGGGAGGCAGGACGTTGTGACCCCGTGTCTCTCTAAGGGGAGACCTGTCTTTGTGGTGTGATGGAGACCTGGGGGTAAAGGGGAGTTCATCCTGACTCTTCACGCGGAACAAGGGGGCGGTCTCTTTCGGCAGACTCAACAGGATAATGAGGATGCCTCTCGTCTTTCCCGAGGCGCTTGGGGGAAGAGGGTTGCCTTTCTACTTCATCTTGGGCTCCACACTGTATGGGGGTGATGTCGGGTTTCAACTTGCAACATCAACCCGGCCTTGATGCAAGGACCCTGAAGTCCATGGCGGTTTGAAAGGGAAGGATGTCACTTCCCTGAAAAGGATGACCCCACATCCCGTAGGGATTCAGAGAGATGAGAGAAAGAGGGGAATGCTGATTCCCTACTCTTGTCAGGCATCTGTATGCCGACTCCCAATCACCAACGGGGTTTCCTGGAAGCCTGGAAAGGCTTGGGGGGGGGGTCTCAACCCAATCCCCTTCTCCATACCAATGTGAATTCCATGACCGGTGAATGGTGACCAACGCCCAGTTGGTGACTGGTCCTCCGACTCTAATCTGTAGGAGTTTCAGTCCTCTGAAACAACTGAGCGCAATCGTAGCTCTCCCCTATCAGAGAGGCCTTGAGCTGCCAGTCATCATCCTCATGGGGGGGGGGGTGCACTTGCCTCTCCTCCTTCTGGGTTTGGAAATGGCACTGTTTCTCCCTTGAGGGCATGCCTCACTCGCTTCCCTACTGGGCTTGGAGAGGGTGCTGCTCCTCCCTCAAAGGGGGGAGGGGTGCACCTCTCTGCTTTTGTTATTCCTCCCTTGGGAGGAACCTGGGACCTAAGGGTCTTTGGGCTTTATACGTCTCTGAAGAGACAGATCCCTTATGAGAAGGGCTAGATTTTCCCTCCTGAGTCCCGAGGAGCCAGAGTATTGAGATGAGGAGGAGGAAGGCCCTTTCCCCCTCCCCTTATATGTACAATGGCTCTCAGCAAGGTCCCGCAACTTTTCAGGCCAGAGACAGCAGAGTGGACACCTATCTGTCTGTCTGCAACCTGTGCAAGAAAGGCAGGTGGTATGAATATCCAGTGGAGCCTTCTTAAAGCCACATTTTCCCACACTTTTTTGAGACATTTCCTGCAAGTCTGAAAACAAAAGAAATACAATGTCACGCAATGTACTGAAGTATAAAGATGATGAGGAGTGGTGGGTAGCACAATAGCTTACCTCAATACTGAACCTTAGTATGGACAGGCAACTCTGCCAAAAAAGGGTTATAAAGAGATGAAGGAGTGGTGTGAGACCTGGAAACACACCAATCTAGCACTGCTCTTCAATGAATGGGAAACAACACAAAAAACTAATTACCTGAAAGTATAAAAAAAACATAGTGGGAGTTTGAGTAGACTCACTCTAATGCTATAATTTGGTAATGCTATAATTTGGCAATAGTGCTAATCCCTGTCAATAAGGTACTACTGACACAGCATTACTAACTATGGAAATATAAAACAAGCGATATTGATAAATCGAAGGTGTGTTGACTATTCTGAACACACAAAAGCAAAAGCTGGTGTATGACCCCCTTATGCAAGACTAAACTCAATGCAAATCATAAAAATGGAAGGTCTCTAAGGTTCTGGCAATGAAGGGAGACAATACCTGCCCTAGGGCCAGAATAAAACACAATAATAAGTATGAATAAAAATACAGATCACCCACACACCACAGGTGGTGGTGGTCAATATTGAACAGAGTACTGCTGAAAATGTAACAACTGCCTGGAAAAAGTCACAAGAGAGTTTGAATTCACAAATGAAATAGTAATGGACTGAGGGTATAACCTCTGAGAAATATGGAAACCCGTATAAAGATGCCCGATGTGCAATATGATTTGAGTTGAAGGCACAAATTCTACAGAGCATCGTTGCATCAACTGCAATGCATATGGTGTCTAGAAAAAAGATGAATACTGCACATGTGCCAGTGACATGGGCAGCAGACTGAGTCTGTGTTATGTTCTGGATTCTTTCCAGATTTCTTTATGGCAGTTCATCCAGTGAGCGATTGGTTCTTGTTGTATGGACAATGGTAATCCATCATGGAATAACTAAGCTATGCAATACTGACAGGTAACATATTACCGATATTAAAACAATGTTTAACATTCAGTGAGGGTGTACATATGTATATGCTTTTATATGTGTGGACACCAACGCCGGGGGTAGCACAATAGCTTACCTCAATTTTGAAGAGGTGAGCTAAAAATATTAAGCAACTCTAATACATTTGGGGTTTGTTTTGCATCCTGAACATTTTTAATTGCAGTCAAAATACACGATATATAAATTAGAAAATTTCATAAAAAGTTGGTCATGTTACTTTTATTTTAATGTTACTTACGCTTACTACAGATAACAGTACATATCAACAGAAATGTAAATATATTCTTACCTAATATTGATTTGTCTATAAAAAAGAAACTTGTCTAACTGGACACTGTTTGGGGCAACAGATGGTATATATTTTATACAGGTGGCTAGTTTAAAGAGGTCTTTTTAGTACCAGAATGGCTCAACTGGGACCAAAATATATGGTCAGTCTGTGAAGGATGTCAGTTTACAGAGGGCCTAAGCCTGGTCCCACTTTCATAAAATGTTTCAAATTTGAGTAAACACTCAGCTCAATTTTTGCATGATGATTATTTGTTAACTACTACTGGATAATTGTACTGAGTTTTGAAACAAGCTAATTCCTTTGGAGCTTAAAACTGAGATATTAATCTTAAGTCTGACTATATAAATATTATACAAATGGATACAATTTAATGTTCACTATGTACTAAAGTTTAGAAGTTTTATGAAACCAGTGAAGTTTTACTGTATACAGCAAATGGCCATTTACCCTGAACAATCAATGCCTGATGCAATCATAATATCAAAGTGCTGGCAAGCAACTGCCATCGATTCACCAATGTTCACAGTGTTAGGTTGCTGCTGCCTTAGAACTTTAGTGTCTCAACATCTGTTAACAGATGGTAACTGCCAGCCTGCATGTCAGGATCACGACTGAGGCCAGCTTTGATTGTTCGCACCATTTTGACATTGGCTATATTATGACTGAGGCCTGTTTTTGATTGTTCTCACCATCTTGACATTGGCTATATTAGTAATAATGTTCTTTGCTAGTACTTCCTCCAGGTAAACTCTGATAAAAAAGAAAGGTGTCCAAAAAGGCCATAAATGCTTCAGAAAAAATATTATCCCAGGACCAGAGATGGATTATACCTGTTTTTAGATTTTCATTTACATTTTTCATCCATTAAATATCACTCAACCAGGAGTTTGAAAACAACCAGTTTGATAAATATCCATATCAAAATTTGTGACAATTGGAAACAACTTGTTTACGCTTAATCTCAAAGGTCACAGAAATTGTACCCAATTTACTTAAACACAACAGAACCGTGAAAGGCACATTATATACCTGCCCCGTGTATAATAGTCCTCTATGTAGAAACTAGTAGGGCATTGTTCACTCTGGAGATTATTGATCACTGGGTCTCAATGACTTGGACTCTGGTGAAGGTATGCAGTCTTGAACTAAAGTTACTGTGCAGAAAGCATTATTTTCTTTTTAGACTTATCATGACTCTGACCTCTTAACTCTAGACTATCGAATCTATAAGTGTCTTTATTGCCCTAAGTGCAAGCCATCCACAAAATTTGGTTAAGGAACTTACTCTAGACTAAAAGTTATCCTGAAAAATAATTTTTTCTTTGAGCTGCAATGACCTTTTGACCTCCAAATCAACAGGCCTCTTCCATACCTTTAGTGCAAGTCGTGCACAAACTCTGGTCAAGGTATGTGGTCTAGAACTAAAGTTATGATGTAAAAACCATTTTTCTTCTTTCAGAGTAACTTGACCTGACTTGACCTTTGGACCCCCAAATTGATAGGCTTCTTCCTTACCCCAAGTGCAAGCTATCCACAAAATCTGGTGAAGGTACATGCAGTAAAATATAAGCTATCATGCAGAAAAGGACAATTTAATGGACAGACAGACAGAACCATAGCATAATATGTATGCCAAAAGACATGTATATAAAAAAAAAATGCATGTACATCTCATTAGTCTTCTAAACACATTTCTGTACTCTACAAATTAAGATGGTTGGCAAACAGAATGTTGGATGTATATATTTATATAAAAACATGGATCATTCACACTAAACAATATTTAATTTGCATACAACATGTGCGAATAAGATAAATATAGTATTCAGATTCTTAAGAATTAAATAGTTCTATTACAACTACAATAGGCACAGTGCAAACACATAAACAGCTCTGGCCCTTAAATACATAAATCAATATGATATTCATGATATACAGTGTCCCATTAACAGCATATAGATACAAGAGAGAGAGAGAGAGAGAGAGCGAGTATATGAAGGCACTTTTCTTACTGCAATTCTGGCCCACACTGTCAAAAATACTAAGTCATACATAGAATCTAAAAACTGAAAGGAGAGAGAGAGAGAGAGAGAATATGTTTGAATAGTTAAGGTTTCTTTTGGGTGCTTTAAAAGATCGGTTTCTCCTGGCCCACATCATGCAAAATACTTTTTGAAAAATGACTCTTGTAAATTAAAGCTGAACATGTATTTAAAGTTTAAAAAAAAACAAACATATTATATCTTGTATTGTTTATGCCATCAAGCATGTCCTGGTCATCATCAGATAAACAAAATATATTTTACATTGCTTTTTTTCTATCATTTTTTTCTCCAAGATGTGCAACAGAATTCTACAAATTACATTTGCAACATGCCTTGTCACTCTGTACATATTTACACTGTACAAAAATATGATCATTTTTGAAATCTAGAGGAACTACAAATGTATAAGCTTTTTATTATATATAGCCTAAACCTGAAACACTATAATTTTAGACATACATTTCCACCCCACAATCCCCACCACTGGATAGAAAAATCTTAAAATGCCATCAAGAGCAAATTTTGTAATCAGACTTTTGAACCCACAAGTTATGTGAAATTCTACATACAAAGAGATAAAAGGTATAACTTGGTCTGATTAAAATCAAGAACTGCTTATCAGTAAGTTGATCTGACAGGCACCAATACAAGGTCATTTTCTGTTGACCTTTTGATAATGCTCTTTAATATGAAATACAATGATTTATTAGATAAGTTACAATAAATAAGCAGACAGGGAATCCCAGAGTCACTAGAATAAGAACTTTGTGCCTGTCATATCTCCATTATGTTGGAGATCTCAGTTTTAATCAGATTGATATAATAATGCTAAAGTTTAGGAATAATAAGTGTTCTTCAAAGCTAGGTGTCTTAACTATGTTAACTTTACACTTACACAGGTGTGTTGCTGCCACCGCTTACGAAGAGTCTCCTCTGTCTTGCTTACTTTTGCAGATGAAATCACTCACTACATACAAGGGTTTTGAGGAATGGTGTCTCTCACATGTAAAAGGTGTTATGATGACAAAGGTTTCTGCTTATGCAGGCGAGACAGAAACACCTTTGCATATCAGGGCACAAACTATACACATATAGTAATATTCATCCGTTTCAGTTGAATCGGCAACTAGTGTTGAAGATATGTGACTTTCATAACTCAGCACTTTAACATTGTTGACAATGATGTACCAGCTTTCTCTATCATTCAGGAAAGACAGGTACTCCCAGCATATCAGAGTAAAACTTTACACAGACAGGCACTCCTAGCAAATCAGGGTACAAACTTTACACTGAGAGTAATATCATCCCAAAATTTCAGTTGAATGATTTTCAGATAAACATACCTGGAACTCTGGGAAGGCACCTTTAACTCTGAGTGGTCATCAATAGATCCAATTTAGAATTTTACGATTTTCTTCATAGCTCAATAGTAACCCAAATACCATGGCATATATTTCTGTTTAAATTGCCTTCCATGTTTACCAGGTAGGTTTAAAATGATCGGCCCTGAATACAGCTACTTATGAAGAAGATACTTGACTTTCATAAACTTGAACACAACCCTAACATAAATGACGTTGCTGATGACACATACATTGCTGCCAGAAAAGTGATACCTGTGCCTTACCATTCACAGGCAAGATAAGAGGTTAAATATCAATCATATATGTCAACAGAGCTGATAACAAGTTGCACAGTTTTCATTATGACTTTCAACTTTTTATGCAATTATGAAATTTACTGAAGAAAAAAAAACAGAAATTAAAATATTTCATAACAATTTAAGTTGTTATCCTGAATCTTCACAAAAAAATGCCAGGAATTTACATTCGGAGCACTTATTGCACATAAAACATGCACATTCTTCATAGCAAGATGCTGCAGTGTGAATCAAAATATTGGTGAGCATAAAAGTTTGCTAAACTTATTGACGGCACTATTTTTGTCAAATAAAATATATTTTTATGATCTGATTGCACAGGAAGTTGAAAACCATAACAAAAAGTGGCATAATACAGTCTGGAGGGAATTATTATGAAAACTGAAACACTAGTTTAAGTATATAATTTGAAGTATGGAACACATATATTAATAAAATTTGTGTTCCATAAGCTGAGTGATTTTGAGTACATCTGATGAGTATACGTTCACTCATTGTTCTAACATATTGGCAACAGTTTAAAAGTAAATAATGACGGTGAAAAGTCAAACACTCCTATACTGTATCAAATTGTCAAGGTCATAATTTTGAGTCATTTATGATAATTTGTGAGCACTGTTTTCAGAAAATCTTGATTTGCATGCATCAAATTAGAAAAATTAACAATTCTGATCAAAGTCAGCATTGCTATCACCATTTCAACTGAATGTAAGTGTATGTAATTTGTCATGGGTTCAGTCTAATATAAACATGTTTAAAACAATAAAACACAAATGTGAATTCTGTTTGTAAAACATGTATCCATGCACTTTACCATTTTGACCTCCAACCCAAAGTTTAAGCCTCTTGGGTAGGTCCCGAGGATAAGGGCAAATGTCAGTTGGGTATGTACATTCATGCCCAGCAAGTATATAGAAGATTATAGGATTGGGATCTCAACAGTTTTCAAGGTATGACCTAGGGGTTTAGTCCCTTAGGGGAATAAGGATGAACTCGGGAGACAAAGTCAGTTGCATACATAAATTTGTCTTTTCATATCCAGTAAGGATATATTTTATAGGTTGGGGATCTCAAAAGTTTCAAAGTTATGACTCAAGGGCTAAGTTCCTGCTGGTAGGGATAGACCCCAATGTCAAAATCAGCTGCATGTGTAAATCTGTTTTTTTCATAACCAGAAAGCGTATATATAATTATAGTGTGGAGATATCAATAATTGCTACGTTATGACCCATGGGCTAACTTCCCGGGGATGGGGGAGTGGTTGGATTTGACTCTGTGGCATTATCAAAGAGTGTCAGTCTGAAATCAGTAATCACATATGCCAATTCTCAGATATGTGAGTCAAATAACTAAGGAGCTATTTGAAATTGATGTAACATCAACCCTAGACCTTTTGTGATATTATCATAGTTTCACTTTATGAGGCAATTGATGCAGAAGATATGTGACTTTCAAAATCTTTAATGCAAAACTTTAACATTGTTGATGCTCCTGGCAGTGAAAAAGCAACTACCATATCTCATCATGCTTATGCCTCCATTATTTAGTATCAAGAAACTAATATTTTTCATTTCAAGAAAATACTGATCATTTGGCTCCATCTGGTTTTTGATAGTCTTTAATGCTCAGGCTCTGCAGAGGTGCTCGGATTTGTTTAATGCTGGCCACACTAGGGCCTTGGGCCATTTTTCCTGGCCGACTTAGGTTAACATGTCGGAAGGGATTGTTTTCTGGGTTATGCTTGTTGTCTATGGAGGCAGCCATATTTTGCCGTTGGGACAAATTGTAGGTACCATCTTTTGCGCCATCTCCCATCTCTACAATGGCAATGGGGCTTGGATTATCAATCTTATTGAGCACAGTCTTTAGTTTCTTAATGGTCAGAAGACTGTTTGGGGAGAGGGTTGACTGATCAGAAAGCTTGGAAATCAAAGCTTCGATGTGAACATGAGAAATTGTATTCTCCTCTATGGCTTCTTCCTTTTTAGCTCCAATCAAGTATGGATGAGAAAGTAGCTCATCAATAGATGGTCGCTGTTTTGGGTCTCGATGTAGACACTTTTTCATGACATCGATGACCTGCATATCTGCTGCCTCAGGAAAGTCAATTGCAAAATCAGGATTTATAATTGCCTGTAGTTTGGCAAAATCATGGCGAATGTGCTGAAATGGTGTTTTTCCATACACCATGTTGTAAAGTATGCATCCAAGGGACCAAACGTCACTCTTGACACCAATTTTGAATTTGGGTCGCCCCTTATTACTTGGATCTCCTCCACAACTGTCCATTATGGCTTCAGGGCTCATGTAGTTTAGGGTACCAACTTGAGTTTCTAGAATCACACTTGTTTTGTCCTGTTGCAAAGCTTTTGCAATGCCGAAATCAATCAGTTTAAGGTTTCCATCTACCATCAGAAAATTAGCTGGCTTAAGGTCAGAGTGAATGATACCCTCTTTGTGCAGGGCTTGAACAGCCTGCAGCATAATTTCCCAGTAGAATTTGATCAAATTGTCAGACAAACGCTTCCCTTCCTTGGTCTGACTGCGAAAAAACATAGCCAAATCACAGTTTCCAGCTTCCATGACAACATAGAGTTTATTGTTTTCTGCATCGTATTCATAGTCATACATTTTAATAACTTTGTCACAATATTGGAGCCTTTTCAGCAATTTGATTTCATTTTTGTACCCTTCAACAATCATCTGATTGGCATGTTCTAGATTCACACATTTGATGGCCTTTAGCTTCTTCTTGCTGTCATTTAAATCCATGACCTGATACACCTTGCTAGAACCACCCTGTCCAACAATGTCCAGTACGGAATATGGCTGTCCATTTACTTTCATAACCTTCAGATTTGCCAGATTTGGAGTGGCTGGGATTTGTAATGGTGCCACAAGCGAGTTCACTGATGGAGTGCTCATTCCTGAGACCCTCTGTTGATCTACAGGATCCATTTGTGAAGACAACTGTCGAGGCAGCTGTAACTGATCCTGACTGGGAGGTGGTATCTGAAGTGGTTGTTTAACGGAGTATGTCCTGGAATTTAGAGTTTTTTCTGCCTCTGGTTTCTGTATATTTGGTTTTGTAAGGTTATCATTCACTTCCTCTACCATGACATGTGGGACATGATTTGCATCTGGACATTGATCTTGCTGTTTTAGTGTCGAGGAGTCCTCTCTCTCCGACTCCATGGGAATTGTGCAATCTGTATTTGTCATAGACATATAACCTGATGTGTGGGTGCCCTGGCTGGACAAATATGTCCTGTTGCTTTGATGTGAGACATCTAGTGGCATGAAACTATCAAATGTATTATTGTCTTGCGTGTCATCCTCTTCTCCGCATTCATCAGTCATATGAAATGGCATGTTGAGCTTTTTAACTCTCATTGGCAAACCAACATCTGCCCCCCGACGTTTTTTCAAAAAAAAATCTGATCCAGAAGAAGGAACTATTTTCTTGATACTTCCCATATCTGGTGTGCTATGGTAGGACCTAAACAGTGGTTTACTGGAACAAATTTGTGGTTGTCTAAATGGTTCTGTGTCTGAATCCTTGTTCACTTTACTGTTCACCCTCTCAACTGACGATTCTTCTTTAATATCTGTCATTTTACCATTGACTTCATTTTCATTTCCAATACCTGCAGATAATTCTTTTCCACCAGCTAGAGATAATGATGATAGTTTTGGACTGTATAACTGAGGTCTGCCCTCTTTCAACCTCCTCAGAGCCTCTTTTATCATTTCCATAGGTTTAGCCTCAAACAAGAGGGCCTTGTCAAGAATCTTTTTAGCCTTCCCCTCATATCCCTGTTTTCTTTCTTGCTCGGCTGATTGAACATGGACAACAGCAAATTTTCTACAGATAGCTCGGGCTTGGCTCAGAATGTACAAGGCTTCATCAGGAATATGTTTGCTCTTCAATTTGGCATATTCAATGAATAAATCTGCATAAGCTTCATTGGTTCTGTTATCATCAGCCTTGATTTCTTTAAAAGCTTTATCATACAAATCACAAATAAAATTATATTTAGTGATATCATCTGGGAATTGAGTGCCCTCTTGTATACTGTTGATGAATTTCTGCCAGTCCTCAGGTCTGTTCCCTTGAGAGAATATAAGCTCAAGCCACTGGGTTTGACCAGTTAGGTCAAAGGTCATACTTTCATCATTGCAGTGGTCCTTGCCTTTAGTAAGCTTCTCTTTTAAACTGGCGAGGCTCATGGTTTACTTCTTTGAATGGCGATGATCAATAGCTCAGGATATCTGGAAAAAGAAAATTAACATTTTATACTCGTAGTTGCTAGCAAACTGGACCTGTAAACAGGATCTATTCTAGAATATATGACTGCAGGATTCATGCTGATTTTTCCAAAAAATTGTGCACCAAGTCAAAGAATGCACGATATTTTGTTCCTCATATTTACAAACCCTCCCTTTATTTATTCATTAAATCCTCCCTATATTCAGAAAATTCCCCCCTTTTTTCAAATGGAGGGCAGAATTTCTTCCTTTGCATTTTCAGTTCAAGAACAGAATGTGAAAAGACATATGTTGAGAAAGCACAGTTTATTAGGTCCTGTATTTACAAATAAGACTGCAATGTTTATATGTGCAAACAGCTAAGTTTAGTTTACTGCCTTTAAGTGCTTACAAAATTAATAACCGTGTAAATGAACAAGCACATGGCTGTCAGTGATGCACACCGATTCAAATTTAACTATGTATTTGCAAATCCCTGTATAAGAGGACTGGTAGTATATTTCTCTTATTTCAGTTTTAAAGTATGGATGATTTTTGTATCAAATGTGGCATCACTAGGAAAAAGCTTCAGTTGATGAGAATAGATTATACTATACATTACACAACATTACACATGAAGTTGATTTACTGATAATGCATACAAAAAAAATCTTTAAAGAAGATTATATACTTTTATACTTTTGAAAACATGTTCATTAACAGAACCTTTTATGAGTACCATTTTATTTTCAAGAAACAAGTTTGTAAGCCACTGCAGGGTTTCTTAGTTAATGTAGATCCTACGAGAACATCCTATTCAATGTCCAAACTTAATTCTATCATAATAAGAGGTAAAAGACATAACAGTAAATGAAACAATCAAAAGTTTGAGCAAGGTATGCCCTGCACACTGCCAATGTCTTACATATAAATCACTGTTAATCACTGTTAGCTGAAATTCTAACGTGCAGAATGGTGGAAAGGTTGAGTTCTGACTTGGTTAGATTAAACTAGGGGTTAAACGATACACCTTTATACCCACTCCCTTTCTATAAATTGACAAGGTGGCTATACCTCATGCGGTTTGGAATCTGCCCCCTTGCCGATTCTGTGCTATTTTTTTTGTGTTTAAAATCAGGACGCTGATCACATATATTAACGTAAAAGGAGATATTCCAAATGTATTCCCCATGTACTATTTAAGTACTTTACATATCATTTAATAGTCACTTTTGTGTGAAGTTTCTATGTTGCTTTGTATCTATTTGGATAGAGTTTGGATGCCAATATTTTCGGTATGTCACTCAGTGAACACGCCACAGTTAGTTATGATTGGTGGTTATTGTTTTACCCTGGACTTGAACAAACAATAACCACTAATCAGAACTGCATGCAACATATTTCACTGCGTGACACACTGGATGTGTAGCCTTCAATTCGATCCAAGTAGACAAGATGCGATGCAACAGCTAAATTTCGCGTAAAAGTGGTTATTAAATGATCAGTAAAGTACTTAAGTCATACATGGGGAAGAAATCTGCAATGTCTTCTTTCCGCTGATATATGTTATCAGTGGCTGAAGATGCAGACAGGATAAACTAATTAGCATGGAATTGGGGTGGGAGAAAGGGGCAGATTTCGAACCACGCGAGTTAGTCACCTTGTGTTAATTTGTAGAAGGCGAGTGGATGTTGTCAATAGCTTTTATTTTTTACTGACAGAAATGAGTGCATGTACTTGCTACGGCTGTCTCAGATGAATTCTCAATTTAAAGAATGAAAAGCAAATGACTAATAATTATTCACGACTGCTGAAGATTAAAGTAACTTGCATAGAGTAAGTATCGTTTTGTATCGATTCTTCCCCTCTTGTATCGATATGGGTATCAATATAGAAAAAGTATCGATACATCGATATATCGATTAATCGTTTCACCCCCAGATTAAACAGCATCATTTTGGTTATTGTATACTGTTTACATGTTTAGAAATTTTGGTAAACATTGCAGTCTTATTTACTAATGCAATGAGTGTGCACTTAAATACGATATACAGTGTATGTAATAAACATCATGTACATTTCTAATTTTTTAAAATTAAAGCTCTCATCTACTAGTAATTTACATGTAACTTCTTAATCAAAAGTATGTTCATCAATAAGCACATCGTGAAATTGAGTTTTTGTGCACAATGAAGATGAGAAGTTTTGCGTTTAAACTTGTATTCAAACCACAAAAGCCCTGTACACGATATAAAACAAACAAATACAACTTTGATAGCTCATCATCATAAATCCCTATTTTTTACACCCCACTCCCAAGCCCAGACACTAGCATTGACCGAGACGCAATAATCTGAAATCTGTTACACTTGTATTTATAGAAAAATCTGACTTCTGTAACTTTACTTGAAATGAAGTTATTCATAAAACCTGACACATTTCCCTAACAACAATTCCACCTGTTGCATCCTAAATTTCAATGACTTAGTTGTACTATTTGTAACAGTTTATTAACTACGGTTCCACCTGTTGCATCCTAAATTTCAATGACTTAGTTATACTATCTGTAGATTTACTACAAATACTTTTATTATATAACCATCATTATACTACTCATGATAAAGGGTACTTTTCCTTGAAGCTCATTTGAAACCTTGTACAATGTGCAACTGATACAGATTTAGATTCCTTGCTTTCTAGGATGATGTTACCTAACAACAGTCACACACATGTACATGTAACAGTTATGCTCTTTTAAGACACAATTTATGTCAATAGATGGATGGAATCAAAATAAAAGAACAACAATATCATCAAAACTTGTCTTTTTATTATGAAATAATTGTTTAGTGTATATAATAAACACATCACCAGTACAGTAATTTGCTCTGAGTACTTGTATTGCATTTTGTTTAATAGTGGACATACACTGGATCACACTCAACCCTTTGGGTTTTGCATGATCTGATGTTCTTCTGCTATATAACTTGATGCAATACAAGCACCCAGATCAAGTTACTGTACTGTACGTATTGGGGGTTGGAGTTTTAAGCATGGGTTGATATTTTTGCTCAGAAAGACTTGAGGGTACAAGACAAGAGTAAAGTGAAATTCCGTTATTCCGTTCGCTCATTTTCCCTAAATTTATATCTAGCCTGAAAGAAAAGCAGGTTGATCAAGTTCCTGGTCCTCCAGAACATTTACTGGTACTTAAAATCTGCTTTTCATAAGCTTGTAACATTTTTAACTGACTTCAAGGTCTGCTACTTCAAATTTATGTTGACTCAACCTGAATAGAAATATAGTGTTTATTTGGGGGGTGGGGGGTGGATAGCATAATTTAATTATGTAATACATTACCTACTACTGCTGCATTAACCTTTCTGGGATGCCAAGACCCCAGTCCAAGCTAAATATTCCTTCGTCCAATTAGTAAGCCCAGAATTGAAAAAAACCATGATCCCAATCTGATTTTTTTAGTTACAGCCAACATACAGAATAACGTTCCTCTTTTGACTTGAATAAAAACTACAGGGCATCAGAGCAGGGTGGGAGGAGGGAATCTTTGCAATAATAGCAGGTATTACATAATTAAAATTAGTTTTACTTATCAAAAAACTAAATTTGAATAGCTGAATTTACAAGTTAGGAGGGAGGCTGATAGCCCCAAAACTAAAACTGATATAAGAAAACAAACGCATTTACCATTACAGTAGGTGTGTTCACTACTATAATCTGATAGATGGTTTGGCCACATGTTGTGCTGTCACGATTGGACCCAAAGAATGCCTTCACCCTGGTGCACCAAAGATCGAATATAAATGAAAAGATAGTGTGAGATTACCAGAAGGCTGCTCTGAAAACATCATCCAAAGAGGAGTGATTTAAGTAAGCCCAAGATGGTAGCAATAGCCCTAACCTCATGGGCTTCAATTCTTATGAAGGTTGGTCCCTCTTAGTGAGGGACTGATAAGCTCTCTTGATAGAGAGAACAATCCACCTGGAAATGGTTGCCATTGAAATATCAGAGGAACCCTTGAGAGGTTGAAAGAGAAATATTCTGGCCCTTCCTTCTACCTTAGTGGAAGCCAAATAAAACCATAAGACCCTAACTGGGCAAAGGAGCCACCATGTTCATCCCCTGTAAAGATATGACTGAGATTGGGAATCTCAATACGCACTAGAGCTACTGAAGGTAGCTGATTCTTAGCCAGAAATACAGGTATCCATAGAAGAGAAACTGAATCATAGTTACCACTGAACCATAAACAATACTTTTCCACTGACAATGCATGTAGCTCACTCCTTCTCCTCACTCACGATAAGGTTCATGAAGGAAGCTTCACTCAAATGTTTGTAAGTGGGTTTAGATAATATCCAAAAAACACATGAAAGGTTCCATCAAGGCATTAAAGAGTGAGATACCAGTCTCTGAAGCTCAAAATACCTGATGAGATCAGAATGATTTGGGCCCAACCCAATGGCAGAACCCATAGAGAACTTGAGAGTGTTAGAAAGGGCTGCCCGATTGCTTAATAGAAGAAACAGAACATTCTCTTTCTTTGAAAAGGATAAGAAAGTCTGCAACTGCATTAAAAAGGGGAACAGCTAGAATCATCAATTTTCCTACTGCACCAAATACAGAAGATTCTCCACTTTGCATCGTCAACTTTTTAAGTGGATTACCCCTAGCCTGGGCATTGCAGTCAGCAACTTTGCTTGAAAACTGGTCTTGGTGGATCGAACATCAGAAATGAGCCAATCGTGAAGGTGGATAATAAAATAAGCAGGTTGTTACATAGGAGAGACCACCTGTACTGCAACAGGACTCTGTGGTAATCTCTGGGGCCCATCTACCAAAAGGTTGAGTAGGTCGTTGAACCACCGTTGTGGCCACAGGGGGACTATCAGGATGAGCCAAGATGTGGAGATCCTGACTTGATGAAAAACCTGTGGAATTATTTTTAAAAGGTGGGAAGGTTTAAGCATATGGATGATCCCATTTCAGACTGAGAGTGTCCACCTTCCAGGCCCTCTGACCTGTCTCTGGAGAAACAAAAAGGGAGCTTGTTCAGTCTCATAGCAAACAAATCCACTAATGGTCTCCCGTACAGCTGAAAAAGCATCTGTTACAGACTGGTACAGAGACCATTCCATGAGGACATGGCCCCATCTGGACAGGCTGTCTGCCAGGATATTCCTTATGCCTGGAATATGGTGGACTCTGAGAGTGATTTCCTCCTAGATTGCCCATTAAATGAGGTTCCAGACTTCCATGCAAAGAGAAGGAGCAAATGTATCGCCTTGGTGCCTGAGGTACACTACTACTGATGTATTGTACAGGTGATCATAATACAATTACACATGGGCTATCATATGCTACAAATGGAATTAAACCCCAAAAATCACAAATCTGAGGATGTTGTGTATCAACCAGTTGTCGAAATACTGGAGGTTGGGGATCCCTAAAGACCGCAAATGAGATGCTATTACCTCTATCACCTTGATAAATACTCTGGGGGTGGAGGCAAGGCCAAGCAGAAGAGACCATAATTGAAATACTCCTGGCTGAGATATAACTGAAGGTATTTCCTGTGAGGCAGGAAGGTGTGGATGTACAGGTGCACATCCTGCAGATCAATGGAGACCACCTAGTTGTAGGGCCTGAACAAACCCACACAACATCACTGATGTTCGACCAAACCTTAGAAAAGATGGCTAGTAGAACACCTACTGGGCCATTGGGAAGAGGAAGATGCTGCAGGAGAGGGTGCAACTCCCTAGGGCTGACTACTTCCCTCCTTATGGAAGAGGGAGGAATCCGAAGACTTCTTCCCTTGGTTTCTTTGACTGCCTTAGCAAAGAAGATGGGCAGGAGGAAGATTCAGACTGGGGCTTCTTGTTGGCCTGCTGAGGCTCACCCTGCTTTAAGAACATGTGAGAAGATCCCTGCAGTCAATCAGGATGTGCATACTTCCTGGATGGGTTTCACTTGCATCAGGGACCGGTGTTGCTGATCCCTCAAAACTGCTATGATGCAAAGGGGGACGAGACATCCTAAGAACGTCTCTGCCTCAAGCAATGCAGCCCTTAAGAGGTTCTTGCTGTGGTCCAGCAAGATCATAGGCATCTCCAAGGTGGTATCCCTGCAGTGGTGGAACAGCTCTGCAAATAGCTTCACTGACACAGAGCCTTGATGTTTTTGCCATAGCCTCCAGCAAGCACTGAACCAACTTTTCTGGGAACTCATTGAGTCCACCAGAATGGAAAGGGCATCGTCATTCTGAACACACTCCTAAGGCAAGACAGGACTGTCCTCCCTGGTTCTCTGGAAAGGGACACTGAATTAGATTTTGTGTCATCTGGTAACCACTCACTGGTGTGGTGTGTGTGTGATGGAACTAACCCTACTAGCTGTCCTAGGCAATTGGGATTGCTTATCCCTTCTTGACAGTCTTAGAGGAGAGTGGTGGCCCACCTCCTATTTGTTGGACAAAGCTGGAGATGACTGAGCAGGTCCACAGCCTGTCATGTCCACCATACCTTGAAACCAAGGCAAGGACATCCATGATGTCATGGGGGGGGGGGGGGGGTGAGGGTGTGGAATAAGCCTCACCACCATGCAAAGGTTGTGTGTGTTGGTATGTGTCTGCAAAATCCTCTATGAATTAAATGGAAACATAAGGAAGGTGAGTATGCTGATCTGATCCCCTTACCCTTATGGGCAAGATAAACCACAACTCCCTATCCCCACAGGGACTGGACGTTAACAAAGAGACGGGTGGAGAGGGACCCCAATTGCTTTTCCCACATGGATGATCAAAGCCCAGTGTCTGTTTGCTTGAAGGGTGTGACCCAGGGCCCAGTGCTTGGAACCCAGTAACCAGTAGCTGACTGGTGTCCAGTGCCAAGTCAAAGACCGGTCTGGTGATGAAGATCTGACAGTCAAGCATGCCTGGGATCTATCAGAGTGAGATCACTGCTCTTGTCTATCATCGGGATGGCGTGATTCGCTTATATTGGTCACTGGCACTATGACTACCTTGAAAGGGTGCTGCTTATCCCTGCCATGAAGATGACTTGCTCTCAGGCACTTTTCCTCTCTTTGGAGGGGCCAAGGATCTAACCTTCACTGGCGTTGATGGCAATGGACAGAGTGTCAGGAATCCATGATCTCCAAACCACGGAGATCGCTCCTTCTTTCTGGGGGTATATGACTTCCCTAAACTGGGAAGGAACTCAGACCCATCTGGGGAATGGAGGGGGTCATCTATAGGTGCGGCGACTTTCTGCCAAGTCCCACACTTGATCTGTCCACAGATAACATATTGGACATCCATGTGTGCGTGCACAACCAGTGCATAAAAGGCAAGTGGTGTGTGTATCCCACAGAACTTTCTTGTTTCCGCACTTACTCACACCCTGCAACATATTAATATCTGAAAGATAAAAAATTACAAAAGAGAAGATTACCAGGAACCAAAGAATGGTAGATAATACTTACCTGAACACTGGTTATGAAGAAGGGGAATAATGAACTGAAACACCGCCTGCTGAGCAATATGCAAAATCCCTTCAAAATTAGCAAAGGAACACAAAGAAAAGACTTTAATTATATTAAAGGACTGGGGAGAAAAACACTCAATCAACACAAAAAGGTATATAATTGGCGAAAAGGATGTTAGAAACAACAATGAAGGCACATTTTTATGAGCGATTTGGCATGTTACTCACACAAAGTCTAAGGAAAAAGAGGATTGTATTCTGTATATTGGCTATGACCAAGGAAACAGAATGGGATCATGTTCTTTTCAATCTTGGGCAACCGATTAGGGAATATTTAGCTTGGACTGGTGGACTTGGCATCCAGGAAAAGGTATGCAATGCAATAGTAACAGGTAATATGTTACTGTTATTGAAACCCAAATTAACAAATCAATTAAGGAATAATGAAAAAAATCTATTCCCACAATTTGTCAATTGGAAATGTGGAGAGCTCTGGGTATTGTTTCAAAAACCACAATTTAAAGCCATTTAAAACTTATTGGTAGATTATGATAACTGTTGTAGAAACAGCCAACTGTCCCCTGACTTCAACTTCTTTTTGTTTTGTTTTAATACTGTACCCTAAGTTTATCCCTATTCAGTCTTTTAGTATTCCATTTAGAGGAAGATTTCCAGGGTTTTTTATGACTGGAGGTCAAGAAATTTTGGCTTACAATTCTATTAAAGGTTCTGAGCTGGGTCTATTCTAGGATGCATGATTGCAGGATTAATGCTAATTTTGAAAACATCACACACAAAACTTAACAGAATGTGTTTTGCAAGCTATACCTTGTTTAGTTTGTTATATCTCCCTTTTATTAATAAAATTCTCCACCCCTCCACCCATATTTCCCATTTCAAATATAGACCCTGTCTAAGTATCTCTTAGCCAGATACTTTGACATGCCTGGAGAGATTTGTTTAGTTTTTCACTCTGGGTTCACAGAGTAAAGAAAACATAACAGTGACCTTTGTGTTCCAGAAAAGTATTTTCTTGTTCACAGGCCCAGGTTAAAGTGCCTTTGAAGTATCATTTGCGCAATGTAAAAAGTATACTTGCCCTGAAGAGTTCTTATGTATAATCTCAAACAAATCAACAGAACACTAGACAGCAGATGTGAAATCAGGTGATTAGAGAAAAAACTGAAAACTACAAAACAATAGCCTAAATCCCCAGTTTTATACAATACTCAAGCAAAATTTTTAATGTTTTTCTTGACCCAAAAAATCTGAAATCTGCTAATATACAGCAATTTTTCACATCAGCGAGAGCAAGTAGCTCAAGAAGAATAGGAGTCCATGTACGATCTAAACAGATCCTGGATTTAGGACTATTCTATTTTTTGGAGCAGTGGAACAAGCTGGCATACATTTTTCTATGGCGACTGGGAGTGGGGCTCAAGCCCATCATTTTGAGAAGAAACAAAATTTACAAGACTAAATTACTCAAACTGGGAAATCTTTATGATCTTAAATATGTTTCATTTATATTGGGGCACATTTTTGGCTCTTAACCTAAACAAAATCCTGTGGCTGGATTTATTCTAGTGTACACTGTTTAATCTCTTAATGTTGAAGAATTTGAATGGAATGTTCTTGTTCAGACTTTGACAATTATATTTGAGAATAAAATCTGGTGTTGCTGTGGTATTTTCAACAAATTAACTTTGAGCTAACTCTTTTAACGTGGCTGATAAAGGGTCCGCTTGCGACAACTGGTTATTCTCACCTTCTTTTATCCAATTATCGCTTCAATATATGACCATAAATTGGAGGTTTTATTAACTTAAGGGCATTGCAGTATATTGTTCCCCAATTATTAACATAATTTGGAAGAATTTATTGGAACTGAGGATTAAGCAGCTTTATTTGTTTGCTTCAAATATAACTAATGAAAACTGAAGTCTTCACATAAAAAATAAAATTGAGAAGAAAAAAAAAAAGATGGAACTGGGCAAACACTATGGTGACTTTTGAGTGTCAGATCTTGCCCGAGATACCGTATTTAACAATGAGTGATGCTTTAATGTAAAACATTAAAAAACTGAGCAGCTAAAAAATTTATTCTTTGTGAAAACAACATTGGAACAGAACAATCTAGATAACTGTGTAGTACATGGGAAGACAGTGTAACAACCCTGTAAGCCAGTGTGTTTATGCCGAAAAGGCCTTACACCATACAAGATATATGACTACTCAATATAAAGGATAATGACACAATTAACTACAATGGGCATTTGACCCCAGCAGCATGGTTCTGTTCTAATCACTTTGGGGTTACTTTGATTGGATTTTTATTGTTGACCTTCATCAAAATCACTTTGCAGGTTTTAAAAAGGTACTCAGGCAAACAGTGTGTATTGGACCAGAAAAAAATCTTAACTAATTTCAATTTTGGTATGAAAGTCTACATCATAAAACTGAAAGTTATTGTTAGAGTAGACATTTTTCTCACAAATTCTTTCAATCTTCAAAGTTGTTTTTCTTCTCTTAGCAGTTAAATTCCAAATTTAAATAGCAATCTAATGAAAATTGACCTAAACTGCCGACATTCTGAACATAGGCAAGACTGGTCACAAAGTCACGTGATTGTGTAAAACTTGGTATAACCTGTATGATATTGCAATGATAATGACAACTGTTGTGCAAAATAAATATTTTACTTCCAACATAATTTTATTTATATTTCAATATACAGTGAAACCCCTCAAAACCAAAAATCCTTGGGACCAAATTTAATTTTTGGTTTGAGAGGTTTTCAGATTACTGAGGGTATCGCAGACATAAAAAAATTTGGTATATATAAGTGATGTATAAGCACATTATTATCGATAAAAGCCTTACACTTTAGGACCAAAAAACCTGTAAAGCATTAAAACCAAAATAATGTTAATGTTTTTCATGTGATCTGAGAGACACTGCAAGAGAATTTTGTTTTTGTGTTAGTGTGTGAAATAAGGAAAGCGCTTATGGGACCAGAGAGAAAATGTAATTATGATAGAAGATGCCTGTGTGCATGTACGTATGCAAACAATTAAACAAGCTGTTTGCTTTTATTTAACATTTAATGAAAAATCAGCTGAATAATGTACATTCCTTCCAAAAACTGTTTTGTTGGTGTATGTCGGCAAAGTTTCAAAAGTGTTATTAAAGCCCGGGTATTTTACTGTTTTATGATCATGTATACAAAAGGAATAACATAAAACATGACTAAATAATAAGCAGATAAACAAAACCTTTCTTAATTGGCTTATCTACAAGCATCTAGTTATTAACAATTTACCTTAAAAGCTGGCCCTTCATTAACAAGCAAGGACATTGGATTAGCCTTTTGTTGGCCCTAACCTGTGTCAGTGCATGTGTCAAGTATCAGGGTTCTCTAAAGGATTTTGAATGTTGCAGTACAAGACCCGTTCCTTTAAAAAAGTTGGAGTCCCAGCCCTAAAAAAAGGAGTCCCAATAACAATACTTTTTTCCCCTTGCAATAATTCAGAACATTATGCATGTATTGTTGGGTTACCAATATATATATCATCAGATTTCGTATGCTCATTCATTGTGAAATATTTAGTATTATAGCAAAAAAATGAAAAACTATCCCAACTGAGAACAGTGATACAGTAAATGTGATTGTTTGTGATGTTACAACTATAACAATTTTCAATGGCATTACCTTGCCGTTTTTTTTATTTTGCTAGAAGGAATCGAGGAAGAGATTACATTTTTTTCTGTATTAATTTATTTAACAAACTTAATTCCATCTCAAATCAATAAATTTGCCATGACACTAGAAGAAGAAACAAATGACCATATTCCGATCACTTTTTTCATTTCATTTTTAAACAAAGAAGCACAGCATACTACATTAACTTTTTTCTTAAACAAACTTCTCCGCAGCAGGTTTAGGATAAAAATCCTTAGATTCTGGACCTTCCTTCATCACCCTCATCAATTTCGTTACAGTTTCTTGTTTTAAATGTCCATGGACCTTTGTCTTGATTTGATTATGTGATGCAAACCTCAATCACAAGCCACTGACATTATAGGTGAAACCAGCAACACTTCAGCTAAAACGGCAAAGTCTAGAAACAAGTCTGAGTGTATAAAGCTAATAATATTCCATTGTTTTCTTGTTTTGCAACCCATGGAAATGTCCTATTCCATGATTCATTCCACAAATCTTTCAATCTCTTTGACCTTCTATTTTCTTTATCAAAACTGTATGCATTAACTACTTTCTGTCAGCCAGTCAAGCGAGAATCAGGCTTATCTGCAGCCTTGCACTTGGTACCAAAAAATTTGGTAAAGTTGCCATTGGAAAAGTACATGTGATAATCACTTGAAAACGAAAATATATCTGTACACGATACAGAAAAACAGCTGATTTTACGACGATTTATGACGATTAACTGGGAGTTTGTATTCCTCCAAAAAACAAAATAAGTAAAAAAATCTTGGCACTATTATTCTTAATACGGTATATGATAAAATGGAAGTGTTCCAAACATAGTGGAAGGATTAAAAATATGATGGATTAAAAGTGTGCTGAGTGATGCTTATCAAAATGATAAGTCAAAGCACAAGCATGTGTAATTAGTCTTTTGATCCAATGATCATTAGGCACTGGCAATCAATTAACAGGTGTCTTAATCTCCTTGTATGATAAGATCTAACCTACGTGGCTTCACCTAATCCCTCTACAGTTACTTGAACTTTGTTGATGGCCCACACATTTTATGATTGATACTTTGTAAAAAGTAATGAAGTAAAAAAGAAGTTCGGTGCCAAAAAAACTTGTATACCATGGACTCAGCTGTTGGAATTAAAATTTTCATACATCAAAAATTAACAGTAAACATAGTTTTACATGGATTTAGGCATCCCAGAGAACCTTGAGTATTGTTTTTACCTCGCGTGCCCTTGGGGCATTTCCGGGTGACTGACTCACGGATAAGACTACAACAGTATTTGATGATCGAAATAATGTAGCCTAGTGTGTGTCAGGTTTGTTTTACTTAATGCATGACCACAGGCTATTTTTGGATGTTAAATATCAACATTTTATGTAATTAGCTGCTAAAATATATTCATTGAAATTTGGGACTGAAAATTTGTTTCAGTTTTCAAAGTAGAGGGGTTTCAGTTTACCAGGGAAAATAACAATGATATACAAGAAGGAAAGGTTTGAGACCAAATAAAAATTTCAACCTTGAGGGGATTTCACTATAGTGAGGGTTCAGTTTTGAGGGGGTTTGCTGTATAAATGACATAACAAATCAAAATGTTCAAAGCAGCCTCATATATATTGATGCAAATCGGTAGAAAGTTTCAAACAAACTATACCCATCTGTGACACGATCATGTGACTGCATGGCCAGTCTTGCCTGTGTTCAAAACGTCACTGGTTCATATTGATTTTCATGAGTGGTGTTTCAGTTAGGGATATAGTGGCTAAGAACTATAAAGATTGAAAGAATTTGTGAGAAAAATGTAAACTCTAACAATAACTTTAGGTTTTCTGATGTAGACATTCGTACCAGTTTTGACAAGGCTTATTTTGGCTTATTTGAGCCATAGTACGTGCTGATTAGGACCATATATTAAGGGCTGATCCAGACCATGTGAAATATTATTAAGTTTTGTCTTAGATGTAAATGTGACATTCAATTTAAGGAAACAAAGCCTAGATTTTACATGAGATAATGGCATAGTTCTGTATACAGATCAAATGAAATAATGTAAGACTGTTGATCTTGCATTGCAAATTGAATAGTGAAATATTTTCAAAGCAACTTATACACCTTCGTGCAACATTGAAATAACTGACTTTATTTTATTGAGAAATTACCAGTAATACAATTTCGAACACTGAAAAAAATGTTGCCCATGCAGTAAAAAGAAAATTGTCTCTATATCTTGGTATGTTAATGCTTTTATTAGGTATATGTAGAATTTATCTTTATCTTGTACATTGTACTATTTACTAATACATGTAGTACGAAATAAAACTTGTATACTAAAAAGTGAAACTGTGGTGATGTCAAATTCTTAATTCACCACAATATCATACATCTATAGTCTGCGAATATTTTGGACTATGTATTAATAATAATAAACAAAATGTTAACATAACCAGTTTGATCAATTCTGCTATAATTAAAGCAAACTTTTGTTGTCATTTTCCAACTTGCTGAATATCATTATAAAACACAGAATCTAATGCTGACCTAAAATAATTTTGTGAACTTTGGTTACATGGTAGTGTTATTTTATAGTATATGTGTTTGTAATAAAATCTCTATTCAGAAATTAAGCTTTTAAAGGACTTTTGTGCTTTAAATGAAATATTTACATTCATTAATATTTGCTACATTTTCAAAGGTTCGAATGAAATAAAAATAAGTTGGTTCATTGGTTCTAGATTTTACTTGCATGATTAAAATAACATTAAAGTACATTTTAATATTGTATTACTTATCAATAATTCATTACACAATATTTATTTGGTAATATAATGTGAAGAAAACCCAATGAGCATTAGTAATCAATAAAAGTCATGGGTTAATTTATATACATTAATGTCTGATAGTGTTAAAAGTCAGCCTATACTAGCATGATTTATGATAAGTTCAAAATGTTTTTCCTAATTATTAATTCAAAGAATAACTTTATGTTTTCTTTATTGTAAACACTGAAAAGTTATACTGGTAAACAAAACTAAATGTGATAGTTCATATCTATTTTGTTCTGATTTCTTCAAGTAAGAACTATTTTATGTAAATTTAAGAGCTGAAAATCAACCTTTAACATTCTCTTACTATGTTTTCAAAGACAGGAATAACTACAAATCCATTATGTATTGTACCTTACCTTCAATCTACGAAAGTATTTACCTGGCACAATTACAATCTACCTTAGAATTATTAAATCCCTTTATCACTTCAACATTTAAAACCATGCCTTGCTCATCAGTGCAAACTTGTACAATTTGGAAAAATAAAGTTGTCAACAGCAAGTGCCATGTTAAATCCTTGCTATTTATAGGAACTGAAGCAGCCTAATGTACATATTCACCTGCAAGTGTGTGACACAGACCCCTGTGCATATAAAAACAAATGTACATGTAAGTACATATATACTGTATACACCATGCAAGATACCTACCACTATGACAGCTACAATAAAAATAAAGGAGATGAAACCACAGGGACAACATTTTCCAAATTATAAAGATTTCATGTAAGTAGAGTATTTTATTTTCTTCCCTTTTTTATTATATGCTAAACATTCCACAATAATGAAGTCTAAATAGAAGTGTCCTTAAAACTGTGTTAAATTCATATTTGGATGGTATTTAGCATGTCAGAAATTTTACTATTATGACTCTGATCTTTTAAACAATTAGTTATTGTTGTTCCCTCTGAGGGAATAATAATATCTATAATATTAAGGGGGAAAAAAATGAGTCTCAATTGAAATTACGCAGTTAGTTGTCACCGAGTGCTGAATCGTGCCTTCGTTTTGTAAAAGTTGACGCTGCCGCTGGGCGGTGCATCAATGTCATTGTGATGTAGAACCAAACTAATCAAGATCAAGAATGAGTGGTGAAGAGCATTTTGTTTTCAAGTAGCTTAGAATATTAACTTAGACGCCTTTTTTATCTTCAGATATACCAGCTAACGTGTTTCCATGATTGAATGCGATCCATTCGGTTTTCATAACATTTGAACAAGCCGCTTCAATTTGATTGGCCAATTTGCGGTGAAAATAGAGGATACTCAATTGAATCATTTGGTACATCTTGGAAACTTTCGAAAAATCCAAATCATTTCGATGCGCGTTTAGCTCTACATCCCTGAAAGGTTTGTATATATACAGATTTATTGAGTTTTCCCCTTTGTTCACTTAGACTTTTGTCACAACTTGGAATAATGCCACAATTTGGAATCTGGATTATTTTGCTCTTTCTGGAGAATATGCAAGACAATGCAAAGAAATATAAATGGACCGGATCTCACGGCTTAGTTCCGAGAGTACATTGACAAAGTAGACATGGGCATCCCCAGGGGAAGGGGAGCGCAACGGGGGTGGGTGAGTTGCTCCCCCCAGATTTTTTATAAAATTCACTGAGCAATATATATAGATATATATATATATATATATATATATATATATATATATATATATATATATATATATATATATATATATATATATATATATATATATATATACGATTTACACAAAATAAGAATACTACGAATGTTTTGCATATCATTTTCTATTACTATTACAACACGCAAGTAGTTATTGGGAATGATATAGGATATAGGGCACACTATGGGGATATATGGGTATTAACATTAAGTAATACCCTATGGGAATCTGGGGTCTTATTTGGATTTAACATGCTGGAACTCCATGAGTCAACACCTATCTTGACTAACCAAGACTTATCCTGACTCACCAACACCTACAAACTACAAACGAACGTGTAAGGGAGGGGGTGGGGGGTGTAAGGTATGAGTTAGAGTGATGAAGAGTATCACTTATTGACCATGCACACCCACCTTCACTATCCAACACACACCGTTTACAGATCAAACAGAGGACGGAAGGTAGGGATAGGTATTGGTCACTCACACACTTATGGAATATCCAACATATCATGTCACAACGTAAGTAGTATATGGCCTATAGCTGCTTAGCCACTACCACATACCAAGAAACAGCCTTATTACATTTTTCCAAAACCAATGCCATGCCCCCTCCCCAGATGAAACATAATACATTAACAACAATTATAAGCTCAAGGTTACTGTCAAATCTTTTTCTTCTTCAAAAACCCGACATCTTATCACGTATTAGCTGAACCATTAACACATATCTACAAAAATATTATTTTCATTTTCAGAAATTAACACTCTATGAAATTTTTTTTTCTTCAAAAAGTAACATCGTCCACGATGATACTTTAGACGGTATGATTTCTAGAAAAGTCACAAATCACCTTATTTTACAAAACCTACCCCCATGCAACAGCAGAAATTAATATCAACTAAGAACCCAGCTCTAAGAATATAATCCACACAACATAAATCATTATCAAGAGTGTCGCTTTCAATAGAAGCAAAGCAACTATACAAATGTCCGTAGCTCATTAGTTTAGATATTCATTACTTTAAATTCCTAATCTGAAAAATAGGTGAATGTCTACTATCCAACATTTTATATTTTTAAAATTTATAAAATTTAAAACTTTAGATAAATAAAGAATAGACCTTAAGATTTGAAGAAAAAAATACAAGCTGTGCACTCTATTGCAGAAACTCAATGCAATCCTTTAATCAATCAATTAATAAAGAAATTGCAAAGGTGTACATGTACTACACAGGGAATAAGTACACTCCAAATTCAACGTTGCTGTCAGGTCAAGGTTGATGTTCTCCCCTTTTTGCTTCTCTCTCTCTCTTATCCAGCCTCTTTCGGTCCTCAAACTTTGTGTGGGATGCCTCTTCTCTCTACCCTCTACGTTGATACTTATACGTGCATCGATGGTTGGCTTTGTAGGTAGGTAGATAGGTGGATATGGGAATAGATAGGTGGGTAGGTAGGTGGATATGGGAATAGATAGGTGGGTAGGTAGGTTGAGCTATTTCCCCTTAAAATAAACAAGAAGCAACCTAAATATCCCGTCAGATTTCCATCTGGAGAGTAGAACATTACCCAACTCTCGTTACGTCAGATATCATCCTATCGGAATTCAAACAGATACCAAATTCTATCTGGTCAGGCCAAACCTGACAGACGATAAACAAACCTAGTTTCAGAAGATTAATGTACTTTCTAACCGCTATTTCATCATTAACTCACTCTAACATCACACGAGACATAACAGTTTCAGTTCACGTCTTGATTGTACAAATGAATGGATGAAATTCACTTCATGGCTTAACTACATTAGTGGCAGTGAATACTCACTCAAGTCTTTCGCATGCATTATTCATATCATCTAAGACAGAAAAAATCACACAAGATTCTCACAACTCATATTAAATAAAGTAATGCATGAAATTCTTAGAATACATGATTGCTATAACTTTGGAACACTCGACACAGTGGTCAGTACCCACTGATGCGTTGATATGATCATTTAATTTTACAGCATTGTTTGTTTACTTATTACGGTTAATCGCGTAAAGTTTGCATATTCATTAACGATTATCTAATTAGTCAGTAAATAACATGTTTATAATAAATATGTATTGTTTAATAACAACAAGTGTTACGAAGTCATACAAGATCAAAGGTAATGATCATAATGGACATTGTTTGAAAGTATGGACCTACCGAAATAGTCAGAATTTCTTTATTATATTTGTATGGCATACCCACGAAAAACACGATTTACCCCCCCCCCCTTCCCCCCGTAGTGTTTCGAAAAAAACGATTTTCAGTTATCTGAGAAAAAATAAAATAAACGGAGAGAGAGAATTTTTGACCACCACTATACATTATATGTCCCTAGTGTTACGACTCTATGGCCTAGAAATATCAAACAGAAAGAAAGTGAAACCAACAATGTAAGTAAAATCAACAAGCAATTTATTTCTCGACAATTAAAATGAAAATTCAAAAAGACACAAACAATATTGTGAATTAAAATCCAAATCCGAAGTGTCCTAATCACAAGTCCTAAATATAGAATGTTCCGAATGAATTCCAGTTGCCTTGAATGTCATGATGTGCCAGTAGTCTTGAATGTCCTGGTATGCATGAATGATGTAATCCAGAATATCTTTAAATGAATTCACAAAAATCCCTAAGCCATGTATCAATCCAAAATGAGAATGAGCACTTTAGTAATTCAATGAATATTTTAAATAAATAATTCCTCTTTCTGGATTTGCTCTGATTTTCACAACACAGCTGTAAACATCTGATTGTTAAAAAGATTCTTCGTAGACTGACCATTAGAACAAGAATGAATTATCGTTTACCAAAACTCCCTATATATAAACACAAGTCACCTGACAGAATTTTCCAGAAAATCATATGCCTACATGACAAATATCAGAACCAGTCTAATTATAAACAAAAGCAACACTGACCTCAAATTCTAAGTAAACAACTTGTTTACATCATACACTCAAGGACAAAGTTAAATATGTAGGACAAAAGTTAAATATGTAAAACATTATACATAACACTAGCATGTAGTCTGTATCAACAGTAAACAGTCCCGCTTACAGCACATGTAAAACTATCCTCAGGGCAGTTTATCATAGAGGCAATTAAAAGGTAAGGTGGTCACACATAAGCAACCACCATTTCACCGATTATTTAATCGGCTAAGTAAGAAATATTTAATCGGCTAAGTAAGAATTGATTGCTTGCTTGTTTGAATTATAGTCGTTTTTCGGCAATACTGCCTTTAGTTTGTGCGCTTTTGCGCACTAATTAATTAAGTCGTAGTAATTGAAATGCCTCCAAAGCAAACCGCGGACCGTAGGGTGCCCTGACTGCCAGCTGCTTCCTTTCTGTCTGTCTCCTCTTGTCCTTCAAGCTGTTTATCCGCCTCCTCCTGCCTACCAGCTGTCACTACGTTTTGTTGAAGCTATGCGCAGTTGCTTATTTTTAGTGGTGGTGGTGGTGGTGGTGGTGGGGGGGGGGGGTCCCTATCCTAACGCCAAAGATGTGATAGTCACATATTCACTTCGAATGTTTCTGAGTTGTGAATTTTCCTACTAGGTAGTTAATACTTTATGTGTACTTAGCGTACTTGTTTTTTTTTTCCGAAATGGTGTACCAAAGAGGTTGGCTTAAAGTAGCCGATTAATTTTTGTGATCTTAATTTGGGTCTCGCGACGCTTTTAATTAGTTCATTCAGCATCATGCCAATCGTTTTTTTTTTTTCTTCAGGGCCAGTCGGTTTGAGTCTGGAGAGAGCTTTCGTGGGTCAGTTTGAAAGCCCAATGTATATATGAATAATGATGAGAGAAATATGTTTATGTATGCGGTGCTATATGTGTGTGCTACATGTGGAAAAAGGGCGAGTTTTTTGTTGTATGTATGCTATATGTGTGTGCTATGTAGTATGCATGCTATAGATGTATGTGTTGTTTTTGCGTTCAGTGTATGCTATACATATGACTGTTTTTTTTTTTTTTTTTTTTGTCTGTTATGTTATGGTCTTTTTATAATTGGGGGGTGGGGTGGCAAATTTCTTTTCATTTATTGTAGTCCTAAGAATTTTACTTTTTATTTATCTTATTTGCTGGTGTTTTTTCTCTGCTTCATCCTGGCGTCTTCTTCTTTTTCTTCTCCCGTGTTTTCCCCTTCTCCCCTTTTTCGTCTTCTCTTTCCCCGCTGATGTAGATGTAGGTGTTCGTCTTTCCCTATTTTGTTATCTTTTTCCTTCCTCCCTCTGTCTTCGTCTTCTTTTCTTCTGTTCCTCTTTCTTTTCTTACTGCGCCCTCCGGTTTTTTTTTCTCCTTTCCTTGCGTCGGCTTCTTTTTCCTCTCGTTTTCGTTCTCTTTTCAGAGTGCCTGTCCGCTCCTTTAATGTCTAGCAACTCTACATGCCTCCTCCTCCTCCTACGTTATTATTGTTTATTTATTGGGTCCCTAAATGTAACTACACTTTTGTTTATTTATCTTTCTAAACCATCACCGTTTCAATCGTATAATTTGTATCTTTCCCCCTTATATATATATATATATATATATATATATATATATATATATATATATATATATATATATATATATATATATATATATATATATATATATATATATATATTATTTTTAACAAAATGTAGTCTTGTTCGCTGACACTAAGTCGTCTCCTCAACACGGTGAACAACCTTCTTGAGTTGAATAGTATTCTGGTCTTTATGTATTATTTTTATTCGCGCTTTTTCTTAAGTAAATTATCTCCTAGCCAGGATAACTTGTCGATTTTGTGGGACCACAACCCTCAGGCCGTCAAGTTCGCTGACTCTAAGTCGTCTCTTCGACATGGCGAACCAAACGTCTTGAGTGGAAAATGGTCCTGGCTTTTTGATTACTTTAATGTAGCTAATTTAATTTACTTTAGTAGTTTAGTATTTACTTACTTAGGTAGTTATTTACTAGTGTATCCAGTGGCGGCGCGAGGGTTTGAGGCGCCCGGGGTCAATATTCTTCAATGGCAACCCCCGCCACCACCGAGGCGCCCGGGGTCAATGTTCTTTAGTGGCACCCAAAAAAAGCTCCCTTGTCTGGCGCCCGGGGGCAATTGCCCCCCCCCCTCTCGCGCCGGCACTGAGTGTATCACTTTTTTTTTGGGGGGGGGGGTGTATATCGGCCCTTCGAACCATATCCCTTAGTGGGACTGGTATAACCAATCCCCTCCCTCAGTGGCTATGCCTTTTCCTCTCCCGTCCTAGAGTGCCGAAATTTCACCCTTGTTGTTATCTTATATTTTGCCTCTTTTTCCTGTTTTTGCTATGAATGCCAGGAGGTTGTTATTTGTAGTTCCAAAGTTTTTGCTTGTTGCCTGGAGGTATTCCGGGTATGTGCTTCGTGAACCAGTGTTTTTTTTGTTGTTGTTTTTTTATTTTTTTAATAAATATTTTCCTTTCTTCGTCATATTTGGGACATATATTTAGCTCATGTTCAAGTGTTTCCGGGCGCGGGCAGTGTGGGCAGTTTATACTTGTTGCTACTTTTTGGTATTTTCCTGTGCATCCTGCTAACAGAGTTCTCCCTGATCGTATTCTATTTATTATAGTCGCGTCGTATGGGTTGTAGACAGTCAGGTATTGTATTTGTCTATTTCCTTTGATGACTGCTGTGGGATTCAGGAAATGATGAGCCACCTGCAAAGCGAGTAGAGGCCAGCAAAACTAAATTTCAGAACTCCTGGACGGAGTTTGACTGTGTAAACCCTGCAGCAACGGGGAGCATTGTATTGTTTGCACACACTGCCAAGACCACATTGACGTCAGTCATTCTGGAGTGTACAACATCCGTTGACATAGCAACAACACCCAGCATATTTGACACTCCCTCACATCAATTCAGATGCAGTAAGATCGTTTTCTACGCTTAGAAAAATTCAATAAGATTTTCGTGGAAGTCTGAACAACAGTACCATCTAATCTTCAATGAGTGCAAAGATGAACATAAATGACACATTACCTTCAACATCCCCCCCCCACACACACACACATACACTGAACTACTGAGAGCAGCAAAGACTGCATCTAATTAAGAAACTATGCCACTGTCCAATGGATTTTAAAGACAGAAACTTGGTATATTGTTTTATTTATTTAATGGCTGTCTGGTTCTGATTATTTGAGTGTTTGCACGTGTGTGGTGTTTTATTGGACAATGCTAAATCTACTATTATTTGTTTGTAAGTGTATTAAATACTCCAAAGAAAACATACGTTTTTTTCTTCTTCTTTTTTTTATATATAAAGTTAGAATTTCCAGTAATTTTCCATAATCTTATTTGAAAAGATAACTTATTCTTAATATTGATGTCGCTTTTTGGGGCCACGCGCACTGCCCCCTCCCCCCTTCCACCATTGGGATCTCAAAACACACTTTTTGCGTCTCCAAAACTCCCAAACACAGTCTGGGAATATGGCAGGTATAGTATGGTAAGAATCTGTAATGGGCCGACTTTGCTATGGATCGACTCTGGCCAAGTTATGCCTTCGAAAGGGGCAAATGATCGCTGTGGGCTCCCCCCCCCCCCCCCCCCCCCATCGCAAAAACTTCAAAATTTTCATGCGTTTAATGTTATAAATTTATATCTTGCGAGGCATAAATTATACCTGTACCACGCTAAAAATCTCTAAAGAAGCCGTCTGATAAAGTTTCACTTTAAAACGCCCAGAAAACCTCACCATGCAATTTCTCGAGAAAGAGCGCAACAATTTGGAATTCCAAGTTGTTGCTCCATATTTCTCGAGAATTGACTGATTCCAATTTGTCGCCATAGAACAACATGGCAAAAGTGGTTCATGTTGTAGCCGATTCGAATGCATTTCTTAGAAATGCTCCGCTACAGGTATAATAATGAGTTTTTAAGATATATTATTTTGTATGAAATAATAAGTTAAATGTTCTTATCGCTTTAAAATAATTTGGGAGCTTCAGGGAATTTGTCACAACAGGCAAAATAATCAATTGCGCACGGGGGCTCGTACCGTTACTTACAATTTACATATAAATCATATATGTACTATATAAATATTATTATTTAGTACATATGAGATTTATAGGTAAATTGTAAGCAATAATACGAGTCCCACTGGGATAACTCAAGTGACGTACCACAAATGACGCAACTCAAAGTCGACGTCAATGTCATGAATATTTAATGTGCAATATTAAAACGGAAAAACTAAGTATGTTACTTGCCAGGGGTTTCAGTATTTTGTAATATGTCCTCTGAACTTTATGACTTCATCGAGTCTTATGAGAATGGTACAGTACTGTATAAAGCTTTCATTAAGTCTGTAGTGATCCTTCATGAGATCCAGGCGAGATTTATCGTCAACCGCCCCGTTTCGGTGACTGATCCATTTCGGTGACCTTTGCTTCACGTAAGCGTATTGCCTACCGGCAAGTTACTGGACACCATCCACTTA
Organism: Margaritifera margaritifera; assembly: GCA_029931535.1. Taxonomy (NCBI): domain Eukaryota; kingdom Metazoa; phylum Mollusca; class Bivalvia; order Unionida; family Margaritiferidae; genus Margaritifera; species Margaritifera margaritifera. Next base: position 5,844,895 of record JAQPZY010001656.1, read on the forward strand.
AAAAATAAACTCCACTGTCATTTGTCATAACATAACCGGAAAATGCGCATAAAACTCTAGAGTTCAACAAATATTTTCCATACCACCCAACATATAAGCATTATTTATTAATACGTTTTTTTAAATTAGAATTTAATACCATAAAAAGAAATAAAATATAATCCATCAAGTCTCTGTCAGAAATTACTTTTTCACATCTGCTCTCTATGATAACATGACTGTCATATATATAAGGCATCATCAATACACAAATATAGTGTTAGACAATGATGAGTGATCTTTATGTATTGTTCACTACATAGAGCCCACCAGAAGGATTTACTATTTCTTTTTGCTTGTATATCTCCATTTAGATGCACAAATATATTTTCACATGCACCAAAAAACAAAAAGTTTCATTTATAATATTACTGATACAGACCAGAAGAGTTCTTTCAAGTATCAAATCAGTTTATGATGAGTAAGAAGAGTATTGAGGCAAAATCTGAAAGAATATAATCTAGCATTAGCATTAGTGGAGTATCCGTCACAGAATCAGATGCAAACAAGCAAATGGAAAGTACATACAATAAACATACCATAAATGGTAAAAAGGTTAGAAATGAAAGCTTGAAAAGGAAATCTCCAAGAAAGAAAAGAAAACCATCCAAAAAGTTAAAAGAAAGCCAAGATAAAGAGTCCTCATCATTTATTCAACCAGGTCCTTCAGGGTTACAGGTGGTCCATGTGTCATCAAAAAGTGAAGCAGAAGGTGGGGTTGAGGATAGTGAAGAGTGCTGTGTCTGCAAGGAATATCAACCAAAAGAACTGAAAAATTGCGTATCTTTGGTTTTTAAAAAGTGAACACAATGTGATTTTCATAACTGCAAACACTGGACCCATTTAATATACTGTTGTAAGCAAAAGGTGATAAGGAGGAATGACATATTTATATGTCTATGCCATTTGAAAGAGTAGGAAACACATAAGACACACATTCTTGTGTAAATATGTTTATTTAGGATGTTTCTTGATTCAAGTTACCGTTACTTTCAATGTTCTTGAAGTTGAGGGCTTATATTTTTGACTGAACTGTAAACAGATTGGTTTTAAAAATGGTCACTGAAACAGGTGGACATTGTGCACATGTTTCTATCATGAAATGGATTCTTTTATGTCAGTTTTCTCAATGTCTTGGAGTGGACAGGTAGATTTTTGTTGGAGCTTTATTTTATATAAAAGTAGGTTTAGGTATATGCTTATGTTCTAGTCGCGATATCCTGTAATTTTCCCATGATGCTTAAAGTCACCGCAATTGGGCGGACCACGATAATTGCATGAAGAAATCTTCAAAGTCTGATTTTGAGAATATGCCACTCATTTTCAGTTAAATTTAGGTCAGGTGACTGATAGACATTCAACATTGTCAATATTGTTTTCCAGGCAGAAGACTATACAGAATTGTGGCGCATTTTCATCCCTGAAATATGAATTGTGAATTTGCAAAATGTTTTGCAATGACTGACATAAATAAAAGTCAAGAGTATTAATGTTCTTCTCATCATTAATATTTTCCTCAATTTTGACGAAAGTATCCACTCCATGATACATAATGCAGCCCGAAAACATGGCACCTACCCAGACATTATTTCCATGTAGTCAAGGCACTTGGATTGGTAAGCTTCTTCACTGGTTCTCCACACTTTAAGACAGTTTTCTGCAGTGACGATAACCTCGATTTCATTGGAAAATATTCCTTTATTCCAATATATTTCATCCATGAGCTGTCTCTTTTCCTTTCACCACATCATGCAACTTTTTCTGTTAGTAGGAGATACAGTTATCGTCTTTTGAACTCTGCGTTTCTTTAAATCATAATCATACCTTTTGTGCTGAACTGCCCTGATGAATGTTTTTTCTGGTGCATATTGATTGTAATTGTCCACAATCTCTCTCAAACTCTGTCAGCTGTTTTGCTTTAACACTCTCGGAAGTTGACGATCTCCCTTTCATCAGTGAGCTTTCTCTGTCCACAGCAGCCACCATTGTTCACATTTTTTGTTCAGATTTACTCACAAGCCATGAAATGGTACACTTATAGCGCTTGAAAATAGTGTCTGTGAGTGGAAGGTCCATGACCAGTCACCCTCTGAGGGGGCCAGGTCAAACATATTATTAAGTCCAAGTTGGGCCCAAGGAAAATCAGTTTCAATACAAAAGCATAGTTACAAATGTTCTTTACTTCTTGCATGAGCATGAATTGGGTCTACCTTTAAATTGTATATACCACAGTAAAGGTCGCTTGCTACATTACCCTAAATCAGGAAATTTCAAACAGGTCGAACCCAGTAGTTTTCCTGTCTCCCCATCATATTCTACCCACAGATAATTTTGTTTCTTTAAGTGTTATTTAAATGTTAGCCATACTTTGCGTCCTTGTTTGGCTTATTCTCTTTTGTTGGAGGGCCATTCTCCTCATTTTTGCTTCTTTCGGCTTTTTGGATTTGCCAGAGGATGAGACATGCCAACCCTTACTATTTGACTGCAAGTCTTACAGAAAAGACCCTTGAAATATGGACTTACGGAATAAAAGCAAAAATTGCGGAAATATGATTGTTGCAGTAAAATCTGGATGCTAGCTTGTCCGTGTCTGATTCGGATCTGGGTTTCATATTAGATTCAGTGGAGTTGGTCAGGGAACCAGACTAACTTTACAGGAGTACCTCAGATGCTTTAAACTGCACATATATTTTCATGCAAAATGTCTGCATGATCAAGTTGTTGCTTATAGAATTTTCTAAAAATGGCATCCAACAAGCTATACATATTCAAGACCAAAGGGACAATAAGCTCTTAAAATGTTTTAATAGTTAGTACAGAAGAATAAAAAGGAATATTCAGGTTCATAGGGAAAAAAAGCAGGAAGGGCAACAATTACATTTATTGGACATTATGTGTTGATTTGAGTATGCCTTGGGGCAGGAGAGATGATTGCTGTCACCTCGTGAAATTAATAAAAAAAGCCAAGGATTATGTGAAGTTGAAACATAGCAAGAAGCCATTGAGCTCCATAGGGTTTGGAACTGCACTTTGTGAAACTGTTTAAATTTTACAAACTTTTTAGTTGAACATAATGTTTACCTTCACTGCATCAGTCTCGACTCACACTTCTGAACTTTTTAAATGCATGTTTTTCAACTTGACAATAGCAGTACATGATATTTTATTACACCTTACTGAAAACTGGTCTAACTTACGAAAGAAAATTGACTGCCTTACTGAGAAGGTCTTGTTAGGTTTGGCAGGTCTGGGATGAGCAGCCAAAGTTACATAAACTCATGACTCTTCTTGATTGTCAGTCATATCTGTTGGAGCAAAACTATGTGTAAAGGTTGATTCGTGTTTCAATGTAACAGTTAGTGGCTAATTCATCCTCATGATTTGAGTATCAATCACTCAATATACACAAATCTTTTGCATCAGGTATTTCATGTCTCGCTGAATAAGGTTTCAGGTGGAAGATTGGAATGTTCTTTATCCAAGTAATAAGATAAAGTCTCTTTGAACGAGATTACACTTTGGGTCTTGTGGTTTTGGTATGCTTGTGGACTTACCATGAAGACTAGTAATTTAAAAATCATTTTGTGACATTTATGATAATTTTTAATTACTACAGTATTAATTTCAGTTGTAAAAAAATCAAGAACATAATGGTTAAACAAGCTTTTTGAATTTTAAGAGCAGTGCAGACTCATAAAAAAGGTCACCTGACCAGGCCCAGTTTTCATGAAACTTGTAAAACTTTGGTACATATTCCACTCAAGTTTTGATCAGCAGTCATTTGAAAATTACAGCAAAAAAGCTGCAGATAGCCTAGTTGTTAAAACAATTGTCTATGAATTTGAGGGTCATACAATTTTATGGAGATAGAAAAATTTGAGACAAGTAGAGTATGTGCTCAAATTGAGCTGTTTTGGAAAAGCAGGACCAGGTTTAGACAGACTATATAAGTATCACCAATGTGGGAAAATAGTTTTGAGAATGCCCCATAACTAATTTTCCCATATATTTTCCATTTTTATTGGCTATCGCTAATTATGCACATACAACAGTAGCAGCTTCCATGGGACTGAATGGGTCTATATTTTAGCAAAAGAAATCTGTTTTAAGTTTTGTTTTTTTAAATGTCATTCACTCTGTTTTTATCATAAATGGATTGCATAGCCTAGTAATTCAACAAGATGGAAGACAAGACGAGTCTACAAGTCAAATGGGTCACAATTGTTTACAGAATTTGTTTGAAATTCTGGGAGTTTGTCTTCTGTTTCAGTCCAAGTAGATGATGGTAAATATTTCATGTTGACATCACAATGAATATTCAAATATGAATCAAATACAGAATATGAATATTCAGATGGTAAAATTGGATATTTATTTAAGCACTATGGATGATAAATTTTTCTCACAAGATCTTTAAATTTTCAAAGTTGTACTTACTTCTTTAGCAGCTAAATCCCAAATTGAAACAGCATCCTGCAAGCAAAATTGCTCTGAACCACTGATATTTTGGATACATGCAAGATTGGTCATGGAATTGTGTCACAACTTGATATAGTCTGATTGAACAGTTTTACTGATTTGCATTAGTATATTGAGGTACTTGACAATTTTGATTTGTAATTTCATTATATGTTGATTAAAAAACTCAGTTGGAACTAAAAATTGTCTGGTTGCAGTCTTGTTTTTCTTCAAAATGTCGGTGGTTCACTGTGATTTTCACCGCAGGGTGATGTTTCAGTTTGGGATTTAGCTGCTTAGAAAGTATGTTGAACTTAGAAAATTGACCAAATTCGTGAGAAAAATGTATCATTAAACAATCACTTTCGGTTTCTGACAGAGACAAGTATCTGTTTTGCACTGCATCCTATAATCGACATGTTTGCATCGTCTTGTAAAATGTTAAAAAATATCATTTTGGATTTCTTTCATAAGTAATGTATTTCTGACTAAATACATACATTCCTTGATACTTTCAAGTCTTGTCCACTGTTGCCAGTCCACCATGTGCTTCCCTGCTTTTTGACAGTCATTTGATGTATCTGTAGACTATTGTAATGCTGTTTTACTGCATAATGAGTTTGTAGCATAAAGCAAAGGTCTCCTAATGTTAGTTACCATTAGACAGACGTGTAGACAAGCTGAACAGTCATGGAGGCAGATCTTGTATAACCAAAATGCTTACCGTATGTTTCAGGAACTGTTTGTTTCATTACTACTTTGCTTTATTATTTGTTAGATAAAACTATAGTGGGTGAGACTTGCACAAATTAGCACTGATTGACATGCTGGACGGTGCTTGTTTTATTCTCTGTGTAACAGGATCAAATAAGCAGAATGTTCCCCAGAGCATGACTGAAGCCATCATTTCTATGTCTTATACATAAGTAATCAAACAAATTATTGAGTAGATGAATAAAACTACAATTTCAGTAACATGGGTGACAGTTACTGTATCATCATAATTTATTTTTTTGGTACTAAGATAGCTTCCATAGCTGTGTGGAATTTTGCACTTGCCTTGTACAAAAGACAGAAGAGTTTATGTTATTCTCTCAGCATCACTTGAATCTACTTACATATTTAGCTCTACTGAGCTTATGGGATAGCCTGTTGTCCATCATCCAATGTCCATCCATCTGTTAGCACACGTTTGTTATCACTACTCCTAACTACTTGGAGGAATGCCATGAAAGTTTACATGCACATTCATCTTATGGTCAAGCTGGTCCTAAATGGAATGGTGCTGTGTGGATATCCAACATAGCTGCCACAGCAGCCATCTTGAAAATATTGTTATGACTACTCCTGAATGGATGATCGTATCAACATGGGGTTTTCACTAAAAGACTTCTTATGATGTCTGGTTGGTCATAAATGAAAATGCTGCTGATCTGACATTCAGTATGGCCACCACAGCAGCCATCTTGTTATCACTACTTCTGAACAGAAAGTCATATATACATGGGGTTTTCGTCAGAAGACTTCTTATAATGTTTAGTTGGTCCTAAATGATAATGGTTTGGCTTGGATATCCAGTATGGCGATCTTGTTATGGTTAATCCACCTGATGCGTTCACACACACACACAGCATGTCTTTTCTTGTGTCATATCAACATGGAGTTTTCACCAAAAAAAAATTCTTATGATGTCTAGTTGGTCTTCAATGAAAATGATGCCCCACAGACATGGCTGTCACAATGAATATATTGAAAATCTTGTCACTAATACTCCTGAATGGATGGTCATATTAGTTTGTCCTAAATGAAAATGGTGATGATCTTACATTCATTATGGCTGCCACAGTGGCTAATTTGAAAATGTTATTGCTAAAGCATATCAGAGATGGTTCCAACTCTCAGCAGTCATCAAGAAGAAATGGTCTTATCTTGAATTCATGGAAATTCTTTTCAGACAGTAAAGTGTCAGTTCCTTTGAGGGACTCTTGTTTTTCTGCTAACCTGTGGATTAATACTCAGTATGCCCACATTGTCTTTTTAAAACCACAGCTTTTCCTAGTGTCTAATGAAAATGATAATGGATCCTATTTCAAAGAAATCTTTTTAAAACCATAGACCAAATTTTAGCTCTACTAATCATAGAGCAGAAAGCTTATGTGATGGTTTTTCGGCATTGTCTGTATGTCAGTTAGCACAAGTTTGTTATCGCTACTCCTAAACTACTTTGATGATTGCCATGAAACTTCACGCACACATTTATCCCCTGGTCTAGTTGGTTCCAAGTAAAATTAGTGCTGCTCATTCATCCAATATGGCCACCTAGGCAGCCATCTTTAAAATCTTGTTTTGGGTACTCCTCCTGAATGGATGGCCATATCAACATGGCGTTTTCACTGAAATACTTCTTATGATGTCTAGTTGGTCTTAAATGAAAATTGTGCCGTTCTGACTTCCAATATGGCTGCCACAGCAGCTATCTTGAAAATCTTGTTATCGCTACTCCGCCTGAACAGAAAGTCATATTGACATGGCGTTTTCACCAGAAGACTTCTTATGATGTCTAGTTGGTTCTAAATGAAAATGGTGCCTATCTAATGTCTACTATGGCCATGGTCCAGCCTTTAATTTTTTTCTCTGTGACAACTATTAGCTACTAAAAACATTTACTAATATCAACAGGCTAAAAGCTTAAACATGTATTTATGATGAAAAATTAAAGATAAATTCAAGGTAAATATTCAAATTTGTGATTAGAAGTTCTTTCCAGACACTAAAGTACTATGCTTGATTAAAGCTAAAACATTACATGCACACTTCTGGTTGTGCCAAATAAAAAGGTAGACATTGAAAAGTAGTGGGACTACATATTTTCATTTTATTTTACAGAGGATTGGAGAGAAAATTTACAGTCTTCCAGAAGTTGTCAATGAAGTCAAAGATAGAGAAACCAGACAAAGGCTGCAGGTTTTGCCCTATGACATAATATTTAGACAGCCCTCCCCAGAGGCCATAAAATTTGGTTAGTAGGACCCAGTGTATGTTCATATGGTATTAAGCTAAGTTTTAAGCAGGATCATTTATTTAGTAAAACTAGTCATATGAACAAGAACCATTGTTGTAACATTACATGGTTTGGTCAACTCATAAAATTCTTTACAAGTTTGACCACAAGATGTAGAATGATTTTGTCCTCATATTTCTTGTGTGGGAGAAAACCTAACACAAGAACCAAAATAAATGAAAGAAAAGAGCATGGTAATGTAGAAAAAATTATCCACTCTTATAGTTGTTGTAAATTTTTAATTGCAGCTCATATGATTTTGTCTGCGATGAACACAGTAGACTCTATGGTTATAAATCAGTGGAACTGAACAATATGTGTTTATATACAGGGTTTAATGGTACATCAGCACAATTTTCGCTATATAGTGCCAAGCAAAATCTAGCTAGCAAAAATGACAAATTCTTGCACCTTGCCAGAATTCTCAGGAAGACAAATGCCTTCAATAGAAAGTAAATATCCACCACGAGACAAAAGATAAAAGGTCAAGATGTTGCACACAAAAAAACAACCTCAAAAGGCATAAAAAAACAAAGATAAAGGCAGAAATGGGGGTAACATCCTAAAAATGAAAAGTCAGTTTTTCTGTATAAACTGCAATCATTTTAAAAATGCAAGACCGTCTTATTTGGAATGCTATCACAGAATGCATCTCATAGCAAGCAGGTCCCCACCATTAGTCAGCTTTTTATGACACTCAGGAGGGCACACGAGGCCTACTCTACATCACTAAACCCAAAAGTGGGGAACTGTAAAGACAATAATAAATAATAGTATTGTAATTTTCATTTTTCCACTTGGACAGAGCCAGGGGATAGAGAAGAGATGGGGGTTAGAATAACTAGAAGGAGAATGCTGATAAAGATACTTCAGTGCATTTTGTAAAGATGGAGGTCAGAATAACTAGAATGAGCATGCTGATAAAGAGACTTCAGTGCATTTTGTAAAGATGGAGGTCAGAATAACTATAATGAGCATGCTGATAAAGAGACTTCAGTGCATTTTGTAAAGATGGAGGTCAGAATAACTATAATGAGCATGTTTGTAAAGAGACTTCAGTGCATTTTGTAAAGATGGAGGTCAGAATAACTATAATGAGCATGTTTGTAAAGAGACTTAAGTGCATTTTGTAAAGATGGAGGTCAGAATAACTATAATGAGCATTATGATAAAGAGTCTTCAGTGCATTTTGGAAGCTTGAAAATCTTGTTATTACTACTTCTCCGGAATGAATGGTCATATCAACATGGGGTTGTCACTAAAAGACTTTGTATGATGTCTAGTTGGTCCCAAATGAAGGGAGCCGCAGTGGCTCAGCGGTTAGTGTGCCTGACTCCTGACTAAAAGGGTGCGGGTTCAAATCCTACCATTTGACCAGCCTGGGTCAGCTACCATGGTGTGTTCTTGGGCAAGGCACCTTACTCCAATTGCCTTGGCACTAAATAACCTACTTGTGTTGCTGTGCCATAAAGCACCAAACCAAAACCAAACCAAACCCAAAGGAAAATGGTGCCAATCTGACATCATATGGCCACCATGGCAGCCATCTTAAACATGTTGCTCCTCCTGAACGGAATGTCATGTCAGCATGGTTTGCACCAGAAGACTTCTTATGATGACTAGTTGGTCCTAAATAAAAATGGTTCTGGTCTGGCATCCTATATGGCCATCATGGCAGCCATTTTGAAAATCTTGTTATCAATATTTCTCCTCAATAGAAAGTCATATTGACACGTAGTTTCTACCAGAAGACTCCTTATGATATCTAGTTGGACTTAAATAGTACTGATCATACATCCAATATGGCCACCATAGCAGCCATTTTGAAAATCTTGTAATTGCTACTTCTCCTCAATAGAAAGTCATTTCGACATGTAGTTTCTACCAGAGAACATCTTATAATGCTTAGTTGGTCCTACATGAAAATGGTGCTGATCTGACATCCAGTATGGCCACCACAGCAGCCATCTTGAAAATCTTGCTATCACTACTCCTCCTGAATGAAGACATATTCATGTGGTGTTTCACCAAAAGACTTATAATGATGTCAAGTTGGTCCTAAATGAAAATGGCACCAATCTTAAATTCAATATGGCTGCCACAGTTGCTAATTTGAAAATCTTGTTATTGCTCAAAAATATTACACATGGTTTCAGCACTCGTCAGTTATAAAGAAGAAATGGTCTTATCTTGAATTCCTGGAAATTCATTTTGGCCAGTAGAGTGACAGACCCTTTTGTTAACACTACTCCTCCTGAATGGAAAGTCATATTGACATGGGGTTTTCACCAAAAAGACTTATGATGTCTACTTAGTCCTAAATGAAAATGGTGCCAATCTGACATCTAATATGGCTGCCACAACAGCCAGCTTGAATTTCTTGTTATCACCACTTCACTCGTATGATCGCTTATATCAACACTAAAAGACTTCTTATAATGTTTTGTTGATCCTAAATTAAAATGGTGCTGATCTGATGTCCAATATGTGGCCAGCTTGAAAATCTTGTTTTCACTACTCCTCTTAAATGGAAAGTCATTTTGACCTGGGGTTTTTATCAGAAGAGTTCTTTTGGTGTCTGGTTGGTCCTTAATGAAAATGACTAACCCTCAATATGGCCACCATGGTTGCTATCTTGAAAATATTGTTATCTCTACTCCTCCCAAATGGATGGCTATCTGAACATGTGGTTTTCACCAATAGACTACTTATGATACCTTGTTGGTCCTAAATGAAAATGGTGCCATCCAATATGGCTGCCATGATGACTGTCTTTTAGAAGATCTTGTTGTCACTACTCGGGCTGAATGGATGATCATTATGATGTGGGGTTTTCACAAAAGACTTCTAATGATGTCTGCTTGGTCCTAAATGAAAATGGTGCCTATCTGACATCCAGTATGTCCACCACAGCAGCTAAGTTGAAATCTTGCTATCGCTGAAGAATATCATAGATGGTTTAAACACTTCGCACTTGAAAGAAAGAAATGGTCTTATCTTGAATTCCTGGAAAATCCTTTCAGCCAGTAGAGCATCAGTCCCTTTGAGGGACTCTTGTTTATTTTAAAATTTATTTTCCAATTGCCAGGCTTTTACATCATCCCATACAGCCCCACTTGGCTGTGTGAAGGGATTAGAACAACCATCCTTACAAAATTCACAGGAAAAAAAGTAAATGTTTTGTATGTCTCTTCAGTAAGAAAGGAAGGAAGAAGAGGCAATCATATATACCTTGAAAAAATAATATATTTAGAATTTATGTTTTCTCAATAAAATATATCAGTTATTTAAATGTTAATAAATTGATACAGGAAAAAGAAGAAAAAAAATTGGCAATCGATTAAGAGAAAGATTGAGAAGAGAGATAGAGAGACAGAGATGTAGGAAAAATATTACTTGGGTGTTGCATATTTATAAATTATTTATTATTCCTCTCTTAACAGTGACAGATTTTTCCAAGAAAACGGGGGATTACCGCAGTCTCTCAGCTGTTGATATCAGAGTTATGGCACTTGCCTATCAATTAGAAAAGGAGTTTGTTGGCACAGAGCACATAAAAATGGCACCTGACAGTAAGGTATGTTCTGAAGAAAAAAATAAGAATATTCCTTCATTTTTAGCTCTACTGGTTAAAGACCAGGAGAGAGTATGCCATTCATCCCAGGGTCTGTCCATAGTGAAATTGAGGTCCCATGGACATAAAATATGGTCACTATGATGACCATCTTCTAAATCTTGTCATTGCTAATCCTCTTGAATGGATGATCATATCAATATGGGGTTTTCAAAAAACTTATTATGAAGTCTAGTTTGTACTAAATAAAAATGGTGCCAATCTGTCATCCAACATTGCCACCATAGTGGCTGTCTTGAAGGGATAGTCTTATTGGCATGGGATTTTCACTAAAAAGACCCTTGTGATAGTGCAAATTACTATTTTTTCTTGCATAGGTTACAAAAAGTATTCTTAAAGACAATAAATGATGTGTATACAATTTGCCCAGGTTTGTTTTTAAGTGCATGGATATACTGGTGGGCACAGCAATTTTGAAAATAAATTGAAACAAAGGAACAGTTTGAAAGGAAAACTTATCACACATTGCTACAATACAGTGACACCTCACATTCATTGTTACCATATAACTGTAGAATATATTAAGGGAAATAAAAATAAAATAAAGCACAGTATAGATCTCAGCCATGATGGATAAGTTTGTTGTGTGATACTCAAGTAGCAAAGAAGCTTTGCCTCTTGCATGGAAAGAAAATCTTTAGCCAAAAGCTTCACTTAAGAGGCCCATAGGTTGACCAAGAAAGCATGCTAGAGAAAAGTGTGGTGTCAAGGAAAATGAACCACTATGGAGAGAGATGATGCTTGTGAAAATGATGCTGTTGGGCGAGGAGATTACAAGCATTTCACATTAAAGTGAAAACTGGAAGTAGCAAATTTCTCATATTTATTCAGAATTCGAGTAATGGCAAGACATTTAAAACTCCCTAAAATCATCAATCGCAAATTGGTTGAGAATAGATTTCTTTTAACAGCTGAATAAATGGGGACATATAGCAAGGAGTTGGAGACCAGTGTCCTATGGTGATGATTTAGATGGAAAAATAGTTAAGTGGGTTCTCATCCAACAAGATCTGCAGATCCCTGTCAGCATGGACACTATATGTGCTTATGCCAAGAAATTTGTGAACGTCCAGACATTGACTTTCAAGCCAGTAGGAACTGGGTGACAGGATTTTTAAAGCTGCACGATCAAGTGCTTTGGGCATGGACATCGATGGCCCGGCATCTCCTAGAAGATTTTGAGGAGAAAATAAAATCATTAAATGAATTTGTTAAGGCCAGAAGATGTTTTCGGCAATAATATGATCATTAACATGGATAAAACTCCAATGTACATATCCTTTGATCTTGTTCCCAGATGGACTGTCAAAAAGAAGGGGGTCAACATATATCCACTGAGAGTGACAACTAGAATTTTTACACACACACACACACACATATATATATATATATATATATATATATATATATATATATATATATATATATATATATATATAATAGCTCATTCTTCATGAAAAAATGCACACAATTCTTATTTTTGCACAACTTTGCGAGCATAGAATTGAACATTTTGCGGGAAATCTTACATTTTGGGGGCATTTTCACAACTGCGCATCATAGATGCAACCCTGCTCTTGTACTGTCTGCTTCCACACATCCTCAATATGACTGCTGAACAGCAGTGGAGAACCAAATTTTAATGATCACAGGGCCAGGGAGTGATGCTGCTAAAGTGAGGTGGAGCAATTCCTGGTTGCATGATGCCATCAGGTTATTGGTCATGGAGTGATGCATAGCCCTGTTAATCACTATGACGATATGACAATTTGACTCCCAAGCATGCTCTTTATGCGATCTTTTGGCCAGATGAAAAATCATCCAGGGTGCCAAGTCAAGCTTTGACAAAGTGGTCACCATGTTCAGCACAACTTGATGAGTTTGTGATAAGACTCAATCTGACTGATGCATACTTTTATATCCCTAACCATCCAGCTTTGTGCAAGTTCCTTCTGTATATGCTTCAAGGAACCATATACCAATTTATGAACATCCATTCAGTCTCATCCTCAGCCTGTGGACATTTACAAAGAACAGCAACTGTATCATCACCCTGTTCAGGTCAGCCTCATCAACAGTGACTGCAGCACATCTGGATGACATCCTTCAGAAACATAAGTTCAGTTCTATTACAGGACATGAACAGGCTCCTCTCTCTTTTCTCCAGCTGTGATTACTTCTGATCTGGGAAAAGTCAGGTCTCACTCCGTCTAAGCACTTCATCCTTCTTGATATAGCATTTTTTATTCGCCTCAACCTTTTTTTACCTCCCATTCATATGCATTGCACAGATTATTCAGCTCTGAGAGTTGATTTCCAACAGAAAAGAGAGTTTTTAATATCAGTAATGTGTAACCTGTTGCTATTGTGTAACTTACTCTTTTCCGGAGGAACGTACCCTCAGCTGTATGATGAGAATTCATCCTCCCATGGGGTCATTCAGAATGTTCTGGATTCCAGAATGTTCCAAAGTCCAAACTGAAGCTACCTTGCCCATGCGCACTATCCTTCATTTTTTTTCTGGTCACATACATTACAGCTGCTTAAAATAATGTTGAAGAGAAAATTGCCTTTGCTTTGAGTTATATGTCACAATTTGAGCATTACTTTATGTGCATTATTTTTATTGTGTGAAATTACCCTTAGATCAAGCATTTTCACTGTTTGGAATTAGCTCTCTCTAACGAGTTATTGGCATTTTTTCTGGTTATGTTTTTTTCATAACCTTGCATTAGGTTACTATTAAATATGAGGTCAGCATTGAGGTTACTACCCCACAAGGGTGTTAGCGTAAATATTATTTTGTTTGAGAATTATTGTATTCATTTTTCTAGCTTGGTTAGGTATTTAGTTATCCCTATCCTTGCCGAACTTGGTCTGCGAACTGATCTTGATTCTGTTTTTTTTTTGTTTTAATACGATAATGAATCATCAGAATTCATATTCCTTTTAATGTGACTTGTGTGATTTTTATCTCGGGGGGGAAGCAGGTCAGACACCAGTTTTTCCTTTTATGTTGTGTGTTTAGTGATCGAACACCAGTTCATTTTTATTATTAGCAATCTTACCAAGCTGGGTGTTTGCTAATTATTAGTCTCTAGTTCTTGAATAAGCCTGGTTGATGTCATCTTTGATTATTTCTTCAGTATTATTGGCTGTTTTAATTCTTAATATTTAGTACTCAGATTAGCATTGCTGACCTTTTTGCATTAAAATATCAGTGGTTGTTTTAATTCTTTGAGGCAACACCTGTAAAGGGTGAGTTCTTGCTGTTTTAAATTAGCATAGACTTAGTCCTTGCAAATGCATCACATTTTTACATAATATTTACATTGACATTTTTTTGTAAATCTTGTCTCCTGAATTTCTTTTTTAGCAGCAATGTCTAAGCAGGGTGTGGGTAGGTGTGGCCACAGGAAAAACCCCTGGAACACCCACTATTACAGACTACGAGAGAACAAATGGTTGTCCTTTTTGAAGTTTATGGTCAGACGTGGTGTGGGACCTCACCAAACACAGTTGTACTTGTCAAGGAAAGAAAAAGTTCCTTCCATTTCTTTAATCAGAATATTTGGTGTTTTCTTTCTTTGAGTCCCTCGGGTCTCAGAGAAGGATTACTAAAGTCTCTTTGGAGATGCTTAGGGTTAGTGGGCTCACTCCCAAGGGAGGTAATAAGCAGGTAGAGAGTGAGTTGCACCTTCCCATTAGGGAGGAGCAGCACCCTCCCCAATCCCATAGGGCAGAGAGTGAGTCGTGCCCTCCCATGAGGGAGGAGCAACACCCTCTCTTTTCCAAAAGGACAGCACCCTCTTTCTGAGAGAGGTGCAGCACCCTCAACTCGCTGGCAAAGAGTGAGTCGTGCCCCCCTTTGAGGGTGGAGCAGCACCCTTTCAGTCCTCGCTGCCTGTTGTCGCAGACTGAATCGTTGATATGGATCAGGTCATTACGCTTGGGATTGGGAATTGGCATACAGACATCATACTAGAGAAGGGAATCAGATCAACATTTCCACCTTTCCTATAATTCTTCTAAATCCCTATGGGATGTGGGGCCTTCCACTGCGGGGAAGTGATTGGTCCTTCCCCCCCCCCCATTATGTTGAGATCCTTGGTCTCTGCAGCTAGCTGTAGGGTTCACACCCCTTCCTGGCCCCTTAACCCTCCCACTCTGGACACCGAAGCAGCACAAATGGGTATTTCCATGGGGACCTGGGCTCACCTTCCGGTTAAAACACTCAAGACTTTAAAACAAAAGGTTAGGTTGCTAGTAACCATAGCCTTGCATGCATACCTCTTTTCAGCAGCCTGAATCACTGTCGCCAGTTGCCCTTCATCATTTGTTGGAAGCAGTGGAGAAAACATTTAGGCATGCATTATCCTTGTCAATGGTTTTATCAGCAGAGCTTCTCCACCTCCGCAGGGATGTTGCTCAGGACATGTCCAAGATCTCAATGACGCACAGTAAGAACCTTCTGTAAGCTGCTCCCCTCGAGGCAGAGATTTTCTCTTTGGATGGATCATTCCCTCCATGGCTTCTCAGAATTTGAGAGACTTGCGACACCAGTCCCTTGCATCTGCTCCTGGGCCGTTGAAACTGGCCAAAAAGCGAAATCATCCTGACCAGCCACATGGTTCATCGGCGAAGTTGTTTAAAGTTATTCAGCCCCAGTCAAAGCAACAACCCCAATACAGAGCTCCCCCTCAGCAGTTGGTCCCTAAAAGAGGGCACTGCAAAGGCCATGGAGGAATTTTGTAGGCCCTTCCCCCTTCCCAAATAAAAAGGGTGGACAGCCCTCCTGCAGAGTGTCCTTCTTCCATTGGTTTCCATAGATGCCAGGCTAAACCTTTTTTAGAGGCTTGGTCTGGCATCACAAATGATTGCTGGATCCTTTCTATTATAAAAGGTGGATACCAGCTTCGGTTTTGGGATCTGCCTTTTCTAGTAAGGTCCCCCATTTTCTTCCAACAGTTGAATCTGGTGCAGTTAAAGGAAGAGTTACACTCCATTCTCCAGAAAGGTGCAGTAGAGAGGGTGTTCAGTGACCAATCTCCAGCCTTCTACTCCAGGATTTTCCTTGTACCAAAGAAAGGGGGAAAGTTTCACCTAATTATCAACCTATCCTCCCCAAACAGGTTTCTGCAGGAATAACTTTTCAAGATGGAGAACACAGCCTCAGTCAGGAATGCCATAAGACCTGGCAACCGCGTGGTCCTCTTAGATCTTCAGTATGCATACTTTCACCGTCTTTTACCCAACCTGGTGAAATCTGAGCTTACTCCATTTCAAGTTTTTGTTTACATGGGGATGAATTCCTCACGAACAGAGGATTAGTCCATGTCTCTGGGGACAGAGTAGAAAAGATCCTGACCCTGTTGGAGGTGCTGAGAGCCAAGACCATGTTGTCAGCTCATCTTTTTCTTTCTCTTTTGGCTACCTTGAACACTACAGCAGACCTGGTTCCCCTAGGCAGACTGCACTTGCATCCTCTCCAGTTTCTCCTTCTGGAAAACTGGAAACCACACATGGACCCTCTGAATGCTTTTCTTATAGTGGTACTTGTTTGATAGCAGAGATCTGATTGATGCCCTTCCACAATCAAACTTGACATGATACAAGCACTCGGATCAAGTTAATGTACTGATTATATTTGTTATATACTCTAATTTCATAAATAAAAAGAGAAGTATTTATGTTGTTGTTGTTTATCTTTTACCTTAATTCCATTCATATCAGGTGACATCATCCTTGAAAGTGAGGAATCTAAATCTGTATGCACATCTAACACAAGGTTTCAGATCAGCCTTTGAAAAATATAGTCTTTATTATGAGCTGTATAATGATGGGTGTACAATAAACACCAATACTTCATTTTGGAATGTGTATGCATAAAATGTCATATTACACCTATACATTAGAGACTACAGTGCTTTAGATATGATTTTAGTAACAGTTTTAGAAATTTAATTGTTGAGTAGCATGGCTAGGTTATAGATTTGAATGAGATGGACGTTCAGAAAGGGTGCAATATACACCTTTTAAAACAAGAGTATGAATATACCTTTAAGTGCAGAATTCAAGTTTTATCTTTAAAATAGACAGTAAAACTATCATCCTAATGGATACCTGTTTTCAGCAAACAATTGCTCTTGATGAACATATTTTTATAGTATTGTTTGTATCATTTAATACTATATTTGTATTAGATTTATGGATATATAACTACAACAGAGTAAGTTGGGCTATGGTTGGTCCACTTAAAACAGGTTTTATTATGTTTAATTGTTTGTTCTGCTATTTTGAAGATATATGTCCAAAATCATTTTGTGGTAATTGCAGATTGAATGGACAGCCACCAAAAGGATGATGGAGAAACCAACAGATATTGCTGGCTTTTATTTAGCTCCAAAGGTAGGAATTTATATCATCAAAGTCTCATATATTATCTCTAGTTATCCAGGTTAATAGGGAATGTAGGATTTCACTTGGTCTTTGATCATACATTATTTTATATAACATCAATTTATATCTTTGACACTAGTAAACATCAATTAATCTTTATGTATTTGTTGCATATATTGGGTGACCAACTTTGAACAGCATACACCCACATACACCATCCCATAATCCCATAAACCTGGGTAAATATGGTAACACATGTATAAGTCATAGCTTACCAAACTTACTGTGTTTACCATTTATGTTGAGACACTGTAGAAGTGAGGACACTCTAAACTATTGCAAAATAATTTTTTAATACACTGCAAGTTTTAGGACATTATAGTTCCATAATTTTGTTTTTCATGACAAATGTTTTGGAACACTTGCACTCAGCTGTGAGCTTCTTTATTTGACTTAGTCTTGTTTAACCTGCATTATTTACCAGGAACTGTATTTCATCTTGAGACCAAAAATAGACCAGGAAAATGATCTGTGCTGTATGTAGAAATTTACCAGGAACTGTATTTCATCATCTTGAGACCAAAAATAGGCCAGGAAAATGATCTATATGTAGAAAAGGCTTCTTACATCAATTAAAATTGCTATTCAGCAATTTCATAGTTATTGACTACTGTGGCCTTCAAAATAATTGCTGTCATAAACATGAAAATCAAATATTAATTGTCAAAAGTTTTGAGAATTTTTTTTTGTGAATTTGTTTTTACTTCCAAAAATACACAGTAATTATGGTTCTTTTTTTTATAGAAAAATACAGTGGAACCAGTTTATAGCCAACTTGAATTTAACAAGTTGTAGAACATAATGAAAAAATGTTTAGTTAGGTTTGAATTATCAAGTATTATTATAAGTTTCATATACTGGAAATTTCTCATGAATTCACTAGTTATCAGTCACATGACAGCTATCATAGCTACTGATTTTCTTGTCGAAAACTACCTGAAATTTGGAAGGGGCTTTTTTGCAAACATCTGCATCATTGAATAAAGTTGTCACATATGAAAACACTCTACACATGCTTTTTGACATTTGACTGATTATGAGGTTATGGTTCATTCATATATTTAACTCTACCAGTCATTGACCAGTAAGGCTGTAACGTTTACACATCAGAATGGTTTTCAGCTAATGGAAATTTTCTTTAAAGTGTTCACTTTTAAATAGCATGTTTGTTAACAAAATCTTTGATTAGTAACTTTTGTTAAAAAATAAAACATTGTTTCAAGTTTGTAAACAACTGCATAGTTTCTTATTCATTGTAGATCCTACAAAAACATGCCATACTCATGTCTAGTTTGTATGTCTGGTTCCATTATTTTTTATTTGTTTTTATCATGTACATATATATGTAACAGTAGGAAACAATACCACTACAATCACAGGGATGTTTTACTGAAACTGTCAGATATATTCAACAAAAACATGTCTTCAAAACTGTCAGATATAGTAAACAAAGACTTGTCTTACAAACTGTCAGATATATTAAACAAAGACATATCTTACAAACTGTCAGATATATTAAACAAAGACATGTCTTACAAAACTGTCATATATTAAACAAAAATATATCTTACAAACTGTCAGATATATTAAACAAGGACATGTGATACAAAACTGTCAGATACATTAAACAAAGACATGTCTTACAAACTGAATCATGTCATAATAAGAGGTAAAGGACATACAAAAAATGAAATAATCGCAAATTGAGCAAGATAAGGCATGCACATTAAAATAGCTCTCAGCTGGTCAATAAGCCTAGCAGGTAGATAGGGGAAAAAGTTGAGTTTTTGGTAATTTTGATTAAACAGCATCATTGTGGTTATTGTGAAACATGTACACATTTAGACATTTTGGTGAACGTTGCAGCTGTAAAGACCAGGAGAACATATGAGATTACCTGTTGTCCGTCTGTCAGTTAACACAAGTTTGTTATCGCTACTCCGCCTAAACTACTTAGAGTATTGCCATGAAACTTTATATACACATTCATCACAAGGTCTAAGTTGACCCTAAATGAAAATGGTGCTGCTCAGACATCCAATATGGCTGACACAGAGGCCATCTTGAAAATCCTGTTATAGCTACTCCACCTGAATTGAGGGTCATGTTAACATGGGGTTTTCAAGACTTCTTATGGTGTCAGATTGGTCCTAAATGAACACAGTGCCTATCTGACATCCAATATAGCCACCATGGCAATCATCTTGAATATCATTATCATTCCTTTTCCTGAATAGAAAGTCGTATCAAAATGTGGTTGTCACTGCAAGACTTCTTATGGTGTCTAGTTGGTCTTAAACAAAAATTGTGCCAATCTGACATCCAATGTGGCCACCACAGAAGCCATCTTAAATAATTTTGTTAAAAGGACTCAACACAATGGAGAGTCTCATCCATATGGGGTTATTGCCAGAAGACTTCTTATGGTGTCTAGTGGTCTTGAATGAAAATGATGCTGATCTGACATCCAATATGGCCACCATAGCAGCCATCTTGAAAATATTGTTATCGCTACTCTTTCAGAATTGATGCTCATATTGACATAGACTTTTCACCAAAAGACTTCGAATCATATCTAGTTGGTCCTAAATGCAAGTGATGCTAATCTTACATCAAATATGGCTGCCTTGATTGCCAGCTTAAAAATTGTTATCACTACTCCTCATGAATGGATGGTCATATTGGCATGGAATTTTCACCTAAAGTCTTCAAATGATGTCTAGTTTGGTCTAAATTCAAATGGTGCCAATTCTACATCCAATATGGCCACCACAGTGGCTAATTTGAAAATCTTATCAGTCAAGAATATTAGAGATGGTTTCAGTACTCATCATTTAAAAAGAAGAAATGGTCTAATCTTGAGTTCCTGGAAATTCTTTTAGGACAGTAGAGTATCAGGGACTCTTGCAGCACAGTTGGTAGAGCATCAAACTCGTAATCCAAAGGTCTTGGGTTCAGTACCTGCACAGGCCAGCTGGGGTCGGCTGCCTCAGTGTGTCCTTGGGAAAGGCACTTAGCTCCCATTTCATTGGCATGGTATAACCAATAATGTGTTAAAAGTGCCATTAAAACTAACAAAAACAAACAAATCATATTTTTTTGTTTGCTATCTTGGTTGTTGTGTATTCATTTGCTTATCATATAAACAAAATACACAACTACTTTATTTTCCCAACAACAAAATAGAGAGGTGAGGATAAATGTTCCTGATGATGTCCATAATAAATTGAAGAATACATGTTAGTAACAGGATACACAACTACTTTATTTTCTCACCAACAAAATAGAGAGGTGAGAATAAATGTTCCTGATGATGTCTATAATAAATTGAAGAATACATGTTAGTAACAGGATTACTGGTATGTTGATTAAGTCACTTGTGTCTGAGATCAAGGAATTTGTGAATTATCTAGCATAATCACTATACAACATCAATTATCCATTATTTATATTTACTTTAAATCACTTAGGAACAACTTTTTTTGTTAACATACATTTTAGGACACGTATCAGTTAATGCATGGATAGGAATACTACATCACAATGCAAAATGGGATCACCTCTCTTACTTAAAACATTTTAGTTGTTATATTGCTTCCTATGGCAAAAAGGGAACCATGGTGACTCGGTGGGTAGCATGTCAGATTTGCAACCTGAAGGGTGTGGGTTCAATTCATGCCCATGCCAGGTGGGGTCAGTACTCTGGGTAAGACCAGGTCAGGTCAGCCATTGTGGTATGTCTCTTGGTGAGACACTTTACTTTAGTTGCCTCTGTACAGTATGACCTTTCATGTGTTGATGCGCTATTAAAATACCAATCAATCATTCAATCATATAGCATGTAGATAAAAGTTTCAGCCTTTTGTATTGGCACACCTCTGTAGGGACTTTACTTAACTTGAATTGTTTGTTAGCAGTCTGTGGTGCTGAAGAAGTTTCATAAGATGTTCCCTTTGCTTTCAGAAATCAACATCTAGAACTGCATCTGAAAGCACAGAGACATGTGTGTCAGAATCCAAAACAAGTCAAGATTGTTTCAGAACAGATGAAACATCAGGGAAAGTACAGTGTATAGATTGTGCTGAATCTAGTGCTGAAAACCAGTCTTTTTCTAATATAAACAGAGAAGCAAATGTTGAAATGGGTGATACACTGGAAAAAGAAGAGAGTGCAGAAGATAGATTGGTAAAAGCTGATGTGAGACATAAAGAAAATGCTGATAATAATGCTGAGGAAAACAATGATGAGAACATTAAATCTGATGACAGAAAGAGTTTTGATAATATTGATAATGAAGGGGAGATCGTTCCGGAGAACCATCTTGAAGAGGGCAGTTCAGATGAGGAAGAAGATGATGGTGCTGATGATGATGATGGATGGATAACGCCAAGTAATATCAAGGCAATGAAAGAGAAAATGCATGCAGGGGACACAGAGCAAGCTAAAGTTGTTGTTGGTTGCCTTACAACAGACTTTTCCATGCAGGTATTTAGAGCTTGCTTATTGCTCTTTTCCTGAAAGTTGGTGTTAATACTACTGTAAAACTAATGTTTTATTCATGCCTTTTACAAAATGTACATTCTAGGTACATACTATATATGGTCTTTCTTACCATGAATAACATTGCCAGTGTTGTCAGTTCAAATGCTCCTTTTTTTCAGCCAAAACTGTTACACAGCCTATTATATACAACACATTATTGATTGTACATTACCCAGGTGTTATTTTTAAACCAGTCAGACCACCACATTCCATTTGTCAATAGAGCTGAGTCGCTTTACTATAAATAGCAACTAGCTTGACTAGGCGCATAAGGTTTAAACATTGTATAATTTAGGCTATCTGCTAAGTAATACAAATGTAGGTAAATAAACATTTCTGTGTGCTAAAATTTTGCAACCAACATGCAGATATTTAAAAATAAAATTGATGAAATCGCAGGGCACATAGAAATCAGCTAGAATAAATTTATAAGGAATGTTTAGTCTTAGTAAGCACTGTCTGTGTCATTTTGATCCATAAGCAATTGATTTCTCGAGACATTATAGGTAAATTGTGCACACCAGAGGTATTACATATAATGTACTCATACATGTGATTCTGCCGGTGGTAGGACAAAAATACCATTTTAAAGGCCGTCTACCACACATTCTGTTTTATAATGTACTGCTTTTGAAAAATAAAATATTTTTAGAAGAACAAAAAACCCCTCAGATTTTTTACACATTCTATCCCCATATTACAGAAACCAGTGGGAACCAGTCTACTGGGGACCAGAAATGTTATACTGGTGCAGTGATATGTTGCTGAGTAATTGGCTTAAGAAGGTTAACATGTACACAATAAGCTGTTAATTGATTACTGTATTGTTGAAATCTGGAGAGTTTAAGGCCAAATGCGGAATGTTTTATGAGGTGTTATAAGTAATATAGGGATCCAAGTTGGTCCATGATGGTTTTCGAGTCTTTGAATAAAAATTGGCTGACGTTTTGCTTGGGTGAGATAAAAAGAAGAGACAGACACAAAAATTATTTCATCAGAAACACGAGTTAGTATTTTGAGTTTTTGTATTGTATAATTTTTATTGCGTTGTTCAAGATGTTTTTAGAGAAATATTTAAGAGCAGCTTATGTTGTTGTTCAGTTCATGTCAAAATGCTGAAATGTGTGCTTTCTCCCAATGCTTAAGAAACCACCGGCTAAGAAATATGAGACTCAGGAATACACCTGAAGTCCAACTGATGAACTTACTCCTCAGGGTGAACTTAGCGTAGATTGGATGAGTATTGGAGAGTAGTCAGCAGCCTTAAAAACCCAGCCACAGAAAAACTGAAGTTTGAACTTCTTTGCAGGCTGAGCATGGTTGTTTTGTCATTGCCACTTTGAATGCTGATACAGAGAGTATATTCTTCATTCTTCGCAAAATATAAAGTGATTCAAGGGGAAATCTGGATCACAAAACTATTGAGTGCCTGTTAAGTGTAGAAACTTAATAATCACAATCAATGTCATCAGTGGTCACAAGTCAGTGATCTTGTGAAAGAAACTAAAACAACTTGTGGATTTGATAAAAAAACAACTTTGCAGTGAACTACAGGATATACAGCTTGTCCTTTTCATTTAATTGACATTACACTGACTCTTATTCAGTCATTATTATTGTAACATTTTCCATTAGAATCTGATTCATATTCAAAACTTGCTGTTTTATTATAGTATGTTTTTTTATAGTATGAACAGAATACATATTATGTCAAAAAATCCACTTGTTTCGTTTTAATCCCCTCGAAACATGTAAACTTTATATTGATAAAAAATCTACTGGTTTGATGTCCTGGTTCTGTCACATGTATGTATACTTGAAAATTACTTTAAGAAATTAGACCTTTTTCCAGGTTGGGGAGAATATATGGTTTGAAATTAAATGCTTTTTCACACCAGGATGGACAATAGACACCGACAGATAGATTTTGCAAAAAACAATTTACAAAAATTATTACAGGT
Organism: Margaritifera margaritifera; assembly: GCA_029931535.1. NCBI lineage: Eukaryota > Metazoa > Mollusca > Bivalvia > Unionida > Margaritiferidae > Margaritifera > Margaritifera margaritifera. The sequence continues at coordinate 5,869,049 of JAQPZY010001656.1, forward strand.
AAATGGTTAGGCGAGACAGCTTTCATTAAAAATTAATACAGGTACATTGTAAGTGAGTTGTTGGCTGTGACACTTTAGGCATTGAAAACTGATCTTAGGCTTACAGTCTATTTTGTGGTTGAACCCCACACTCGGACTAAGGTCTTTTCTTTAATTTAGTTGGGGACAATTGTTAGCTGTTATTAACTGATTCTTTTGTATGAAAGTCGAGTGTGGTGATTGTCTTGAGTCAAAACTGATTACGTACATACACACAAGCAGTTACCTTGCACTTTATGCTCTAGGGGTAACTGCTACATACCTCAGAAATTCCTAGCATTTTGTTTCTCCCTAGGAACTTCAAGGGGCTTGAATTCAACATGTGATTGTGTGTATAGTTTGAATTACCTCAGAATTCCTAGTGTTTTGCACGAGGAACTCTAATGGGGTTGAATTCAAACATGTATATAATCAGTGGAGGCAACAACCCCCACTATTGGCCATAAGAAAATGGAATGAATTCCGTCTGGGTTGGTCTAAGTGCATTAACCAGAGGAGGACTACCATAGGATTGACAGATAAGCTAGCAGATGCCCTTTTGTCCATTATAATTTTAATCTTATTTGCCAGCACCTATTTAGAGATGTTCTAGTATGCCCATTAGTTCAGATGTGTCGTGGCTGCTTTCTTATTGCAGCCTTCGTGCCTTTGACAACTTTGGTTATAGCAACCTTGGTTATGGTTGGGTTAGGTGTATATGCATGAAAGTCAGCTCAGTGGAACAAAAATGTTAACAACAATATTGATAGTTCATGACCTGTTGCAACTATGAAGACCATATTAAATAATAGCAATAATGTGTGAGGCAGCTATGGTTCTTTCAAATGTGCTAAAAAAGCAGGCGTAAAAATAGACTGCTTTGGCATTGCATTTATCCATTATTAAAAGACAGTACTGTATGGCAGAATTTTGCTGGGGTAGGCCTTGGGTCAGAAGTCTGTTGTTTGAATGGTTTTGTATATTTTGCCATTTCCTCTGACAACACACAGCTTATTACACATTTCCAATGAGATTTTTCATGATCTCCTTGCGTGCTTTGGTTTTTCTGCAGGCTATTAATTCATTTTAGCCACTTCATTAGTTATGACTGAAATGTGTACCTTATGTGCATTAGACCATATTTTGTTGTGCATGGCCTTGTAATTGTTCACTTTATTGAGGATAAGCTTAACCTTGTCCTCAGAGATTGTACTGTTGCATAAAGCCTTACATATATGATCCATAATTGTGTTGAGCCTTGTTCTGACCAGGACATGAATTTCGTCGTGCTTTTTGGCTTTCAGTGAGAGTTGCTGGCTGATAAAATTCCCAGCCATAGAAATCAGCCCACAACCCAAAGCTGTGATCTCAAGGGCAACCATGATGGGGGCAGCAATGATTGTCAACAATATGCCAATCCCCACTACACCAGCGCCCACTGACACAGCCATCAGTGTGGTGTCAATGCCATCCGCCTCGTTTATGATGCGCCTGTACTTTTTGTTGAGGGGATGCCACTGTTCAGCCCTAGCCCATACGGAAGTTCCAGCCTTGCAGAATTTTTCTAGATGGAAATCTTGTGGATCCTTTAGCTTTGGGTACAGTGGCAGTATAATTCCACTATGAGGAGCATGATATGAAAGAGGACACATGCTTCTAACCTGTTGCCATGGTGTATTGGCAAGGTGGTGATGATGTTAAAGAAAATATCACATTTCTTTAATATCTTTAATCCCAGAAATGGCATGGTCTTCAACAAGCCTGCCAACATACTCACCATCCTTGTTCCAACCCAATTCAGCCCCAAGTTTCTGTGTATACTGTTCCACCAGTTGTTTGTATTTCTTGTCGATGTCAGTTTGTTTTGTGAGCTGTACTAATACACCATCATCGCCTGCTACTGCACGATCATCAGTCAGAACCAGTGATTGGTGTTCCTTGCCTAGTGGTTCCACCATGTTTTGCTCTTGAGTATGTTGCTTTTAAGCAAGCTGTGTGAGTTGTAATTGCAAAAGCCAAAGATGGTTAGAGTGGCTGAAAATCCCATTGGCTGTGCATCAACATTGTGGCCGTTGTACCTAATGGTGTCTCCGGTGGCAAACATTGATGCAAAGGTAGTTGTAAGGCTTTCATGTGAGACATTACTGCTATCATGTGCAATTAAGGCTCCATTTTACACAGATTGCAAATGATGCCCACATTCTGTCACCGTATATTCCATGGAGGTTAATGAAGTCAAAACCGGTGCCCAGGGAGGGTGATAGTGTCATTGTCATTGCTAAGTGTAAAACACCACCATTTTGAAAGTCTAGTGTTGAATCCCAGCAATAATAACCAGACACATTTATTGCCGTAACCCCACCAACTGACATGATTCTTTCGGCTGTTAAGTACATGGCCTTTAAGGTGGTGGGCTGGCTGTGCTAACAACAACCTCATGTTTGTGGATTTCAGCCTCTGGAGCAAATGGGGAGGGAGGGGCCATAGCTCTGAGGTGACCACTGTGTGAGTGCTAAAGAAGCCAGGGCCACATAAACTCAGTGTGCATTCCAGCATATTAACAGGTCTTCTTTTTTCATCTAAAATGCATACATTACAACCTGTCTTGAGAAACCACCCTTCTGCCAACAAAAAGATAGGTGGTCTCTCATAACAGGTTTGTGCAAGATGATCAGTTTTCAGGGAAAAAATTCAAAGGATTAAGAAGGAAGAATACCCATAATTACCGTACATGCATTTTATTCTTTATTCATAGTTCTTGTTAAAATATTAAATTAATTTCATCTCAGAATAATTTTATATAATAATATAGATTTTCATCTATCATAAAATATTCACATTTATATTTGAAGATTAGGTGTACAAGTATTAGCATATTAGTATATGCATTGCAAAATTAACTAAGGTAATATTTACTTTACCTGTCCATAAATTAACTTCACATGTCCATACATTTCAGAGTTACTTCAAATATAGCATAAGAATTGCACAGTTAGCTATAATACTACTTACTCATTCTGTATATGAATTAGTGGCTTTGATCAGGCTTTGGATAAGGATGGAATATATATGTACCAATGAATGAAATAAACAGAATAAACCCATCCAGAAACAAAATAAATTTATTGAGAGTCAAAAGCGAAAGTTTTAATTTACAGATGACATAAAGAGATTATCTGGATAAACAAAGGGTGTAACCGGCTGCACTATGGTGAACAGATGACAGTTGGGGTGTGTGTGTGTGTTAATAATGTAAAACAGAAAAGCAACAAACAACATGGACCTTTTTCAGTGACAACAGCATGCGAAATTGTTTCCAGTCTGATGCTAGCTAATTTTGCTACTGACTGGTGGAAAAAATAAGTAGTCAGTTCATCTGACCAGTTGGATTTTAGGTATATAGAGTAAATTTAATCTACAAATTGTGTGATATTGTATCATATATATTGTATGATATTGAAAGAAATAATAGAAACCAAGTGACAAGTAATGGGAATTTGTTTCTGATGACCACTCACGAATCTGAATGAGATGAGAAGATAAATAACTTGCGTGTAGTCTGCATTCAATAGATGCTTGCAACTCCAGTTAAAAACTCTTTTGCGTCTATGTGATGTATGATGACACATGCTACTTCTGATTCCCAGAGTGAACATGTAGAGGTATTTCAATGCCTCAAAGCCAGCAAAGGCTAAAAACCAAACACAGCCATGGAAAACAGAACTATTCAAAAGAAATACAATGTTATCAGATGAAAGTGATGTTTTAAAAATAGTTGGATTATAGAATTCATGTGGAATCTACAAACAGGATGCATGTTAAGGCCTTGGCAATGCTGTTAACTGTTCAGTTGATGTGGATGCATTTGATCCATTTTCAGCAATTCACTGCTGGAACTCATCTTTCCGTAGACCTAATTTCATGGGCAGCCGTACTTTAGATACCAAAGCCTCAATTTTGAATGCTGGGTCTAGTTCTGATACTGTCAGTGATAAGTCAATGGATGTGGATACTGATTCTTATTCTGACTATGATTCTGACTGGTCATCAATGGCAGCAACAGATTCTGATGCCCAGTCTATAGATGATTTATGTTTGGATCTGGATCAGCTGGACAATAAGCATCATTGTCCTGATCAGTAAACAGTGGCCATGTTGAACAGAATTTAATAATTTCATAAATTTGACTATGTGATATAAATATCTTATTTTGTGTTTTTCTTTATTTTCCATGTTTCATTATCAAAATCATCATGCTAAAGGCTGTTATTCATGTCTAGCTGCATTTACCATTGGTTCTTTGACTACATTTTGTCTTCTTGTATGATGAAATGTAGGATGAGTTGGTTATGGAGAGGACCAGTAACATTTCCAGGTTACAGGTTCTGTGGGCTTGCAGGATTTTTGGTGAGTTTCACACACTGAGTGACAATCAGATTTGGAAAACATTAACCACTTATTAAAGACAAGGACATTCACCCCAGACATTACGGATTGACTCCAATGACAAACAGTGTAATCAACCACTACAGTGAAGCCTTTAAGAAGGTTTCTGATGATGATGTTTTTGGGGTTGTGTGGTTTTTGCCAAAGATAAAGAAATAATACAAACTTAAATTGACTATGTACATTTTTTATTACTCCCTTTGAAGAAGAAATAATTAATTGTAGTGGGGATTTACATGACTTCGGCACTACAATGGTGGCCGGTAACACATACTTTAGTCTGGTTTATGGTATGTAGCATACGATGCTACTTGCATGACTTGTAGGTTTTAGAAAACAAGTAGCCAGACTCGACTTTTGTTTTGTTTAGAACAAACCCTCCTAAGCAGTCATGTTTGCTATAGATTAAATAAAAATTTCAGTGTGTTTAAATCCGTTACTGTGATGCAGTCATTCATAGCAGCGTTGTTTAGAACAATTTACACTTTGACCGCAGACCCTTCTAAACAGTTGTGGTTACAGAAGATTAAATAAAGGTCAGTGCTGTTTATCTCTGTACATGTATTTGCAATGTGGTCATTCATAGGAATGTCAAATAACTTATTTTGCCTAAAAATTGTGATCGCTAATGACAGTGCATTTATATAATAAAATCAATCCATGCTTGACAATTTTGCTCATAAATGAGCAATCAAAAATGGGTTAGTGTACTTAATGTTGGACAGGTTGCATGGTTTAATTGTGGGCTGGTGTAGAGTGTCTCAGTGATAGTGTCCAGGTGTATGTGGGGGCAATTCTTTGCAAGCAGTCTCTGATGCTTACATTGATCATCAGAGTAGGTAAGGCATTCTATGCACAAAATGAGTTTCTCAGGATCATAAACACAAATCACCAGAGCTGACAATGTCCCAAAGTCAATAGCTAATTACCAGGAAGTGATCACAAAGCCTGGAACCAAGCTAGATTATGTCCTCAGGGGCAGCCTTGACATTATCTTGTCTGACATGGAGCTTAAAGTTGGCACCTATGTGGGGTATAACAACAATATTCAGGAGGCAACCAAAAACATGGTAGTCAGATTCAACATTAACATCAGTGCATCCATAATGCCAGGACAAGTGTCCAAGCAAAGCACAGTGCAACAACCCCAGAAAACAAACAATGAAGAGTTAAGATTCATCTTGCCTGCATCAGTAGAAAAAACTGGCACCATGCAAAAAGAGCAAGCATCACTGCAAGTACAATCATGCTTATGATGAACCCCAGCAAAGTGAGAATCAGAGCTATAGTGATTTCCTGTTTGCAGAAGAGGGTTCAAAAATTTTAAGTGAGGGTTGTGTCCTTGCGGATAACTTGGCAAATAAACCTCCCATATAGCTGTAAATTGGTTGTTGGGCCTTCTTTGTAACATGTCAGCCTCCTTGGAAAGGCGATCAGGTTCTCCCTCATTGGCTGCAGGTTGGGCTTGTAGCTGCTCATGCTCTGTTTCATCATGGGATTGTACTACACAATCCAAGAGAGGTCTTTGATCCATACATAGTCCTGCCTTTCAGCTTCATTGATTAGCAACAGGTTCACAGTCTTGTCTAGAACCTTTTCTGAGACGCGTATCAGGTAGAGTGCATAGTCCCATCCAAAGATGTTAAAAGCAATGGTGGCGTTAAGACTCTCAAACTTAGGTATGTCTGACACCTTGATTGGAAACTTAAGATTGCATGGTGCCTACTGTACTTGCTGGTACTCTTGGGGTGATGGTCATTGGTGGGATGTGGGGCGGATAGGGTGGCCCTTTCTAAGCATCAGTTGTCCCGATTTTCCACATTTATGATAGCTCTTTTGGGCATCCATTTGGGAGTGGGAATATGCCCTTGGCTTTGAAATGGATGGTACTGCAAAATGTGCAGCTCTATCAACTCCTCATTAGCTGCCAGCCCTCGCCCTCTCCCATAAACTTTTTCCATCGCTGCTCAATATCTGATTTAGCTGCAGCGACCAGCCCCTTGAGGTCGTCAGCCAACAGCACCACTACTGCTTGGTTGCTCCATAAAAATACCAGCATAGAAATGACTGCCTCTTTGTCGGTAGTGGCCTTTTCTTGTGTAGTTTTTATGACAAGGTTAAATCTGACTCCCTTATTCCTGATCTCCTTCTTTTAGATGTCTTCCATACAGGGGGGTTATGGCCTTCCAGCAGCTTAGATAGGCTGGCTTCTAGTGAATGGCCAGGTTGTATCATACCTACTGTAGGTAGTCCACCACAGTTTTGCTGGTGCTGGCTTTCATGGTTGAACATGCCTTTTGTATGAGAGCTGGAGGCTGGGCTTCTATTCTTCTGGGAGATCGTCGTGCTGGGTTGGGAGTTGGGGGCAGAAGTGCCTCTTTAGCCATCCTAACAGCTTTCTGCCTGGCTCATCATCAGGCAGATTTGGATGGTGGGGCTGGCTTTTGCCCAGGCTTCCTTGGGGTTGGTGTCTGTGGTGGTTGCGGCTTTTGTCGCCTGGGAGCCAGAATATATGAGGAGTAGGCAGTGGCTTTTGGCATCTTGGAGCCAGCATGGGTCACCTGGTCTGCCGCCTGGAGGCTGGGATTGGCTGCCTTGCTCTGGCGGCCAGTATTGCTTCCAGCATATCATCATATTGGCTTTTGGTGATCTGACCCTCCATTAGCAGGCATTCAGTCACTCTACGCTAGGCATGGTGATTGCTATGAGTGGGCATTGGTGTTCTATGATACACTACCTTTCTCTAAATGGAAAATTGTTGCTGACTGAGGTAAACTCTTCCTGGTGTGTGTGCTGCTATGCATGCTATGGAACCTTGCCTTTCTCTAAATGTAAGTTTTTTTTGCACATGGCGCTGTCTGTCCACAAAGCATCCAAATGCACTTGGTTGCTCCGCATCATCCCATGGTGGTATAGCATAGACACACCAGGTCTCTAATTGGGTGTTTGTAGGTAGTGACCGCCACACGTCTCTCGTATGTTACCTCCCTCTAAGTGACCACCATTTTTTCTCCCACCCTCCCTCTTGTGCATTACACCCCCCACCCCCACACCCTGCACTTCCAAACATGATGCATGGTGGGGGGGAAAAAATCACTACTCCGTGACTTAGCATTTTGTGATGCAAGGTGAGGCCAAACTGTTAGTTTACATCTTCTTAATTAGGTCATGTCATAGTACAGTGGATGCATCACAATTACAGAAAACACCCACTCCATACATCAATAGAATCAGTGGCTATCAACTCTTTAAACTAAATAGATTAAAATACAATGTAATTATCTTTGCTCATCTGATTTGAAAAACATTGTCTTGGATGCTTTTATAAGTTGCTAATCCCGTAGCTTGGCTTAATTGTCAAACAATTGCATTTGTAGCACTCAGTTTATTTAACCAATGATTCATTACTCTTTAACCAGTGACGCATTACCCAGTAAGCAAGAGCAAGGGACAGACAGACAAGCGAGTGCAAATTATATATAACCAGTTTAACACTGAGAACAGTAATAGTTTTGTTCCCCATTCAGTTTCATGCTTTGCATTGTAGACCAAGTTTATAGCTTTTTTTCGATACAAACAAGCTGATGATCTTCATAAGGGTAAGGTATCTATGAATGGAACCCCAGCAGGGGGCTAAATAGTAATAATTTAACAGTGTCTTTCAAGAACTTGAAAGTAAAAAAGGTGCATTTCATCAGTGTGCTCAAGGTTTTGTCATGCAAATTAGATAACACTTTTCCTGCTGTTAGAATACAGGAGGGGCCTGAGCTAGATTTAGAGCTGTCCCTGTGTCAGGCTATGTGATTATTTTATTTCTGACTATGCCCTTACAACCAAACAAGGTCACTCTGACCTACATTTTATGCTTTACTAACATGGGTTAAGTAATTGTGTTTATGTCCACATAAATTCATCCATACAACACTATATTTACATTCCTGTCAACTCAGAAGGTTCTTTCTGGCCAGTGCAGTTCAAAGTAGGAATGTTTATTCAGTGTTAAACTTTCATTATAATGACTATATATTGTTTATTGTGTATTACCTGTTTATCTGTATTGATATGAAAATAAGTATAGGAATTAGATGAGTGTACTACGTGCTGCATGCATTTTATAGAGGCCTCATCTGTAGTGGCTAATCAAGGTAATTATTGATGCATGAACTATGCTTATTGTAATACTGGCTGTCACTCCAAAGTTACTGAAAGCCTTTGACTTTCACCCAGTAAAATCTGGTTTCTTGGGGTGGACAATGACTATAGCTCCTTGAGCAGATTTTGACAAAAATGATTTTAAACATACTGTATATCAAAATAACATTAATCTCTGGTTTTTGTCAACTCATTATGGTGCCTCTACTTTGATATCATAGAAAAGAATCTTCTTTTTTTTATTATTTTACGTCTTTTATGCCCTGTCACAGTAGTTAGGCATAATTTGCGAGATATTATAGTTTACCATCATCTTTCAGTCATGCATGCATATGTTGTGGTTTCTGGATGATCATTTTTGTTCTTGTGAACAGTAGGTAGGTAGGTAGATAGGTTGGTTGATTTACTGGTACATCAGCACAATACTGGCTATATAGTGCCAATGAAAAGTTAACATTTTTAGTTTTAAAAAGATTAAAAGTTACAATGTAAAGAGAACAAATTGCATTTCATTGTCTAGATCACTTTAGTCAGAACTTATTTTCTGCATGATAATTAATAATTAATGTTTAAAATGGTTACTTGAGACTACTAAAACTTTGTGGAGGTGAGCTGTGTCGTTGTGGATACACTCTTAATAAATCAAAGTTCCTGACTCACATGTCTAAGCAGAAAACTTGTTGAATTGTTGTTAGCTACTGTAGTTACTTGCGTATAAGCTAATACCAACTGCAAACTGCATAGACCCAGATCTGGGTCTATGCAGTTTGTAAGGACTAATCAGTAGAACAAACAACAAACAACATAGACTCTGATCTGCTGGTGCATTATGCGAGGGCAGATCAGAGTCTTTGTTGTTTGCATTTGGACCTGGATTGTATGCGAGTATATATGGTATATGAAAGTTTTTGTTACAATTTCTGAAAGTCACATAATCTTTTTTAAAAGTTGTTGCATTCATATGAAGCTTAAGTTTTACCATTATGTGCTGAATGTTCCTGATTCATAAACATACAGCATAAACATAGAGCTAGCTACATCATAAACATACAGCATAAACATAGAGCTAGCTACATCATAAACATAGAGCATAAACATAGAGCTAGCTACATCATTAAACATACAGCATAAACATAGAGCTAGCTACATCATAAACATACAGCATAAACATAGAGCTAGCTACATCATAAACATAGAGCTAGCTACATCATAAACATACATCATAAACATAGAGCTAGCTACATCATAAACATAGAGCATAAACATAGAGCTAGCTACATCATAAACATAGAGCTAGCTACATCATAAACATAGAGCATAAACATAGAGCTAGCTACATCATAAACATACAGCATAAACATAGAGCTAGCTACATCATAAACATACAGCATAAACATAGAGCTAGCTACATCATAAACATACATCATAAACATAGAGCTAGCTACATCATAAACATACAGCATAAACATAGAGCTAGCTACATCATAAACATAGAGCTAGCTACATCATAAACATAGAGCATAAACATAGAGCTAGCTACATCATAAACATACAGCATAAACATAGAGCTAGCTACATCATAAACATACAGCATAAACATAGAGCTAGCTACATCATAAATATAGAGCTAGCTACATCATAAACATACAGCATAAACATAGAGCTAGCTACATCATTAAAATGCTGTTCACAGGAGGGACACCACATTATTTGTTTCTAATCAGGTAGAATTAATTTACTTCCTAGAAAAAGCAACCTAACAATGTTCACAGGATTGACACTGTGTTCATTGTTTCTAGTTGGGTAGAATTGCTTTGCTTTCTTGAGAAGAAAAAAACGGTAATCGAATGCAATTCACTGGTGGAACAATGTGTTTCTTGTTTCTAATTGGGTGGAATTGTTTTTCTTTTTAGAAAAAAGCAATTGAATGGTTTTGGGAAATCATGAACAAGTAATTTTTTATCACAATTTACCAGTATTTTTCTACTCATTTGTAGAATCAGTCGATTTTAGTATTGCTTTGGATGAACTAGATCATGGGAGTTATTCTAAATATTTGTTTCAGAACGTCCTCATCCAGATGGGGCTAAATGTAATCGCTGTGGATGGGATGCTCATCAAGAGAGCCAAGAATTATGTCATCCGATGCTTTGCTTGTATGAAGTAAGTCTTGTAATCAAAATTAAAGATGAATGCTGGTGAAATGTTGAAGTATTTACTTATTCTAAATGTTGAAGTATTTACTTATTCTAAAACTAATATTCTTACTTAGTTATAGGTCCAAGGAATCCAAAATGATTTTTTTTTATCAGTTGATGTGCATTTGATAGCACAACACCTAATTAAATGTATATCCCAATGTTAAGGTCATTTCAAAGAAAAGTATTGGAAACAGTGTCTTGTTACCAACTCTCCATACCATAATAGGTGAATAAGTATTTAGAAACTGATCAGATTTGTACAGGATAAGGATCAAAGTCCTCTTATTAGATATATAGAGAAAAGTGTATTGGGTATGTTGGTATCAGACACATAGAGAAAAGTGTACCGGGTATGTTGGGTAGTGTACCAGGTATGTTGGTATCAGACACATAGAGAAAAGTGTACTGGGTATGTTGGTAAGTGTACCAGGTATGTTGGTATCAGACACATAGAGAAAAGTGTACCGGGTATGTTGGTATCAGACACATAGAGAAAAGTGTACCGGGTATGTTGGTATCAGACACATAAAGAAAAGTGTAACAGGTATGTTGGTAAGTGTACCGGGTATGTTGGTAAGTGAATTTTTCCAGTATGACACAATTATTGAGTTCACAGCTGGTTGTAAATCTCAAACAATGTCATATACATGTGAACCTCCTGGATGGGAGGGTGTTTCTCCCGAGTTGAGGGGTGTCTTGCGTCCCTCCCGTCACTCACTGAAATCTCCCATGTATGCAAAATTATTATTGAAAAATTTAATTTGTTCCATTTTTTTCACACTTTTGTTCCAGTGTAGTATATTTACAGTAATACTGCCTGTGATCATGTGACTGGGAACTGGCTTAAGCAGGGCAAGACAGTTGCTAATTTCATGCAGCATAAAACAGTTAACATCCCTTTGATTCTGTCGGTAGGGTCAGTTGTCTTCAGTGTTTGGAATATGTCAAGATGGATTATACTGTATGTGAGCGGAAGTAATTCCGAAAGGATTAAATGCGTTAATTGATTATGGTTGGGTTACTGAAGAGCCCAATCAGCATAAAACAATTATCATTACTTTGATTCTCTCAGGTGTGTATGTTTTGCTTCTGTGCTTAAAGTTGTTGAGATGGATTAGAGTCTGTACTATGTATGATCAGAAGTAATTTGGACCTGATCAAAGATGTTAATTGATTATGGTTGGATTACTCAAGAGCTCAAGTGGCATAAAACGGGGTCAGTGTGACTTAAGTGTTTAAAGTTTGTCGAGATGTGTAAGTGTGCATTATCTCCCAATGCCAAAATGCCAAAATCTAAGCAACAGAAATATCGCATGAAATTCAGTAATGGATGGAAACAGGAATTTTGGTGGTTGGAATCAAGTTTTACGGGATATGAATATGCATTCTGCTCTTCCTGTAATTTAAAGCTGATTTTAAAATCTGTTACGGTGGCAAGAATGACATCATGCATCATGCAGAAGCCCCATCTCATTATATTAACCACGACAATAAAATATGCCATTGCTGAAATCCATGTTTGCGGCATCTGCATCAAATGTGGATAAAGTTGCTCGTGCTGAGACACTATTAGCCAACTTTATAGCCGATCATAATTTCCCGTTTCTGGTAGCAGATCATTTTTCAGATCTCATCAAAATAATGTTCCCTGGCTATGAAATCGCACAAAAGTTCTCATGCAAATGGACAAAAACTACTCACATAGTAACTATTTTATTGTTCATAAGAAATCATGATCTGAATTGTATTATTATAATAATAATAATAATAATTTGTCATGAGTGACCACCTGCAGAACGTGACCAGCGACCATGATTTTTAGGCAAAATATGTGTTTGACACTACTATTAATGATTGCATCACAAAAACTAATATCAGCACCATTGACCTTGATTTAATCCTTTGTAAACATGAATGTAAACCAGATTAAAGTAGATGTCACTCACTGCCACTGTAATCCATAATGCCTGGGATGAATGAAGTCTTTGTTTATAATACTAGTAAGTGATAATCATTTTCTGGATTTATTATTACAGAGTGGTGATAGTGATGATAATGATGACAACAAAGGTAGTCTGCAAATTAGGCTTAAAGTTACAAAGGGTGTGATGGTGTAATGTATGCGTTTGTGCTGGCAGTCAGTCAGCAGTCTGAATCCACGCAAAATGCAGGAAGCAATTTAAACTTCTTGGTGGACTCAGTAGAGTTGTACTAACATTGCCACATTCCAGTGCAAACACTGAAAGGACATTTTCCATTCTGAGGAAAATTCAGTCTGACTCCAGAGGAAACCTGGATCTAGTAACAGTACGTCATCTCCTAAGTGTTAAGATCAACAATGATGATGACTGCCACCAATATAATCCAGGCAATGGTCTCCTGAGAAATGCTATAAATGCTTGTGGTACATATAAGGAGAGTATGAATGGCAACAAGTTACTGTGAAAGGACTGATTTGATGAGATGATGTGCATATTTAATATTTAAAAAAATGTAAATTTGTTCAATAGTTCTGTAATTTGTGTCCATTTGCATGCTAAAAATCGGTTGATGAAAATTGAGGTCAAAACTCTTAAACCAAATTTTAGATATCTCCTGATCTGTCCTGTCTTTTCTGTCACATGTATATATACTTATTGTTTGTTTTATCATTTTATTTCACAGCACTGTTCTTGCACTTATTAAAATAGTATAATAAACTTTTATATTTTATTATTCAATAAGAGACAGAAGTTGCAATCATGTCATCTTATGTCATATCTCTCCCATTGTTCATAATGCTATGACACACTAAAGTAACAAGTGACAAATCACATAATAATGCAGCGATCATGTCATTTCAAGCTGTGCAGTAAACTTTGATTTTACAAAAGTGGACATTCTTAAAACACTAATGCAGATATGATAGAAAATTCCTGTGGTCTACTTATGCTGATATCAGATTCACAGAAAATTCCTGTGACCTATTTAAGCTGATATCACATACACAGAAAACTCCTGTGGTCTACTTAAGCTGATATCATATACACAGAAAATTCCTGTGACCTACTTAAGCTGATATCACATACACAGAACATTCCTGTGGCCTACTTAAGCTGATATCACATGCACATAAAGTTTGTATAAATCATGAGTAAAGAGCATTCAGAATTGAAAATGCTAGATGATGAGCAGGTTGGACTCTTTTAAAGCATTTAACTTGTTGTTTAAACTCAAATTAAATGATAAAATCTCAAGTGTACTGGTAGGTTTTTAAATTGTTATATGCCCACCATAAGGTGAAACATATTATGTTGTCCATCTATCCATCCATCTGTTACCAATTTGGTTTCTGCACAATAACTCAAGTTGTCCACCATCTACAATATCCAGTGGATGTCTTGTACTTGGGGTGAGAAAAACCCTATTGATTTTGGACTGTAAAGCTCAAAGGTTAAGGTCAGCCTGACTGAAAGAAGAAAAATGGTTTCTGCACAATAACTCCGAGTTCTCCAGCATCTACAGTTACCAAACTTTATGGATAGCTTGCACTTGGGGTAAGGAAGAACCCTATTGATTTCGGGCTGCAGAGGTCAATGGTCAAGGTCACTTTGAAAAAAGAAAAATAGTTTCTGCACAATACCTCGTTCTGTACCGCCTGCAGTTACCAAACTTTGTTGATGGCTTGCAGTTGGGGTAAAGAATAACCCTATCAATTTCAGGCTTCAAAGGTCAAGGTCATCTGATTGAAAGAAGAAAATTGGTTTTCACACAATAACTTGAGTTCTCCATCATCCACATTTACCAAACTTTGTTGAGGGTTTGAACTTCAAGTTAGGGAGGAACTTAACTGATTTTTTAGTCGAGGTCAAAGGTCAAGGTCACAGACTGAAAGAATGAAAATAGTTTCCACACAATGACACCAGTTCTACAGCACACACTTCAATCAAACTTCGTGTAAAGAAGTCAAATGATTTGGGGGTTAAACTGTCAAAGGTCAAGGTCACTGACTGAAAAAAAATGGTTTCCATACACTAACATTAGTTCTCTATTACAGACCACGATGAAACAATATGGATGGCTTGCACTTACGATAATGAAGAAGTATAGTGATTTTGGGGTCAAATGGTCAGAGATCAAGGTCACTGTGACTGAAAGAAGAAAAATGGTTTCTGCAGAAAAATGTCACTTATCTACATAGTGGAGTATTAAAATTGGGGCAGGTGTATAATGTGCCAGAGTGTATTAAGGCAGGATGTATTATGTCAGGATGCTGTCCGTCTGTCCATCTATTACCAATTTCGTTTCCACACAGTAACTAAAATTGTCCACCATCTACAGTTTCCAGACTTTGTGGATGGCTTGCACTTGGGGTAAGGACGAATGCTGTCGATTTCGGGACTGAAAAGGTCAAAGGTCAAAGGTCAAGGTCAACCTGAATGAAAAAAGAAAAATGGTTTGTGCACGATAACTGAGTTCTCCATTATCCACCATCACCAGACTTTGTGGATGGATTGCACTTGGGCTGGGGAAGAACTCTAGTCATTTTGGAGTGAAAAGGACAAAGGTCAAGATCACTGTGACTGAAAGAATAAAAATAGTTTCCACTCAATTGCATCAGTTTTACATGATATACCTAAACCAAGCTTTGTGGATGGCTTGCATGCTTGCACTTGGAGTAAGGGAGAAGCCTATTAATCTTAGGGTCAAAAGGCCAAAGGTCAAGGTCATTGTGACTGAAAGATGAACAGGGGCTTCTGCACACAAATTTAAGTTATCTACATATATGACTTTTAAACACATGGTAGGTATATAATGTGCCTTTCATGATACTCTTATTTTCATATATCGTTTTACACAAAGATATTGTGAAGAGCACCTAGTGATATTGGGTCTGACACAAATCACAAAGATATTGTGAAGAGTACCTAGTGATATTGGGCCTGACACAAATCACAAAGATATTGTGAAGAGTACCTAGTGATATTGGGTCTGACACAAATCACAAAGATATTGTGAAGAGTACCTAGTGATATTGGGTCTGACACAAATCACAAAGATATAGTAAAATAGGTAATATATGATAGAAGTTCAGAAGATAGTTTACATATGATGTGTTCTTATAGTACCACATAATGTAGCCTGCTTAGTGACATGATCAGCTGTTAAGTTATGTATGTCAGGTGAGTGATATCAGACCCACTTGAACCTCTTATTGATAACCTGCTAAATATTATGTTATCTGTTTTCAATTTCAGAATATGCAAGGATCTGACAAAAGAATTCTGTCCACATTGTGGTAATAAATCTTTGCAGCGCCTTTCCATGACTGTTGAGGAAGATGGCACAATCAGATATTTTCTTTCTCGAAGGAAACCAATGACAGCAAGGGGTCTTAAGGTACATCATAATTGGAGACAAACCAGAGAAAAAGAAAGAAACATGCTTTTGGCATGTACAGATATGTGTCCTGATTAGTTTGTACATTAGTCCAACACATGGAATAAAATTAAAAAAATGACATTTTCAATTTGGTAAAATTAGGTGCATGCATTTGTATACCCCACCATGGCATGTGATGTTACTTTTCTCCATCTGTTAAGTTTATTGTGGTAGGTGCATGTGGTGTTACCCTTCTCTGTCTCTTAAGTTTAATGTGGTAGGAGCATGTGAAGTTACCCGTCTCCGTCTGTTAAGTTTCGAGTTCATGTCAGTTATTCAGGCACTGTGGAGGGACAGTCATGTTCCATGAACACAATCTCCAGTTTTTACATCCACGACAAATACCCAATTCATTGGTCCCCCTCTTTGGTTGAATCATTATGAGCCTGAGACAATTCATTTTGTGACATGCTTGCTGAGACAATTCATTTTGTGACATGCTTGCTGAGACAATTCATTTTGTGACATGCTTGCTGAGACAATTCATTTTGTGACATGCTTGCTTGCCCCTATGACTTTATAGTCAAGGTAAAAGTCATAAATAAATGTGCAATCATATTTTGGTTAATGTTTTTTCATTTGCTTCTATTTCCTAAATCCTGTGAGGGATTTTCTTCATATTTGAGACAAATCATTATGAAAGTACCACAATTTATTCTGTGACACACATGCTTGCCCCAATATCACTGTTTTACAGCAATGCTTTGATTGTGGGCTTGATATGCAGGCCCTGACTTTCTTGTTAACATGAATTGCTGAAATGTGCACAACTGTCTTTAAATCATAAAAATGTAATTGAGCACAGAATAGTTCCCAGTTTAGTGAGGAGATTCAATTTGTAAAATTTTTTGAGGCACAAAATATTTTTAGAAAATATACCATCATTACTGAATTTTAAAAATCTAATGACACCGAAATATTGAAATTTTCAGTATATGAAGTTTATAATGTTTTACATTTCAGTACTCCTTGCCAATGCCAAGGGGAGGGAAGCATGCAGAAAATCCCAGACTATGTGAAGACCAGCCAGCCCCTCAACAGAGAATATCTAAGAAAGCACGACATCAGAAGGATATTTGTAATTCTGATTACATTGCTGGCCAGTCTCCTTTCTCAGTAAATGATGTCACCAGTCGAGCGGCTCAGCTGGGAATACAAAGTCATGAAGGCAGAAATGCTTACTGGATGAAAAGAAACCCTAATGAAGTGAAAAAAAACTACGGTCGAAGAAAGTGACATTGACATCTGCATGCCATTTTGTTGAGATTTTTAAAGGAATATATGTATGTGTCTGCTGATTGCTATAACATTTCAAGCACAGACCAGGCAAAAAAGGTAATGTCTGATGTAGGAAAAAAATAATGCCTATGTAAAGTGAGAGACTAATTGTTCTTAAACCTTAATTTTGCACGTTTTTCTTTGAAGAGATCCAAATAAACTTATAGCTGTCTTCCTTTTTATTAATATGTTTTACCCCAAAATCAATCTAAAATCTCCATATATCTTCATAAATACCTTACTGTTTCAGGAATTTCCGTAAAGTGCTAAATTATTTTCTGTTTGAACTTGTCATCTGATGTCTGTTTAAAAACTGAGAGGCATATTGCAGCATGAGAAAGATCAAGGTCAGTACTTTAGCCCTAGTAAATAATGGTCCATGAAGTTGTCTAATTACCGCTTGTACAAGTGCAGTATATTACCAGTAATATAGTGCAAAGTGTATTGACCATTTTCTACTCATGCCTGTGTAGTTGCCACTGATTTACTGTGTAATATCAAAGTGTTATACAGGCTCAAGTTACACTGCTTTGATTGATTTACAACTCATGGAGTTACCACCTGCTGCAATTCCTTGGTGAAATAAAAGCTATTACCACAGTAATACAAATTAAGCTATTAACACAGTAATACATATTAAGCTATTACACATGGTAATCCAGATTAAGCTATTAACACAGTAATACAAATTAAGCTATTAACACAGTAATACATATTAAGCTATTAACACAGTAATACAAATGAAGCTATTAACACAGTAATACAAATTAAGCTATTAACACAGTAATACAAATTAAGCTATTAACACAGTAATACAAATTAAGCTATTACACATGGTAATCCAAATTTCAGTTGGATAGATTCCACTAATGCCTGTTGTGTTGAATGTAATTTACACCTGGTTAGTGTAGTGCAGTCAGTGGCAGAATGTAACACCAGCACAAGTGTAACAAAGTCAATCCACTTTATTTGTACTCTGTGGTCACCATGGAATCTCTTAGAAAACTGTAATAACATTCTACATGCAGCTGAAAAAGTGAAACAGCTTAAAAGGTGTGCAGATTTTTAAGTAGAAATGGGTCCTTTGAAAAGAAGAGTTACAGAGTCGTGGCAAATATATTAAGATGTATTGTTATACCTCAATAGAGGCAGGGGTTTAATCCTTGTGTCTGTCTGCCAGCCCACCCTTCCATCTGGCACTCTTTAGCACACCCAGTCCCACTGTTTTTGATGGATTGTCATGAAACTTGGTAAATATTATGGTCATCACCTGAAAATCCACATATCGACAAATCAGTTTTCTCCTGCAATTTTTAGCTCTACTCGTCCTAGACCAGAAGAGTTTATGGGATGGCCTGTTGTCCATTGAATGTGGTCTGTCATCCATCACTCGATTTCTGTCTGTCCATCTTTTTTGCACAAGTTTGTTATTGCAGCTCCTCCTAAACTACTCAGAGGATTGCCATGAAACTTGGCACACTTTCATCCCAAGGTCTAGTTGATCCTAAATGAAAATGGTGCTGCTCAGACATCCAATATGGTCATCAGGGCAGCCATCTTGAAAATATTTGTATTGCTTATCCTCTTGAATAGAAAATCATATTGATATGGGGTTTTCACCAGAAAACTTCTTATGATATCTAGTTGGTCATAAATGAAATGTTTCACTTGGACATCCAATATGGCCACCACTGTGGCCATCTTTAAAATCTTGTTATCGCTACTTCTTCTGAATCGATGGTCATATCAACTTGGGGTTTTCACTAAAAGACTTTTTATGATGTCAAGTTGATCCCAAATAAAAATGGTACTGATCTGATGTCCAATATGGCCAGCTTGACAGTCATCTTGAAAATCTTGTTATCACTACTCCTACTGAATTGAAAGTCATATTGGCATGGAGTTTTCACCAGAAGACTTCAGCCACAAATTTTATTAGAGTTATTGATCTTTTTGTCTTGTAGCTGAATGCAGTGTGTACAGTGTGTAATGCAGTCTTGTTAGTGTAACTAGTCTTGCAGTTTTTGATGGATTGACATGAAACTGGGTAAATATTATGGTCATCATCTGAAGATGTACATATTGGCAAATCACTTTGCTTTCACAAATTTTGTTGGAGTTATTGTTCTTTCTGTTTTGTAGCTTAATGCCGTGTGTGACACAATATCATTTGTGCAACTCTATTGGTCATGGTCCAGAAGAGCTTACATGATGGCCTGTTGTCCATCATCCATCCATCTTTTAGTGCAAGTTTGTTATTGCTATTTCTTATAAACTTCTTAGAGGATTTCCATGAAACTTTTGAAACTTTTCACACACATTCATCGTATGATCTAGTTGGTCTTAAAGGAAAGTGGTGCTGCTCCGACATACAATATGGCTACCACAGTGGCCATTTTGAAAATCTTATCACAACTCTTCATTAACTGATCATCAAATCGACATGGGGTTTTCACCAGAAGACTTCTTATGATGTCTTGTTAGTTCTAAATGAAAATGGTCCTGATCAGACATCCAATATGGCTGGCAGTGTCCATCTTGAAAATCTTTTTATTGCTATTCCTCCTGAATGGATGGTCATATCAACATCGGGTTTTCACAAATAGACTTTTTATGATATCTAGTTGGTCCTGAATGAAAATGGTGCCAATCTGACATTCTATATGGCCGCCATAGCAGCCATCATGAAAATCTTGTTATTGTTTCTTGTTCAAATTGAAAAGTCTTATCGACATGGGATTTTTATCAGAAGACTTTTTATGTTGTCTAGTTGGGCCTACATGGCCTCTGATCACAATTAATTTTCCTATATAGTCTTTACATTTGTTTGTCAATACTGAACTTTCCACTGTGTACAAATCCTAATAAATCATATGTTGATCTAAAGTATCTTCAAAGATGAACTCACGGTGAAGTTCTTGTCTTAGGTTAACTGGCATTCTTTTGAGAGGCTGGACTGTAAACAAAGCAACATGCAATGAGTCACAGATTTCACTTCCAGATCAGCACCAATACCTCATTACTCACAGTCCACTGTCGCCAAAATACACACCATAATGGTCATATTCTAAAGAATAAACAATTTCCTTTAAATCAATACCAAGAATGCCTAAATCTAACTCGTACATCACTACCAAAATGAGAGAGGGAAAAAATGCTCTGAAAATAGACTGGGACTACATTCGTGGGTACTGAACCGGAAGTAATAATTGTGACCTGAGTCCACATGAAACTGATACCAACCTGACAACCAATATGGACACCATGGTGGCCATCTTGAAAATCTTGATATCACTTCTCCTATGGAATAGATAGACATATTCACATGGGGTTGTCACCAAAAGACTTCTAATGATGTCTAGTTGGTCTTAAATGAAAATGGTGCCAATGTTACATCTAATATGGCCACCACAGCAGTTAATTTGAAAAGCTTATTATTGCTTATAAATATCGGAGATGGTTTCAACACTCAGCAGTTAGAAAGAAAAAAAATGGTCCTATCTTTATTTCCTGGAAATTCTTTTTGGTCAGTAGAGCATCAGTGTTTTTGTCTTTAATTGAATCACATACCAGATTTTTAACTCTACTGCTCATAGACCAGAAGAGCTAATGTGATGATGTTTTGTCTGATGTCCATTAGCACAAGTTACTGCTACTCCTCTTTAACGACTGAGAAGATTGCCACCAAACTTTAAGCTCCACTATGGTCCCTACTATATTGCAGATATGATAACTTTTTAAAGATCTGATCTATTCTTTATCAGATACTTTGAGATGGCAATTTTGTTATTGTTAGTTAAAGCATCATATTCTCTGCAGCAAGAAAGAGGTCATGGCATAGACTTTAAAGAGGTATACAGAAGTTCATGGTATCCCATCTGGAATTTTTTGGAATCGGAGCACGTACCAGATTTTTAGTTCTACTGGTCATAGACCAGAAGAGCTTATACAATGACCTTTCATTCGGTGTCAATTAGGACAAGTTTGTTATCGCTACTCTTCATAAACTACTGGGAGGATTGCCACCAAACTTTACAAATTCATGCCAAGGTCTAGTTGGTCCAAAATAAAAATGGTGCTCCTTGAAAATCTTATTATTACTACTAAACAGATGATGATATCAATATGGAATTTTCACTGACAGTTGGTCCTAATTGAATATGATGCCAATCTGACATCCAAATTTTGTTATTGCTACTCCTCATTAATGGATGATTCTATTGACTTGGGTTTTCACTAAAATATTTCTTATCATATCTAGTTGGTCCTAGATGAAAATGGTGCCGATGACATCCAATATGGCTGACATGATGACCATTTTGAAAACTTATCTCTACTCCACCTGAACAGAGGCTTGTATTGACATGGGGTTTTCACTTGAAGACTTATTATGATGTTTGGTTGGTTCTTATTGAAAATGGTGCTGACCTGACATCCAGTATGGCCACTATGGTGGCCCTCTTGAAAATCTTATTATCGCTAGTGTTTCTGCATGGATGGTAGTACTGACATAAAGTTTTCACTAAAAGACTTTTTATGTTGTCTAGATGGTCCTAAATGAAAATGGCCCTGACCCAACAACCAGTATGGCCAACAGACTTTTTATGTTGTCTAGTTGTCCTCAGTGAAAATGGTGCTGATATGACATCCAATATGGCCACCTTGGCCATCTTTAAAATGTTATCACTACTTCTGAAAGAATGATCATATCAGCTTGGGGTTTTCACCAGAAGACTTCTTATGATGTCTAGTTGGTTCTAAATGAAAAATGATGCCAATCTTAACAGCCAATATGGCCACCATGAGGGCTGTCTTGAAAATCTTGTGGCTACTCCGCCTGAATGGATGGTTATATCAACATGAGGTTTTCACCAAAGGATTTCATATTAATTGCAGTTGGTTGTGAATGAAATTGTGTCAATCTTACATCCAGTATGGCCACCATGAGGGCTGCCTTGAAAATCTTATTGCTACTCCTCCTCAATGGAATTTTCATATCTATCGACTTCGGGTTTTCATGAAAGGGCTTCTTATGATGTCTAGGTGATCCTAAATGGAAATGGTGTTGATCTTGCATCTAATGTTGCTGCAAGATGGTTTCAGCATTCAGCAGTTAAAAAGAAGAAACAGTCTTATCTTGGTTCCTGCAAATTCTTTTTTTGCCAGTAGCGCATCAAGAGATTCATTTCCCAAATACCTTGGGTTATGATCCTAATGCTATTTTTAGTAGAAGGACATCAAGTTAAATGAGTACCATAAATGGCACATTATGCAGTGTTTAATAGTTCCTTATGTAGACATTTAACACACTAAGTTAATGTGCAGAAATCATAGTTGTCTTATTAGGCATACCATGACCCTAACCTGTGGCTTTTTCACCCCAGAATCTATAAATTTCATTATTACCTGAAATGCAACCCATAAGCAAAACTTGCTCAAGGAAGTTACTCAAGAACAATAGTTACTCAGCAAAATCCATTTTTGTTTTAGTCACAATGACCTTGACATTTGACCCCAAATCAAAAGACCTTTAACATACTTTAAGTGCAAGCTTGCCACAAACTTTGATCAAGGTACATGGTCTGAAACTAGTTATTATGCAAACAAACATTTTTGTTCTTTCAGTCACAGTGACCTTGACCTTTGACCCCAAAATAGATATGCTTCTCTCTTACCTCAAGTGCAGGCCATCTGCAAGTTTGACCCAAATCTATGATGTAGAACTAATGTTATTGTGGGGAAACCAATTTCTCCTTTCAGTCGCATTGACCCTTGACCTTTGACTATTTTACCCCAAATCCAGTAGGATTTTTCCTTATCCAAGTGCAAGGTATTCACAAATATTGGTTACTGTAGATGAACTCATGTTATTGTGTGGAAACCATTTCTCATTTTTCATTCAGTGACCTTGATCTTTGACCTTTTGACCCCCAAATGGATAGGCTATTTCCTTACCCCAAAAGCAAGCCAATCACAAGGTTTGGTCAATGTATGTTATGTAGAACTAATGTTATTCTGCAGAAATCTTTTTTTTTCTCTTGGTCACAGTGATTTGATCTTTGAGGTTTTAAGTCCAAAATCGCTAGGGTTTTTCTTTACCCCAAGTGTAAGCCATCCACAATGTGTGGTAACTGTATAAGGAGAACAACTCAAGTTATTGTGTGGAAACCAAATTGGTAACAGACAGATGGACATATGGACGGACATTGTAATGTAATACGTTATGCCTAATGGTAGTTGTATAAAAACTATACTTTCAAGCTTGAAAACCATTGTAAAGAAATTGAACTTTTAAACAAAAGAAACTGAACTTCTGTCAAAAAAATTATTGCAAAAATATTGATGGCTCAGGATGCTATTATGATCCTTATCAAGAAGGATGAAATCAAATAAACAAATATTTGTCCTTTTTGAGGATTACTTCAGGCTGTCTGGTCTCCAGTTAAAAAACTTAAATCTCGAAGTTTGGAGAAATGCTTCAAAAAACCTGAAAACTGAAAACATCACAGCTTGTAAGTTTAAAGTAGGATCAAGCTCTATCTCAGTGATTGTTGGTTGACATGAGAAGCTATAATTGATTTGTAACAATTTACATGCTTAACTCTCACTTTAGTCTAACTTGATCATACCAAACCTGACAGGAGCTTTTATATGTTTGATGCAACCTCTAGTTATAAATAACTGCATGTAAGGGAAAATTAGCATTGTTTAAGTTGTTTTATATCAAGTTCAAAAGACATCATCCAATTTTTCCTTGTACTGAAGCTGCTACAGATACCATGAAGAAGTTCACATTTATCTGATATGAATCGACAAATATTCTAAACCCATAAGACCATTGTTAACATATAGAAAATGGAGAAATTGTTCAAGAAGAAAGTCTTTGCCAAAATCCCTTGTGTAGTTAACACTACTTTGTAGATTGGCAGGCCTGTACTGCACAGAGATAATAAGCAATGTCAAAAAAAAGTGATAACAAAATCTTTTGGTTTTTTAACTGTATTTGAAGATGAATAGGGGAGCCCAGTGATTTGTAGCCATAGTTTGATATGACTCCTACTCAATACAGGCTTTATGGATTGGAAGATAGTTGAAGTACATTGCAGAGATATTGAAATGATATTAAAGTTATTCAAAGGTTTGACCAGGTGATAATCAATACAGCCATCATGTGGCATATGAATTTGGTATATTATGAAATTTAAAAAAATATTAGGCTTGAATATTAATTGGTAACAGTGATTTTGTATTAAAGGTAAGGTCTTTTTGGCTTAGTTGTTTACATGAATTTATTTGTTTGGATACTACTGTTGAGCCAATGCAGTGAAATCTAGAAACATAAGAAAACTAAATCTAATTGATTTTGCCAAAATGTATTCATTTATTCTCACCATTGCCTAATCCTCCATTATGTATAAAAAATGAATTTAACAAAATATTTTGTAAATTTATTTAGAGTGGTAAAACTGAGACAGTAAAAAGAGATACACTTGTAACCCCATCTACAGATGGCGGCACAGACATGGTTAATGTTCATTTGTCTATTCAATACATGAAGATTACTTGGATTAAACGCCTTATTGCAAATGTCGAAGGACTTTGGCAGAATATGATTAAAAATCTAATTTTAGGAAAATTTTGAGTCAACCAAATATTAAAATTATGGTAGACAAAACTAACAGATTAGTAAGTGTATTAGTAATAAAATTTGGTAAGATGTTTTTCGTGCCTTAGCAACATGGAAAAGGGAGCCTTCATCAGTAGAAGAGTAGTTGTCATAGGATATTTTTTATTTTGTTGATGTTAATAACTTTCATTCCTATACAAAATAGCAGTCGAATGGAATAACATATATCAAACATCTATGATAGTCCAGGATCATTATTGAATTTTGAAGCAATATGTCAAAGGGCTCACACTAATAATTACATTTAGTATTTCTCAATTATTTCAAAAATGTCTGGTCATTGGAAAAGAAAGATTAAAAATTATATCAACAAGGAAAACACTCTTATGAATGTAAATTCTGAAAAAAATTCCTCTTAGCAAATAAGAATTTAAAATTTGTAAATAAAGATTTGGTAAATAATGTAAAAAAATAAACCTTCTGGAAAACAAGAGGCTTGGTCCAGACAATTTAGGTGCCAGATAAGTGATAAAAGCTGGAAAAAAATGTCTTATCTTGGCTAAGAAATGCACCAAAGATACAAATTGAATTGCCTTTCAGTTTAAATAGATGCACAGAACTATTTAATGAGTCAATGAAAAAAATTAAATTAATCGATGATGGTGCATGTACTTTTTGCAAACGAGAAGTTGAAGGTATTGAACATTTATTTTATGATCGTACAGTTATTGACAATTTTTGGAAATCCTTTATTATGTGGATTAGGAATTACAGTATATACCAAATATTACTTTCCAAAAGTAATGTCTTTGTTGGAAATAACAAGTTGGGTGATATAATTAATTTTTTCATTCAGATTGCAAAATATCAAATTTATAGGTCATGCTGTGCTTAAAAGAAAAGCAGATTTTACAAGTTATAAAAGCATTGTTTTATGCTACAAAAAAATGACAAAATATTTAGCAAAGTTGTGTAATAAAACATTTACTGTTGAGAAAAAGTTGATCTTTTTTCAAGCTACAGCATTTAGAATACTACAGCTAAACATGTATCGACTATTGAGTGTGTAATTTTATTTATCGTTTCCCAATATGAATAACACCCTATTTGTATTGATTGATGTTAAGACTCCTGTATATTCTTCATTTTTGTCTCTGTGTGTGTGTGAGAGAGAGAGAGAAAGAGAGAGAGAGAGTGTGAGTTTGCACGAGAAATTGATTTGCATTTATATATTTATATTTATTAGTATAGACTGTACAAACAAAGAGTCAGGACTGCACAATAATTATGCATAACTCCCTTGACACTGTGTCAGGTGGTGTTAAAAGGAATTTGTAAAATCCTGACAGTCAAGTTTAAAAACAAAAAAGGAAAACTAAATCTCAGAAAGCCTGGCAAGTTAGGTTTTTTTCAGATTGCAGTGGCACTGACCTTGTAACTTCCAGCTTCAAATGTAGATCTGTTGCAGTTTGCAGTGAAAACACCTTGTACATTTTGATGATATTGTGAAGTGTGAAACAGAATAAATGCAAGAAGCCATTTGACTTCTTCAGGTTAAAGTGATCTTAGTCTCTCTACAGGCAACCTATTTATAAATATTAGTTAAAGTATAGGCATGTATTGAGACTCGAGAAATCATTTGAAGACTCTTTCTTCCATCACAGTTCAAAATTACCTTGACATTACCTTAAGACCCTGAAAAAAAACAAGAGGTTTAAGTGGGCCTGATATCACTCAACTGGGTAACTGACAAATGTAAGCGTGTGAAAGCAAACGTACAGCTTTACCCAAATAATTAACACTTCAACTAGAGTAACATATAAAAGAACTACTATCATCAATCCTGTTTATGCTAATAAACCTGAAAACATAAGTGAAATTAATGTGCCAGTGTATGCATTGAGTGACCACTATCTGGTCTGTATAACCAGACATGCTCCCAAATTGTCTAAAAATGGTCACCACATTGAAAAGACTTCAAACAGTTTGATGAGGAAAAGTTCTTAAATGATTTAATTTGCAAAACCCTTCTACTCAGTTAGCAATATAGCCGATGTCAACACTGACTTAATCACATGGTATCAATTATTAAATACAGTCTTAGATAAGCATGCCACAATTAAAACAAAAAGGGTTAAACACCAACTTACACCCTAGTGGATTACCCCTGAAATCAATGAGGCTATAGATGAAAGTAAGAGTACCAAGACATTGTAGAAGATTCTAAAAGAGATGAACCCATCAAAGAACAGTCGTTTCCCCCCTAGACTTGAGCAAAATGAAGACATAACAACAGCTCTACAAGATATTGTTGAATTGTTTAGTAATTTCTTCACAAGCATCTCCAATAACTGTATTCAGAACCAGACTAACATCCCAATTGAGCTTGATGCCCTTCTGTCATTTATAAGTGCTAAAATTCCTGATGATAAATATTTTTCAATAGTTAATGTTCATGAAGCTGACATTTTTGATGTGCTGAATAAGTTGAGTATTAATAAAAGTCTGGACTGGATGGCATTGGTCCACAAATTCTTAAAATTGCTGCACTAGTAATAACAAAGTCATTATTGTATAAATGTAAGTATAATGAGTAGTAACTTTTCAGATACTTTGAAATGTATACTTTAAGAAAGGAGAAAAGGAGGATCCAGGGAACTACAGACCAATATCCATTCTACCAGTATTATCAAAATTATTTGAAGAGCAAATTAACTATGCAAAACTATGAATTTTTTTTAACATACTTTTTATTTCTTAAGGCACAATCTGGATTTAGAAAATATCGCTCGTGCCAAACAAAATTCACCAAATTAACAGATCTTTGGCTACAAGAAATGGATAATGGTTCTTTGACTGGGATTGTTTTCCTTGACTTCAAGAAAGCCTTTGATCTAGTTGAGCAAGAAGTTCTGCTGCAAACTTGAACTGTTACAGGTTTGACAATTCTTCTTTAAACTGGTTTAGATCATACCTAAACCAAAGGTCTCAACAAGTAACCATTGGCAATATTAGCTCACAACTCACACTATTCATTCAGGGGTCCCTCAAGGCTCTGTTTTAGGCCCTCTCCTCTTTCTTATTTTTGTTGATGATCTTTCATTAAATAACGAATCAACAAATACAGATTTGTTTGCAGATGATGCAACCTTGTATACATCTAGTTCTGATACTGAAGTTATCCAAACAAGATTAGACTTGGAGGACCTTATTAGAGTTCAAAGTTGAGCACAACAAAATAAGATGGTTAATTAATGAAGGTAAAACAAAATATATGATTTTTGGAACATCACAAGAGCTACATAATTTTGGGAACCCCAAATTATCTCTTACAATAAATAATCATCAGTTAGAAAATGTCAAACATGAAAAGCTTGTAGGTGTGTCTGTAGATAATAATTTACAATGTGATGACCATACTGACAAACTTTCGTAAAGCACCATCATCCAAAATTGACCTTCTAAACAGAATCAAGAAATATTTACCTACAGAAACTCACATTCTATACTACAATGCATATATTCTTCCAACAATGGATTATTTTTCACCTGTGTGGGGAAACTGTACCAAATTTCAGCTTGACAGGAATTATAAACTTCTTGGGCAGCATGCATTATTTTAGATGCATCAATTGATTATTCATCAAAAGAATTCTTTACAGAACTAAAATGGTTTACAATATATGAAAGAATTGATTTTCACAAGGCAGTTCCTGTATGTAAATGTGTACATGGAGCTGTACCAGAGTATCTTCCAGATTTATTCAGGCCTTATTCAACACATGGAAACCTTCATCCACCAAAACCAAGAACAAGACAATTTAAGAAAAGCTTCCAGTAATCTGGTACAGTTCTGTGGAACAAGCTTCCACTGCATGTAAAATCTGCAGAAAATATTACAGTACTTAAGAAGAGATAACATGAGTATGTATGTGTTACTAATAGATTATAATAGAATTTAAGACAGGAAAAAAAATAAATAGTGATTACTATTATCTTTTGTATGATGCATATTATATTACTTTCTTCTTAAGAGGTCCTCAAGGGAGAATAGTCTTTGATACATGTAGTGAAACTGTTTAGTCGAAAGAAAAGTTTGGAGCACTTATTTGCACATTGTCCAACAGGCCTAACAAAATATATGTGTTTCTGGTTTTATGCTAAAAAAAATTGGATTGGTTGGTCCAAATAAGATTTTTTAAAACCATTTTCCCCCCTCCATTTACAGAAAATGAACTATGGTTGCATGATCTATTCTTATTCCTTAGAGAACGGACCTTGTCAGTATTATTCAACAACACTATGTTTTATGGTTGTTAGATATACACTCTCTATATAGTTACTTATATAATTTGCATTTGTCTGATAGAACCTGCTGTAAATTCGAAGTGGCCATGATTAGCAAATAAGAGCCAACAATAGCCATGAATGAATCGAGCTTTCTAGTCTATATCCAGTAGGTGCTAAAAAATATTGGAAGAAATAGTAAATGTTTTAATGAGCGTGATATCTAATTACCTATGAATGAAGTGAAATGCAGTCTGGTCACAGCATTCAGAACATCTGGAATTTGTTGTTTGTTTTGTTTTTTTAATTATGTTTTATGGTCAGAAAATTTATAGAGTAGGCATCCGGAAAATTAGAGTGTCTATATAATTAGATTCATGACAATAATTAAATTTGGAAGTGGTTCAGGAGAAAAGTATATTGGGTTCTTTTTTTATTTTTATTAAAGGCCAAAAGTATTTTTCGTTTTTGGTGTACATCAGCGTTACACAGACAAACATCTTGTTTGATTGGGCAAAATTCAAATTAAGTTTTTGAGTTTTTCAGAATCCCCAATACAGGAGTCTACCTGACTTACTGAGGTAGATTTAAATATTAAAAAATTTGATTTTCTTGGTGTTTAGTAACTTTTAAGTTTAAATGCACAAATAATATTATACATAAAATATTAGTTATATTTTTCATATTTTTATGTTACATTTTTATATCATATATTTTCTTTAGCTTTAAATTACAGATTATTCAGTTTGATCCCAAAGTGTATTATTTTGTAAATTATATAACTTGTATTGAAACACATGAATCCTGTATTCTAAAATTATTTTGTTTCAGTTTTAAATGTTTTTCTATGGAGAGAACTCTCTTCACAACCCAAAACCTGTGATTCTTAATAGACTTGATCATTGGTTACTTCCCTACCTTTAATATGCAAACTGCTATTTTGACCTCCACAGTGGTAACAAGTTCAGCCAATCAAAGGCAAGATTATCTCATGAATATGTATGTATCTTGAGTTTGATAAAAATCAGATCAGAAATATGGCTTCCAGACAGGTAAAATGCTCAGCCAATCAGATGCAAGATCACTAATTAGTATCCATGGATCTCGCTTGTTATTGAACTCATTGGAGATCCTAATGGTATAAGCATATATTCCAAGTTTTATAACAATTGGATCAGATTTATCGCCTCCAAAGTGGCAACAAGGTCACCCAATCAGATGCAAGATCACCTTGTTAATAGTCGTTAATCTCGCTCATTATCGAACTCGTCCACGATTTTGATAATATTGTAATAAGAAAACACATGAACAGTAAGTTTTGTCTCGATAAAGTTAAAGTTCTAATTTTAAATATAAGTGGGCTTTGTAGCACCATTAAGTGTCTTAGTTTTTGGTCACAGGATCTGACCTGTTCATTGTATATACAGGCCAGCTGTAGTTGCAATGGTGGTGTGGTATTGTGTGAAGTGACGTATGGAATAAGCAAGAGCTAGAGCTAAGACATCCCTTCAAGTGAAGTAGTACAAACCACTC
This sequence comes from Margaritifera margaritifera, assembly GCA_029931535.1. Lineage (NCBI taxonomy): Eukaryota > Metazoa > Mollusca > Bivalvia > Unionida > Margaritiferidae > Margaritifera > Margaritifera margaritifera. The sequence continues at coordinate 5,900,012 of JAQPZY010001656.1, forward strand.
GGCCGAAGCAATTACATTTGGCCATAGATCACTGAACAGGATAAGGCAGAATTAAGGATTTTGAAAGGTTAAGGACTAGGTCTTTCAGCAACCAGAACAAGAGAGATTCAAGGCCCATTAAAGAAGCAGAGATTTTGTTAACCAGTACCTTGCAAGAATACAGATTGTTACTGTAGATCCCTCTTCTCTCATTTCTTCATTTCTGTTCATCTCCTTGTCAATCTTGAAGGAGTGACGACCCCAACCACAACCCAGTTAATGACTCGGACTACAATACAATCCAGTTGACGACTTGGACTATGTTCCGGTCAACGACCCAGAATATGACCTTGTCATCAACTCGCAACATGACACAGTTGATGACAGGAGTGACAGAGATCTGGAGAATGACCTAGTTGGCGACTAGGCAGCGAGCTGAAGCTGGGAATATGACAAATCCCACTGGGGCAGAGATATGTCACATTCTGGATTGCCAACACTGGGGCAGAGATATGTCACATTCTGGATTGCCAGCACTGGGGCAGAGATATGTCACATTCTGGATTGCCAACACTGGGGCAGAGATATGTCACATTCTGGATTGCCAGACCTCAAACAGATACAGCAGAGAGTTTCGCTCCAACATAAATACCTATCTCAAAGACCCCAAAAAGGTAAGACTCGGGGGTAATGTAGCTGAGTTATTTCCGCTACAATATAAACCCATATTCCAAGTTTGATTGAAATGGAATCAGAAATATGGACTCCAGAGTGGTAACAAGCAATTATTCACAGGTGACACACTATGCACAACAGATGCAGGGGCATACCATAAGCTCACTTGGCTTTATTGTCAGGCGAGTGAAAAACTATGTTCACTGGGGCATCATATCTATAAGGGCTGGTGACACCATATTTAACTCAGGGCATTAAGTAGAAATCATGTATGCAGATCAGGCCACAATGACCTTGACCTTTAACCTTTTGACCTCAAAATCAGCAGACTCCTTTCATTTTCTGTGAAACAATGATATATGTTGTCAACTTTCCTCACAAGATTCCCATGGAAAGCAAAATCTGACAACTGTCCCTGGACTACAAGGAATGAATCCAGTATACAACTTCATCAACTCGATCTTATTTTTACCAGGAACTTTTAGCTAGGCACCTAACTGATACAGATACACAACAGTGTATTGGTATGATATATACTTCGATGTTTCATCAAAAATATATCCAGTACTGGTTGTTTAAAAGCTCCAGCCCACTGCAGACATGGAATCAGGTTGCAGTGTCACATTTATCCTTGTGACGACCTTGACCTTTGGGATTGAGATTAAACTACTGCATGCAACACACAGTCTAGACTTAATGTATACTTGGGTGAAGTTTCATCAAAATATCTCCAACAGACTGTAAGTTAAAGTAAAGACTGAGAATTAGGTCACAAGGTTATATTTCTCCTTGTGGTGACATTGATCTTGGAGCCAGGAACCTGAATATGGTATGCCACCTACTGTCTTGTTAGAATGTACAACTAGTTAAAGTTCCAAATAAACATATTTTACCATTCAGAACCAGTCGAGTAGACATGAAAATTAATGGACTGACAGACAGAAAAGTCTTGACATATTATATCAAGTCTAGACCTGGGTATAGCAAGTTTGACAATCCTACACACGTGAAGTTGAACTGGCCAGGAATTCCATAACTTTTCAAGATTCAGATTTTAATTAGTCAAAGTATTGGCTATACTGATGGCTTGGAGGGTTAAAGTGATACTCATTTATTTAAGATCAGAGGCAGGAGCATAATTCCAGAGATATTGATATTCATGGATCTTTGTACTATTGAAAACTTACTACCAGTACTCCAAATAATCTTCATAATATTTTTCAAGATTTGTTTCTTTATACGTCATTAGAGAATTTATATTACCTTACTGGAGGAATTACTGTGGTGATTTGCTTTAAAAAAATATTTTCTATCAGTGGAACAATATCCAGGCAGATAACTACCATCAGGTCTAATCATTTACATAAATTTGAGTTGCCTCTCAACATATATAATTGATCTGCAAGGCCAGTGGATCTATATTTTGTGACTACTTTTAGTAAGACCATTAGTTTTGTTACTATTATTAGTAATACAAACTATATTTGGTAAAATAGAATGGACACTATGTCATGGGCAAGGAGGGACTGAAATTCAGTTGTATCAACTCGGTTTTTATATATTGCTATCCAAGATGCAAACTTTCCAGAAATCTTAAAAAGAATCAAAATAACCAAAGTTCAAATTTTTAAGGTATTATCAATGATAGTTTGAGAGAAAGATTTGGCTTAGAAGTTTCTTGTAAATTTGAAGTTGTAGTTGCAGTTCAAGATCTGCTTATTATGTATCAACTAGGCATCAAGTATATGTTCAAGAGAAGGTTACACGTGGTAAATGACAACTCTAGCTGATTACCGAGAGAATATTCATCCGGGCAGCTACTCTTGCCTTGTGATTTCCATTTTAGGACTGACCAAAATATTTTCAGCAAATTCTTTTGTGTTCTTTGGTAGTCACGACCAGTGGACAGCACTGGTGCATTCTGGCACTGCGACCCTTTAATTAGAAATGGATTTATGTTTAAAATTCTGGTGAACCAAGGTTACCAAAAGATCTGAGTTGTGATAACCATATTTCTGGTTAGCAAAACCAAAACAAGTTTCTTTTATGACCACAGATCTAAAGCCATAACACAGGAGGTTGTCAGACTGACCAAAAATGCATGAAGGATCAAAAACCTTGTAGTTGAAGAGTACGAGACTTTGAGTATAGTTGTATGAACTTTTATTACATACCCGTTTAATATTACATGGTTGATCTGGTGTTTGATAAAGATGTTCAATCTGCATTTCCATTTCACACACTCAGATTGGAACTACTTCTACTTTCTTCTTTGACATTCATGTGTCTATATTTTTAGACACAGTAAATCAAACTTTTTTTTATAAATACCAATTCTGAATTTCATTCATACTGTAAAGCTATAAATATTTAAAACGCATGAAAGAAGGGGTATGTAATAAATACAAAACTGCATTCATCTTTGTTCTGAGTCAGGGGAAAGAACTCCTTTGACATGGCTTATGAATATGTCATGTCCTAACTGTGGCCTTGACGTATCCCTAAGCAATATCAAACTTGTTATTTCTGCCAACTCAGAACAAAGCACGCATGTAGTTTTGTGCATTTCTCACCCTTGAAGGAAATAAAACTTTCTGAGCAAGAACTCCAGCTCATGCTCCAAGTCAGAAATTTGGAAGTTTTATAAAAGCTGCAAAGTCTGAATGATGAAACTTAACGGATCCTTACATTGTTTCCTCTACTGGCATACTCCGTGATGTAGATTTACTCTTAGTATCTAATCTGCTTTTGGGAATTTTAGCATGACCTTGAATTTTTTGCTCAAGTTTTGACAATATGGGATCAGATTTCTCTTTTGTAAAAGTTGACATGAATCCAAATATTACAAAAAGATATTAAGACTAATCAAAAGGTAAACATTCTGATTAGTCTGGAGTAGCATTTATTACAGTATATACTCGCATATAAGCTAATCCAGCTGCAAACTGCATAGACCCAGATCTGCCTTCACATAATGCGCTGGCAGATCTGGGTCTATGCAGTTTGTAAGGACTAATCAATAAAACAAACAACATAGACCCTGATCTGCCAGTGCACTATGCGATGGCAGATCAGAGTCTATGCTGCTTGCATTTGGACTTGGCTTTTACATGAGTATATACAGTACTCAAACTGAATAGTAGATTTTCATGATGAGGGTCCAGATGGAAAGCATTTTGTTGAATGGCTTCATTAGTCAGTGTATGGAAGAGTAACAAAAAACAAAGAACATGTAGGATTTTTATTTATTTTTGCATCTTATGTGTATTTTTTTTAAACATGAATGTGTATGTTAATGCTTCAAATACAGCCGATTTTTTTACATATTCAAAGAATGATTAGCTAGAAATATATCTTGACATTTTGCAAATATTTTTTAACAGACATAGTGAAATGCAACCATAGGTACTAACAAAACAAGAATATTTTCATCTCTGCTAAAAAAAAATACTTTGCGACATGCATGTAAGCACTTCGGGCACATTCAAGCTAACAGTTTGATCATAAAAGTGGAAAGAGAATACAATTTTAAAATGATAAACATAGACATACACAAATACTCAATTTCTATCTGTAGGACATAGCTAGACATACACAAATACTCAATTTCTATCTGTAGGACATAGCTTGACATACACAAATACTCAACTTCTATCTGTAGGACATAGCTAGACATACACAAATACTCAACTTCTATCTGCAGGACATAGCTAGACATACACAAATATTAGAGTGAATAAAATACTGTGCCAAAATAGCTTCAAAGTTTTCCATACACCATTGAGCAGACATAAACCTAAGAAGCTTGAGGTAAGTACGCAATAACTGTATCCTAGTGAAGGTGCTGTTTTGGTCTCAAACAGATGCAAAAGAAATAGCATCTAATATTGAGTGCAAGATCCAGAAAGGTGCAATAACATTGCTTTCTGACTGAATGTTGACATGTAATTCAAAAACAAGTTGTGTCTATGACTGTAATTTTTTGTCATAAATTGCATAAAATGGTTTTGAAGTTTCTATTTGTAACAAAACCTCTATAAATCATGAAATAAAGAATTATTTTTCCTAGTCTCACATCTACTCCCTAGAAGTTAACAAACCAACTTGTTTTTTCCTAAATACATTGTCAGTAGTTAAGTGATAACACACCTAAAACACTTCCATCAAACAAAAAGTGGACAAATGTTTCTTCCGATTTAATGCAAATTTCCATCCATTAATGAATCTTTGACCACATTTATATAAGAAAATAATAATATGGTATACTGTACTTACTGATTTGATTTTACTGATTCTGAGACAACCAAAATTATTACACTGTCAACTTCAGCTGAAGTAACGTGCTCCTTTTTTTTTTTAGAAATTGAAGTTACCCAGATTAATTTAGAACCAATTCAGAACTTTACTTTATTAATCATTAAATGTATAGTAGTTTCTATAATACCTGTAATGCATTGGGTTATAATGACAAAATATGCAGTGTCTTTGTTTTATCAAAAGTCTATAACCAGCATGATGAACCATGGAATGATGTATGCTTCAATTCTACATTTTGCTCTTTACCTTTTTGCTAATATTAGCAAAGAGAATAATTTTACGCAGACCATCTCTAGGTACAATTTTGTGGGAAAAAAGCATCCCCCCTCCTCAAGAGTGGCCACTCACTGAAAAGAGGCCATTTTAACCGGCATCTGGGAACTAACATACACAGGGATACAAAATCCTTATGTACCCCACCAAATATCAAACATTCCCTTTCGATATGCAAATGAAGACACTAAGCACCTGAAATTAAAGGAATCACATGGATTTCAGTGCTTCATGGGCAAGAGAGTCTAGTTATGGTACATATCACATGGATTTCAGTGCGTTCATTGGCAAGAGAGTCTAGTTATGGTACATATCTTCAAAACCAAACAGCTTCACTATTTCATCATTCACTGAGAAGATAAAAGCACCATTTTTTTGGCATATGATACATGAATGCATTAGTGTAATTTATTTTAATCTTTTGAACAAGGTAATTTGAAAATGACAGGTGGAAGTTGAACTTTTGAAATTTTACAAAATTTGTTCTTGAACTATGATATTCTTAACCACTTTTCTACTTCTGTATTTGGTGGTGAGACAATTAATCTTCTATTCTTACACTTTTCTACTTCTGTATTGGTGATAAAACAAAAAATCTTGTATTCTTACACTTTTCTACTTCTGTATTGGTGATGAGACAATTAATCTTCTATTATTACACTTCACAAACACTGAAAAATGCATTGCTGTAGTGGTGATGAAACAATAAATCTTGTATTCTTACACTTCACAAACACTGAAAAATGCATTGCTGATATTTTTTCTTGAAAAATGAAGTGCTTTTCCATTTTTAGACTTTTCAATCTGAGATCACATTTCACAAATGGGCAGAAATAAATCATCTTTTCACTGAAGATATCTCGGTTTCTGTCAATCAAAAGTAAATATACATATCAGAGGAGAAGAGAGAAATTGGCTCTCACTTTGTATAATTTAACTGAAATTTAAAGATTTAAATTTAGAATGGGAGTCTGTAGAAGGTATGGGTTTCTTTCATTAGAGCAATGTTACAGCTAACTACAATCTTTAACACAGGTAAGTAAACCTGGGAATTATACCAGGTAGCCCAAGGGCATGGTAATCTTCATTGTTCGTTTGATCTTGGGGTTAAACAGACCATTGGCAACCTCATGTGCATATCAAAAGCAAATGGGTGATATTTGGGAGTTCAGTGGAGTTTCATTCACCGTAGTACTATATATACTCACACATAAATCGAATCGAACTGCAAACTACACAGACCCAGATCTGCCATTGCATAATGCGCTGGCAGATCAGGGTTTATGTTGTTTGCAGTTGGACTCGACTTGTGAGCAAGAGGCAACCGATGGAGATAGGAGACGCAGTAGGTCAGTGATTAGTGTACCAAGCTTGTTACAGAAAGACACAGGTTTGAATCCTGCCACTGGATCAGCTTGGCTCAGCTACTGTGATGTGTCCTTGGGCAAGGCACTTTACTCCAACTGCCTTGGTACTAAATAACCTACCTCTGTTGCAGTGCTGTAAAACACCAAACCAAGTCAAACTTGTCCCCCTCACCTAAGGCCACTGCTCTTATACAGTCATTCTGTCACTACAGAAAGCATTGCCTCATAGGGACAAGTATTAAAGTAAATTCTCAATGTGAAAGCGAGAAAATGTACACCCACAGATTTTAAAAGATAAAATATTGAGCTCTTTCCATTATGAAAAATCACACATTTTACAAGGCATGCAAATATTTATCATAAAAGCAAAAATTACACATATCAATGTTAAATTTCAAAAAATAACTGCATGTATACAATCATACATATTCAGGCAAACTGATCACTATATGATTCCAACATGGTAATGACTGCTTTATGTACAAATAAATAAGTAATGAGCAATGTTCCTATCATGAAAATGACCATTCTTTCTGAAATGAAGACGAACAATGACTGATAATATTATGATGGTCAAGAATAACATGAATTGTTGCACTTTCATAAAAAATAACATACTTGTTAAGTTTTTGGATGGTTATCATCCAACAAATATAATTTAAAAGGCTGATCATGTTTGATTCAAACAAGAGGCCCAAGTGGACCTGAGATCACTCACCTGGCTGATATCTGCCTAATAGCCAAATGCAAGAGCAGTTGGCCAAGAAATCTGGGTCAGTAGGATGCTTTGTGTTGAAATATCTCCAATGCTTTTGATTGCATATGTTATGAAAACAAATGTTTCAAAGTTTCTTTAGTTTTTGTATCTTCATTCATATCAGCATCATTTGTCCAACACTGAAAGGCCAATAGGCCAGGATGCTTTGTGTCAAGGTTGGTAGAATTCTGTTCAGTATTTATCTTAGATAAAGTTGCTACATGTTAATCAACTTTTAGTAACAGCAGCCATATCTGATGGCAGAACAACACACATCTGTATAAATCTGAAAGGTGTTCAAGCTTGGACACTTTCTGTCAAATTTGGTTAAATTCTGTTAAGCGGTTATTTAGAAACTGTTATTAAGGTATTTCTATGTTAAGTAACAACAGTCATATCTGACAGCAGATTACGTTATTTGTACAAACATATAAGACCTTCATGCCAGAATGCTTTCTGTTACAGTTGGTCAAATTCTGTTGAGTGGTTTTAGAGAAGTCATTTATAAGATTTCAATTTACAGTAATGGAAGCCATTTGATGGCAAATCGACATCATCTGTATGAATTTGTAAGTCCTTAATACCAGAATACTTTCTGTAAAATTTGGTCAAATAATGCAAATCAGGTTATGAGAAGTTTAAAAAGTTTTATCTATTTTTAGTAATGGTGGCCATATCTGAGAGCGGATTGTCATCATTTGTACAAAACTGACAAAGGTCTTCATGCTAATATGTCAATAATAATAATAATCTGTCAAGCTTTATCAAATTCTATTCAGCAATTTTGAAGAAGTTGTTTGAAGGTTTTTCTATTTTTAGTAACAGTGGCCACATCTGACGGTGGATTTTAACCATTAGTGCTAAACTAAAAGATCTTCATGCCACGATGCCTTCTGTCAAGTTTGGTCAAATTCTATTACATGTATTTGGTTTTGGAGAAGTCATTTAAAGGTTTTTCTATTTTTAGTAACAGTGGCCACATGAGATGGTGGATCAGCATAATTTGTTCAAATTTGAAAGCCCTTTAAGTCATGATGCTCTGTGCCAAGTTTGGTGGAAATTGGTATGGCAGTTTTTGAGAAGTTGAAAGTAGCAATTGTTGATGGTTGCTGGATGATGCACACCAGATGAAGGGCCATATCACCTTATGGCCTTTTGCTCGGTGAGCTAACAAAAGATTTGACACCTGTACATACACAGCATAAGTATATCAAATGCAATTATCCGAGGTCTAATTCAATTTGATGTTTATTTTCTACTGGTGACTTGTGATGCCAGGAGATACAATGATTTTAATGCATGGTGCAAGAACACTATTATGATGTTAGGTTTGTTTAATGATGTCACATTGTCGAATGGGACATTTTCTCTCACTGCCACTCAAATGTGCAAACAGTTATGGGTCTTTGCTGTTTACTTGATATCATAAGTAGACCAAACAACATCAACCCTGATCTGCAGACAGGAAAGGCAGATCTGAGTCAATACTGTTTGGAGTTGGGTGCGCATTATGCACAAGAAAACACAACATTCCACCCACTGAACTCCAAAATGAAACTACCAATAGTCCAGATTATTGGTTTATATGAAGTAACTACACAAAACAGTACAAAAAGGAAATACTACAGTCAGAAATAAACTCACATGCACTGATTGCCGGGGCACAGAATCATATAAATTTCATTTAAAGCTTACTTAATATTTTATTTTTAGTGAAACAAAATGCATGTTAATTAAGCACAGAATGGTGTAATACATAATAGTTCTCCCTTGACAAGTCCATTCCCCATTTGTACAAAAATTTTGACAAACTTTTTTGTTCAAGAAAGCTTGTTTCCAATTATAATCCACTACCCCTACTTTTCAACAAATTTTACAGCAGGGCCCAATGTGTTAATCACAAGAGAAACACTGTACAGTGTACTCTGTTTACTTTATCTGTACAAATGACCAAATAGCCTAATAGAACAAAATATATATGCCTGTAATCTAGACTGCAGTATTATGTACAGTATTTCTCCCATGATAAGACTAAGGACCAGCCTAATAAATTTCAGGGGGTGGGCTTATTATTAGATAAAAATATCCTTAAAAAATATTTGCCACAGTTTTGTGCAAGTGTGGGGTGGGCTTATCATCAAGCATGGACTTATCACTGGATAGATACATTCATTCCTAAAAAAACCCAAAAAACACAACAACATAAAATCAATTACAAAACATACAACTTGGTTCCTGATTCAATGACATTAGTAACAGGACAGGTTTCTTCAATTAGTCACCACACACATTTTGAAGCACACATATTCAAACATATGCACAGAAAGAAGCAGAAAATGATGGATACACAAAGAACAAATATTTGACTATGCTATCTTGGCGGTTTAGGTATGAGCAATTGATATCATGTCATTGCCAATTTATTTCTTGAAAGTATAAATAATGATGGATACAAATACATGTATTATCAAATCAAAAAGTAGGTTTGTGTCCTAAAAGACTAAAATAATTATGCCAAATACAAGAAATAATCAGCAAAGAGACAAAAATCCCAAATTACTTTCCTTGGCAGCACATTTTAATAAGGACACTACTTTACCAGAAGTTGTAGGAAAAAAGTAAACTGATGCAATTTTGTTCATTGAAAAGTAATGTGAAAACAGGTACCAAAATTTAATAGGGAGAAAAATTAACTCCTAAAGCTGTTAGCTTACATTTAATGCTGCATTTCCCAAAACCAATTGTAAACTAATATGACAAGCATGTACCTTGTATCTCATAACTATTTAAAGAGATTGTCTTGCCACAAAAATATAACCAGATCACCCAGTTCTGCTTGTTTAGTTTTCCTGGGAAACCCCAGTGTTGTGAAATAAATTAAACTGATTACACTCACTGATATGAAAGTTGTGAAAATGAGACTCGCTTTTCCTAGACTGTAAATATGCATGCACTGCTTTTAGTTCATTGTCTTAGTTTTCAGCTGGGTCTATTACACTTTTCTTTTGGAGGTAGAATAGGTTTTAGATTTGGCACAATACTCTGGTACTGATGCAGAGACAATTACAGCACATGCTCCAAACCTGGCATTGCAAACCCTCAAGTTAATTATGACTGGATTATGTACAGCTGCATGTGCCATGCTGATCATTTTGCCAATTTGTTTATTTTGTGACACATGTACATGACAAACAACATACTGGAAATCACCTAAGCTTAATTACATGTTATCTTGTCTGTCTGATGGTATAGGTACCTAGACATATTCACTTTTTTCTGACTCTTGTGCAGTTTGCATAATATTTGTCATTATTCTTCACTGGGAGAGTCACAAAATCATGTCATGCCATTATCTCAATCATTTTTTTTGTGAGGGAAAACAGCTTTAAACGCATGCACTATACTTGTGAAACAATACCTATGAAAACTAGAGCTATTAATGACAGGTACATTGCAAAGGACAATACTTACTACAATTTGCTTGACAGGGCCTTCAACACAGAAACTATTGGGGTGCATTCAATCATAATGAGCTATAACACAACAAAATGATGATTCAAAATGCTTGCAATCAAACTTGTGTAAAATTCAATAATTTAAAGCTGCACATGAAATTTGCTTGGAATCCAATGATCAAGGGAACTGTAAGGGTGCAAAAAGCAAAGTTTGAACAAAATGGGCCAAAACTCCACTAATTAATAAGATAGTATCCTTACAATTAAGCTCATGGGAAATAGATGTCTGAAAATTAAACTCATCTGAGATGTCATCAATATAAAGTTATACACCAATCCTATGTAAAGTTATGCTGCTGAAATCAAAGCGCAGGAGGATGGAAAATCGGGGGCCATAACTCCTGTCAATATTGATGCAGAAAGCTGAAAATTGAACTCATCTGAGGTCTTGTTAATAAAGAGATGCCTACCAAATTTGGTTGAAATTCAATGAGTGTTTTTCTGGTTCCATGACAGTTAATCACGCGACAGTTAATCACGCGACATTTAAACAACGACAGTTAATCACAGCGACACTTAATCACACGACACATAATCACAGTGACAGATAATCACAGCGACAGATAATCACAGCATTATATTGTATTTTAAACATATTTTTAAACATTTTATTTCTATTTATGGGTACAAATACGAGTGTTGGTTTCTCGAGTTCATTTTTAAACAGGAGGCAAGTTCTGCTTGGATTCGATAGACAATTAGGCCATTGTTATCTTATCAATTAAACAGGAGGCAAATTCTGCTTGGATTCGATAGGCAATTAGGCCATTGTTATCTTATCAATTACCTACTTCGACTGGAAGTATATAAACCATATAAATTCCAACATTTACATATTTTCCAAACATAACATTAAAATAAATTCAGTTAACATGGATAGCTTTACTTTTGGAACATCAACTAAGGGATGCCCAACGGTTATATGTGGAAACTTTGAATATGTAAAGTTCCGTGAAAACAAGAATGGACAGACGTATTGGCGCTGCAAGATGTTTCAGCGTTTCAAATGCAAAGCTCATCTGACGACAGAAGGAGATCGCATCGTAACCAACAACGAGCAGGGACACACACATGAAGGCAACATCGCTACATCACTCGCACGTAAAGCGGTTGCCGAAATGAAGAACAAAATGGGTGAATCATCATCCACGCCAGCTGCCGTTATAGGATCGATTTCACGAAGATTAGACAATCACGTGCTGATGGCGCTGCCGAAGCGATCAACCCTTACTCGCACTCTCCAACGCAGAAGAGCTATACTTGCCGACAATGAGAATGAAGTAGTAGTGTTGCCTCCACCGCCAGCCGATACTAACTTCACTGTTCCACCATGTTTTGTTGACATGATCCTGTACGACTCTGGAGCAGAAGATGAAGACCGTATACTGATTTTGGGATGCCACGAATTACTCGACGGACTGGCGCGTGCTAAGCTGTGGCTTGCAGATGGAACGTTTGCAGTAGTGCCTTCTATTTTCTTTCAGCTGTATTCGATTCATTTCGAGCTATGTCCTGGCAATAATCCAGTTGCAGTATACTGCCTCGTCCGCAACAAGCAACGATCTTCGTATAAGCGCATACTAGCCCAGATGAAAATTATGATATCAGCAGCAAATCCTGAACGAATTCTTGTCGACTTCGAAACGGCTGCAATGTCTGCGTTCCAGGCCGCGTATCCTAATGCAGTCATATCCGGATGTTATTTCCACCTCTGTCAAAGCGTTTTACGTAAGGTGAATGACATTGGGATGAAACAGGAATACGAAACCAACAACGCTGTCTGTGGAAGTGTCCGCTGTTTAGCTGCTTTGGCTCTCGTGCCGGAAGTCGATGTCATAGAAGCTTTCGATCTTCTCGCTGATGATATTGCTGATCTACATGAGCACATGCCAGAATTGCTATCTTACTTTGAACACATCTATATCCGTGGACGCCGCCGGGCTGGACGAGCAGGCAATTATGGACCAAGTATATTTCCGGTGCATCGTTGGAATCAACATCAGGCAGCAGGTGACGGCATTGCTCGAACAACCAACGCCGTGGAGGGATGGCACTATGGTCTTCAAACCTTATTTCAATGTCATCACCCTACTCTGTGGAAATTCTTAGATGGCATCTCTAAAGATATGCAGAATCAGAAAGCGACCTTTCTACAAGGTTTAACTGGAACGTGTGGCTCGTGCAGTTGGACTATATTTGGCTGCCGACGTGCTGCAGTATTTGCGCGCCATGGCTCATCTGTCTCATCAGTAAATTGCTCAGTTGTTGGAATAAATTGAACAAGGTACTATATAATTTTTTATTGAATTTTTTTTTATTGAATTACAATGATTTTACAACCAAAAAAGGATATTATAAAAAAAAGTCAGTTATATATTGTGATTATCTGTCACTGTGATTATGTGTCGCGTGATTATGTGTCGCTGTGATTATGTGTCGCTGTGATTAACTGTCGTTGTTTAAATGTCGCATGATTAACTGTCGCGTGATTAACTGTCCGCACACCGTTTTTCTGACAACAATCAGGGACCAAAACCCCTCTAAATGATGCCCAGAACAATGGAAATCATACTCTTTTAAGTTTTCATCAATATGAAGCTGCATGCCAATTTTAGCTGAAAACCAATAATCCTTGGTAAAGTTATGTTTGAAATCAAAGTAAGGAGAACGGGCAATGCTGGAAATAAAACTCTTTTAAGGTCGAAACAATCTGGAACAAACCCATACAAGGCATATCAATGTTCTTAGCAAATTCCATCAGAATATATTCAATGTATAGAAATTGTCCCTACCTATTTCTGTGCAACTGAAATATATGGAGGGATGGGTGGAAATTACCTAACTTTTCTGTCAAATGCTGAAATTACTAAATCAGTGAAAGACACTTGTACAGACATTAAAAAAAACAAACTTTAACATTAATGTTTAAATTATACAATTTTATCTGTGGAACAAAACAAGGTAATGAGCAAATAAATCAATTGATGTGGACATAAAAACACTGAATGATGAAAGACCAGACTTCACTCATTTGGCTAAATGAACATTGGTTTGACCCTACAAATGAAATAATGCAACATAAGCTTGTTAAGTATTCCAATAATATGAACAAATCAATTTAAATCAAAGCAGATACAACATGTAATCATAATACATTTTTCCATGGCTGTGCGTAATGTTCAAAGTCTACATGATGGTTTGTGTAAATTTCTGCAATGCACCCAAACCGCAATATCCTACAACATATGCAAATGCTTACTTCCTATAAACATGGAAATTTCATACAGTTGCAATGGCACACAAACAATTCTATCCCATTATTATCGGGCACATAATTAATTGCAAACATTCACAAATTAATTATAGTGGAAAGAATCCAACATATTTTAACTGGCAGGATATAAAAAGACCATTGTAAGTAACAAGAAAGCAATTCCAGTTTTTTTTTTAAAATACCAGCTGTGAGTTTAACATTTTTTTCTGCAAATACTTGCACCTTCCCATTAATTAAATACATGGATGCATTGACAATGAAAAGCTTATGCTGGTGTATAACAATAAGATGACACGGATTAGAGAACACTCTTAACATGAAAGACTAAGTGACCAATAACTGCAATTTATTATATACCCAGCTCATGACTTTCTATGCAAAATACATGGGATGATCCAGTCAATTTATTATATATCCAGCTCATGACTTTCTATGCAAAATGCATTGTAAGGGATGATCCAGTCAATTTATTATATACTCAGCTCATGACTTTCTATGTAAAATGCATTGTAAGGGATGATCCAGTCAATTTATTATAAACCCAGCTCATGACTTTCTATGCAAAATGCATGGGATGATCCAGTCAATTTATTAGAAACCCAGCTCATGACTTTCTATGCAAAATGCATTGTAAGGATGATCCAGTCAATTTATTATAAACCCAGCTCATGACTTCCTATGCAAAATGCATTGTAAGGGATGATCCAGTAAATTTTTCACTCAATTGGCATCATCAAGCACTTTTTGGGTGCTGTTAAGCACACATAGGACCCAATAAGTTTGTTGCTATGTAATCTGACATCACAACAAGTCTAACATGATGCAACAGTATGCAAAATCACATCACATCATATTAAGTATTTCTGTGTGATTCAGTAATTTATTTGTATTCACTTTAATTTTGTGAAATGCAATTTAAATACAACTTTTTATTTAATAAATGCAGTATATAATAATTAAATTATAGTGTTTGTACTGTTTGATAGTGTGGTCTTGCCTGAAGTACATGGGGCGCACAAGCTCACCCTGTTGAACTTCAGTCTAGATCACAATATCCAACAATACAAACAATATAATCAATAATTAATGATTTCAGTCATATATAGTGAGTATCTAACTGTAAACAGCATAGACACAGATCTACTGATGCATAATGTACAGGCAAATCAGGATCTATGCTGTACACTTAAAATCATAATTAAAATCAACAACATATGCATTACTCTATAGCAGATCTGGGTCTATGCTGTTTGCAGATGGTTCTGTGTTATACACATATAAATACCAGCAGATAATATTTGCACATTTCAAGATCAAAATTGCACCAACCCCCCCAAAAGCACAGGACCACACACATTTTTATCAAATAAATCTGCAGTAGAAATAAATAGCTGAAATGTCAGTTCCACATTGTCCTCTATTACTGTCTCATAGTATACCAGTTCCATATTGTCCTCTATTACTGTCTCATAGTATACCAGTTCCATATTGTCCTCTATTACTGTCTCATAGTATACCAGTTCCATATTGTCCTCTATTACTGTCTCATAGTATACCAGTTCCATATTGTCCTCTATTACTGTCTCATAGTATACCAGTTCCATATTGTCCTTTATTACTGTCTCATAGTATACCAGTTCCATATTGTCCTCTATTACTGTCTCATAGTATACCAGTTCCATATTGTCCTCTATTACTGTCTCATAGTATACCAGTTCCATATTGTCCTCTATAACTGTCCCATAGTATACCAGTTCCACATTGTCCTCTATTACTGTCTCATAGTATACCAGTTCCATATTGTCCTCTATAACTGTCTCATAGTATACCAGTTCCATATTGTCCTCTATTACTGTCTCATAGTATACCAGTTCCATATTGTCCTCTATAACTGTCTCATAGTATACCAGTTCCATATTGTCCTCTATTACTGTCTCATAGTATACCAGTTCCATATTGTCCTCTATTACTGTCTCATAGTATGCTATGTTTGTTGATGCATAGCATGCAACCAACTGCACAGAGTACAAAGCAAGGTCTTCCAGCACACAATGCACACAATGCACAAAAATATCAGGCAGAGACAACTCTGAACTTAAGTCTGAGATTAAGTTTCCATTATCTGCCAATCAAAAATGTTCTTTCAAAAGTAACATCATTTGTGACTGGTAGAACAAAACATTAAGCTCAATAGTTTTATAGTCTCCAGGCCTGGTGGTCATTTTGATTTGCTATCTTCTAGAAGACCCAGAATAGATGGAGTACAGCATCTAACTCATACACCCACCAAGTCTGACATGGAGGCAGTATTACAAGATGGCAATCTACACTCCCACAACTTTTTTGTCAGTTGTGATGATGGAGAAAGATGGCAAAAATGACTTTCCACATTTGCAATTTTACTTGAATTTTACCATTTTGTTTTCAGCTAGTTTTGCTTGGTGAAGACTTGGTATGTACTATAGATTTCTAGGACAGTTAAGCTTCATGCAAGAGAAAGTCGAAGTCTTCCACTGTGCCAGTGTCGGAATTTTGATGCCAAATATTGCATTCCTCTTCCACTGAATATTTGGAAGATGCAAAAAGATCTTTTCAAAAGAGAAAATGTCAAACTGAACAACCAAAAGAGGTCTCTTCCTTTTAGAATTGCAACTTGAACCAGCAAAGGGTCTAAGTTATTTGTCGTCTTTATGATTTCGTGCAAACTGCATAGACCCTAATCCAGAATAAGAAATAATTTTTGAAATTCTGCTAGTGTGGCAGACCAGATACTTACAAAAGTTACTCGTCCTTCTCAAAATTTACTATCCTATATGTCTATGTGATAGATTTACTGAAATATGCCCCAAAATCTTAGACCTGTTTACGAGGAGTTTTTTCTGTCCTTTCAAAGTTTTTGGCATTTGTAAAATGCTGATAAATTCTGGACTGAGCAATACTAAACTTGCACAATACCAATAGATCCATGTTAACCATCTTGCTGATGGTCAGTCAAACATAATGTCAAAAAACATGATTTAATTCATTTAATTTTACATTCTATTGACAAATCACATCGCTTCTTACATTGCTCTTTGGAACTGGCCCAAAATTTGATACAAACTGATCCACATATGACATGAGAAGTAAGAACAGTTTAGATCTGATGTCACAAATAAGCACAAAAATTGCAACGTGTACACACACAAAAGAAAGTATGTCTAAATTTGTAGCCGAGTTTTGCTTAAAAAATTACAAATAAAACGAAACAATATTTTTACTCTAAAAATAAACTTGCTTGATATGATATGGACAGGAGAAAGTAGCCAGCTAGGCAAAAATGTCATTGGCCACAGGAGAGTGGGCAGATGGCAATTCTGAATGCTGTCCTAATCTGCCAATACATGATGTGAAGACAGCAAGTCTGGGTATAGACTGTTTGCAGCTGTGTGCA
Organism: Margaritifera margaritifera; assembly: GCA_029931535.1. NCBI lineage: Eukaryota > Metazoa > Mollusca > Bivalvia > Unionida > Margaritiferidae > Margaritifera > Margaritifera margaritifera. Next base: position 5,917,602 of record JAQPZY010001656.1, read on the forward strand.
TAGTAAACATGGCTATACAGAGTTACCTTTCCATCAACATCGAAGTTTCTGTAGTTAAAATCGAATCTATTTAGGTCATAACAAGATAGATATTTTATTTTACCAATACACAATGGACCTTTGCTTTGGCAAATTGTAATTATTTCTCACTACGAGTTCCAACTATTTCTTTTTCACTTTTTGTTAATTTTTTTCAGCTTGCATGACATTAACATAAATTCTGGTGTTTGCCAAAAAAAAAAAAAAAACATTTTTAAGGTAATCAGACAAATTAATTGTTCTCAATTGTAATTATCACAACAAAACACACACACACACACACACACACACACACACAATGACAGAAAATTATTAAGTACAAATTCACTGCACTAGTGTATTTTTAAATGCAGATACAGAAAGGTCCTAAATGTAAAGTAATTTGGTAACTGGTGCAAAAGAATTTGAAGAATTGCAGGCATTTTCAGGAAATTAAGAACACAAGTACTACTATATTTATAAGGATTGGTTGACATCAATGGCAAAGGTATTGCTACCTGATATTTAATCGAAACTCTATGATTAAAAGCAAAATGGTTTAAGTATTATGGAATCAAAATTTAAAGAGATGGCACCAGCAAAGATTTATTGTTCTATGGTCGTGATCTCAATTCAATTTGACACTGGAGTTTAAATGAGAGAAATCTGCCATCGACACATGCTTGTCCCACTGAACTGAGGTTTGATATATACATTCCCTGAAGGTTCTCTCCTTGGCACTACTCAGTTCTAAAGAACAACCTACTGTAAATCGCAAAACCTTCATAAGCATAACATTTATATGAAGTGAGCATGGCATCTGAAATCTGAAGATATCTTTCACATAGATACATAAATTAACATACGAAAGATGCTCACTGAAACATATGAATAATCCAACATAAACTGTACTTCATGAATGTGCTAAAATTCATTTAGTACATCAAAATATAACATTGTTAAAATATTATAATGTAAAGACTAAAGGAGAACAAGGCTGCATCTGCATGTAATCTCATAATATGGTCAAATGTTATAAATTGGTTGTGATAAAAATGTGGATTTTTCTTGTGTTTAGTGATGGCAACAATTAAAAGGTCACATATGGATCAAATAAACAGATTGATTTTTCTTGTGCTAAGTGATGGATGCAATTAAAAAGTACAAGGGAATGAAATGGGCCAGGGAATAAAAAGAATCCTATGTGTCAATCACGATCTTGTGTACTAATTATGAGCAGCCAACAGGTTGATAAAAATCATACAAACCAAAGTTATAAAAAGCAAATTGTTAGGTTAAGGATCTCTAAAACCTGGCCAAGTTCTAAATACCATGTGGATGAAGATCAGAAAGTTTCACTGTATTACATAGGCACAACAAAGGATTACTCGAAATGAATCATCAAAGACAAATACTGAATTATATCTACAAAGTATTTCTACATGCTACAAAGTATACAGACTCATGAAAATTGTAGTGCTGCTGATTTCATCATGAGAAATACATGTTAAACGATCATGACTACTGTGATAATGCACTGCTTAGTGCAATGCAATACTATTCATCCCAGACACAGAGTTCATTCTGAATTAGGTTAAAAAGAATTTAAAATCTCACAAGTCGATTAACCAGCTGTCCATGTTTTTTTTATATTTTAGTTATTGTAAATACTTTTTCACTAAAACTCTCCACTTAAAATTTAATTTAAATATTTTGAGAAATCCTCATAAAGCTTGCTGAAAATACATTACTGGTGATGGTAAATGTGGATAAACCTGAATAAATATTATATATGAAGAAGAACATGCACATCTTCCATCCAATAATACATACGATTTCCATTATGCAAAACCAAGCTTTAAATTTTAAAATACAATTTCTCATTAATGATACAATCAAGAACCCACCAATACAAGTTAAAATGGTTGAAATTTTTGCACCAGTCTTTGATTTAGTGTTCTTGTATCTTCATGGATTTCTGTCTTTGTCTCATCTCATTTTAGAGTCTTTCAAGTTCACTTGAAATGCTCTAAGCAAAATTCAAAAGTTATCTATCTCTACCATTTCTTTAAGGCTACTGTACAAGAATACTCATTTTTTTTTTATTAAAGCACTTTTTGAAACATTTGTCGATCCAACATGAGTAACACTAGTCTTGCATCTGCTACGTAAATTTGCCTTGCACACTTTGTTATGAGCCTAGAATCACAGAAGAGTTATCTTCATAAAGAATCACAAAATGGTAATCTCCCCTTCATTTTTCAGAGAGATTCCGCAGCAGTTGTCATTCAGAGTCTGTCTTTGGTCTGTAACTCAGGTGAAAATGGCCTGGAAAAAATAAACAATTGTTGATTACACTAAACATCTGTTTAGAACTGCCTAGAACAGTGCAGGAAAAAGTAGTGTTTGGATGTATGGATGTATGCAGTTTTTTTTATTTTGGTCATTTAACTCAGCTTGACATTAAAGTTGCTTATTTAAAAAAAAAAAAAAAAAAAAAAAAAAAAAAGGAAATAAAAAATAGCAAATATTTTACTAAATTATGTTTGTCTAAGAATACTTACCTGATCACATTAAAGTTAGGAAAATAAACTTTGCTACCTCCAGAATCCAGTGCTGTCAGAAAGACAAAAAAATTTATCTTTTCTGTCTATATACCATATAGACAACGGGAAAAAACTCTTACCCACTACCTCCACTTGACCACTGCTAGGTGAAGGGTCCTTTAGGCGATATGTGCAAAATATTTCGGAATCAAATCTTATGTTTGACAACTTCTATATCCATTTGGAATAACACAACACTATGTTGTGTGGCCATTTCGTGGCTACATATGGCTGTTCCATCATATACAGCAACCAATCAGATGCTTCATCAGCTTATTTGAAGGTTTTGGTTGCTTTGGTCATGTGATTCGACTTGACTGTCCCTGGATTCTGTCAGCAGAAACTAAGTCACATCTGACTGGTTGCTGTATCTTATAGATCAGTCGGATGTAGCCACGAAATCTGAAATGGCCTCAGAAGGTAGGGGTCGTGTTATTCTACATGAATTTACAAGCTGTAAAACATAGGATTTGATCCGGAAATATTCTGTACATATTGCCTAAAGGACCCTTCAACACCGACTGCTGAAAGGAACCTTCAACTGACCAAAATTCAATAGCCGAGAGAAATACCAGGAAGTGTTGTGGACACATTTGTCTGCACCAATTGCACAATTTAATGAATAGGTGAGATCATACCCCAAAATCTGTCCATCAGTATCAGTACAGGTTTGGGGGGTCCTGATTTATCAGACTACATGACAACTACATCTGGTTAAGAAGAAATTTAATGAACTCTTTTTACTGAAAAATTTTCTTGGTGAATACAGCAAAAGCACTTAGGTACTGCCCATGAGGAGGTTGTGCTGATGTCAACTGGATCTGGTGGTCATTTGGGCAGCAGCCATTGGACCCACCAGATTCAAATCTTGTCACTCTGAAGCTAGATCCCAGAGATAAAACTCAAGAAGGTTGACTATGCATGCAAGCCAACTGTTTCTATTATATCTCAGATCGAAACGTTACATTAGAAAGCAAGAATTGCAGAGATCACACTAATTTCCTAAGGTGATATCTTCATGAGGCAACTCTGATCTTTTGAAACTTCAGAGTATGTCAAACGTATAACCACTTTAGCCACATTGATGGGGCTTGTGGGGTGATATTTTCTTTCCTGACCTTCACTAAAAGAAAGAGACGCTTTCTTGTTCCATGACTTTTCTCTGTGTGCTTCAAGTAATGCTTGAGGGCATGAAAGCACATTCTTGCATGGTTGCTTCTCTTGACGTATCTATAAAAGAGTGGGAGTGTAAGACTCTTTGATTGCCCAATGATGGAAGCCTATTCTTAGCTGCAAAGCCTGGCTGCATCATTAGGACCACAAAACCATCTGATCTCAAATGGAGATAGTTCAGGTCCATTGAAAGGGCGTGTAACTTGCTCACCCTGCATGCCGAAGCTAAGGCTATCAAAAAGCATGTTTTGTGGGATAGTAGCTTCAGTGAGCTTCTGGCTCAAGGTTCAAATTGATCTGAATTAAGCCATGTCAAAACCCATGAGAGGTTCCATTTAGGAAACAGGGTAAGGGATTTGGCCTATACAAGTCAAAATTGGCCAGCAGGTCTATTAGATGTTTATCATGACCATGATCCCCTCTGCCATGATCCCTGAAAGTGTCAGAAAGCAATTTGTTTTTGTAAATTATGTTTCTCCCATAATACATACCTGATCACATTACATTATGATAACTTTCTTTGCTACCTCCGAATCCAGCCCTCCCGGAAAGTAAAAAAAAAACCAACTTTCTGTCTATATATTCAGGGCTTGAAAATAGTGTCAATGAGTGGCAGGTCCAGGACCTGTCACCCACTGAGGGAGCCAGGTCCGACATACATATATACAGGTCCGAGTTTGCTGAGCTGTTGTGAGGAACATCAAATTCAATACAGAAGCACATTTACATGTATGAGCTTTAATAATGAATAAAGTAGTTATTTTTAAACAATGCAGTTTCCATTCTTTACTTATCTGAATAAAATTTCCAGTAGTCTAAAATGGTCTTTGTTTTCAATGCCACAGGACTCGAGATAAATCAAACTGAAGTCAAATCAAAATACTTAATAACATGATTAAAAATGAAACACATTTACACATCATATACTGTGATCTCAAAGAATGGCTATTCATAATCACTTCCCATATTCTACCAATCTGTCCTAATCAGTGATCTCATTCTGCCTTGGTCCATTGCAGAAGTGGGTCATGTCTTGCTCTCTGTGAAGAAAGCAACCATTTTGTTATTGCCATATCTGCATTGAAGTCTCCATTATCTGGGCCCTCTGACATGATCAGTAGTTTGTGATAGAAATTGTCTTGCCTCGGGCTTGTGCTCAGACTAGTTTTAATACAGTTAGCAGTTGAAAATCCCCTCTCACATGCACTGCTAGAGGGTGAAATGATGAACAAATACTCCAGCAATTTTGCTATAGCAAACTCCCTAAACATGTCTCCTTTAAGGAGAAGACTGTACACTGCCAGGAGTTGACTGCCTCTCAGTGGTCTTACATGCAGTTTCAGAGATAACCAGTCTATGTCCAGGATTGTGTCTTTCTCTTCCTGTGTGAAATATTCACTGACTACAGTTGCAGTCAACATGGATTTCAGCTCCTCATTCCCATAACTGTGAAGCTTCTCAGCGTCAAGTGGGCATGCATGGAAATTGAAAATCTGGAGCTCTTTCAGGGGGATGTGCTGAGATTCCTGAACCTCTCCTGGATGTACTTGATGGTATTGTCAAACATCAGGCGACAGTCCCTAAAATCCACTTTAGGTGTTGGACCAGTGATACTTATATCATTGAATTTCTTGTTTGCAGGGTTATAGTACTCAAGGACAATTTCCATGTGTTTACCGGGCTGGGTTTTCAATGCTGCCAATCGAACAAGACAACTTCGATCTGTTCTGGCCACTCAATAACAAGCAGATACTCCAACTGAAATTGCCTTGATAGCTTTACTACTATTGGCATATAGTCTAATAGGAAATACAGCCATTAAAGAAACTTGACTGAAGTCAGAATTTTGTGGTAGCCTCTTGCATGATTAGCATCATCTGCTCAGTTGCCTATAGTAAAGTTATGCTGCAGATGAACATTTACAGTTTGCAGATTTTTTCAACAGCTTTCAGAGCACGTTCCTTGCTAGACAACCATCATACCTGTTTAATTGAGAAGTGTGCAAGTTCTCATTCAAGTACATGTGCAATTTCATTCGGTTCCCTCCATCTATTTGGAGAGAAATGGTAAAAGTCAAACACCCCTTTTATTGTATCTTCAAAGTTACTCATGTATGACACTGACTTGTTTGCATCAAGAATAGCTAGTTCAAGTTTATGAGCAACAAAGTGTAATCCTATGGCAGAAGGAATAACAGATCTTATCTTGGTTATAACACCTGACTTGTTTCTTACATTGACAGAGGCACCATCAAAATTGGCACGTATTATAGATGGCTTGTTTCCAGACTAAAGTTCAGTGTTAGGTTTTAGATTGTCACACAAACTTTTGACAAAGCGTTTTTTATTACAGTAAATATTCCATCTGAATTTGCTGAAGTAAGTGGTCCGATTCCAATCAGTCTTGTAACGGGTATTTTCTCAGATGGTGACAGATAACATACATAAACGATTTCTTGTTCCGCAATGGCACTGTCTGTTCATCCGTCACTTAAAATGCTGATGAAATTTGCACCCTTGATTTCACATCTGACTGGATCTTGAAGGGAGTCAGCAATAAATGCAATCAGTGCATCCATGGGAATTGATATAATTTTCACCTAAATTGACACCATTTTTTTTCTGCACAGCACAAAAAAGTTCAAAATCAGAAAATGGTTTTCCTGCTTTTGCAACACAATAGGCAGTATTGAATAGGTATGACATACAATCTCTGCTTTTTTTTCAGTTTAATCATGGCTTTAACGATTGGGGCATCTGCTACAGCAAAATTATGATCTTCATCATTAGATTTTGCCAGCTGCTGTCTTACACACACCAAATGCTCTTTGCTTCTGCCATGACACTGAATTGGGTCAACCTTTAAGTTCGCTGTGCCACGGTAAAGTTTTCAGAACAGTTTTTCTGTATCCCAATCATATTCGACCCACAGCCACTTTGTTTTCCAGTGTTCTTTATATGTATAAACACGGTGTTCATCATACTTCGCATCTTTGTTTGGCTTATTCTTTTTTACTGGGGGTCCATTTTCTTCATTTTTAGGTTCCCGTGGCTTTTCATATTTGCCATTGGACGAGAAACCAAAGTTACATAAACTCATGACTCATATTAATTGTCTATCGCGTTCATTGGAGCAGAACCATATGGACAGGTCGGTTCACATTTTAGAATTGAAGTTGGAGGCTAATTAAACCTCTTTTTCGAGAACCTGTCATGCAATATGCATGAGCACATTTTTTAGCTGGACATGCATCAGGCATCTTGAGTCTCGTTGAACAAGGCTTCTGGTGGGTGACTTTGGAATTTTCTCTTTCCAAGTAATATGGTGAAGTCCCGTTGAATGAGATTTGACTTGAGGTTTTGCGGCTGTGATATTTATGTGGAAGGGTACTCAAATTCCGAGGTAAAAATAGTAATGGCTGGTACACTTTTCTACTCACAATGTTGCAGTCTGACTGTCATGTACACAGCAAAATGTAAGTAGGCTTCGAGTGACTTTGATCATACATAATTTTGCATATATATTTCTTGACATTTTACGTTTTTTTTTTTTAAAGAAACAACTTTGAGACTGCAGAGGAATTCTTATAATTTCCATTTTTTTGGAAAAGTGGAAGGTCTTATAGACTCCTGATAAGTTTAACACTTGGGTCTGACGGGAAAAACTGCAGGTCCCGGACATCGACCACTGCTATTTTCAGGCTGTGATATTATATAGACAAAGGGAAGCAACTCTTACAGGTTAACTCCCCTTTCTACCATCTTGGTGGCTACTGTTATACCTGGTTTAAACCAGTTTTTCACTTGAGCGACACCTTAAAGGATGCTCACATTGCTGGGAAGGGTGGGAGGAATTATTTGTAATGTGATCAGGTAAGTATTATCGGAAAAACAATTTACTAAAAAAAATTCTTTCTCTGTCAAATACATTACCTGATCACATTACATTAGGAGAATAGGTAACAGGCGGAGAAATCTGAGCATCCTAACATGATGAACCTAATGTTAGTTTAGCACAACAAGAGACAATTTGTTCATACACATGTGCGGGAGATCTCCATGGGATTCCGCACTAGATTATCGTCTCACCATCAAAAGTTTCCCAGGCAAATCGAGCAAAAGTGGCAAATTCATGTCTGGGTCAAAGGTTGTGCTTTCATGAATGGGGTGTGGTCACTGTCTGTGGAGCTACCACTAACCCAATGAGATTCAGTTCTCTCCTTAGCTAGGACATGTCACGCAAATAGAAACTAGAGACAGCAGACTGGGCATGGCAGTCAGCTGACTCCGCTATGTGCCAAACTGAGACATTACATTCAAGGCCAGGCTCTTGGAAGTCACTCATATTTCATGAGCTGAAATCTTCAGTAGTGTACCTGATCTTGTGAGAGTTCAGAGTACACTGATTTAATAACTCCCTTTAGCCAAGTGGCTAGCAGTTGTGGGGTTATGTTTTGCATTCCTGCCTTTAGCGGTAGGAATAGTCTTTCACAGTTGATGCGGATATTGTCCATGGTCTCAGGTAACATCTGAGGGTACTTACAGGATCCTGCATCTTTACTTTTCTTGACAGATCAATCAAGGAAAGTGAACGAATAGTTATTGTTGGTTGACTAGTGACAGCAAACTGTTCTTAGGAAGGAACCAGGCTGTGTCATTAGAACGACTGAACCATCAGAACGGAACTGCATGTAGTTCGGATTGTATGTAGCTCATTCACTCTGTATACTGAAGTTAGCATAAATAACAAGACATGTATGATAGCTGCTTCTGTGTGTGTGGGGGAGAGGGGGGGAGGGGGAAGACAGTGGCTCAAACTTAGACGAGTTTAGCCATGTCAAGCCCCATGAGAGATTCCATTGCGAATAATGAGTGAGCATGGTCTGGATATGTCAGAATCAGACCACAAGTCAGAGATTACCTTGATGCGGCCAAAATAACCTCTTCCATGAAGTCTGAATGTGTCTGAGATCATGGAACAGTATCCCTTGATTGTGATAGGGGGTAACTTTTTGTTTTCAAAGAGAAAGAGAAAGAAGTTTACAGTTGAGGAATGGGAACTGAGAGGTGTGACTTCACTGATGTGACACCAGTCACTGACAACACACGATTTCCCCTTGTATGTCCTCTAAGCGGAGGTATTCAACTGTTATGATACTCTCCAGGAACTGTATTCAACTGTTACGATACTCTCCTTTTCGATCAGAACATTCCTGAAAGGAGCAAGGAGTGAAGGAGGAGTTTGTTTGGACATGGATGGATTAGTGGCGATCTCAACTGCTTGAGCGGAGTGAAGGTCGTTATGACTCGTCTGGTTATGTCTGTTACCAAATCGAGCTGATCGTTGATCCAGTGTGTTTCATCTTAGCGAGGCAATCAGAGCTATTACAGTCTGTGCCCCTTATTTCTTAACTGTTTACACAATCAAAACTGATGGAGGGAAGGTATATGCCCACATTACCTCCCAGCTGATTAAAAGATCATGTACAGCCCATGCTTCTGGAGTCATGGGAAAATTAAAAAGAAATGTCAAGCATTGGATGGCCTCAAAGGGCACAGACCCAATGGAAGGTTCCTGGATGGATAACTCTGTATGAAGCTGTTGTCCTCCCTTGATAATGAATCGGCCAGGACATTGAGCCGGCCAGGAATGAGTCGGACTTGAATATTATCTGATATTAGAAGTACCATGAATGTATTCCTCTACCGTGAGGCAAAGGGCTGGTGATTGTCCCCCCTACCCCTTGTTGAGGTATGTCACTACAAGCGAATTGTCCGACATTATCAGGACCGTATTTCATGGATATATTCCACCCACACGTGGAAGACACCGAGAATGGCTTTCATTTCCAAGAGGCTGATATGAAGAGCCTTCTCTTGAAGAATCCATATGCCACTGACCATCACAGGTCCAGTAGTAAACTGGCATTGCAACAGGTCCACCCCTGCATTGAGCAGGCCAAGCAGCTGTTTCTTTTAAGAAACTTCCGCGCCCAAACAATGTCTTGTTTGATGCTTTCTCTGACACATGAGCTACACTTTTGATGCATTTGGGGAAAAAACGTTAATATGTGTTACGAGTTCCATATCTAGATGGACAAAATGCTGAGAAGGAATAAGGTCTGACTTCTCTACATGGATTATCCACCCTGAACTGCGAATGAATGAAGTAAGGGTTGTTCATGTCTTGAACCAAAACCATACTTATTGAATGTTTTTTTTAGTGTGTTGTTCAGGAACACCGCCTTCTCTGTGGAGGATGTCCTGAACTGGGATAACACTTGGTTTAATGTCTGTTTCACATCTTGGTTGATGCCTTCTCTGACACATGAATGATTCTATCGATGTGTTCGGGAGAAAGATGCCAAGTTGATATGTATTAAGGGTTCCACACTTAGATGGACCAAAATGTTGAGGAGGGACAAGGTTTGATTTTTCTGCACCACACAATGAGGGAAGTAAGGTTGTTCATGTCGTGAACCAAACACCAAACTTACCGAATGTTTTTGTTGTGTATCGTGTAGGAACATCACCATCTTTGCAGTGGACGTCCTGAACTCTTAGTGAAGGCCCCAGTGCTTCGACTGGTATCATATGAATCGGTATATGTAAGTACGCATTGGACATGTCAAGACTGATCACATACTCATCGCATCTCTCTCTCATGCAGGTCTCAACTGCTATTGGACTTCATAACCAGGAATGTTCTGGAGTAGAAACCCTGTTTTGTATGGTTTTCATACTATCTACACTGCCCGTTACAAGCTGAAAAACTGGATTTTCTTGAGTAAAAACATCCCCCTTCATGGGATAACTTGGAAGTTCCTTCATGAAGGTAGGACAACAAAATTGGAGGGGTTTGGATAACGAAATCCAGATACCCTCTGACACGGTTTGGATCACCCATCATTTTGCAAGAATGGTTGGTCCAAATCTGACTAAATGGGAGTAGTCTGGCGCCTCAGGTGGGTTGCCAGAGGGCATGTGTGATGGTGTGTCACTAACAATTGACGGAAGGCCTGGGGGAAGGAGAAACTGTGTTTCTCTCTCTCTCTCCTCCATGCCTGCCTATGAAAATAGGGGCATATGACCGCCAAAAATTCTTTTGGCCAGGGGAAAAAAAGACAAACCTGCCGTTGTTGAGAACTGCCAATAAGAATTCACTTACGACAATCGTTCCTTCTCTTATATGTTTCCTAACAGGGTTGTGCAGAGATAGGATATTGCGCTGAAAGTTAAAGGGCAACTCTTGTGCCTCTTTCTTACCTCTTTCTCGATGCCCTAACAAAAGTGGAGAACCAAAAGGTATGGAGCGTATACAAAAACTGCAATGATAGTTAGTGGCTTTTTCAGTTAATTGAAAAAATTGTCAGATGCACGAAGTCAAGTAGGGAGGAAATTGACACAACATTCCTGACTAACTCTGATGTGGCATTAAAGACCTGTCTGTGCACTTTATCAAAATCTCGACAAGGTACATGTGGGGAAAATATCCCTTAACGTGACTTTTTTCCAGTGGGGGTGAGAAAGTTGCATGCAACTTACTCACCATAAATAAGTTCTTGCATTACCAGGCTAGCAATGCTCCAAGGGATGCCCGGTAATTTGTGCAATCTTTAACAATTATAGCAGGATTCTGAATGATGAACTGTCGTCATCGTTGTCTACATCTACCAAGGCATTGATCTTGTAGGCAGAATTGATTGAAGGTGGAGGATGGCATTCCGATGGAGACAAAATCCTATAGATTTTCTCTATCGCTGCAATTAACTAAATTCCGTCCGTTCCATTGTCGGATTGGCATATTCCGTCATTTCTGATCAATAGTGATCGTGTTATGGAATGTCGGTTTGGCTTGCTCAGATGGCTTCATAAGTAATGCCAGTTCGCTATGAATTTCATAGGAATGGTCGGTCCGGTTGATTGGTTGGCCAGCTCGCCAGTTGGAAATAACAGAGTCATGACCACTGCAAACATACAAAGCTCGTTCGTATCACAGGACCACTTAGTCAGTACTTGGAATGGCATACCAAAGATGGTATATGCCTTGTGGTCCAGCTGGCTGGTGCAGTATGATCAGTACAACCAGCCGGCTGTGCGGTATATCTGGACGGCTGGCTCATTGGTTGGAGGTAACATACTCCTGACCACTGTAATTGTACATAGCTCATTTGTACTGCTGGACCAGTTAGTTGGCAGTCAAAATGGTGTACCAAAGATGATATATGCTTTGTGGTCCAGCCGGCTGGTGCAGTATGGACTATCCATCTGCACCATATTGGTACGGTCCATCCGTCTGTACTGTATTGGCCAAAATGTAAATTTTCACGTCCAGCTTGTATTCTTAATATTGTCATGCATGGGTGCAATAAATTATTGCAAGCCCTCATGCCTCACTGGCAGGGTCCTAAGCTTATCCTCAGTGGGATTACAATAGATAAACGCCATTTCTACTTGTCAACATATTGACAACAAAGCCTTTTGTGTCATATTGATCATATACGATTCCAAGGCCTGATTGAAATTGCCTGTGCTTTCTACTGTATACACGGATACAGTATATCCTTACTGTGTTCTGTGTCTTCATGGGGGGTGGATAGGGCATCTCAGCATCACCCATGAGACTAATCAACGATTCTGAAACGAGGTAATGTTGCTATGTATTGGAGCATGCTCGTTTTTGCAGCCCTTGAGTTCCTTTTTCAAATTGTTGGATCAACCTGTAAGAGTTGCTTCCCTCTGTCTATATATTAGACGGAAAGACGTTTTTCTGTCTTTCCAGGAGGACTGGGTTCAGAGATAGCAAAGAAAGTTAACCCTATGTAATGTGATCAGGTAATGTATTTGACAGAGAAATCAGTGGTAGCCTTTGATGGTAACTGGGGCTAACTTTGTTCTACTCTAACAGCCAGAAAAAGAAATCAGTCAGCTGTGGGACTGAGGCAATCTAAGGGACAATGTTGCTGACTTTGCACCAGTCCCTGAACAACTCTACTTTCCTTCGCATGCCTTCAATTTCTTCATGGAGCTCTCTCAACAAAAGTCAGGCATGAAGGAGGAGCTGGCTTAGACAGGGATGAAATACCTGTGAATGTAGCTGTTTGAGTACGTTCGGCTTTACCAGGATTTTCCTGAGCACATCTATTGCTAGTTCAAGTATATTACTGTCTCAGGACTTGTCCCATCTGAGAGGGGCTATCAGAATCAGTTTGCTGTTCTGACCTCCCAATTTGTGTATTATTTTCAGTACTAAGACTATGGTGGTGGTGGTGGTGGTGGTGGTGGTGGTGGTAGTCATGGTGAAGCCTAAAACCCCTCCCAACTGATAGTGCATCCACAGCTCAGGATTCTGGGTCTGGGATTGGAGAGACAAAGGTCAGCAGTTTGTACTTCCATCTCATCACAAAAAGGTCTATCATCTGACACCATCAAAGTGCACAAATCCAATGAAAAATCAATTGAATAATGGACCATTTGGTATGAAGAATCTAACCCTTTCTTGACAAGCGAGTCAACCAGGACATCCAGTCTGCTAGAAACGTGTCTAATTTGTATGGTTATATTTAGTTGGCAGCACCAGCATTGAAACTTCCAAACCAGAATACATAGGTCAGTTAATTCGCTCATCCCTTGTTTGAGGAGGTAGGCCACCACCACTGAGTTGTCTGACATGATAAGGACTACTTTTCCAATAGATCTGGTCCTTCCAGACATGAAAAGCCTTGATTATAGCCTTCATTTCCAGAAGGTTGATTTGAAGAGGTAATTCTTCTGGACCCAACTTGCTACTGATGGTGTCAAAGTATGGTGTCCATACATACCATAATTTCTGGTTGGGGCTTTTCCAGAGGGATTCCTGCCATAAGCGAATCATTGTTGTGCCACTGACACAGGAATAATACTCTTTCAGTCATGATCCTGACTTTGTGATTGAGTAGACTTGAAAAGGGATGCCACTGGGCTAGCAGGGCCACCTGCAGGGGGCACATGAAAAGGTGGTCAAGTAGAGTCAGATCTGCTGTCACCTTGAGCAAACTGAGGAGTTGCAGGATCAACCCCTTGTTGGAAATCAACTCTGTGAGTTTGATAATCCATAACACACGTACACGAGGGAGATGGACAGTGTTGAGATTGGTGATAAATTCCATGTGCAGATGGAAAAACGTTGGGATGGATTGGAATCCAACTTTTCCCAGTTCACTAAAAAGCCTAGGTTACCTAAAAGGGACTACCCTTCACCAAAACAGAACTTACCATGTGTTTTTAGAGGATGTCATCCAGATATGCCTCAGTTGCTGTCCATAAAATCAACTGGAACAGATTGACAACACAGTTGATAATTTTTGTGAATGCCCATGGACTTATGTTGTGAATGCCCATGGACTTATGTTGAGACCAAATGGGAGCATGTGAATCTGTGAATTTTTCCTTGGTAGGTGAACTGAAGAAACTTGCACATGACTGGATGAATAGGGGTGTGGAAATATGCATGTCAAGTCTAGACTGATTGCAAATTTGTCTCTTTTGACATAAAGTCTGATTGATCAAACTGTTTCCATCTTGAACTTCGGTGCAATGTATTTGTTCAGATGGCTGAGGTCGATGATTGGCCTGGGCTTTCCGTTGCCCTTTGACACTAGAAAAAACCCTGGAATAAAACCCTGGTGAATTCGGTTTCTGAACAATCTCAACTACTCACTAATCGAGTACTAGCCTGATCATCTTCTGCATAATTTAGGCTTTCTCCAAATCTGACGGAATGTCCATCATGAGAGGGAAAGATGAAACGGGAGGAGGCTGGATAAATGAAATTGAAAGCCCATCTGAAACAATGTGGATTGCCCATTCATTTTGTGAAAGTAGGTCGCTCCAACGCTGATGGAAATGAAGGAGTCTGGCATCAACCAGTAGGCTGTCTGTGGATGGTCGGAGTGGTGAGTCAATGGTGTTAGGAGGCTTGGGGATGGACAAACCTTGTTTCTTATCCCCTTTATTAAACTGCCTCCTAAACTGAGGGTCCTGTTGACTGAGGTCGAAACTCTTGCTTAGCTCTTTGCTGATGATCATCTCTCCATTGAGGCTAAGACATGCTGCCTGAATGTCTCGGCAGAAGGCATGGCCAGTTGGACGGGCAGTTTTTGTGCTGCCTACTTCTTCTATCCTACCGCCAACAATTAATGGAGACGCAAGGTGTGCTGCAAAGAGAGCCAATGAATGATGTGATTTGAGTGATGATGAATGAAGACAGGCATCTCATCTCACCAAATCTAAGTTGGCAGAGGCCGCCAGAGCGTTAGCCATAAAATGGTGTGTAGCTCTGTTGATGACCTTGGCAATCCTAGTAGTGGATTCCCAGGAATGATCACTGTCTGCTGTTTCGGCAAGCTGAAAGAAAATGGCTAGCGATGTTAGGTCCGACATTGAAGCTGTTGGGACGATATTACGAATGAGCTTCGATGTGGCATGAAAGATGTTCTTGTTCACATTGCAGAACAGTGGGGTAGTCATATTCACTGGTGCAATGTTCTTATCTAAACCTCTGTACTGGTAGTTGACTTTCCAAGAAAAACGCTTCAGAATTTCTTGGGTCATGGATTTTATCTGACAGACTGTCTGAAACTTCCTTTATTTTCACCAACTGTGGCAGCAGGATCAAGGAGGGATATTCCTCTCATCTTCCAGGTCTACTGATTCCTTGACCTTATAGGCCTGGCTTAGCAGTTGGCGTTGGCAGGCATTTGGAAGCCAGCAACACTCGTTATATTTCTTCGAACATCCGCTTTGAAACTAAGCTCAGTCCATTCCATAGTTGGATCTGAATGTGTTAAGGTGTTGAGGTTATCCACACATTCACTGTGTGGGTCATCCAAATCAGGGCCTATGTCCATATCTGTGTAAAACATCCTCAAGACTCGCCGGTTGAGTTGGTTGAGTAGGATTTGCTGGTAAGGATGGCCAGTGAGTATGATGGATGGCCAGCTGGATGGTGGCTCAATTACTGGATGGATAGTGTGCATGGCTGTTGATTGGGCGGTCAGTTGGACAGACGGTTTTGGAACTGCCCATATGGTTTCACATACCATGGCGCTATCAGTTGGTATGTGGCACAGCTCACTTAAGTGACGGATCTCCAGTAACTAGACAATAGGTACGGCTGGTCAGCCAACTGGATTGGCTTGTCAGCAGCCATAATGGTGTCATATGGCATGAAAGAATGTTGAAATGGACCATCAAGATCTGAGGAAAAAAAAAACATGCCTGGACTTACGGCCCAAAGACCATGCTTGGACATGTGGGGAGAGTGACTTATGCCCACGGGGCTGCCTAGATATGGGGAGACACTCCTCCCAAAAGCTCCTAATTATCCATTGAAGTTTGTGATGCATGTAGGGGCAAGAACAGCCCCAAATTTAGCAACTGTGCCATCTGCCGACGCATCTGCAGCTCTACTAGCATCTGAGAAAAATTTGAGGACAGCAATTCCATAACACTTTGTTCCTCCAATTCTGCTAATGTAATCGTCTCAGTCTGCATCATAGGTCTAATTTTGGATAGAGGGTGGACCATCGTGATGTTCCCCACTTTGCTTGCAATCGATGCCATCTTTGTGTAAAAGCTCAAGATGTCGCACTACTCTGTACAAGACTTCACACATTTCTCCATGTTTTAATACTGATATGCAACACCATGGACCAGATATTTTTTTACCATACTGTGCACATATTGTATGCTGAGGATGAAGAACTCTTCGTGCAAGCAAGACATGTCTAATGTATGTCCTAATCTGCTTTGAATTTCTTGCACTTACTGCATTTCATCATAATTGTTTCCCTGAAATGACGAGAACGACAAAAAAATCGGACGTTAACAACCCGGAAGTGTTCACAAATCACAATAACAACACTTGTTATTTAAACTATTGAAAATATATATGCAATCAGTGCGAATAACAATCAACCAACACACACCAACGATACCATGAAGGAGCACAAGGTCAGAATATACGAAGTCCACAACTATGTAAAAATTCACATAAATATTGATAAAAAGTAAAAATTAATGTTTACCACATGCAGTAAAAACCTTACTACACTCTAATTTACCAACTTTCTGGATGGATGGGTTGAAATTGTGAAGATATTCAAAGGATTTCAGAAGGTCTTGCAAGTCTATGTCGATAGTACTGAGGAAAAGCTAAAAACTGGTGCCACCTAGTGGTGGTCAAGGGGAGACAATAGGTAAGAGCTTCTTCCCTGTGTCAATATGGTATATAGACAAAATGACGAGGATGGATTAGGAAAGTAGCAGAGTTTATTTTCCCAACATTAATGTTATCAGGGAATGTATTCAAAGAAGAAACCAAAATCATTTTTCAGGAGAGTTCTTTTCAAAGCATTTTATGGCAAATTCCAGTACTCTTCTTTACGAAAATAGTTACAATTCAAAGTGGTTCATAACATGCAAGATGGGCTAGCACATAGCTTATTGGTAGCAATATACAACAATACTATTCAAAGAATAATATAAAAAATAGTATGTACAAGAGTTATTCATTACTGTATAAACTCCCATATAAGCCAAGTCCACACAACATAGACTCTGATCTGCTATCGTATAATGTGCTGGTAGATCAGGGTCTATGTTGTTTGTTCTACTGCTTAGTCCTTACAAACTGCATAGACCCAGATCTGATGGTGCATTATGCAACAACAGATCTGGGTATATGCAGTTTGCAGTTGGCATTGACTTATACGTGAGTATAGACGGTACATTTTAAAGTACACTAATACCATGCATATCCTTAAAAAATCTTTGCTTTCTAATCTCTGAAAAACCCAACAAAGTTGCTGTGACTCACTATTTTTGGGGGCAGTTTTTTTTTAACTTTTGTTTTGCATAATTACTCATGTTTTGAATGTCTGAAATTGTCTAAATCATGCTGCTGGGGAAAAAAATGCTTCCTCTGGGTTAAGTAAAGCTATAAAATTGTAGGATGGCACCACAATTAAACAAAACCACCGCATGTTTTAGTTGGAACTCGTCATCACTGCATCAAAACAGATGTCCTCAATGAAACCAGTAAACAAGATACAACATGCAGACTTCAAACTATGAAAGAGATCAACAATGGAGAGCACAACCAAAAAATTTTGTTCTGTGAAGTGTCAACAAATAAGAAATCAGTTTCAATCCAATCATAAAGAATTGCACAAAACTAAAAAATCCTAATCAGTGCACTAGATAAGAATTTAATAAATTGAGTATTTTAATCCCCAGTTAAGAACTAGTTGCATTTTTTAAAACTTGGAGTATTTTGTGAACACTGCAAAACACAAAACTTAATTTACGCTACAAGGCTTGGTCTTAATAATCAAGATGTTAATTATGCTTTTTGAATGTGTTTTAATAGCTTAGAGACCAAGACCAGTTCAGTGTGTGTTTCATTATATGGCTCTATATGCTGGACTGTGCTCAAAGTCATCAAGTATTATTATTTCAAACATGCATGGAACATCTAGGATTTGAACAGAGAGAATAGTTTATATTGATGAAACATGCCATCATACAACATAGACTGTGCTTACAGCAGAAAATATAATACACTAAAAACTTTGGACTAAAAAATGGCCTTAAAATGAAACTGCATTGCTTAATTTGAATGCATTTAAACCTTTCGTTATAAATATATATTCTACTAGTCAATATAAAATACACAAATGTGTTGCTTATCTACAGTTTTCACTTTCATTTTATTCATTCCCAATGCTAAGGTCCATAATTATCCCCAAGCCCTTCCCTCAGGGTTGTATCAAACTTTAAATATCAATTTGGACAGCCTTCACAATTCCTTATCATAACTACATACCTCTACCTAAAACAGCGATGAAAGAAATGTGCAACAGTATGCACACATTCAATAAAGCAAAATAAATATAGATAGACTGAACCATGTAGTCTTCATGCTTTTCTTCAACATTTAGGAAAACAACTATTGTTTAGACAAGTTTAAAGAAGTCATATACATACCTGACATGGCTTCCATGGTATTCTCTGTGCATTCTGCTGCTAAATGTTTGAGTGACCCACAGTTGTAACAGGATAATTTCTTTTGCTTCATTCCAGCATTACCTCCATTGTGGTTTGCATTCTGCTGCGAGTTTTGTGACCGATTGTGTCCATAGAAGTAACCATGAACACTTGGTACACTAGTCGGAATAGGCTGGGTTATGTAATAGGGAGACTGATGAGCACCGCTGTATAACATCTCAGGTGAATATCCGTTGGGTATGTGGGTAGGTGGAAAGTATTGTATCGGCGTAGGTATCAGTCCATTTGAGGTAGGGGTTATGTATGGAAGCTGATGGAACTGTGTTGGCGGGATTGCTGGCATGGCACTGGGATATGGATAGGAAATCGGCACTGAATGAGCGTGTCCTGTGCATCCACAGCTACTACAAGTGGACTGGCTAGTTGAGGGACTCTGGCTTTGGGTCACAGAAGACACAGCTGTGTAAGTTACTGTAGATGTTGTGTAAGTCGGTGGTGCATTTTGCATTGACACTGTCACATGAGTGGCAGTATCCATGTGTGAATGAGGTTGGGCTGGCAAGCTGCCTTCATTTGTTATATTGCTGTTTCCATGTGGAGCTTGCAATGAACTGTTTATACCTGGTCCATTTTTACTTGACTGACTGTTATTAACTGGTCCTGGAGAAGGGATATGTACATGTACTTTTGAAGATGACTGAGAAACAGCTTCTCCAAATCTATTTGCCACAGTACTTGCGTAGACCACAGATCTACCACCATTGCTAAATATAGGTCGATTGTAGAGTGGATAATAGTAAAATTGCTTATTGGAGGTCTCACATGGGGTGGTAGAAATAAGTGTACTCTGAGATGGCATGGCATTAATTGATGCCGTAATGACATTCGTCGTCATTGTCACATCACGCATGTGATGTTTATTTAGACCCATAGGGACATATGGATTGCCTACTTTAACAGTGACATTCTCAAGTGGCATGCTGATAATGTTGTGAGGATGGATTGGGATGTTTGTATGAGCCGGCTGAGCCTTGTACTGGGGGTGGACTATCTGGGGACGTGGTTGTGCAAATCCAGGGTCTGAACTATATCCACAGACTGGAACACCCAGTGGGGCCACAGATAGACCATCTTTCTTGTCCAGAACTTGATGTGGATGTGAATAATTATGAGGACTAATCTGACCATCCTCTATTGGAATTTCCACTGAATTAGTTTGACCAGAAATTTGTGTTGGCACACTTTTCCTCTTCCCAAATGACCTTGAATTATCTTGACTGTTAAGTGAATCTGAAATGAAAGTTGAATATCTTTTAAATAATGACCTGCTCAAATCATTCAGAGAAAAAAGGTGGGTGGGTGTCGGATAGCACAGTATTTTCACCACTCATTTCACACTTCAGAGATCATAAGTTCAATACCTACAATACCTACTCCTGTAATGCTATCCATAGGTCCTCTTGTTCCCTCCATCTCAAAAACCATTTTACACCAAAGTGTAAGAATTTGTTGTGAAAATGTTTCAACAGATCTGGGTCTATGCAAAATCACAAGTTTCATGAAATTTACCATTTTTTCCATAAAGTAAGATGTGTTCATGGAACTTGCATGCCCCACTACAGTACCTAAAACGACCTAAATACAAAACTTAACCAAAGCATGATGGATGGAGAGATGAACTGGTGAACAAAGGTACAACTATGCCCTGCAATTGTCAGGGTGGGACATAATAATGCATCTTAATTACAAAGGTATCTTCTAATTTGACATTGTGACTCTGACATCAAGAAACCCATTATATTATTTGTGAACAGCACAGAGTAAAATCTTCAATCACATAATGCTGGCAGATCAAAGTCTTCACCGTCGACATTAAATCATAGGTAGAATCAACAGCATACACCACAACATGATCTGCCATCACATTATCAAAAGGCAAATATGAGTCTGACATTAGCAGTTGGATGCATGTTATATATGGCTAATGTCCATTTCGACACAATCAAATTGGTATATGCTTCCATTTTTCTGAGAGAAAAAACCCCCCACTTCAATAAATTACATAAAGAGTCCCTAGAAGGAACTGATGCTCTACTGGCCAAAAAGAATTTCTAGGAAATCAAGATAAGACTATTTCTTCCTTTTAACAATGTCTACCATTTTGAATGATGAAAACACATGGTTTTACATCATTTCATTCATGCAGCCAGATGGTGGCCAGGTAAACAACTGCTTAGAAATACTTTGTCAAGATCAGTGAATATCATATGATTATTCATTCATCTTATATTTTTGTAATCATGGACATTGTTCATCTACGTACTTAAACGCTTTTGGTACATCCTCATTGTGACTGATGGTGTTAAAATTTTTATTCTTTTTTTGAAAATACTTACCAGAGTTCTGCATACAAAAAAAATGGTGGTAAATCTAACTATGACAATACTGTAGAAAATATTCAATGAATCCTGTCTATCTGAGTTCTCTGGATTCACCCTAGAGGATATTCAAAAGGTAATCCCAGATTTTATCCACATCAAAGAAAATCAAGACAGTATCCCTATCCATGTCAGGAACAACTCATCACTGAAGCAGATGAATGAACCTAGGATTAATTTCCAATTCTACAAATCCTTATAGCACATGTCCAAAATCACTACTTCATATGAAAATAAAGTTAAATGTACTGTACTCCCATCAACAAATACCATTTCATTTCAGGGCAGTGTATGCTTGGCTTGGACTTATAATGGATTTCTTGAAGTGTGTTAAGAAATAAACAACAGATCTAACACCAGCACTGTATCACCAGAGCCATCCTCAACTTGGCCCATAACCTCCAATCTTATCTGTGCCTGTCAAGCAAAGCTATAAAAACAACCTTCCTTGCTCAAGTAGACACAAGCTACTCAGAACCTAATTTCTTAACATCTCCCTTCCCCTAGCCCTGGTAGACCCAGATACACTTCATCAAATTGTAGAAGACAATACCACTAATCAAGATAATGAAAATCCAAGTACAGGCAGGCACAAGCCACATAGTGCCTAAATATATAACACCTCTGTCACTTTCTCTCTTCAAACCCAGGCAGACACAGATATACTTCATCAAAGTGAAGAAGACAATGAAACTTTCATGATGGGACTTCTTTTTAACACAGTGCAAGTCACAGTTCACAGTGCCATGGAAAATTATGTTCTAAGTGATTTGATAGTTATGATCAGGGATCCTAATCTATATGTGCATGTGCATGTGTATGTATGTATATGTGTATATTTATACATATATAGTTTCAAGGCAATCCTGAAAATAGTTTAGGAGGAAGAAGTGATAACAAACTTGTGCTAATGGACGGATGGACATCGGATGACAGATCAACACCATTTTCATTTAGAACCAAGTAGACATGATAAGGAGTCTTTTAGTTAAAACCTGATGTTGATTTG
Source organism: Margaritifera margaritifera (assembly GCA_029931535.1). Taxonomy (NCBI): domain Eukaryota; kingdom Metazoa; phylum Mollusca; class Bivalvia; order Unionida; family Margaritiferidae; genus Margaritifera; species Margaritifera margaritifera. The sequence goes on from JAQPZY010001656.1 coordinate 5,939,893, forward strand.
CCAATCCATTCAGAAGGAGTATTGATAACAAGATTTTCAAGATGACTGCCATGGTGGCAATATTGGACGTCCCATTCTCATTTAGGACCAACTAGACATCATAAGAAGTCCTTTAGTGAAAACCCCATGTTAATATAACTTTCTGTTCACGAGGAGTAGCGATGATAAGATTTTCAAGATGGCTGCCATGGTGGCCATATTAGACTTCAGATTGGCACCATTTTCATTTAGGACCAAGTAGACATCATAAGAAGTCTATCAGTGAAATTCCCATGTTGATATGACCATCCATACAGTAGAAGTAGCGATAGCAAGATTTTCAAGAGGGATGCCATGGCAGCCATATTAGATGTCATATCAGCACCATTTTCATTTAGGACCAACTAGGCATCATAGGAAGTCTTTTAATGAAAACCCCATGTTGATATGACCATCCAGTTAGGAGTAGCGATAACAAGCTTTTCTAGATGGCCACTGTGGTGGCCATACTAGATGTCTGAGCAGCACCATTTTCATTTAGGATCAACTAGACCATGGGATGAACGTGTGTGTAAAGTTTCATGGCAATACTCCAAGTAGTTTAGGAGTAGTGATAACAAACTTGTGCTAATGGACAGACGGACGATGGACAACAGACCATCCCATAAGCTCTTCTGGTCTATGACCAGTAGGGCAAAAACTTGAACCAAAACCTCAACATAAAGCTTTCTATGACAGTGACCTTGGCACCAAAGTCAGAGGAGGAAAGCAAGTGTGCAAGTCAAAGAATGATTAGTCTTTGCTTCATTAATTCAACCCAGAATGACTTGTCTTTGCTTCATTACAATTCAACCCAGAATAACTTCTTTTCACTTCATTACAATTCATCCAAGTATGAACAGATAACATCAAGATGTAGGAAATATAAGCAAATGAAAAACTTTGACCAAAACCTTAACAAAACTGTTGCTAATTAAGCCTTCAGAAAAGTGACTTCTATGTTGCATTCTTCCATTAATGTAGGCTCTACAAAAATTATGTTTTCTTCATAAATACATACTGATGGTCGAGAAAATCAAGAACATTTTGATGGTTTCACATTCACTGGTCCAATTTAAAACTCTATGGTTAGGCAGTGTTGCACCTTGATACAGGATCATGGGTTCCTGCAATTTTATGTTCCCCAAATCCTAACAACTGTGTGCCAGAAGGGTGTGCTTTTTCATCGTCATGTCTCTTTATAAACTTTAGTTTTCTGCCAAGTTTCAGTTTGAAGTGACTGATGGCTGATAGTGTACTTTTCATAGTTGATTTAATGACAAAAGAGACTAAAGGCTGAAAACTTGCATAAATGTATAATCAGAAAATTATTTGTTTGAGAAAAAAAAATTAGAGAAGAAAAAAAGAGGAATTGCTTTGTAAAACACTGATAGATAACAGGTAGAGATTATAGTTAAATGAGAGCAAGATCCAATATGCTAAATTCCAGAGTGCAGCCATTTTCAGGTAAACAAGATGTTCTAATATGTCAGTGTCTTTATGGGTTACTTAAGCACTTGACAAAACTTTCATTTTACAACAATAAAAGTGTGCACCATCCACAGAAAAAAATAGCAGTGCAGACAACAAAGTTTTGATGGCAAAACCATAAAAAACAAACAAGATTATCTCAATTTTTACAACTATCAGTGCCTCGAGTATTTTCTAGCATCTTCTTTTGTTCCTTTGAAATCTTGTGTTCCTTAAATTTGAAGAACATGGAGATACAGTATCCCCTGTCTTTGGGATCCTACTTGCAACACTGTTTGAGGGATGACCTCTAGATCTTACATATTTTATTTCCAGGAATTTGCTATAATTTTATTAATTATTATTTTTTTCTCCATCCTTTAACATTTGTCTTACTTGATACAAATGATATTTAAACATTTAGTTAGCTAAATTTGATGCAAGATCACCTACCTTTGTCGTTGTCATCAGAAGAGCTGTCAGGCTGTGACTTCCCTGGAGCTTTCACATTGGGGAAGGGACTCGGGGAGGGACTGTAATCAGAGTTGGTGGGGGAGTTATCTCGAGTCCCTGAGTGATGGGAGGGGTGACAGAACATGTAGAATAATGAAGGGGTACCTTGGGGACCAGCAAAGTATGGGGGCGGGGGATATGGGAAATGATGCCAAGTCATTGGCATTGTGGAGTTGATTGTTCCATTTGATGGTGTAGGGTCCACAAGACCATTTGGCAGTGTAAGTATCTTGTCCCTGAAAAGAAACATGAATCATCAGTGACTGGCTTGTTCAACAGAAATAATTTGCATGGTTCAGGCTGAAATGATCTCATAAGAAACACAGTGATTAATTCCCTGTGGCTATTCACTATATTTTGTACTGCCAATATTGAACAAATACTCCCTTTCTGTAAATAATGCACTTTTTAAAATGTTCCCCTTACTGTGAATGATAAATATTTCAGCTTCCTGCAACAAACTAATGAGTTTGGTTTGGTGTTTTATGGCACAGCAACACAAGTAGGTTACACAGTGCAGAGGCAAGTGGAGTAAAGTGCCTAGCCCAAGGTTTGGTTTGGTTTGGTTTTATGGGTTTAATGCCATTTTTCAGCACATGATAGGTTATACATGGCGGCCAGTATATCTGGTGGAGGAAGAACCTAGGAAAAAAGCCTGAAGAACCGCCGACCCACGGGAAGCTACTGGCAAGCTTTCTCACATAACCACATTGTCCGAGCCCAAGGCTCGAACCCACGTGGACAGAGGTGAGATGGCAATGATCGGTAAAGGCAAGCGCCTTAGACCACTCAGCCACCCAGGACCCCTCCCAGCCCAAGGACACACCATGGTAGTCAACCCAGGTGGATCATAGGACACAAACCTGCACCGTTTCTGCCTCGAGTCCAGCATGCTAACCATTTAGCATCCATTGTTCCTACCTCCATTAGTAACCTCTTCCTACATGTAGGAAAGTGCATCACCAAGTCCATAAGGGTTAAACTAATGAGTCATTTTGATAATATACATGTGATAGGAAAAAGAATCAAAATTTCATTTGGATAGTATCTTTCAAAAAATGAAAAAAAGGCAACAATCAAGAAGTTGACACACACACACACAGGTTTTATCAAAGAATGTCTATAAATGTACTATTTCAATCCTTACTTCGGTGGTGGTGGCTCCATCACAGGTCTTGATTTCCCTGGAAATTCTCTGTAAGTTTGACTTCCCCCTTTGTCTGCTGACTCCTCTTCAGCATTTGCCAATAAAAGCTGTGAAAGGAAAGACCTGTTAATGTAACTTAAAGAAAAGTTGTCTCCCTTATCAGTGTTGAAATGGAATATAAATATGATAACTTGGAAGTTAGTGAAAGCCATTATGAGGAAATTACAGACAAGATGATAACAATATGCTAAAATAAGATGAACACTCGAGCTAAACTTGCCTTTTATAATCAGATGAAACTTTCTTCATATGTTAAAAGCATTGTCTATTCAAATGCCATGAAAATTAAAACTACAGGTGCAAATCAATATTCAGTCAAGAGGTCTCATTCACATTGCTTCCTCTGACCTTATTGTTTTTTTAACCATGGAAATTATCAGCTGAGTAATGGCCCATATGTATTTACATATTTTCATCTTGCAGTTGTCAACATCTAGTCACTAAAATATAACATCATACATTAAGAAGGAACTATTCAATATTTGTCATGATTTTTGTTGAATATGTGCATGATTCTTGTGTTTAATGCTACACACAATGCATCTCAAAAATAGGTGACTCAAAAAAAGGTTACTCAACATTTGTCACTCTTTTGTTCACTTTTCAGGTGAACTTTTAGGTTAACAGGTTAGTCACTTTTTTGTTCACTTTTCCAACATATCCTAATGAAAATCTGTCCACTCTTTAGTCTCAAAACCCTTAATAAAATAATATATGGGTATCATTTTTGAAGTTAGGCAAGTACTGTCATCTTTTTCTCTAGTGCATGACAAAGTGACTTTTTCAAAGTTTTTGAGGTGGAATTCCCTAGTTCAATTTCTCTGTTAATATTTTTTTTGGTAACTTTACACTTCGATGTAGACATAAGAAGTATTTTTTCTACCAAGTCAACAGCTCTTTTGCTTTGTTGAACAAAGGTGTAAGACATGATGTGCAATTAAGGATACATAATGCAAAACCAGCTCCCTCATAGATAAACATTCACTGTCTCTTTAACCTATGTGCAAAAGTGGAAAAGGTATATCCATGATGATTAGTTTAAATATGGACATTCCAATCCTACTTCCAATGACAGTCATATTAACTATTATGCTTCGGTGAGCCTGACATGAGCTAGGTGTGCTTTGATTCATTTTAACTGAAGAAACAATTTAGTCTGGTTTGTATTTTACCAACTATGTCCCAAACATGCATGATGAAAAAAAAGTAAACAGCCAAGTTGATAGACTGGTGTGCCAATGTTGCAGTAGTAACCATATCCCCATACCCCAACAAACAAAAACAAGAGTCCCTCAAAGGGGCACTGGGCAAAAAGAATTTCCAGGGATTCAAGACCATTTCTTCCTTTCAACTGCCTAGTGCTGAAACCATCTCTGATATTTTTCAGCGATAACACAATTTTCAAATTAGCTGCTGTGGTGGACATATTGGATTTCAGATTGGCACCATTTTCATTTACAATTTAGCAGGCATCATTAGAAGTCTTTTGATGAAAACCCCATATGAATATGACCATCCATTCTTGGGGAGTAGTGTCAGCAAGATTTTCAAGATAGCTATCATGGCAGCCATATTGGATGTATGATTGGCACGATTTTCATTTAAGATGAATTGGGTATCATAAAAACCCCATGTTGATATAAGCACCTTTTTTTGTGAGGAGCAGAGATCCATGGTGGCTATATTAAAGGTCGGTTTGCATCATTTTCCTTTAGAACCAACCAGACACCATAAGAACTCTTCTGATGAAAACCCGGTCAAAATGACTTTCCATTTAAGAAGAATAGCAAGAACAAGATTTTCAAGACAGCCACCATGGTGGCCATACTGGATGTCAGATCAGCACGATTTTAACTTAGGACCAACACAACTTTATAAGAAGTCTTTGGTGAAAACCCATGGTGATATGAAGTTTTGTCTTGTTGGAGTAACAATAACAGGATTTTCAAGAAGGCTGCCATATTGGATATCAGATTTGAACCATGTGCATTTAGGATCAACTAGACATCATAAGAAATCTTCTGGTGACAACACAATGTCGACATGACTAGCCAGCTAGGAGATTTAGCAATAACAAGACTGTCTAGATGGCCATTGTGGTGGCCATTTTGGAGGTTAGATTGATAGATAACACGATTTTCAAATTAGCCGCTGTGGTGGACATATTGGATGTCAGATTGGCACCATTTTTATTTATGACCAAGCAGACATCATAAGAAGTCTTTCAGTGAAAACTCCATGCTGATATGAATATTCATTCAGGAGAAGTAGTGATAACAAGATTTTCAAGATGACCAATGTGACCACACTGGATGTCTGAGCAGCACCATTTTCATTTAGGATCAACTAGACATCATACAAAGTCTTTTAGCAAAACCCCCATGTTGATATGATCATCCATTCAGGAGTTGTGATACAATATTTTCAAGATCACTGCCTTGATGGCTATATTGGATGTACAAGCAGCACCATTTTCCATTATAATAAGTCTTCTGGTGTTACACCATGTCAGGAGCAGTAGTGATAACAAGATTTTAAAAGATGGCCACCACCAGACATCAGAATGGCACCATTTCAATTAGGACCAACTAGACAAATTCTAAGTCTTCTGGTGAAAACCCTTTATCAATATGAGTTTCTGTTCTTCTGGAGTAGCAATAAGAAGATTTTCAAGGTGGCTGCTGTGGTAGCCATATTGGATGTCCAAGTGGCACTTTTTTCATTGAAGACCAACTAGACCAGGGGATGAATATGTGTTTACAGTTTTATGGGAATCCTCCAAGTAGTTTAGGAGGAGAAGCGATAACAAACTTGGGTTAATGGATGGATGACAGACCAGACCATAAATTCTTCTGGTCAATGACCATTAGAGCTAAAAATTCTCCAATTTACACTGATCTAAAAAGTGGCAGCAACAGCCACAAATATAAGAAAAATCTGCCAATCAGCAGAAAATTTTCAGCCCTGTTCTCTGGAATACTGTATTCATTTGTCACTATTTCCTAATGTTATTCAAAAACCTTAGCTATGTTTTGATGGACTACTATTATAGCTTTCATGCAATGTGACCCCAAGCTGCAGGATTTGTTTTTTTAAATTATCAACTTAGTAAGCAAGTATATACAGGAATTTTTGCTAGATAATAGAGGGATGCTTATGCTTGCATAAATAGAAGAAGAACTAAGTTTACTCCAACTGAATGTGCCAGATTCCAACCTTACCTGTTCTTGAAAGACTGATGTCTCTGGGATTTTCTGGGCAAGTGGAAGTTTGTGTTGGTGGGAGAGAAGTTCACTTTCTTGACTTTGGGTGGCAGGGGACCCTGACCGGCTATTGGTGGGAGATGAAATCGGAGACTGTCCAAGGGGGTGGACACCAGGTAAAAGCCTGCTAGTAAGAAAAATTGTTTTTGTTAAGTTTAGTCAAGTGTAATTAATTCAACTACATTTATCCAACCCCTGTTATAATATAACACCATGCATTGAAACAAAATTATTAAGGGCCATTCAAAATTAAACCAAAGCAACTACAATGGCTCACCACTGCTAATTCCCCCACTTTTTACTGCATATTCCATATTCCTCAATTCTTGCCCCACCCCCTCCACAAAGGTACTCACTGCCAAACACATACAGTGACCCAAGGGTCATGATGCACCTTCCAGCTACGATTGCATATACAAGTAGGTCAGAAAAAATATTTGATGATGTCACTGTAATTAAAGTTTTGTACATCTGACCTTTGACCTCCCCTATCAGGAACCCCAGGGATTGGGAGCCAAAGATTACACCCTTTTAACAGATGGTTTTCGCAAAGGTGACATACCTCCAAAGTTTCATAAATTTCCATCCAGCAGTTTGTGAGATGTAGTAACAGGCAGACAGATAGACTGATGGTATCACAATATCCCCAACTAAAGCATGTTTATTTGAAGGCCACATTTATCTGACATTTTTCAAGGCAACAATTTGCATCAGATTAATGAAACTAGTCTGTATATGGCATAGATCTAATGCTAGTATGTATATGGCGCAGATCTAATGCTAGTCTGTATATGGCACAGATCTAATGCTAGTCTGTACATGGCACAGATCTAACGCTAGTCTGTACATGGCACAGATCTAATGCTAGTCTGTACATGGCACAGATCTAACGCTAGTCTGTACATGGCACAGATCTAATGCTAGTCTGTACATGGCACAGATCTAATGCTAGTCTGTACATGGCACAGATCTAATGCTAGTCTGTACATGGCACAGATCTAACGCTAGTCTGTACATGGCACAGATCTAACGCTAGTCTGTACATGGCACAGATCTAATGCTAGTCTGTACATGGGAAAGATCTAATGCTAGTCTGTACATGGCACAGATCTAATGCTAGTCTGTATATGGCACAGATCTAATGCTAGTCTGTACATGGCACAGATCTAATGCTAGTCTGTACATGGCACAGATCTAATGCTAGTCTGTATATGGCACAGATCTAATACTAGTCTGTATATGGCATAGATCTAATGCTAGTCTGTATATAACACAGATCTCTTACTGGTCTGTATATGGCACAGATCTAATACTAGTCTGTATATGGCACAGATCTAATACTAATCTGTATATGGCACAGACCTAATGCTAGTATGTATATAACACAGATCTAATGCCAGTCTGTATATGGCACAGATCTAATGCTAGTCTGTATATAACAGACCTAATGCTAGTATGTATATAACACAGATCTAATACTAGTCTGTATATGGCACAGACCTAATGCTAGTCTGTATACAACAGATCTGATAATAGTCTGTACATGGCACAGATCTAACGCCAATCTGTACATGGCACAGATCTAATGCTAGTCTGTATATGGCACAGATCTAATGCTAGTCTGTACATGGCACAGATCTAATGCTAGTCTGTACATGGCACAGATCTAATGCTAGTCTGTACATGGCAGAGATCTAATGCTAGTCTGTATATGGCACAGATCTAATGCTAGTCTGTACATGGCACAGATCTAATGCTAGTCTGTATATGGCACAGATCTAATACTAGTCTGTATATGGCATAGATCTAATGCTAGTCTGTATATAACACAGATCTCTTACTGGTCTGTATATGGCACAGATCTAATACTAGTCTGTATATGGCACAGATCTAATACTAGTCTGTATATGGCACAGACCTAATGCTAGTATGTATATAACACAGATCTAATGCCAGTCTGTATATGGCACAGATCTAATGCTAGTCTGTATATAACAGACCTAATGCTAGTATGTATATAACACAGATCTAATACTAGTCTGTATATGGCACAGACCTAATGCTAGTCTGTATACAACAGATGTGATAATAGTCTGTATATGGCACAGATCTAATGCTAGTCTGTATATGGCACAGATCTAATAAAAGCAAAATGCAGATAAGACTTCTGCATAATGCTATGTCTTGCCTGCTCTGCTGAAGCATATTTCAAATACCCAGCAAAGTCACTGGGGCATGACAATTAGGTTACTGTTAGCTTTTGCCTGTGATGAGCAGTACCCTCCATGATGAATACACCCTTGACTATACATGCTGCCTCTCAAATCCAGCAACCCCAGAAAGATGAATAGTTTTGTCTTTCCCAACTATACAACATAAAGACAAAGGGAAACAACTCTTCCAAATTGCGTCCCTTTCTTGCTAGGTGGCTACCTGTATACTGGAATTTAACCACATTAAGCTTGAGTGAAACATCAACCAGGATGCTCTCATTGTGGGGAGGTGTGTGTGTGTGTGTTTCGGGGGGGTGGGGGGTGGGGGGAAGGGGGACTTAATAGTAATGTGATCGGGTAAGTATTCTCAGAGATTCATTTTACAAAGAAATTCACTTTCTATGTTCCCCAATCATATTAATGTCAGGAGTATATGTAATACGACAAGGAAATGCTGAGCATCCAAGCTCAAAGGTATTGTGTCTGGAGTCTAGGGATGAAACGATAAATCGATATATATATAATTTTTCCATATCAATACCTATATCGATACATGAGGTGAAGAATCAATACACCCACTCGCCTTCTACAAATTAACACAAGGTGACTAACTCACATGGTTCAAAATCTGCCCCCCCCCCCAATTCCATGCTAATTATTTTATCCCCTCAGCATACTCAGCCACTGATAACATATATCAGTGTAAAGAAGACATTCCAGATTTGTTCTCCATATGTGATCTAAGTACTTTACTGATAATTTAATAACCACTTTTACACGAAGTTTATCTGTTGCTTTATATCTTGTCTACTTGTATCGAATTTGAAGGCTACACTTCTGGTCTGTCATGCAGTGAAATATGTTTGATTCAATTCTGATTGGTGGTAATTGTTCAAGTCCAGGGTAAAACAATAACCACCAATTAAAACTAAATGTAGCTTGTTCATTGTATGACACACTGGATGTATTGTTATCCAAACTCAATCCAAAAAGATACAAAGCAAAATAGACTTTGCGCAATAGTGGCTTTTAAATGATCTGTAAAGTACTTAAATTGCACATGGGGAACAAGTTTGGAATGTCTCCTTTTACGCTGATATATATTATCAGCGACTGAACATGCTGACTGTATTAAAAAAGAACAAATTAGCACAGAACTGGCAAGGGGGCAGATTCCAAACCATACGAGTTATGAGTAATAGCCACCTTGTTAATTTGTAGAAGGGGAGTGGGTGTTGTCAATAATTTCCTTTTGCACTGACAAAAACGAGTACCTGTGGCTGCAGCAGTTGTTTTGCATCTGCTGGAAGTCCAGTGTGAAGGATCTGGTTGTTAGCAATCTCCACTCCCACATTCTGACTTGTTTTAAATAAGATTTTCCTTGAACGAGGAAATTGCACTATTTCTTCTGTTTTGAAGATAACACCGTAATGCCTTCCAACTTTAAATTAAGACATGAAATTGGTAATAAGATGTTTTTAAAGCATTCATGAAGTGCAAAATAAATGGTGTAGTGACCAAGATGAGTCCTGCACCTGATCAAATGGAGCAGCCTGAAATGACCTAAAAAGGTAAATTAAAGTCACTGATAACTAACAGGTATTCTGTTTGAAAGTTGTTTTTTTACCTTGTCAAGGATGAGAATGGCATATTAACAGATGATAAGTCTTTGTCTTTCTGTAATTCGCATACTGGAAATATAACCAATATGTCAATACATATTAAATGGCACCACCATTGACAGACCTTCTAAAGATGAAAAGACTATCAAGTTGATATGTGAATCTATAATGTATCATATTGTAGGCTGTGTATCGTGAATTGTATCAATACACAGCAGAAGTGTATCATTTCACCCCTACTGGAGTCCCTATATGAAGGATAGACCACTCCCATAACAAGACAGCAAAACTGATGGTCACATAATACATGATGTCAATATATGGATAATGAGAAACAAACATTTTCTTACCCCCCCACCCCCCACCCCAAAAAAAAATCCAGGAGAATTCAATGAAAGCACTAAACCCATGCCCATAAGGAGGTTGTGCTTATGTTAACTGGGTCTGGGAGTTGTCTGACCATCATCACCAAACCCACCAGATTCAATTCTTGTCTCTGCAATGCTATGTCTCGGAGACTGAAACTTGAGAAGCCTGACTGGGCATGCCAGCCAATGACTTCTATAATGTATCAGATCAAAAGGCTGCATTCAAATGCTAGGCTCACAGAGATCTCTTAAATTTCATGTGCTGAAATTTTCATGAGACATACATGGTCTTGTGAGACTTCAAAGTATGCTGAGCGTATGACAAGCTTCAACCAAAGCGTTAAGGCTTGAGAGGTTATATCTTCTGGCCTGCACCAGTAGAAGCCGGCATTTTCAGGTACCACAAATTTTCTCTGTGCGTTTCAAGTAGTGCTTATGAGAATGGACCAGGTCTTGCATCACTCCCTCTCTTGACATATCGAGGAGTGCACAGATGACCACTTTCTGGTTGCCTGCAGACAGTTACCAGCTCTTGCTATGAAACCTGGTTGTGTCCTTAGAACCATGGAACTATCCAATCTGAGATAATTCAGGTCCATTGAAAAGGCAAGCAAATTGCTCACCATGCATGTCAAAGCTGTGGCCATCACAAAACATGTTTTATAAGATGGCAGCTTCAGTGTGGTTTGACTAACGGCTAGAACTTATCTGAGTTGAGCCATGTCAAAACCCATGAAAGATTCCACTTAGGAAACAAGGTGAGTGATCTGGGCTTATTCTGGTCAAAGTCATCAGTAAGTCTGGTACAGGTAGGTCCTTGTCATGACCTATATTCCCTCTACCATGTGTCAGAAATCATGAAGCAGTAGCCCCTGATAGTATTAGGAGCTAACTTTTTCTCCTCAAAAAAGCCAGAGAAAAGTTAGCCAACTGAGACATTGAGGCATTCAAAGGGACAATGCTGTTGTCTCTGCACCAGTCCCTGAAAATGTGCCACTTTCCCTTGTAAGCCTTTAAAGAGCAGGGCCATCAAGCTTATCAGATTATCTCCATGATTGAAGGTTCAAATTCTTTCTACACAAGGCTCTCCTTACAAAGGTCAGACATGAAGGAGAAGCTTGTGTTGGCAGGGATGAAACACCTATGACCTGGGTTGTTTGATCAGGGTGGGCCTTGATAAGATTTTCTGGGGATGTCCATCACTACGTCGAGTCGACTGTTCAAAAACAGGACTTGCCCCATCTGAGGAAGACCATAAGAACCACTTGCAGATCTGGCCCTTTATCTTTTGAATTACTTCCAGGATCAGAACAGTTGGAAGAAAGGCATAGCCACAAAACCCATCATCCCATCTGGCTGCCAGAACATCCATGGATCCAGGATTGGAGAGACAAATGTGGGCAGTTTGTAGTTCCACCTTGTCGCAAAGAAATCTATCATTGGATGCTCCTGACATGTGCAGATCAATAGACCACTCACCTTGAAGAGTTTGGCCCCTGATTAACAATGAAATGGCCAGAACATGTGCTGCAAGTACCAGGGTGATTTTGCCCCCCCCCCCCCTATTTAAGCCCCCTGAAGGAGGTAGGTAGGTGACCACCAGTGATCTGGAATTGTCCAACATTGAAAGGATTACTTTTCTGTAATGCTGATCATTCCAGAATGAAAGGTATTAATTATAGCCTTGATTTTTAATAGGCTGATATGAAGTGATATCTCTGTGGTGAAGTGGGGCCACATATGAGCCCCACAACTGTACAATCTGGCATACACACAAACTGTGATATCCTGTTGGGGCTTCTCCAGAGGAATTCCTGCTATAAGCTATTGACTCTCTTGCCACTGACACAGGAATTGTTTTATCTTGGTCAAGATCATGACACAATAATCTAAATGAGTGTAAAAAGGGGCACCACTGAGCCTGCAGTGCCCTCTGCAGAAGGTGCATGAAAAGGCAGCCGATAAGAATCAAGTCTACAACTGCATGTATGAAACCAAGGAGTTGCAAAAACTCTCACAAAAATCCACCCTATGCTGGAAACAGACTCTGTGAACTCAATAATCCATACATTTTCCATGGGCGGGAGATGAACAAGGCTGAGATCGGTAAAAAATTCCATACCCAGATGGACAAAGTGTCATAAAGGTATAAGATCTGACTTCTCCCAGTTTACTAGAAAGCCCATGTGGGTGAAAAGTAAGAAAAGGTTGGTCATCTCCTTCAATAAAATTGAACTTACGATGTGTTTTTGAAGGATGTCATCCAAGTATGCTGCAGTCACTGTCTACAAGGAAGACCTGAACACGGTAATGATGCAGTCAATCGTTTTTGTACATACCCATTAGTTGATATTGAGGCCTAATGGTTGAGCAAATTGGTAAACTACTTCTTGGAAAGGCAATCAAAGGAACTTGTGCAAAATCAGGTGGATAGGAATATCAAAGTACTGTAGTATCCAAATTTTTTGTGGGGGACCAATTTTCATGGTTTTCGTTGTTGCCCTGTACCACGAATTTAAATACTCAACAAAAATTAGCCACATATGATGATGACCCCACCCCCGCCCATTTTATTCCTGTGTTTCGTTCCTAGAGATTAACAAAGCTACTAGTATTTGATAAATAAAATATTAGCTTTTACATGTGTTTATTTTATTTTAACTTTTGGAAAAAGTATTATAAAGGATTTTATATTGTTTCAATACACATATATCGATAATGTATCCGATAGCTGTAATTTCCACTCAATGCCTTCAATCGATATGAGATAAGTATAGAAAGAAACAAGAAAAAGCATAAGGTATTCAAACACTAGTAATACTAAAAATGAAAGAAAGAATAATAAAAAATATCAGTATATGAAAATTAAATTTAATACTTGTTCAAATCAATCCTTCATTCGAGTACAACTGTTGTTGAAAAATTTAAATCCTCCTGAAAGCACATTTCACTTTATCCATACATTTTTAATCCAAAAGAAGAACAAGCCTGTACAATACTAGAACTATTGCTTGAAGCACTATTATTTATGAAACACTATGCATATACAGTAATTTCAGCAGAGTATGAAAGCTCAAACTTCACTGATTTTCGGACAAAGCCACTGTATCTACATTGTGTCAATCAAGTCCCATGGTACTCACAAATGCTTGTCAGGTAAATAATTCCCAAATTGCAGAATTAAACAAGTCCAGCTTTCTCAAAACCACTGATAATTAGGTTCAATCTTTCACTCATTGTGAGCTGCAATTATCCATTCAGTGTGAATTGACTTCATTAACGATGTTGCAAGGTTCACTAATACAGTGCACTGATCGTCACCAGTAACATTTTCCCTTCCAGTGATTGCCTCCATGACCTGTTTAGTATAACAGTTGTGGAAGTGTGAACTGAATTCTTCTTTTTACTCTTTATTTACTGTCAAGTCTAGTGGTTTTAGTTGGTATGTACATGAGGCAGGCACAGACAAAGGAGTGATTCCACTGTCTTTCAATTTAATTAGCATCTTCACACTTTGGTGGGCTCTAAACACATCAAATATCGCCACTGCCTGCTGATTGCATTGAGCAAGGGTCACCCGGTCATGTGATTTGTTCACTTTATGGACAGTGGTTTAGGTAAGAGATTATACAGATGTACTTTAATAACCGATTGGCTTATTGTTGACTGCGTTGAGCAATCAGACAAAAACACAGTGTACGAGATTGATTTTGACAGGTGTTTTATTTGTGTTCATAGAGGTGGTAGTATTGTTTTAGTGTTGTTGGCTGCATCGGCTTCCGTTGATGTTATTCACTTGGACAAAAACACGGTGTAAGTATTGAACTTCTCAGATCTTTGATTGTGCTCATACATGTGGTAGTATTGTTTCAAACATTCAAGTGACTGCCGTTTGCGTCGGTATAGTTTTATTCTTTTGTATTCCTTATTTTGGGTATTTGTAGAGGTTGAACCACAAAATTAAATACTTACTAATATACAAATTTTGACAGGCAAAACCACGAATTTAAGTACCCACAAAAATGTCTTTTTTTTATACAAAACTACAAAAATTGAGCCCCACGAAAATAAATGATACTACAGTAAACATTGGTCACATCGAAACTAATTGCAAACTCATCCCTTTTAATGGAAGGCCTTACCAAGCATGATATTTCCATCTTGAATTTTGGTGCAGTAATGTATTTGTTGAGCCAGCTGAGGTTATCCAAGTTTGCTGTTGGCTTTTGGTGCCAGAAGTAAAACACTGATCTCCTGGAGTAAAATTTCCACATTCCTGGAAAAGGCCATGATCTCTGGAAGGGGATCACAAGCAGGTAAAGGGTTGGATAAACAGAATCCTAAGCCAACTTGAATCAACTGTTCACTTTCTGGAAAAAGGTCTATCCAAGTCTGCCATAAATGTAAAAGTTTGACTCCTACATATTCTCGGTGGAAGGTCCAGATGAAAAGTCTTTGGCAATTGTTGGGTAGGAAGGAGAAACTTTTCCCCTTTATGAAATTGCTGAGAGTAAGCAGGATTCAGCTGTCTATCCGTCTGCCTACAATCATCTCTCCATTGTGACAGAGTATGATGCAAACAAAAAGTCATCAGAGAAGGTAAGGAAAGCTGGAGGGGCAGCTCTTGTGCTGCCTGCTTCCTTCCAGCCTCTGTATGGCCACTGAACAGCAGTGACAAACAAATGTGTAGGTCCAAAGAGTGATGTGCCTTTAGGAATTATGAGCAGAAAAAGGCATCTCATCACTTTAAATCAAGATTGCAAGAAGCCATAAAAGCACTGGACATAGATACACTGCCTTATTAATCACTTTGGAGATGTGGGCTGTATACTCCCATGCATGCTCATTGCCTGATTTTTTGGCCAGGCAAAATATCACTAATAATGCCAAGTCAAGCACTGATGACATGGCCACTACATTCAGCACCAATTTGGAAGTTGCATGGAAAACATGACAATCGACATTAATGAATTGCAGGGTTGACTGCTGCAATGTTCTTACAAATACAATGAATATGTGTGAGTGTGTGCATACAAGTGAGATGAACAAACAAGAATCCCTCGAAGGGACTGATGCTTTCCTGCTGAAAAGTATTTTCAGGAATTCAAGATAAAACCATTTCTACCTTTTAACTGCAGAGTATTGAAACCATCTGTGATATTCTTCAGTGATAACAAGATTTTCAAATTAGATGCTGTGGTGGACTTATTAAATGTCAGCTTGGCACCATTTTCATTTAAGACCAACAAGGCATCATAAGAAGTCTTTGGATGGAAACCCCATGTTGATACGACTTTCCATTTTTTTGGAGTAACAAAAACAAGATTTTCAAGATGGATGCCATGATGGCCATATTTGATATCAGATTGGCACCATTTCTATTTAGTACCAATCAGACATTGTAAGAAGTCTTCTGGTAAAAGCACACAGTTGATATGACCAGCCATGTAGCAGAAGTAGTGATCAAGATGGCCACTGTGGCAGTCATATAAGAAGTCGGATCAACACCATTTTCATTTACGACCAACTAGACATCATAAGCAGTATTTCAGTGAAAAATCCATGCTGATATGACCATTCAATCAGAAGAAATAGTGATAACAAGATTTTCAAGATGCCCACTGAGGCAGGCACATTAAATGTCTGAATGGCACCTTTAGGGCCAACTTGACATCATAAGAAGTTGGTAAGTAAAGTCCGCATGTTGATATGACTATCCATTCAGGAGTAGTGATAACAATCTTTTCAAGATATCCACTATCGTGGCCATATTGGACATTAGATTGATACCATTTTCATTTTTGGACAAACCATGCATCATAAGTCTTCTGGTGAAAACCCTATGACAATATTATTTTTCATTTAGGGGGATTAGCAATAACAAGATTTTCAAGATGGCCACTGTGGCAGCCATACTGGATGTCAGATTGGCCCCATTTTCATTTAGGACCAACCACATGTACACACCATAAGAAGTCTTTTAGTGAAAACCACATGTTGATATGACCATCCATTCCAGAGAAGTAGAATAACAAGATTTTACTGGCCATCATATTAGCACCATTTTAATTTAGGACTAACTAGACATCATTCTGGCAATATGACTTTCTCTTCAGAAGGAGTAGCGATAACAAGGTTTTTAAGATGGCCAATGTGGTGGCCAAACATATGACATCAGATTGGTGACATTTCCATTTAGGACCAACTAGACATGTCAAGTCTTTTAGTGAAAACTGCATGTTGATATGACTATCCATTCAGGAGGAGAAGCAATAACAAGATTTTCAAAATGGCCACTGTGGCTGCCATATTGGACATCAGATTGGCCCCATTTTCATTTAGGTCCAATAAGACATGTCTTCTGGTGAAAACCCCATATCAATATGGCTTTACATTCACCAAGGAGTAGCAGATGTTCAAGATGGCTGCTGTGGCAGCCCTAGAGAACATCCGATTGGCCCCATTTTCATTTTGGACCAACTAGACATCATAAGAAGTCTTTCAGTGAAAACCCCATGTTGATATGACCATCCATTCAGAAGGAGTAGCAATAACAAGATATTTTAGATGGCTACTTTGATGGCCATATGGGATGTCTGAGTGGCACCATTTTCATTTAGGACCAACTAGACCATGGAATGAATGCATGTGTAAAGTTCATGGAAATCCTCCATGTAGTTTAGGAGGAGTAGTGATAACAAAAGTTAGCTAACGGATGGATGGAAGACAGATGATGGACAACAGACCATCCTATAAGCTCTTCTGGTCTATGACCAGTAGAACTAACAACTGGTAATAGACTTTCTGAGAAAAACACCTTAGAATTTCCAGGGTCCCAGATGACTGTGGGATGCGATGGATGGAAGAGTGTTTGTCCTGGTTGTTAATGTCTACAGAAGCCTTGACCTTATAGGCCTGGTTCACAGATGGCAGTAATGGGCACTCAGACACCACCAAGATCAGTCAATTTTCTTGAACCGCAACTTTAAAACTAAACTCTCCATTGTTGGAACAAAGTAAGACAACAGATTAGTCTTCCCCACACTCAATGCTAGGGACATCCTCATTAGACACTGCTTCCATGTCGGCATGTAACACACTCAGCAGCATGGAGAAGTAGTGTCATCATCCATGGGTATAACACAGTATTTCTCAATCTGATACGCCAATAACATCGGGCCTGCTAGCTGGACTAACAGTCATGCAACCAACAAGGTATATGTCGGTGGGACAGACGGTTGGAATACTGGCTTTATGGTCAGCTAAAAAGTGAAATATACTGGTCCCCATATGGTTCCGTATAAAATGGGATAGTCAGCAGGTATGCAATATGTCCCATTGAAAGAACTGACCGCTAGTTGCTACTTGGTGTGTATGGTCAGCCTGACGTTTGGACGGCAGGTAGGCAACTGGAATGGCAATGCACTGTGACAACAGCTGGTGAAAAATGCCAGTCAGGTCAGTATCATACCCCAGGTGCCTAGATTACAGGCACTAAGGTCATGTGAGGGGACTTGCACCCACTGGGCTGCCAAAAATTGGAAGAAAGCTCTCTTGTCAATTCCAAGTCTGTATTGGAAAGATGTTCCACTTGGCAAGATAAAAACTCTCCAAAGCTAACAATTGCAAAGTTATCTCCTTAACACGTCTCCTCATCTGAGACTCAAGCAATGCTTGGGATGGGTGCAGCATGGATGCTACCAGATTCTCCGTCTCTTGATGTCTGGACATTATGGTAGTTGCTCAAAGAATCTTAAGAGGAGAAGGTGTTATCCAGTATCCCCCACTACACTAGACATAGATGTATTCAGTATCCCCCACTACACTAGACATAGATGATGTATCCAGTATTCCCCACTACACTAGACAAAGATGATGTATCCAGTATCCCCCACTACACTAGACATAGATGATGTATCCAGTATACCCCACCAAACTAGACATAGATGATGTATTCAGTATCCCCCACTACACTAGACATAGATGATGTATCCGGTATCCCCCACTACACTAGACATTGATGATGTATTCAGTATCCCCCACTACACTAGATATAGATGATGTATCCAGTATCCCCCACTACACTAGACATAGATGATGTATCCAGTATCCCCCACTACACTAGAGATAGATGATGTATCCAGTATCCCCCACTACACTAGACATAGATGATGTATTCAGTATCCTCCACTACACTAGACACAGATGATGTATTCAGCTTGAGATTCGGGATGTCACTATCCATTGACTTCACATTCACCCATCTCTATATCCTTTTGAAACTTTCCCACAGCACTGCGGACCATGTCCCTGTCTGACCATGAACTGCAAATGCTGCAAGGCAATGCTGACGTGCATTTTGTGCTGGCAAGGCACGTGTCATGACATTACTTGTCGACTTTAAATTTTGGCATTTGGTATATTTTGTTATCATTGTATATCAGAAATAACAAAAAAAAAAAAGACAAACAAAAGTCCCTAAAAGGGACAAACACTCTAGTGGATGAAAAGAATTTCCAGGAATTCGAGATACGACCATTTATTCCTTTTAACTGCTAAATGTTGAAACCATTTCTGATATTCTTCAGCAATAACAAGATTTTCAAATTAGCTGCTGTGGTGGACATTCTGGATGTCAGATTGGTCCCATTTTCATTTAGGACAAAGTAGACATCATTAGAAGTCTTTTGGTGAAAACCCCCATGTCATAATGATCATCCATTCAGAAGGAGTAGTGGCAACAAGATTTTCAAGGCAGCCATCAGGGTAGCCATATTGGATGTACAGCTGGCATCATTTTCATTTAGGACCAACTAGGTATCATAAGAAGTCTATTGGTTTAAACTCCATGTTCTGAATGCCATCCATTTAGGGGGAGTAGACAATATAATAATATTTACAAGATATCCACCAATATAACAATATTTACAAGCTAGCCACCATGGTGGCCATAGTGAAGGTTAGTAATTTTCATTTAGTACCAACTAGACACCATAAGAACTCTTCTGAAGAAAACCAAATGTCAAAATGACTTTCCATTTAAGTGGAGTAGTGAAAACAAGATTTTTAAGATGACCACAGCACCATATTAATTTAGGATCAACAAAACGTTATAAGAAGTCTTTTAGCAAAAACACCATGCTGATATGAGCATTCATTCATTCAGAAGTAGTGATAACAAGATTTTCCAGCTAGTCAATGTGTCAGCCATGCTAGACATCAGATTGGAACCATTTTCACTTAGGACTAACTAGACATCATAAGAAGTCTTCTGGTGAAAACAACATGTCAATATGACTTTCCATTCAGGAGGAGTAGTGATAAGATTTTCAAGACCATCCAGTCAGGAGGAGTAGTGATAGCAATAACAAGATTTTCAAGATGGCTGATGTGGCAGCCATATTGGACATCAGATTGGCAACATTTGCATTTAGGACCAACTAGATACCATAAGAAGTATTTTAGTGAAAAACTCATGTTGATACAATCATTCATTCAGGAGAAGTAGCAACAACAAGATTTTCAAGATGGCGAGTGTGGTGGCCATATTGGATGTCAGATCAGCAGCATTTTCATTTAAGACCAACTAGACATCATACGAAGTCTTTTGGTGAAAACCCCACGTTAATATGACTTTTTGTTCAGGAGAAGTGCAATAACAACATTTTCAAGATGGCTGATGTGCCGGCCATATTGGACAAGAGATCTGCACCAGTTTTATTTAGGACCATCCAGGCATCATAAGAAGTCTTTTAGTGAAAAACCCATGTTGATATGAACATCCATGTAGGAGTAGCGACAAACAAAATGTTCAAGATGGCCACTGTGGTGGCCATACTGGATGTCAGATCAGCACCATTTTCATTTAGGACCAACTAGACATCATAAGAAGTCTTTCAGTGGAAACCCTAAGTTGATATAATCATCCATTCAGAAGGAGTAGTAATAACAAGATTTTTTCAAGATTACTTCCATGGCAGCCATACTGCAAGTCAGATCAGCACCACTTTCATTTAGGACCAACTAGACATCATAAGAAGTATTTTAGTGCTGATATGACCATCCATGTAGTAGTAGCGATAGCAAGATTTTCATTTATGTTTGGGCAGATTTTCAATATGTTCGGGCAGCACCATTTTCATTTAGGACCAACTAGATCATGGGATGAATGTGTGTACAACATTTCATAGCAATCCCCTAAGTAATTTAGGAGTAGCGATAACAATCTTGTGCTAACGGACAGAGGGACAACGGATAAAAGACCATCCAATATATTCTTCTGATCTATGACTAGCAGAAAAAAAATGGGAAAAACAACAACCAATAACCACTCATATAAATACAAGTGAGAAAATTCAACCAGAATTTCAAATTAAAAATGTGAATTACCAGGTCAGAAATATGAAATCTGTTAACTGAAAAAAAGTATGACTAAATATCAACAAAAATCCACAAATAAGGTTACAAAACCTTGTGAAATCTTAATTAGCAATACTTTTTGATCAATGGGTAGAATTAAAGATGAGCTTGATGGATATCAATAGGCGAAGTGGTGCAATGTTAATCATACCACTGCCAAAGCTTAAACTGGTAAACATTCAGTATACTGGTAGCAACCTAGCGGTGGAAATTTTGGAAGAGTTTCTTCCCTTTGCTTATATGTTATATAGATGGAAAAACGTTCCTCTTTCTGGAAGGGCATAAACCAAGAAGTAGTGGACTTTATTTCCTAATGTTCATGTGACTGCGGAAACGTGATACATATGTCTTTCCTATGCTCTGTAGGTGAAAAAAAAACAATATGCACCTTTTATAATGTTTTTCTTAAATGCAAAATGTAATGTTGATGCCTTGGCCAACAACAAAAATGCTCTTGGAAAAGTGATACTTATGTCTCACCTATGCTTTGCAGGCAAGACAAAAACAATCACACTCCGTTTCTGGTGTTTTCAGAAGGTTGCTAGTGTATCAATAGCCTCACCCATATCCCTACACCACACCACCCACCCCAATGGCAACGCTGTGCCAAAACAGAGTTGTAATGATTGTAAAACAACTATGTACATCTAAACAGATACTCCACTGGTAAAGACTGTATTTACTCTTGTAAAATATGCACTTAACTACAAACAGCACAGACCCAGACCTGCCCTCACTCAATGTGCCAGTAGATTAGGGTCTATGTTGTTCCCCTCAAATCATTAGAAACATCAAAACAGAAAAGACCTGTTACAACATTCAACAACATCTCCTGAAATTGAAGTTTAAACTAAAGAAATTGGATTGGTTCATTTTAGGGGTAGGCCGATTTCATCTAATAATATTCCTTGATGCTCGACTTCAGTCTGAGTACAAAGAAAAGTCCTGTTGGTGAATTTCAGGTGTGGTCAAATGTTTCAAAGCCATCTTACAATAAAAATTAGTAATTATTCTCTTATACTAATTTAATACCATATTAATTTTAAAAAGGCATGAATAGTTAACTAAACAAGAGTCCCTCGATGGGACTGACACTCTACTGGGAGAATTTGTTTCCAGAAATTTAAGATAAGACCATTTCTTCTGTTTTGAAACCATCTCTGATATTCTTCAGCAATACCGGTAACAAGATTTTCAAATTAGCTGGTGTGGTACACATATTGGTTGTCAGCTTGGCACCATTTTCATTTAGGAGAAAGTACACATCATTAGAAGTTTTTTGATAAAGAAAAAAAACATGTCATAATGATCATCCATTCAGGGGGAGTAGTGACAACAAGATTTTTAAGACAGTCGTGGCAGCCATTTTGGATGTATGACTGGCACCATTTTCATTTAGGACCAACTAGGTATCATAAAAAGTCTGCCCGTGAAAACCTCATGTTGATATAGCCATCCATATGGACAGGAATAGAGATAACAATATTTTCAAGATATGACTTTCCATTCAGGAGGAGTAGCAATAACAAGATTTTCAAGATGGCTGCTGTGGCAGCCATACTGGACATCAGATTGGCACTATTTTCATTTAAGACCAACTGGACATCATAAGAAGTCTTCTGGTGAAAAACCCATATTGATATCACCATTCACGTAGGAGGAGTAGCGATAATAAGATTTTCAAGATGGCCACTATGGTGGTCATATTGGATGTCTGAGCAGCACCATTTTCATTTAGGATCAACTAAACCATGGGATGAATGTGTGTGTAAAGTTTCAAGGCAATCCTCCAACTAGTTTAGGAGTTGTGATAACAAACTTGTGCTAATGGACGACAGATGATGGATGAACAGCAGACCATCTCATAAACTACTGGTCATAAAAAATGTGTAAAATATGTAAAAATGCTGTAATGGCTTGAATCACTTCATCTACATATGCATACAAATAAACCTATCAAATTTCACTTCTCTATGTTGAGTGTTTTTTTCTTAATCATACTAACAAGGTTTCCATCAAAGCACAAAAAGTTAAAAAATGTGCAAAAAATTGCCATAATGGCCCAAGAATCTAATAATCGAATCTATATAAGCTTATGTCTGCTATATTTCACTTGTCTATAGCAAGTAGATTTTCTGAAATCTTGCTAACAAGCTTCTTGGTATGGAAAAATATATAGACAGACAGAACCAAATCAAGATGCAGCAAGGGCATAATAATAGGCTGCATTTTATAGGAAGGTTGAGTGGAAAAAGGATTACAAATAATTAAATAATAATTCTATGTCTGTAAAATGTATATTCCTGAACTTCCCTTTTTAAGTCTGTCTTTCATACAGAGTAAATGTAACTATGGTTATTGGCTGGGGATCTCAATAGTTTCCAAGTTGACACAGGGGCTGAGTCCCTAGGGTAGAGATGGATCCTAGAGTCGATATCAGTTGTATGTATAAATTTGACTTTTTATGCCCGTAAAAATAATGTGGTTTTAAAAATAGTCTGTGCCATGTTACCTGTGTACGACATCATTAACAATACTGTTGCCAACGTGACTCCTTGGTGATAAACTCTCTGGCTTGCCTGCAAACAAAATTCATTAAATATTATTGCAATATTTGAAATACATAGATGAAATAATGCTACCTCAAATTGATGAATAGAATCACAAATTAATTTACTGTTAGTTCTGAGTCTCTTATGACTGCACAAATTTTGATCAGGTCTAGAATGCAGTGACAGACAAGCATGCATCCATGGATTATAAACTAAACAACAGTTTAAGGGTGGACTCAATGTGGGGGTGAGAAAGAAAGATGGAAAACTTGTAAATGCCACCTCTATGTACCATATGACTTCAAGTTCAACATGAGCCCAACTGTGAACTGTGTAGACCCCGATATACCTTCAGAGTCACCAATCTGTTGCACTTGTATATTCAAGCAATTACCCTATTTACTTCAGCTGTAACTTACCCGAGTGGGTAAGATGAGAGTTGTAGATAGTTAGGGACTTGGCAGGATAGCATGTTATCACAGATTCCTCATCTTCTGGAAAGAAACAAATATTTTAAAATTAAAAGATATACATCCACTGTACTATGACTCTAATTAGTTACACTTTTTTTCTTTTTCACAAGTTTATATTAATTTACCTGTCCTTTATTTAAAGAACTGAGAACTCTTTACAAGAATTCTGCAGAATGCTGTGTCTTGCCTGCTCCACTGTGGTTCTATCCAAAAACCTTGCAAAGTCACCAGTGCAAGAATAGTAGATCACTTTGACCTATTTTTTCAATGGTGAATAGTTCCCTCCAAGATGAATATACCCATCAGGTTTAATGACTGTACATATAACTGTGTCAGAGAAACAGCTAAATGCAAAAACTTAAAATTTCTGGAGCATGAAATATAGATCACTATAACCTACTTTTTCCCATGGCGAGTAGTTCCTTCCAAGATGAACACACCCATCAAGTTTCATTACTGTACATACACCAGTGTTAGAGAAAGTGAGCTAAATGCATAAACTTCATGTAATCACTGAAACATAAAAAGTAGGTATTTGAGATTAGATGAGTAAGCAATAATACTAGTTGTCAGAGATGATACAGCCTATAAGCTAACACTATTGGCTCAGAAAAATGACTGTGAGTTCCACTGTTTTCTACATCAAGGCTGTTGGAGTGTCTATTTTTTCTTGAATTTCATGTTTTCTACAAATTACTAATTTGAAAACCCAACAAAAAATTAATCCTCTCTGGAAACAACAGGACCCCTTCCACAATGCATGAACTTAAGTACTGACTAAAATCTCATTCTCTGATAAACTAGGAAAATTTATACCCAAAAGAATACATGAAGTCACAGTATCCATGATTGCTCCAGTCAACCCAGCTGTAAATGTGCATCTGTGTGTTAACCTGCCCAAAACTTGCATATCATCCAGGGGGAAATATATACTCATTTCATGCCATGGAAAGGAAATTTTAAAGTAAATTGTGTTTCTCCGAGAATACTTACCTGATCACATTAACAAGAGGAAACAAACTCTGCTAATTCCAGCATTCCTGAAAAGACTACCAACAAATTTAGTCTTTTCCATCTCCATCAAGTAAACAAAGGGAACTAACTCTTATAGATCACCTTCCCTCATCACTACTAGGTGACTCCCAAAATAATAGATGTTTACCAGTTTAAACTTAAGCAAAATGACAAGGATGCTTACATTGCAAGGATGCTTACATTACAAGGATGCTTACATTGCAAGGATGCTTACATTACAAGGATGCTTACATTGCAAGGATGCTAACATTACAAGGATGCTTACATTGCAAGGATGGTTGGGAGGGCTCAACAGTACATTTCTCCCTCATTATAATGCCAAGCCAGATATAACATGGTATCGCTATAGATCCTGTGAGCAAAATGAAACCGTTGAACTTTAATTGGTCTATAAAATAAATGACAATATGGGTTGAAAGAAAGTACTATGAAGCTTAGTATTATAGTTATATTTGTTTTTGAAAACATAATTATTTGAAAAAGTTAACTACACAAATACCATAAAGCTCAAAAATATAATTTACACAAACTAAAATATTACCATAACTTTTGTTGGCATTTTGTTTATTCCCCTCCTTTTTCAAAAGATTATTATTTGAAAAAAATTAACCGCACAAATACCATGAAGTTACAAATTATAATTTACATAAACCAAAATTATGACTATACATTTGGTTGGCATTTTGTTTATTCCCCTCCTCTCTCCCTTTTTTAAAACATTATTTGAAAAAATTCATTGTACAAATAAAATGAAGTATGAAAATATAATTTACATATACCAAAATTATTACTTTAAGTTGTTGGCATTTTATTTACCCACCCATCCCACGGTTTTAAGCAATAATTCAGTTTTCGCTACACTGCAGTTTGGTACATAAAGCAGTTCTCGCTAGTCTGTTTCAGTATATAATGCAGTTCTTGCAATTCTGTCATTCAGTGCATAATGCATTCTCGCTATTCTGTGGTTTGGTACCTAACATGGTCAGCAGTTGTCTACCCCAGTCACTGCATTATAATGAGGGAGAGCTGTAATGTGATCAAGTACGTATTCTCGGAGAAACACAATTTACTGTAAAATTTCCTTTATTTGTCAAATACATTATCTGATCATATAAACATCAGAAGAATAGGTAAGACAATGAAGACTGATTAACAGCCCAGTCCTCAGGGTCCAGAAATGGGGAGATGAGATTGGTAGTTTACAGTTCCACCATGTCACAAAGAGGTCTATCATCGCACAGTGTCACAGAGTGCAAACTTGATGAAAGATGGGTGGAGAGACCACTCTGTGCATAGCAGTTGGCCTCGCTTTGACAACATATCAGCCAGGATCTTGAGCCTGCCCAGGATATACCCAACTGCACCATTAATTACCATGACACAAAGTTCTGGTAACTATGTTGAGCAGATCTTGCCAAGCACAAGAAGCATTGAGACTGGTCTTCATCTCCAAGAGGTTGATATGAAGGGCCTTTTCCTCAGGCATCCACTTGCTGCTGAGAGTAATGAAAGAGAGCAGTAAGTGCCATCACCCCAACAACAACAACTTGATAAACTGGCATCTATGTAGAACCTTATTTTCATCTGAGGAGCTTCCAGGGGTATTTCTGCCACAAACGACTCCTTGTCTTGCCACTTGCATAGGAAGTGTCAAATTTCAGTTGAGATCATTATCCAATGATCTAAGCTACCGAAGAAAGAACACAACTGGACCAAGAGTGCCATCTGCAAAGAGCGGCTGAGACTGAGCAACTCTGCGAACATACTGCTAAGGCTAAGGAGTTGAAAAAATCTTACCAAAACACATTTCTTGACAGAAATATACTCTGGCAGTTCCATGATCTGAGCAATGTACTCAAAGGTGTGTGTGTGTGCATGCGTGCATGTGTGTGTGTGTGTTGGCATTTAATGTCCCCCAGCAAAATAATGGCTATATAGTGCCACATTAAAAGTTCTAAAAATGTAGAAATGAAGAAACGCACAAAAACTTTAGGAAGATAAAGCCTACCAAATAAATGTAAACATCAAAGATGAAATAAAAAAGGCAAAAATGTTAAAATTCTATAAAGTGTACCTTAAATAAAATATATGGTCAAAATTCATTATATAAACCACATTCCCTCAATAAGTCTAGGATTGTCTTAGGTGGTACAACTCTGAATTCACATTAAAAAACTTATCTCACAGGGTGGAATAAGTCGATTAACTGGACACTGACAGCATCAGGGTATGCAATCTGATCGAGGTTCACCCCACATGAGGTATCAATGAGCCAGGCATTTATATCTTATGCGCAACTGACACAATACCACTCCATCTCTGCAATTTGTTCTATATGAGGGATGCCACTCTAATGATGGGTTTGATGTTATGAAACTTGTTTGTAAAGTTTTCATTTCACATGTTTTGTCAAGTGTACATAACATGATGATTTTTATAATATCTTGAGTCAGTATATGGGATCTTCCATTCAGAAATGGGTGAATGCAGGGCAGATTTGGCTGCTTTGTCTGCCCTTTCAATACCTTTAATACCAATGTGTCTAGTCAGCCAACAGTACAGTATACTTTTCCAGATTGTATGAACAAATCATGCTTCTGTAAGATCTGGGTTATCAAAAAGTTCAAGGTTTTGCAAGGCTTTCAGTGTGGAAAGGGAATCCCAAAAGATGATGAAATTTGCTTTTTTGAGAGGTTTCAGTGTAGTTCAATGATTGAGTATGGCTGCAATTTCATGCAGTGAAAATGGAGGCTTTATTCAGTAACTGACTTGAGATGGTGCCATGGGGTGTTGCAATGGCACCTCCGACCTTGTCTCCAACTTTTGAACCATCAGGAGGGACAGTGAATCTCTGATGGGAACTGGGAACCGGGTGACTTGGGGGAGGTGAAACCAGGTATCCTCTCCCCTCTGCTGTTCTGATGACAAAACTGAGGGCCCTGTGACTGCCTGAAGCTTGCCTAGATGCGAAAGGACTGTTGCTGCTATGACATGTTTAATTTGTCCTTTTGCAAACAATTGTCTCTCCATGGAAATTGTGATTGATGTGGCCAAAAGGTGGAAGGGAAGGGCAAGGAGAACTGAAGAGGTAACTCCTTTGCCACCTGCTTCCTAGTTTTCTCAATGCCCCCACCACCTCCGAATAGAAGGTATAAGTGAAGACAAGCACACTAAATCCAAATTGGAGGAAACTGTCAGAGTGCTGGGTAATTATGATGTATTGATCTGTTGATAAACTTGGTTATGCTGCACAATCATTTCTATTCAAGGTCACTACCAGCTTTCTCCATTAAGTGGAAAATGGCCCAGGATGAAAAGTCAAGTAATGACAAAGTCACAATGACATCAGTTGTAATATTGCATTAAAACCCTGCCAATCTATCTTGTAAAACAGAATGACATACCTATTCACAACCATAATATCTTCATCCAAACTCAGAACATCGATGTGTTATGTATCCAAGTGGGATCTGTGCCAACCAGTGAGGTGAAATGATGCCAGCAGTTGGCTCATCAAAAAAATGCAATTGCACTGCAGAATTCTCAAATTTTGACAGATCAATGCCCAGTGATATTAGCAATCGTTGGTGACTGAAGGAGTATCCTGAAAGAGGGATGTTCATCTTCTTCTTGAGAATCAACTGAAGTCTTGACCTTACAGGGCCTTGGACATTGTCAAGACATGGTAGGTTTCAATTGCTGCCTTTGAGCTAAACTCGATCTATTCCATAGTTGGGTTAGACAGCAAATCAGAACTGTCCCTGCATTAAACAGAAGATTTTCCTCCTCTTGCATGCCTTCCATGTTCGGGTACAGCATTCCAAATTAAAGTGATGACACAGTTTCATCCCCTTGCATGGTATAGTACCTGCCAATTGGACAAACCATCAAACCTGGGTCTGCCATATCCACTGCAGTAGATGGTTCAGAGAGCGAGCACTGCACAAAGGCACATGGCCAGATTGCTGGCAATGTATGAAGTCAGGAAAAACAGCTGACTGGATGGGAAGGTGTGAAAGGCCAGGACAGCTGGCAGGTGTGGCATGCTGGGACAGCCAGCTCAACAGCTGGGCCAACAGAGGAAAACTGCAACTGGCCACAGCAGACAACACTGTCAACAGAATTGCGGTTCAACACTCCGATATCATCAATCTCTGGTCCAAAAGCCTGTAGAAGTCATGGTTGGACAGCTGAATGGACTGGTCAGCAGCTGGGATGGTATATGATGGCTGGTATAGGTTCTGCATAAAGTAAAGGCCAGTGAGAGCAGAAAAAAACCCCACGCATCTGGTCTTTCAGGCACTAAGGCCATACATGGACATGTGGAGGGACTTGCACCCAGTGGACTGCAAAAATAAAAAATGGGGGAGAGATATCATCTTCCATATTATCAAACTCCACCACAGAGAGGCTGGGCAGAGGTCTCAAAACAAAATCCCTTGACACTAGCATTGTCCAAGTAGTCTCTTGGATCTGGCGTTACATTTACGACTCCAGCAGTGAGTGCACAGAATCTAGTGTCACTATGCCTGCACTAACTGTGATGATGGTCACAGAAGGTACAATTGGAGGAATCTCAGGTGGGGGTAGGGATGGCATCATGGAATCCACCATGGTGCTAGCTACAGACTCAGAGTGAGGGTGAAGGCTCAGAATGCTGTGTCTGATGACTTTGACCTTGACCTTGACCTTTTCCCCTTGCCCCAGAGGTGCTTCTGCAAAATATTGGACCAAATTCCTTCCAACCACACGTTTCAGATACTGTGTGGGTTCAATAAGCTGCATTTGGTACACACCAGACAAATCACATGAGTGTCCTCTTCAACTTTAAAATGTCTGCATTTCTTGCACTCGTCATTTTTTACGAGAAAAAATACCAAAATGCAATTAAAATTCACAAACTAGATATAACTCACTAAGAGAAGACTCCTAAAAGGTAAATGCAAGAACCAGTCAAAGAGCAAGTAGTTTATTTCCTACTGTTTATGTGATTGAGTAATGTATTCCACAGAGAAATCGGAATTAGCTGCCACCTCATGAGCCACTATAGGCTCAAGAAAATTAAACAAAACAAAACTAACAAAGAAGTCTACACTAATGATGCTGTGTGTGGGGTGGATAGGAGCATGTGACCTATTTGTTGTAAGGGATGAGAATGTACCAGAATGACTAATCCTGGACTTTTTTCCAACAAACGCAAATGTTCTAAAACTGCAAAGACAACAACATGAGGCCCAAATGGAATTGATATTGTTCACCTGGGTAACTGATAAATGTAAGCTTGTGAAAGCAAATTCATACATGAAGTGAAACTATGGAGTAGAAAGTAAAGTTTGGAGCACTCGGTTGCCACACTGTCTATTAGGCCTAACAAAATACACTGTCTATTAGGCCTAACAAAATATGAGTGATTTTCTAGTTTTCATGCTTAAACAAATATGTCAGAATAAGATTTTGTTAAACATCATTAGCCCCCCCACCCCTCCTCCATTTAACAAAAGTGAACCAAGGTTGCATGACTTCATTTTATTCCTCTGAGAAAAATCTTTGCCAGCATTACTCAACATTATGTTTTACAATAGTTATATATACAATCTCTATATAATTGCTTAAATAATTTGCATTTGTCTGATATAACTTGATGTAAATTTGAATTAGCAAACAGCATGCAGAGGTAGTCATTACCGAATCATACTTTTTAGTCTATGTCCAGTAGGCTCTATTGTGAGAAATACTAAACATCTAAATGAACATGACCTTTAATACTGTTACTTATGAACCAAATTCTGAAAATCTATAATCTGTTTGTTAGTTGTTGTTTTTTTTTTCTTCTAAATTCTGTTTTATGGTCAGAAAATTTCTAGGGTTGGCATTCAGAAAATTGGAGGATCAGTATACTTGGGTTAATGAAGATAATTAAATTTGGAAGCAATTCAGGTAAAAAGCATACTGGGTTATTGTTTTTTATTTTTACTAAAAGCCAAAATACCAAATATATATGTCAAATGAGTGACTAATAACATTTAATATATGAAATGCCACAAAATAATGAATATACATGTGATAACATAAAAACAAAAAATATTTCAAGCATTTTAATAAAGCAAAACCATTTTAAGGTGTTAGTGACTCTTGAGTTTTGTTAGGCAATGAGTAAATTCATTCCCAACAACAAATATACAATATCAGTTTACTTAAGACTTTTTCTTAATTTATTTTTATGCTATATTTTGATTTTATATATTTTCTTTAACTTCAAATTACAGCTTAATCAATTTAATACCTAAAGTGTCTTATTTACTGCTTTATATCACTTGTTGTATTTAAATTCATGTATCTTACTTTTAAAATTAGTTTTGTTAAGTTTTAAAATCTTTACCAAAGGGGAGAACTCTCTTCACAGCACAAAACCTGTGATTTCCAATAGAACTGATCATAGGTCACTTCCCTTGCTTTAATATGCAAACTGCTATTTTGGTCTCCATAGTGATAGCAAAGTCAGCCAATCAGATGTAAGATTACCTCATGAATTGGATCTCACTCATTATTGAACCCATCCAAGATCTTGATGATATTAGCCCATATTTCAAGTCTGATCAAAATCAGATCAAAATATGCTTCCAAAGGGTAACAAGATCAGCCAATCAGATGCAAGATCACCTAATTAGTATGCATGGATCACACTTGTTTCAGAACTCATCAGAAAGCTTAATGATATAAGCACATGTTGAAAGTTTGATCAAAATCGGATCAGATATGCAGCCTGCATAGTGGTATCAAGCTCTGCCAATCAGATGAATTGTTCCCCTCATAAAAATATGTGTGGATCTCGATCATTATCAAACTAATTCATAGTGGTATCAAGCTCTGCCAATCAGATGCATGTTCCCCTCATAAAAATATGTGTGGATCTCGATCATTATCAAACTAATTCAAGACCTTAATGATATAATCAAAGTCTGAACAAAACTGCATCAGAAATATGGCTCTCAGAGTCATAACAAAGATGACCAATCAGATGCAAGATCCGCTGATTAATATGTATGGATCTCGCTCTTTATAAAATTTGTCCAATATTCGAATGATATAAACCCATATTCCAACTTTGATTCAAACCTGATCAGAAATATGGACTCCAGAGAGATAACAAGCAATTGTCCATGGACAGATGCACGATGCACAATGAACACAGAGTTATACCATAAACTCACTTGGCTTTATGGTAGTTCTTACAAGTATTTCCAACAGTTACTTCACTGCATGAACAAGACATAAGAATATGTAATTATGTACTGATATGGAAAATTCTCATGCTTATCTGTACATACCTCCAGAATTGGACTGCAGAGAATTTGGCTGAGAGATGCTAGGGGATCGAGGGAGGGTTGATGCATCCAAACTGTTACTTGAAATGGCTTGGACACCATGAAAAAATTTAGACAAAAAGTCCCACTCCAAGATGTGCTTCGGACATGTAAGCAGGGACCTGCAAGAGGAAAATACAATCAATATCAAATGTATGAACTAAAAGATGTTCCTGTCACACTGTCACATGTATGTTTGAAACATTTCAAAGCATTGCTATCAAAATGTCATTGCCACTGAATTCATGGTTGACAGAGTGGCCACATTGTTTATCAGTGACCATGTTAAATTGCTTTGAGTCCCTATAAAACAATACCTCAAACTTTGAATCTATTAAAATTTTATTACAGAACTTAAAGCAGTGTTTCCATACCCAGCAATAATGTTTTATGTACCTAGTACATTTCTCTTTAAACAAATTTTTTCTTTAGAAGGAAAACAAAGCTCTATTTGGCTCTTACTTTCAGCAATGGAGCTATATGTTATGAAATCAGGAGGACATATGGCCCCTTACCTCAAAATATCTGGGGACAATTAAAAATGTAAAGGATGACACGCTTTTACAATCAATGGTACTGTTGAAAAAAGTTTATAAAGATTAAAAATCCTTTTCTTCCGTAAAATATGCATTTTTTCATCCTGGAAACTCTGATTTAATAGCAGCAATACATTTACCCATCACTATTATATAGCTTTATTCCTTTTTCGTGTCGAAAAACTCGTCCGTTCGATGTGAAAACATTCTCCCACTTAAAGTGGAGAATTTGTCAACAAGCCACGTCACGCCCGTGCATCTCTCTGCTCCTGCGCGAACATTCATCTTTTTCATGGACGCCATACCTGGTGGTTGTGTCGCAAAAACGTAACCTGAGGAAATTGTCTGCTGCGGTTTTTCAACTACATTTCGGACTTCCCTCCTTCTAAATTCATCTGTGTTACGGTTGTCCGTCTCGGCTATATGTGTTTAATGCCGCTATTCGTCAGTGTTTAGTTCTAGGAAGAGTTTTTCTAGTTCTCCACGTGTACTCTACCCTTAGAGGGGTTAGGGTAAACAATACATCTTGTTTCTTTTCAGGTACACGGTAAGTCGTCTATGTCATTACAACGCGACATAGAACAACTGTGATAGCGCCGCAATTAACAGGCGCATAATTTTACAGAATTAATATTTCATTTATATATTATTCTCCTACTATTTCAATTGTTTCTTTATTATCTACGCGTGTCGCGTCGCATGCTTTTCTTGTATTTTCCTGAGAACAATAAAGCTTGTCAAGTGAACTAGCTTCTAATATCTCTTGAGAAGAACATATATATGTATATTGTTTACCTGTAGCAAACTAACCACTGTGGTGCAGATAGCCCGCAAGTATATGGTGAACGGGTATGTATAGAGTACGCGACGTACCAAAAAAAGGTGAGTTAACTACGTGTAGATTTTAAAGGTGAGTTTACACGTTGTTATTATTATTGATTGATACTTCAATAATAATTATTTCAGATAATATTTATTTCAGATAAAAAGAAACAATGCCAGCAAATCAGTCTGTAGGTAAGTGTGGCCATAAGAAGGCCCCATGGGATACACAAGCAGACTGTCTTACCTGTTCCAAGTGTAAGCGGAACAGTCGCTGCAATATCTGTACAAATTGGACCAATGAAACCTGGAATCTTGCTGATTCCAGGCGTACTTATAGAGGGCGGAAAAAAATAGTTAAATCCCCCTCATCGTCTGATTTCTCTGGATTTTCTTTTACAGGTACTCAGACTAAGGCAACATACAGCAAGAAGGCAACTCTAGTTCACAAGAACATTCCGGGGCCCCAAGAGCCTGCACCAGCCTCCCCGGACATAGTTGAGGTCACTCCTGTAGGGGCCAGTGAACGCTCCAAGAGTAAATCGCATCTCCCGGGAAGGGAGAAGACGAAAAAGAGCAGTAGTGTGTTACTTCCTTCCACCAGGAAGGAAGTGTACCACTCCAAATATTCCCAAAGTAGCGTGTCGCGAGGAGGGGCTACACCGCACCTTGGGTAGTAATGAAGACAGACGGACATCTGAGATGTCGTCTGACCGGTCACTGACCGGTGATCGGTCCGGTCACCGGTCAGTGTCGGGTGACCGGTCTTCCGGTCACCGGTCAATGTCTTCTGACCAGTCACTGACCGGTGACTGGTCCGGTCACCGGTCAGTGTCGGGTGACCGGTCCACTGGTCACCGGTCAATGTCTTGTGACCGGTCACTGACCGGTCACCGGTCGGTGTCGGGTGACCGGTCCGGTCACCGGTCAATGTCGGGTGACCGGTCGCTGGTCACCGGGTACCGGTCACCGGTCTTTGGTTGATCACCGGTCGCCGGTCATCCAATACCGGTCGCCGGTCACCGGTCATAGGCCACCGGTCTTCTCGTACCGGTCACCGACGTCACACTGATCAACAATCAGAGGCCTCGTCGTACGGAAGGTCGCAGGCCAGGGAAGGGGATCGGATCGGTATCCCCCCCTTCCCTATTATACCAATGAATCCATACGGGATGTGGGGACCAACATCTCATAATAATTGGCCCCTTATGCCCCCTTGGGCTACTGGACCCTTGACTCTGAGTAGAAACGATGTTGCGGCTCGTGTTCCGCCATCGCCTCCTCGCCAGGTAGCAACCACTAGTAGATCCCGACGCCTAGCATCATCCGCGAAAGGCAAGCGGTCTCGTCTTTCTCCTGAAAGATCTAGAACACCTAGAGCCCCTACTCAGCAAGTATGGGAAATGGCGCATAGTGCGCCTCTGTTACCTTCTCCAAAGGACATTGTGTCGCCCGGCCACCCTCCTGCTCGGAGTGTTCTAGATGATGATGCTGTATCTATCATCGTCGATTCCAACGAGTACGAACTGGAAGCAACTAGACCCAGCTTCCCTCAACCAGAGGAAGCGGAAGAGATATGGTCTTTTGATAAGGCGGTAAATGAAGTTTACCGCCTACTACCTACGGATTTGTGCCCGAAACCGTCTGGTTCACAGTCCAAGAAGATCCTCTCCAGTTTGGAAAAGATCTCCGGGGCTCAACCACAATCAGATCTTCTGCTCCTTCCGCATTCCTCTACAATTGAGGAAATATCACAGAGGTTCTCCTCAGGCCAGGACATCGCTAGACGGCGCAAAGGGTGGGCTGTCCTAGCCTCTACTTTAAGACCTATGGTCTCTGCCTCTAGTTACCGGGTACATTCCCCGAAGTGGCCTGTTAAACCTCCTCAATTGGATGCAGATGCATCCCAAGTCGGCTTGACAACGGGAACCTGGGCACGCCTTCCTATTAAGACGATCGAAGCCATTGAGCAGAAGGTCCGTCTTCTGACCACCATAGCTTCTCATGCGGACCTCTTCTCAGCTACATCGTTTAGTATGCTGAGGGAGGCCTCTCTGAATCCAGCCGCATTACAGCGTGTGCTGGAAGCTGTTGCCAAGACATCTCGGCATTCACTCGCTATTGCAATGGCCCTTTCAGCGGAACTCCTACACATCCGTCGTGATGTTGCACTGGACTCTTCGAGGGTCTTACTTAGCCACAGTAAAGACCTTCTAAGGGCTGCTCCTTTGGAAGCTGAGAGTCTCTTCGGAGGTCTCATTCCCACTGTGGCCTCACAAGATTTGAAGGACCATCAACATAGGTCCTTCACAACTGCACCTGGCCCATCGCAATTGGCCAGGAAGCGTACTAATGTGCATCGACCTCAGGGGCCACCTGCTAAATTCTTTAAGCAGGTACAGCCCCAATATAGTGCACAACCTCAATATAGTGCACAACCTCAAGTGAGACCTCCTCGTCAGTCAGGTCCTAGGCGTGGACCTAGACGCCGATGAGCCCCTAGGAAGAAGTTCTACAACCCACCTTCCTTTCCCAAGGAAGGAGGGGGGGGGGACGGCCCTAGGGACTCGCACCCTCTCCTGCCATCCATTCCTCTCCCAAACATCCCCGTAGGGGCTCGCCTAGGCCTCTTTTCAGAGGCTTGGGCAAGTATCATGGACGATGGGTGGGTCCTTTCTCTTGTAAGTGAGGGTTACCGTATTCAGTTTCAGGAACAACCTCCACTATCAAGGACCCCCGTATTCTTTCATCAGTCCAATCTGGTGAAACTAAGGGAAGAGGTAAATACCCTTTTACAAAAAGGGGCAGTCGAGAGGGTCCTGAACGATCAGTCCCCTGCATTCTACTCCCGAATCTTCCTGGTCACCAAGAAAAGTGGGAAATTTCGCCTTATTATCGATCTCTCCCCCTTAAACCGTTTTCTTTTGGAGGAACATTTCAAGATGGAGACCACCTCCTCAATCCGAAATTCGATGCGGCCATCGGATTGGGCGGTCTCCATCGACCTTCAAGATGCATATCTTCACATTCCGATTTTTCCACCTCATCGGAAATATCTCCGGTTTTGCTTGGACCAGGAAGTTTTTCAATTCCGGGTTCTGCCGTTCGGAATAGCTTCCGCACCCAGAGTTTTCACCGGAGTTATGGGAGTAATAGCGTCTTATCTACGAGTACGGGGAACCCCGATCCTCCAATACTTCGACGACTGGTTAATCCACAACGTTCAGGTTCAGTCCCTCCATCAGGATCTGTTCCGTTGTTGGTCCACAGTAACTTGATTGGGTCTTTTACCCAACCTCGAGAAGTCAGAACTGATTCCATCCCAAGACTTCGTTTATGTAGGAATCAACTTCCTCACAAACCAGAACTTAGTCCGGGTTCCCGGAGAGCGTATAGATCAAATCCTGGCACTCTTAGAGACACTACGAGTAAAAACCGTGTTGTCTGCTCGCCTTTACCTATCCCTACTGGGAACCTTGAACGCTGCTGCAGATCTGGTTCCCTTAGGACGGCTCCATATGCGCCCTCTACAGTTTCTCCTACTCGCAAGGTGGAAACCACACAAGGATTCTCTATCAGCTCTGATTCCTCTAGGACCAGATTTCCATCATCATCTGCGATGGTGGATGAATCGAGACAGATTCCTAGCTGGGGTCCCCATGCACGCTCCGGATCCCCACTCCTACCTGTTCGCCGACGCGTCAGATTCCGGTTGGGGTGCTCATCTAGAGCCGGAGGGGATAACTCTTCAGGGCCTTTGGACCCTACACGAGTCGTCCCTCCACATAAACAACCTAGAAATGAAGGCTGTCTTTCTAGCGTTACAAGGGTGCGTCGACAGGGTAAGGTGTCGTTGTGTCATGGTCTCCTCCGACAACACGTCCGTCGTAGCGTATCTCCGACGTCAAGGAGGCACACATGCCCCTTCTCTTTGCGTGGAGGTCTGGAACCTCCTCCGCTGGGCTACCTCGGAGAACATCTCCCTCCGAGTTCGCCACATCCCAGGGAAAAAGAACATCTTAGCGGACAGTCTGTCCAGGTCAGGCAAATCAGTTCTCACAGAATGGACTCTTCACCGCGAAGTGACAGAGTCCCTTTTCTCACTATGGAGAAGGCCCCTTGTGGACTTGTTTGCGACCAGGCTCAACAACAGACTCCCCTTTTACGTCTCCCCAGTCCCGGACCAGAGAGCGTGGGCAGTGGACGCGTTCAGCTTCCAGTGGGATCGTCTGTTCGCATACGCCTTCCCACCGTTCCAATTGCTTCCCCAAGTTCTGCAAAAGTAAGAACTTCCACTGCCCGGATCATTCTCATAGCTCCGTTATGGCCCCAACGATCGTGGTTCAACGATCTTCTAGATCTATTGATAGATCAACCCAAATCTCTCGCTCAACGGAGGGATCTTCTGTCACAACACAGAGGCTCCCTCCTACACAACAGCCCACACATTCTCCACCTTCACGCTTGGTTCATCTCAAGCGATCTATCCGCCAGAACAAGTTTTCGGGCCGGGTTGCCAGTTGCATCATTCAGGCCAGGAGAGCTTCTACATCCAAGGTCTATGATGCCAGGTGGAGAATCTTTTGTGATTGGTGCAGTAGGAAATGTGTTGATCCCAGCTGTTCCTCTATAACTGCCATTGCTGATTTCCTTTTGTTCCTTTTCGAGAACAAAAGATGTTCAGTATCTACTATCAAGGGCTATAGAGCCGCCATTTCTAACACACTTAAATTCTCTCAGGGCTCGGAGATTGGTTCAGATCCACACCTTGCCGATCTCATTAAGTATTTTGAGCTACAGAGACCTGTCACTCGCTCTCTGACGCCTAGATGGAATCTATCATGTGTTTTATGGTCCTTAACAAAAAACCCCTATGAACCATTGAGTGAGGCATCCTTTCAGGATCTCACACTCAAGACGGTATTTTTACTCGCTTTGGCGTCTGCGAGAAGACGTAGCGAGATTCATGCATTGTCGGTGGACACTGGCTGTCTCCGTTTTAATGGCAATTTTGAATCCGTTTCCCTCCTTTGTCAGCCAGGATTTTTAGCCAAAAATCAATTACCTGCGGTAGCTCCATCACCTATAGAGATCCCCAGTCTTAGTCGAATCTGTGCTGGGGATGATCAAGATAGGCTCTTATGCCCAGTTAGGGCACTGCGTTTCTATCTAAATGCTTCAAAAGTGAAAAGAAAGGGCAGGAAACGTCTTTTCCTTCCTCTTAAGGGCTCCGTTGATATTTCGGCCTCCACGATTTCAAGGTGGATTGTCACCACAATTAAAAGAGCTTACCAGTCCCTTACTGATAGAGACCTTTCCTTTATGAAACTAAAAGCCCATGAGGTTCGAGCCGTCTCTGCCTCATGGGCCTATCTAAATCACTCTTCTCTGGAGGACGTCATGAAGGCAGCATTTTGGCAATCCCATACTACCTTTTCGTCCTTCTACCTCCGCTCATTAGCACATCAAAGCGCAGGCATATTTTCTCTGGGTCCCATAGTTGCGGCACAACATGTGGCCCAGAAGGACTCCAGCAAATAGTAAAGTGGACATCTCCCCTCAAATGGTGAGTAGTTTACATTTTTCCTCTGTTTTTGATCAGTTTAACATCAGCCGACCCACCTAACTGACAAATTCAGCTATATAATAGTGATGGGTAAATGTATTGCTGCTATTAAAATGTAGTTTTTTGGGGGGTAAAACTAATTTTAATTATGCAATACTTACCCATCACTATTATCAAATGCCCTCCTCCCACCCCGCTCTGATGCCCTGGCGTAATTTCGTCTATGAAAAAGATGAATGTTCGCGCAGGCGCAGAGAGATGCACGGGCGTGACGTGGCTTGTTGACAAATTCTCCACTTTAAGTGGGAGAATGTTTTCACATCGAACGGACGAGTTTTTCGACACGAAAAAGGAATAAAGCTATATAATAGTGATGGGTAAGTATTGCATAATTAAAATTAGTTTTACCCCCCAAAAAACTACATTTCCATTACTGTTTACAACTGTGTTTATCTGCATGTCTGTGTATGACTATGTATGATTGCCAATAGTTATTTGTGTTTGGTTGAGATAAGTTTTGCTTTTACCATTTAATTGTGATTCTACTGATCCTTGGCTTCTTCATGTAATAAGCTGGTTATTTAGTTCTTTAGAAAATCAAAAAATAATTTTTAAAATATATTTCTCAATGAAAATAAAAATGCATGCTGAAGTGGCATTATATTAAACTATCATTAGCTACATAAAGTTTCTTATTTCCCCATTCTGGCTATTTTGATTTCTAAATGTGCTATAATATGCATATATGCCATAATATCTTTGTCATATCAAACAAACATCAAGGGTATGTTAGCCTATTACATCCTTGTAAATGTCTCTTGAAACAGTGAAGGCAACAAAAAAGTTTTTGCAATCAATGAGCACAGGTGAATCATGTCAGAGAAATGCATATCATTAAATGAACCTTCTCAAAAATCATGTATGCTGGGGTTTCAATAGAAGCCCATAGCCAGCAATTTTTGCTAAATTTATTTGTACAGGAATCACTGCCTAAAATTCCTGAATTTTATAACAGTTTTATAATTCAGAGCTGTATTCCATCGGAGACAATTCATCCAATTAAGATTAGTGTCTTCTTCCATTTGACACAGATCGGTCTAAGTCTAGAAGATGCCCACTTTTTCTGATTCGGCATAATTGGAAGCACAATTCAATGTCTGTCAAAGAGAACCATAAATGTTCAGTCTCTTCCCTTTCACACCCAATCAATCACAAACAGAAGATGGGATGATCATGTACCCATAATGATGCAAGGAAGACACATACTCAACTTTTGGCTAAATAAAAAATCAAAATGTTATTTGTAACAAATTATCACACAGTTCTATATAATTAAGCAGCATTGGGCTGGTGGGGCAACTTCAAATAGATATTAAATACAGCTCTCGCTTGTCATAACACACCAGCTGGCATCCATAACTGCTGACTACATCATGTACCAACCGTGGTATAGTGAGACTGATAGAAAATTCTATGATTGCTTGTGTGTCAAGTGGGGTGGGGTGGGGGAGGGAATAAACAAAATGCCAATCAAACATATAGTAATAACGCTGTAGTTGGGGTCAATAACTGCCAACCGCATTATGTACTGAATCACAGTATAGCGAGAATGATAAAAAAAAAAAATGTGATGATTGTGTGTAAGTATGTTTGGGTGAAATGAAATTAACAAATTGTCAGTCAAACGTATAGTAACAATTTTAGTTTATGTAAATTAAATATATATTTTCATTTCATGGTACTTGTGCACTTAATTTTGTCAAATAATAATGCTTTAAAAGGAATTAAAAAATATAATTCAAAGCTTCATGTTGTTTTCCTTTAACCAATACTTTCATACATTTGATAGACCATTTCAAGTACAATGGTTTAATTTTGGTCACAGGATCCAAAGTGGTATCACATTACAATGAAGTGTGTTATAAAAAGTAAGATCTGCACAGTCTGACCTAAATACAACAGATAAAAGCACTTGAAGAACATAAGATGTAACATAAATAGAACACACATGTGCTTATTTGTACTGAAAGTTGAGTCTACTTCCTACAATTCTTTTAGAATAAAACCTGTAATTATAAGTACAGTATCTTCTGCCCACACCATAATACACAGACAAATCATGCTTTATGTTCTGCTCTTCTTAAGTGATTATATTTTATTGTTGATTTTAGTTTGCATCTGTATTTTAACCCTCAATTTTGCTTAATCTATTATGTGGCAAGCTGCATTTTCCCATGCTTATGTTTTTCAGATATTTTTTTTTTCTTTAGCTATGTAGCAAAGAGATATTCATTTTTTAAAAAAACAAACATGAATATATTGCAATGGTTCAATGTCAATATGAATATCCTTAAACCTGACGATACTGTATGATACATTTTTTGCTTATTAATAGGATGGAACCAATAAAACCCCAAGATATGAAATATCAATATTAATTCTTTTTAAATTCTAAATTCATTACAAATTTTCCAAACAAATTTCACAGTTCTCTGTCAAGGAGAGAGCCCACTCCCAACATAACCCATTCCCACCAACAAAGGCATTGCCCCATGCACCCCCCATACTTTATGCTTATGAAAGAAATTTCTCAATGCATCTGTTAAGATATTCTAATATCACCAAATTCATGTACTGATGATAAACATGTGCAGTATGTCAAATCCAAGGTATATTATCGGTGAGTTAATCACTATTTTAGCAGACAAACATTATTGACTAAAAAAAAATGTGCTTCCAGTTTCATGACCATTCATAATTTTGACCAGCTAACCATATATTTTTTTTATTTATCTTCAAAAAAGAAAAGAAAGAGGATTTTCCATATAGTGTGACCAGTTCTAATTCATTTCATTCAGTACTTGTAATGAAAATCATTAGGTCTTATAATCACATGGTGCTTTTCATCCACTGCATTGTTTCTTAAGCATCTACAATACAAAGACCAGACAGCATAATCCAAATAAAATGACTACCTGGTGTGCTGTGTGCTAATCTCTTTCAACTTTAAATGTCCAGCTAGTGCAATCATTGAGTTGGAAAATGTTTTATACAATCTGCTGCGAATTTTGTTAACCACAGCACTGAGCAGTGGAATACCACTAACTTAGTACTGTCAGAAGGACAAAGTGTATTCACAGTAAGTCAAGCAAACTATGCTTCTCTGTCAAGAACTATAGATCTGTTGTTTAGTGATGTAAAAAAAATAATTAACAGAAAAAAGTAGAATAAAATGTTAATCTGATCAACTGACCCAAATTTTTTGTGAGCATGAAACTGGAAACACACATATTATTCTTTAGCTTTAAAGAAACAGAGTTATGGCACAATTGTGCAGCCATGGTCCATCACTGTGCTTTATATATCAATTTCCTTATTGTGGCCTGTTACAAAACAGACCTTCCAGCATTTGCCTGAAATATTGAGAATGGCTAGAATCTAATTTATATTCCCATAACTGTGATCTTATGAAAAATGTTAAGCTGTTTTGCAATGTCTGACTGAAAAAAAAGGATGGACAAAAGTTCCACAATGCATCTCTACCCAACAAAATTTCAAAGTCAGAACTTCAAAATAATTCTGTATATATTTAGAAAAAAACCCATAATTATAAAGTTCAGAGATTCAAAGAGTCACCATGCCAGCTATACAAAGGAAGTATAATATCTCTCTTAAACCGCTTGAACATTTCAAGTGTACTGCCAATTTTGATTTGCCTTGCACTAACATGCGGCCTTCTCATTATCTTTTAATGCAGCAAGCTGAAAGTGAAAAGAAGTTTAAAAACGGTGTTTAATCTTTGAAATAACAGAAAAAAATAGCTCAGCTGAAAAAGTAGACAGTAATTTAGCCAGCATCCGGTCAACAATGAAAAGGCTCAACATGACTACAAACCTTATATAACTAACTATTCGGCTGCTCTCATCCTTTTGAGTTGCTGGACCTGAAACAAAATAG
This sequence comes from Margaritifera margaritifera, assembly GCA_029931535.1. NCBI lineage: Eukaryota > Metazoa > Mollusca > Bivalvia > Unionida > Margaritiferidae > Margaritifera > Margaritifera margaritifera. Next base: position 5,983,291 of record JAQPZY010001656.1, read on the forward strand.
GTAGATAATTAAAGATTAGCCTGCATATTTTATGACTCTAGGCAATGTTGCTTCTTGAGAGCAGGATCACAGTTTCCCCAATGTTTTAGCCTTATGTCCCCAATCTTGACTCTTGTGCGCCCCCTAGAAACACAATTTTTTCATCACATGTATTTATATCATTTAGAGAAAAATAAAAAGATCCCTATAATTTGCCTTTGGTGTACATCAATTAACAGACTTAATAGATGCAATTAAAAATTTGCTCATACTGACTTGCTGGCATCTATTGGTAGTAGATACCAAAATTTTTAAATGGCAATTCATTTAAATTAGAACAATAAATTAAAATATTTGAGGTCTGTTTAGTTCTCTACCAAGTTTCATTTAAAGTAAAACAATAAATTTGGCTATTAAAATATTTGAGGTCTGTTCAGTTGCCTACCAAGTTTCAGTGCAAAGTCAATGGCAGCCAATAGTGTGATGTAATTTCGAAGCTGAATTAATGACTAAAAGGACTCCATTTCTGAAGGAAGAAACTTGCAGAAATAAATCATTTAGCATTTAATAAATGAATTATTGGCTTGAAACAAAACAAAATTAAGAGAAAAAGGGAATCATTACTCGTCTATATGAATAAATGCAGATACAGATGAGGAAAAAAAACCTGAAAAAAAACTGTATGAAGCTTTATAATGAGAGACATGTACATAACAAAGTTTCTTTCAGTTCTCAGTTAATGACTACAAACCTTGAAAGAATGGCAATTTCCTCTCTTGCTTTGGCTGACTGGCTTCTTCAGAAAAGTGTTTGATCAACTGCAATTTGAAACAACTCTCAAATACAAAATATGTAAAAGTGATCAATATACACTTCATAATCTTACAATTTTTCCTTTATCTTTATCAATTATTTACATATCAAAGGTCAAAGTTTTCTTAGGTACATGTATATTAACCTATTTACACATGTAAATGAATTAGTTGATACTAGTGTCTGTGAGAACCATGTAATAATTTTAGCATATAAATCATTGTGTAATCAGATCTAGTGTAGATGTTAGAATGTCTGTTCTCTAACAACAAGCCCCAAATACAAACAGTTTCTAGCTTAAATTAACTCAAAACTCTGACTTCTGATTGGCTAATGTAAAGTCACTGACCAATCAGATGTCAGAAGTTTGACTCAAGTCCAAGTTTGCACAAGTGAATGTTCTTATAATCTTTAGGCCAGGGACTGTATTCTTGAAACTTTTTGAGCATGAAACTTATCTGAATTTGGCATGACATGAAATTTGTTTTAAAAATCTTTAAATTTCTATGATTCTATAATGATGTGAATTCAAGTTCCAGACCATCAAAATTTTCATATTCTGAGTTGAAGCTCAAGTTTCATGGTCAAATAGTTTCAAGAATATGGGCCAGGAGAGTTTTCACTGTGTAAACATACCATATTTTATTATATGGGCCAGGAGAGTTTTCACTGTGTAAACATACCATATTTTATTATATGGGCCACGACAGTTTTCACTGTGTAAACATATCATATTCATATTTTATAATATGGGCACGACAGTTTTCACTGTGTAAACATACCATATATTATCATATGGGCAGTAGAGTTTTCACTGTGTAAACATACCATATATTATAATATGGGCCAAGTGAGTTTTCACTGTGTAAACATACCATATATTATCATATGGGCCAGGAGAGTTTTCACTGTGTAAACATACCATATATTATAATATGGGCCAAGTGAGTTTTCACTGTGTAAACATACCCATATATTATAATATGGGCCAGGAGAGTTTTCACATATATTATAATATTTAGGCATGAGTACATTTTTACTAATCTAGTACCACATGTCTCGAGGGCTACCTCTCTCTCAAAAGTGCATTGCCATTGTAACCATGGCCATACCAAATTTTGAACCATAAATGTATTCATTCAAATGTGTAGGAAATTATCGAGCTTTGAAGAAAAGTGTCTTGAGATCACCTGCAAACAGTAAAAGCAATTATGCATAGAGGCAGAAATACTAGTTCTTTATTGTTTACCATGAAAAATTTCTCTCTCACCCACCAATGTAGATAGGGAATGGCCATACAAAAAGAAATTTGGTGGCAAAAGTCCTGAAGTGACTTGTATAGCAAGGAAAATTCTTCACAGATTCCCACAAAACTTAAACTATTTATATATGTACTCTTTGCCAAGAGAAGTATTTTTTCAAATTCAACATCTTTGCTGAATTTGCAATGTTTTACGCTTGTGAAAACATTGTGATTGATAGAGTACCAATTTCAACCACCATAACTTGGACATTTTTGCCCATTTCCAAAAATATTTTAGTACTACAACAAATGAGCAGGAGATGCATAGTAAATAGTTCAGTTTGATTACACATTTAAACAGCATCAAAATTAATGACTCTATAGATTGATATCGGTCAAAATTTTGGGACAGATCAAAGACTTTGCAAAAACAACCAAGGATCAATAAACTCATCATACTTTATTTTAGTGGTGTCTCCAAATAAAGACTGAACCATATAAAGAAAAGTGTGTTTCTTGTTTAAAGCCTATTTTGACAACATATTTCAGTTAGTACCATTAAAGTAATCAATATTTTAGTTAGTACCTTCATAGTAACCAATTTTTCAGTTAGTACCTACAAAGTAACTAATCAAACAGCAAATAGTCATGTTATGTATGATGTTTATATAATATTATAGATATTTTAGGAAATAATAAATGTTTCTTGACTTTAATATTTGCTTAAATCTTAATGTTGTTTATGAGAAAAAACATGTTTAACTAGTGTCCTTGAATTAGGTTGTTTACTTCAGATTTGAGCTAAAGGATAGTTTTGATAAACAAAATGTTTTCCCAATTTGAGGTCAAGGTTGATTTTGTTTACAGATAAAACTGGAAATACCTTAGGAGTTACCTGTAAATGGACACACATACATTTATTATTCTAGAACATTCTGTCATGTGATCAATCTTTATATATACCATGTTTAGTGGACAGTTTTTCAGTTTTGACATTACTATCAGTCTTGTAAAGAGCTATTACATTTGTGGAAAGTCATTCCAAATTCTAAGAGAGGAATTATTTAAAATATTCATTGGATTATAACAGTGCTCATAAACTTTTGGACTTCGGATTTTTAATTGATGATTTTGGAATTTATCTGAACTTATTCAGAGATATTTTGGAGTACTTCATTTTGACATCAGCACATTAAAGACTACTAGTACATCAGGACTTTGAAGACCATTGGCACATCATAACAGATGAGGGAGGTAAAGTATGACACGTTATTGTGGCATCAGGGATTAATGAGTTAAGAGTTCGCCAGGCAGCAGAAGGAGTTGTCGGAACCCCTTCTACGCTTCAGCCGCTGGTTTTGGCTGCCAGCTGTAAGGTCCATATTTGCCGGCATAGCCTCTAAAGCCCCCCCCCCCTCCCCCAGGATGCTGGGGCATCAGAAGAGGGGATTTTGATGATGATCTGGGATCGCCTCCCATTTAAAACCCTGGAGGCATTGGAGCTCAATGCCAGCACACTTGTTACTATTGCCTCACATGCTGATCTATTTTTGGCAGCCTTCTTCAGTTTTTTGAAGGGGGAGTCAGTGTCTCAAGCTGTGCTTCAGCACATGCTTGAGGCTGTAGTAAAGATTTCCAGGCATGAATTGTATGTGTCCATGGCACTTTCTGTGGAGCTGCTCCATCTCTGCAGGGATGTTGCTTTTGAGACTTCCAAAGTCTTGCTGGACCATAGTAAGAACCTACTACGGTCTGCACTGATCGAGGCAGTGACAGCCTCATCCCCACTGTGGCATCACAGGATTTAAGGGACCAACAACACCAGTCCCTTGGAGGTGTGCCTGGCCTGTTGAATCCAGCCAAGAAGTGTGCTCACCCTGATTGCCCCTTGGGACCTTTGCCCAAGTTTTTGAAACAGATGCAGCCTCAGCAGTCTTCAAAGCAGCCTCAATTTAAACCTCCCTCTCACCCATCGTTTGTTAGATGAGGTGGGCAAAAAGGCAAAGGGAAGAAGTAAGAAGTTTTCAGACTCCTTCCCCAAGGAGGGAGGGGCTGGCCCTATGGACTTGCTCCGTCTCCTGCCATGTTTGCCTCTTCTTTCCATCCCTATAGGAGATTGACTAACCCTATTTTCAGGGGCTTGGTTGAGCATCACGGGCGATGCATGGTTCCTTTCTACTCTCAGATTATGACATCGGTCTGGGAACACCCTTTATTGCAGACTCCCATCTTCTTTTACCAGTCCCAAGCTGGTGCAATTAAGGGAAGAGGTGCAAACCCTTCTGTAGAAGTCTGCAGTAGAAAGGGTAAAAGAAAACCAGGTCCCAGTTTTTTTTACCCATGATTGTTTTTTTCTGGGCACAAAGAAGTTGGAAAACTTTGACTCCTAATCAACCTTTCCACCTTAAACAAATTTCTTTGGGAAGAACGCTTTAAGTTGGTGACTACTGCTTAGATCAGGAAAACTATAAGTCTTTGTGACTCCATGGTCTCCATTGATCTTCAAGATGCATATGTCTTGGTCAGGAGGTATTCCTATTTCAAGCTCTGTACTTGCTTCCACTGAAGAGCTTTTATTGGTGTGATGGTGGTAGTTGCAACCGATTCCGATCCTTCAGTATTTTGATGACTGGTTTGTGCACACTGTCCTCAGAGATCCCCTTTTGAAGGACTTATAACTTTGTTGGATCACAATGACCCATCTTGGGTGTAGTGCGAACCTAGAGAAGTAGAATTTCATCCCTTTTCAGGATTTTGTTTACATGGGGATGAATTTCCTCGCAAACCTAGGGAGAGTCTTTTCCCCCAGACGGGATCAACAAGATAATGGCTCTCCTTAACCAAGACATCATTGTCGGCCTGTCTTTACCTTTCATTCCTGGGGACCAGGAACTCCCGGCAACTTGGTATCCCAAGGGAGACTTTACTTGTGACATAGATCATGTAGGCATGTGTATTTATATACAGATTTTGGTAAACAAATTAATTCCTGTTCTAGAATTCCGGTTCTAAAGATCAGTCTGTAAGGAATCTATTTTAGTAATTACAGTTGTGTTGTTGAAATCAGATATAATCTGAGAGGAATTATTTGTTTACAACATTCATTGGAAATACTAAAGTGCTCTTTGACTTTTGGATTAATACATGATTTTGGGATTTATGTGAACTCATTCAAATGCATTCTGGATTACATTTTTGTGGTACATCAGGACATTCAAGACTGTTGGAATTCATTCAGAACATTCTATTATCTTTGACTTGTGAATAGGACATTTAGGATTATTTGGAATTTAACTCACAAATTGTAAGTGTCTTTTGAATTTTCACTTTAATTGTCTGGAAATAAATTGCTTGTTGATTTTACTTGATTTTATCGGTTTCAATTTCTTTTTGTTACATATTTTAAGACATAGAGTCGTAACAATAACTTTAAACAAATTAAAGGATGTGCCACCTCATTTTAATGCAGACAATGTACAGTACTGTTGATATTAAAAAGACCCTTAGACAACACCAGTTTATGGTATAGTGAATGGCAATACACTGCAAACAATTCTCAACATTATCTGCTTTATAAATAGATTACAACGGCATGCATTGTGTGAAAGTTGGTGGGAATCAGCTGAGACACTTACAATACTCATTTTGAATGTATGTAAGTTGGCAACATTTTTCTTGTGAAAAGTAATTACATAATATCTGCTGACATCTTCCCTTTTCATGACAATGTATAAATAAAGCTTCAGTCTTGAAAATACTGGTTACCTGGGTAAACTCTAACATTATCTGACCCGATGAAAAATCACAAATATTTTGACATTCTGTCTCTTAACTTCTCAGGTCTTACTTGTAAAGATGTTTGATACCTCGTTGAAAGGGAAACTTTCTCCACATCAAAATGACGCCTAAATTGCTAAAACATTTCACTGTTAATGTTAACACCATTAAGATATCGATGGCTGTGTGTGCAACTGATGTTCATAATATTTACCCATTTTAGTATCAAGCTTACATCGGGTAACTGTGTAAAAAAAAAAATGAAGTTGTTTCCTTTGTGACATGTTCTAGACTGAAAACAAGTAGGCAAATTAGGCAAAGGTTATTTTTTAATTGATGCACACCCAATGTTAAGCAATGTTGAACTTTGGCACTTGTTAAGGATAGAAAATGCACTCAGATTGATTCTCAGAGTGCGGATCTCCATCTACTTAGCCAAGGGACAAGTATCTGGTCTGGATGAGAGGACGAGTGGTTTTCCTGAGCCCTGGTTATAGTTCTTGTTTTGAACAAACTATATTGGGCCTACACTGGCTGAATGGATCTCTGTCAACAGCTGGCATCTTGATGCTTTGATTGCATAATACTTCACTTGCATGCAGCAATTTGCCATTCACTGTAGTACTATTAAACACATGACTTTGTCATGTTCTCTTTATGGATGCAGAATCATATTGTGGTATGCCCATTAACCTGTTTTTATGCAGATTGGTTGTTTTGAGTGTTTGATCAGCCAACTGATCATGATGTCATATGATAGCTTACACCTCCATAGTTTATGGTAAATTAATATGGAAAGAATTAAAATGTTTCAATATAGACGATATTGTTATACAACATAATCATTAAATTCTAGTGACTGTTATGACTCTGTGGTCTAGAAAAATGTAACAGAAAGAAAGTGAAACTAACAAATCATGTAAAAATCAACAAGCAATTTATTTCTAGATAATTAAAATGAAAAATCAAAAAGACACTTACAGTAATGTGTATTAAAATCCAAATAATCCAATAAGAATTAGTGTCCTAATCACAAGTCCTAAATATAGAATGTTCCAAATTCACGGCTGTATCCTTGAGAATCTTCTTCTCTTCCAGTCCCAATGGCTTTGGACGTAAGTCCGTTGTAAAGAGGCAGTAAAATTGGTTTACTAGCTTATCAAACATCTATACTTCTTCCTTCCCCAACAACTGGCCGACCCTCCACTGTCTATCTGCTGTGAGAGAGAAGGGGGAATTGGAGTATTCCCGTTTTTCAGCCCTTCACAGGGGAGATGGGACTGCCAATACCAGAAGACTTTCTAGATGAATGAGAGCACTTCTCACCCTTTCTAGAGCATCCAGGTGGAGAGTATCAGGCCCCCCCCCCTTTTTTTTGGGGGGGGGGGGGGGTCTGCCAGTCAGAGGGAACAAGACAGGTCTGTGATCTGAAATGTCAGTCAAGCCTTGAGGCCAAGGCAGGGACATCCATGATGCCATGAAAGGGGAAGGAAGACCCACTTTCCGAAAGAGGCATGTCCCCACATCTGATAGGTATTAAAAGAAATAGTTAGACGAGTACATGCTGACTCCCTATCCACATCAAGATTGATCGGTAGCAAAGAGACATGGAGGGTTTTAACCTGATCCCGGTCCCCATACCAATGATGGTAATCCATTGACCAGTGCTGGAAGACCGGTGATCGGTGCCCAGTCACCAGTCAAAGACTGGTCAGGCAACAATGATCTGACGGTAGAGCTCACATCAGAAGAGAGAGAGTGAGATCGATGCTCTCCCTATTAGGAAGGTGTGATCTGCTCTTTGCCTTCGCCAGCCAACCAACAATGAGAGGGTGCTGCTCCACCCTAGTCGGGGAAGCATGACTCACTCTCTTCCAGTGTTTCTTCCTCTCTTGGGAATGACCCAGGATTGATCCCTATCAGGCACTGACTGCATCAGAATGATCATCAGGAATCCCTGGGCTTATACCAAGTCCTGCAGGACTCGTAAACATTCCTGCCCCACAGGGGCATTACTTTCTCTAACACAGAGCAAGATCCCATACCCTTCTGGGATTCAGGAACAAAAGATCCCACACCCACCTGGGATCAAGCAGATGAGGAGGAAGAAGGGTCTTTCTTCCTCCCCTTATAAGTATGCTGACTCTCAGCAAGGTCCCAAATTCGTTCTGAGAGGATTCTCCTCATCCAAGGTGCACTCGCTCTCCTTGAAAGGGTGCCTATCATCCCTGTCAGAAAGGCGTACTCGCTCTCCCCACATTCTGAGATCTCACAATGAAATGGTAATTATTGTGACAACATTCTAGTTTCACACTCAAATGGAAATTACTATATTAAAATTTCACCCTTAAGTGGAAATTATAATAAAAATATTTTCATTTCATTCTGAAATGGAAATGATTATAAAACTCCAGATGCCAACAAAAGCACAACCTGGGCATGCTAAGTAAGTGGTGTGAGAATCCACTTGTGACATTATGCTTTTAAAAAGAACTAATTTTACAAAAGATACAACATTTTGGAACTAAAATCAGAAGGAAATTCTTACCAATACTATGAAGGGAGATAAAATTTACTATAGCACCACCTTACCTAGCAAGGTGCTATTTTCTTTCTAAAAAAACCTGAATAACAAATTAATGTAAAACTAACACTCAACTACAGCAAAGACTATGGGGACTCGAACAAGCAAAATATACAAGTGGATTGCCAAAAATATGTTTGGAAACTGACAGCAACAGCAATTTTCATCGAGCAAAATAGCACATGCCTACTCACATATCACACATTCAAGAAAAGAGAATAGTAACAGGATATGGGCTGTGGTGCAGGTGTCTGACTGGAACCTGATTCTTTTCTCTGATACAGAACCTTCCATCCTAATAAGAGGAAGGAATCATGCAAATAATGTAGCTTGGACCTGGGACTTTGTGTCCCCCAAAGGTATGCAATGGAACAGTGCCAGGAATTGTATTACTGCTATTAAAATCATAATACAGTGATGATTTGGAAGTTGCTCGAGATCTTTATTCCATTTAAATTATATAACCTATTACTAAAGTTTATCAAATTGAACCCTCAAATTTAAAAACTCAAAGTGCCACAGGTCCACATTATTGCTGGAGTTTTCAAGTTTTCAAGGTCACAGTGCACAGGAAGGTTATTCTCTGGAACTGAACAAGTCATTTAATTGATGCCAAGCATTGTAGTTACTGAAATACTAGTTGCTCAAGTTTTACTGTATTTCATTCAGAAGAAGCCGCAGTGGCTCAGTAGTTTGCATGCCAGATTCACGATCGAAGAAGTGTGGGTTTGAATCTACAATCAGACTAGCCCCTAGCCAGCTAGTGTGTCCCTGGGCAAGGCACTTTACTTAAATTGCATCGGTACTAAATAACTATCATGTGTTGCTGTGCCATAAAACACCAAACGAAAACAAATCATTTTTGTATGAAGGCATAATCATAATGATGTCATTATATTTATCATGGATACACATAACAAAATCTCATTACTGACTTAAAATTTCTTCAAAAACCACCCTGTAAAACTTCGAGCAGCAGAATTACTTTATTTACCCATTTATAGAATACACCTGATAAAACTGCTTACACCTAGGCACAAAATATGATGGTAGATCTAAGTCTATGTTTTTTTGCAGCTGAATGCACATTATAAATGGGTCAATACCACATTGTTGGGCCTTGATGTGAGAATTCATCAAGGGAAGTAACCAGACTAAGCTAATGTGACAGAAAAGTCTTGTTTAACAAACATTTTTTTAATACAACTCAAACATATTCTAATCTAATGTTAAAGACTGAAGTTTCAAAAGATCTTGAAATATTACAATAATCCAAAATTAAAGAAAATGCCATCAGAAAACCCACCAGAGTTAAGCAAAACTAGCTAATGAGGACTGACAAAAGAAGTTAGCATGTACAATGGCCCAAAAAATGTCTTACTGCAGAATGGTACAGCAACAAACAAAATGTTCAGCAAGCAGGAAGTTTAATGTCAGTCATGATGTAAATAGGATGTGATAATACTATCACAAATTATACATCTAAAAATCAAGATTCTAGGTGAATTGTATCCGAATGAACAGCTATAAATAAGAATATACAGTAAATAAAACATTCATTTTAGCACTGCCCTATTTCTACAAGCCTTGTAGCTGTGTAGGGGCAATAAACCACAAAAACAATCTTGTTAGTTCCATGGTGACTTGTAATTACATTTTTGGACTTGTACAAACCATTCATTCACTTGCTCTAGAATTCAAAATTTTTCAGCAAGTAGCAATTATGGATTTCAGTGTAGCTACAAACATTGATTTAAAGACCCAACATAGAATGCTCCTTCCATACAAACAACAGATTTAAGTACCAATGAAAAGGTCATTTTCCACAAAACCACAAAAACTTACACCAAAGAAAATAAATGAATTTCACAGTATTTGACTGTGACTTTGGGGACAAATTTAAGGAATTTTGACTTTGCTGCATCAGGAAGTTAAACATGCTGTATTTGCTTGTGCATAATGCAAATCCAACTGTGAAAAATATAGATACACATCTGCTGTCACTTAAGGTGCCAGTAAATATGGCATTGAAATCATAAAACACTTGAGTTTGAGGGTAAGCTTGAGCTTCAGCATCAACCAATGAAACAGGAGTACCATGAATAGTACATTACAAGCCTGCCCTGTGTTTAATAGTCTTCCATATAGGAACTAGTAGGGCATGGTTGACTGAAGATTACAGACCAACAGGTCTCAATGATCTTGACCCCTGGTCAAGGTATGTGGTCTTGAACTAAACTTACTGTGCAGAAACCATTTATTTCTTATTACACTTACCATGACTGTGACCTTTGACCCTATGACCCTAAAGTCTATTGATTTCTTTATTACCCTAAGTGCAAGTCATCCACAAAGTTTGGTCAATGAACTTACTCAAAAACAAAAATTATTGTGCAAACCTAATTTTTCTCTGAATCACAATTACCTTGACCTTTGACCTTTTGATCCCAAAGTCAACAGGCCTCTTCAATACCTCAAGTTCAAGTCCTCCACAAACTTCAGTTCAGTGTTTTTTTTAATAATAAAATTTGTTTTTCTATTTTTAGTAACTGCAGCTATTTGATCCACATCAGTTGTATAAAAATGAAAGTCCTCTGTGCTTTCTGTCAAATTTGGTCAATTATGTTAAGTGATTTTCGAGAAGAAGTTGTTTCAAGTTTTCCCTATTTTTAGTAATGGTGGCCCTTATTTGATGGGGATCAGCATCATTCATACAATTCTGAAAGTCTTTGATGTCAGATGATTTCTGTCAAGTTTGGTCAAATTATGTTCTGCAGATTTTAAGAAGTCATTTAACGGTTTTTCTATTTTTAGTAGTGGTGGTCATATTTGAAGGCAGATCAGCATAATTTCTAAACCTTATAAGCCCTTTGTGCCAAAATGGTTTCGGTCAAATGACATCAAATTGTCTTGTGTAGTTTTTACGCAGAAATCATTTTAACATTTTTCTACTTTACATTGGCATCACAAGTATAAAACAGAAAGCCCTCTAATATCAGAATGCTGTCAAATTTGGTAAAATTCTGATGAGCAAGTTTTAAGAAGTTGGTTAAAGGTTTTCTATTTTTATTAAAAGTTAATACTAAAATCCACTTTATGCAATGGTGTGGCATAGGATAATCCCACCCAATAATCAGAATTTGTTGGCAGGAATGAGACTTTGCAGAAGTATAGCAAATTTTCTTAAAATATTTTTGTCATTAGAATGAGCATCAAAAGGATTCCTGTTTAGAAGATAGTAAAATGTATTTTCAATAGCAAAACTGCAAGAAACAAGAGTCCCTTGAAGGAACTGATGCTCTACTGGCTGAAAAGAATTTTCAGGAAGTCAAGATAAGACCATTTCTTCCTTTTAACTGCAGAATAACCATCTTTGAAATTCTTCAGTGACAACATGATTTTCCACTTAGTTGCTGTGCCGGACAAATTAAATGTCAGATTGGCACCATTTTCATTTAGGTCCAACATGGCATCATAAGAAGTCTTCTGGTGGAAAACCCATGTTAATATGTCTTTCCATTTTGGAGGAGCAACGATAACAAGATTTTCAAGATGGATGCCATGGTGCCCATATTTGATATCAGACTGGCAGCATTTCTGTTTAGTACCAACTAAACATCATAAGTCTTTTGGTGAAAGCACAATGTTGATATAACCAGCCATGTAGGAAAAGTAGTGATAACAAGATTTTCAAGATGGCCATTGTGTCAGTCATATTAGAAGCTGGATTGGCACAATTTTCATTTATGACAACTAGACATCATAAGAAGTCTTTCAGTGAAAACCCCATGCTGATATGATAATTGATTCAGGAGAAATAGTGACAGCAAGATTTTCAAGATGGCCACTGCGGCAGGCATATTAACATCTGAATGGTACCATTAGGACTAACTAGACATCATAAAAAGTTGTTGAGTAAAAATCCCATGTTGATACGACCATCCAATTCAGGAGGAGTACTGATAACAATATTTTAAAGATGGCCACTGTGGTGGCCATACTGGATATCAGTTTGACACTATTTTCATTTTTTACAACAAAAAGTCTTCTGGTGAAAACCCAATGGTAATATTGCTTTTCATTCAGGAGGATTAGCAATAACAAGATTTTCAAGATGGCCACTGTGGCAGCCACATTGGACATCAGATCAGCAACATTTTCATTTATGACTAATTAGACATCATAAGATGTCTGCAGGTGAAAACCCCACGGCAATATTCCTTTTTGCTGAGGAAGAGTAGAAATAACAAGATTTTCAAGATGGCCACTGTGGTGGCAATATTGGCCACCAGATCAGCACCATTTTCATTTAGGACCAACATCATAAGAAATCTGCTGGTGAAAACCCCACATCAATACGTCTTTTCGTCCAGGAGGAGTAGCGGCAAGACGATTTTCAAGATGGCCACTGTACTGGCCATACTGGACATCAGATCGGCCCCGTTTTCACTTGGTACCAACTTGACATCATAAGAAGTCTTTTAACTCTTTAGCTACCAGTGCTGCTTTAGTGACCCACTGCTCTGCCTAGCTGCTGAGCTCATTACTGCAGCTGATATGGGGGCTGACTACTTAAGCCTAATTTTCCTTATAACTGACTACCAGAACCTATTTTCCTTATATCTGACGGATTTTATATACCAAAACCATGCATAAATAAAAGCTGTAACTTTTGTCTGTGTGATTCTTTTATCCCACTGACTTCCATAAGATTGATAAGAAAATCCATGAATTGAACACAGAACACATTATTTGTAACACTATAATCTGACTGTCATTATTTTATACAAAGTTATAAGTCAAATTTGTACACATAATTATTTACAAATGTTTAATTCGTCATTATGTTCTACTAGTTCTGAAGTAGATGTTGGTGATATTTGTAAAAGCAGTTATGTTTTACACAAGCACGAACATCACACTGTTTGCACATTATGGACACCTCATGCTGCCTTTTTTCTTTCAAACATTGTTGGGCTTCTCTTTCATACATATTGCTGCATACTTGCAAGTTTCAGCCACAATTCTTTCATTTAATACCTGATGAAAATATTTAAACAAGAAATCTATCCCTTTTTTCCCTCTCACCCAAAACTAAAGTACGACTGATGCTTTCTGTGAACTCAGTGACTTGTGGAGCACATGGTTTTCTTATCCACACTGCACTGTCTTCATCATCTGATTCTATCTCAATTTCTAATAGATGGGCAAAGACGATAATCCAGTGTCACTGCCAACACTTCCTAAATCAGTATCACCAATTTCATCCTCTGAAAAGCCTGAAAATTATGATTCCGAATCGCTAGCAAAAACCCTTGTTTCCAATGTCAACAACTGCATGTATGTATTAACTATCATGTGGTAGAAAATTCCAGAAAATCACCATGTTTAGGAGCCATATTTAGTATATGATGACTTTCACAGCAAGAACCATCATTTGTTAACTCTATTTTGAATGGTTCAATGTCTTTTTACCATCCATTATTGACAAATAAGATCATTTGTAACATGAACAAACAGAGCGGATATATCCATCATTAAGGTCCAGAGCACATAACCAGCAAGCAGATATATCCACTATGGCATATAGCAGTCCTTGTTTACAAGCGGATTTATCAGTCACTGCGATGGCAAGGCACATGTATGCAGCAGATATACACGTCAGTAGAAGGGAAAACCCCATGTTGATATGACCTTGCATTCAGAAGGGGTAGCAATAACAAGATTTTCAAGATGGCCACTGTGGTGGCCATATTGGATGTCCAAGCAGCACCATTTTCATTTAGGACTGACTAGATTATGAGATGAATGTGTCTGTAAAATTTCATGGCAATCCTCCAAGTAGTTTAGGAGGAGTAGCAATAACAAACTTGTGCTCATGGATGGATGGATGACAGATATGTGTTTAAATGTCATTCAAAGTTACCACTGAATATTTCAGTGTAAACCTAACTTTTTTCATGCTCCTTAAGTTGAGAAAATTTTCAGTGGGTGTTTTGCAGTCTTAAAGCTGCATCAGAGTTCACAATATACCATTTTGACTTAAATCCTAAGTTTTCATTCAGGAATTTGAGAAAAATAATCCTCCATTATGCACCAGTGCTGGAACAAAAAAAATTCACCTTTGGGATAAAATTTTGCATCAGACACTCACCAAAACCTTATGTCTGATGCTAAATTCTGACTCTCGGAATGAATATTCCTATCCTACACCAATGCATATTAAGGATTCTATTAATTTCATGTTTTAAATATATATATATATATACAGTGAAACCCCGCTATAACGCGCCCCGCTATAACGCCAATTCGGATATAACGCGATCGTGGCGTGGCTCCCAAAATTTCATATATTCATTCGCACATGAACATTTTTTTTTTGCAAAGTACGAGAAATAGTGTATAAAATGTGTATATTACAGTATCATTTTGGGGAAGAGATCGCGTATGAATTCGAGTATAATACGTTTGTGGCGTGGTTCCTGAAATTTTATATACATGTACATGTATTTTTCTCGTACACGGAAAAAAAACATTTTTTTTTAAGTACGAGAAATAGTGTATAAAAAGTTTATTATCATTTTGGGGAAGAGATCATGTATGAATTCGATCGTGGCGTGGCTTCTGAAATTTAACAATTTCACCAATTTCTTGAAGTGTTATGCCAAAAAAAACATTATCGGAAATGTTACTTATTACTGATCCATGAGTAAAGCCAGTAAGTCTTCTCTGTGTTTGTTTTCAATTCATTATGTATACAATCATTGCTCAAACAATAGCCGACATGTTTTTCTTCTTTAACTGCATACACAACCGAGCATCAGACAATGTGGTGGTTGATAAAAGATTCTCACGATTTAATAAACATCAAAAAACGTAAGCCACCAACACGTGCTCTGGACTTCAATTCATCCTGTATACAATCATTGCGCAAACAATAGCCGACTTATGTTTCTTCTTTAACTGCATACACAACCAAGCACCAGACAATGCGGTGGTTGATCAAAGATTGTCATATGTGGGTGTTTATGTAGAGACTGAGCTTGGGCGGCAAGATCAAAGATTGTCATATGTGGGTGCTTATGTAGAGACTGAGCTTGGGCGGCAAGATCACAAAGAGTTCAAATAACCATTCTCTGTTACTTAGCACTGAACAAGTACAGCTGTATCAAACTCGTGGCTCAATCAAAGGGTTGTCATGTGGGAAAACAAAGACGGATCGATATCAGATAGTAAACGGTGTTGATACCCTATTCATGCTATACATTAGACGTGTATACGCTATTCTCTGAAAAAAGTAAAATATAGTAAAACCCCGCAATAACGCGACCCCGCTTTTTCCGCGATCGAATTTTATGGACCCCAAATATCGCGTTATAGCAGGGTTTCACTGTATATATATATACACACACACACATGCTCTATAAAGGTGTGACTTACTTCAGTATGGAAGTCGTGCAACTCCTGGTATGTCTTGTAAACCTCAGTAATCTCTCCATTTGACCAGCTGACCTGTAGCAATAAAAACAGAGAACTAGAACATGTTTTTCTGATAATTATTGTTTTTAAATAACAGCTGTGACTTTGCCACATTCTCCCATATATATCACACACCAAACTGCAAACAGCATAAATCCAGACCTGCTGTCTGGATCTAAGTGGATCCAGATCTCGGATATGGGTCGACTGATCCAGATGTGTAATCGGGCTCTATGCTGTTTGTTTAATATCCTCATAGACTGAACCTGGACATGATCTGCTGGGGTCTTATAAGACAGCATATCATGGTCTATGATTTTCACTGTTTGGATTTGTGATATTTTTTAAGTTTGACACAATTTTTAGCACATAAGAGACCAGCCAGTATATTTGGTGGAGCCTGGGAAGAACAACTGACCCACAGGAAGCTACTGGCAAGCTTTCTCACATACCAACAGTGGTCGAGCCAAGGCTCAATTTCACATGAACAGAGATGAGATGTGAATGATCTATAATTTAGCGCCTTAGAACATTTGGCCACCCAGGACCCCTTCACTGCTTGGTACATATTGTCTATGAACAAATATAGTACCAAAGTATGTCCAGCCAACATAGTACGATTCCAAAGTATGTCCAGCAAACATAATATGATACCAAGATATCCAGCACACATTGTATGATACCCAAGTATGTCCAGCAAACATAGTATGATACCAAAGTATGTCCAGCAAACATAATATGATACCAAAGTATGTCCAGCAAACATAGTATGATACCAAAGTATGTCCAGCAAACACAGTATGATACAGCAGCATGACCAGTAAATATAGTGTGATATAATAATAATAATAATAATAATAATAATAATAATAATAATAATAATAATAATGACTTTATTTAAAGAGGGTGACACAATTAGTTGCATGGAACTAATCCTCCTTGTGGCCATCTAGTATATGCATATTTACATACAGAGTACATGGACATGGTTGCATGATAATAATAATAATAATAATAATAATAATAATAATAATAATAATAAAAAGCATTGATAATAAGCTACATGTATATATGGACATTATAAACAGAAAGTTTTGTAAGAACATGATCCAACTAGGTACATCGTGTATATACAGTACAAAAATAGTGAGACAACAAAATGGAAGGTTTGAGAATTTATAGTTTAAGTTGTAATGTATTTGTCAAATCGAACAGGTTCCACTTTTCATCCACTGAATTAGATTATAATTAAATGCATTTATATTTGTACTTTCTCTAATTTCCTTTGGGATTAGATTCCAAATTAGTGACCCCGAATATTTAAAACTTTTCCTAAAGAGTTCTTTATTTGGTTTTGGAATGCAAAGGTTGTTAGCTGAAATTGATCTTAAATTGGGAGTGTTGCCTTGTTTTCTAGCATGAAATAGTTCCTTGAGATACAATGGGGCCATATTGTTTGAAACTTTGTGCATAAGTCTAGCCTTTCTCAAAAATATTAGTTCACTTACTGTTAACATTTTAATATCATTCATTGCATTTGGGATGTTTTCAGCATTGTCTAGGATGAGTCTGCAAGCTCTTTTTTGCAAGCAGAATAATTTGCAAATATTCTTGTCAGAAGTATTTCTCCATATAACATTACAGTAGTCTAGGTATGGTTGTATATAGCTTTTGTAATATATTAACCTATGTTTTGTTGATAGATATGGCCATATCTTGCTTTATAACCAGAGACCTGAATTGACTTTATGATATATGACTTAAATATGTTCATTCCATTGCAAATTGTTGTCAACCATCACCCCAAGGATTTTGTCATAGGTAACCATTTGTAGACCAATTTCATTCAACTTAAGATTCAAATTGTTATTTTCCAATTTTGCTCTTTTTTGTTGGGTAGTAATCATTATTTCTTTAGTCTTGTCCGTGTTTACTTTCATGCCATTTTCCTTACACCAGGAATCTATTCTAAGTAAGGCTGTCTGAAGGGAGACCTCTAGGTCTGATTTTAGCTGTTTGAAATCTGATAGAGTGGTGTCATCTGCATACAAGTCGGTAGATGAAATACAGTTGCCTATTTTCAGTGGCAGATCATTTATGAAAATGAGAGAGAGGAGAGGGCCCAGGATGGATCCCTGTGGTACTCCACATGTAATTGGTTCTTCTTTAGAAAAACTGCTATTTATTTTGACAAACTGTTTTCTCATTGTTAGATATGATGTAAACCAATCAATCGTTGAATTGTCACATTGATAAATGTTTAATTTATTGATGAGAGAATATCATGATCAACAAGGTCAAAAGCTTTTCTAAAATCAACTAGAATAGATCCAACTAATTTTCCTTGATCTAAGGCAGTAATCCATCTATCTATCATGGAGACCAAGGCTGTCTCACAGGAGTGGTTTTCTCGGAACCCTGATTGGTTTTGATGAATTAAATTATAGTTTGATTAGTACATCAATAGATTGTCATGGACATGTTTTTCAAGTAGTTTGGACAGAGTTGGTAATATAGATATGGGTCTGTAGTTATTGACATCTTCTTTGCTGCCAGACTTGTGAATGGGGGTAACTTTTGCCAGTTTCCATGTCTGGGGAAACACTGCGGTGGATATGCTTAGATTACATATATAAGCTATGCTACCAAATATTATGTTTGCAGCAGCCCACAGGAGACGTGGTCCAATATTATCTAGGCATGTTGATTTCGTTGTTGCAATAGTTTGCAAAAATTTTTAAACTTTTTCATTTGGTATCGCAAAGATAAAAGAGTTTGTGTCAGGTGGAATTTTTTCTGAACAGAAATTTCTTTGTTCATCATGATTTGAGATTACAATGAGTTCCTTAATTCTGGAACCTATGCTGACAAAAAATTCATTGAGTGTATTTGCTATTTCAACATCTTCATCAATAATCCGGCAATCCTGGCTAAGTTGTTGGATTTTGGATGACCTTGTGGACCGTTTACCTGCACCTAGTTTGTTAAAAACTTTCAACATAGAATTCGTATTGCAATTATTTTCTAAAGCTGACTGATAGTTTTTCTTCTTTGCCCCATGGAAGTATGTTCAGCAAATATGGTACAGTACAGCTCACGTGATTTTTCGGAACCCCACGCATCGCGGTGGGGTACTTAATCCCCTCCACTCTAGCTCCGCGATAGCACTCCGCGGTGGAGGCATAAATTGGCATAAATACCTACAAATCACCACCGCGTTTTGGCAGGCATGCCGATATAAACTCCACCGTGGAGGGGCTAGTCGACATTACTGATTGACATCTGAACAGCCAATGAATGAAGACCACCTATGGAAAGACTGAGAAGTCAAGAGTGATTTACAACTGGATACCATCTGAAGAATCGGTCGTTTTTATTTCGATCATATATTTGGACAATAAAAAATAATTTCAAAAGTCTTGTATATTCAATAGACATTACTGTTTATAAAAGGTTGATCGACTTCTTTTGCAATAAGTTTATGATTTTAATTTATTTCAAAGAAATATGAACAAACTTATGCACTGACTTGATGAGAAGTACACATTGCTGAGCCTCTCAAACAGAATAAATTTATCATTTTGTTCCAAAGGAAAGTAATTCTCTGAGATATGGACAATTAAAATCCAAATTGACATCCGCTTCTGCTTACCCCCCCCCCCCCCCACAACAACAAACCTAAAACACTGAATTTACACTGAAATGCAAACCGCGTGCTTAGTCTTTAAGCAGTAATAGTAGAGTCACGAGGCTGAATATTATGACTGCATGTGTGCTGTAAGGGACTGACCATTTAATATACGGGGTTTATATGTTGTTTTTTTTCGACCGGGATATTTTTTGTTCTTTCATCACAGTATTTATTTATTTTAAGTGAAATATGGAACGGATTAACGTCTGTTACAAAAATCAGAGAAAGACAATTGTTTTCATGCATTTTCTCCCCCCCCCCCCCCCGGCCCCCCCCCCCCCCCCCCCCCCACGGTTGGAAATCTCAATTGTCTCTCCCTAATAAAGACTTGACTTCAGCGGATGTTCTACATAAATCAAGCCAGTGACCATTGTGAACACTGTTGTAAAATATTAACAAGGGTTTGCATCAAAGGATGATGTAAGTTTCAGCTTGGGAACCGTGTTTTTTTATTACACGAAGCCATCTGACTTAGCGCGTTGTACTTTATAGCCGCATTTATGGTCCCGCCATTAAGAACGGAAGTTTGATAATTGTTAGTAATTAATCTGAACTCGGCTTATTACCGAAATGAAAAATAATATGGAAAATTCTAAAATCTGAGATGTTCAGAGATTTTAATTTCCACGTGTATCCTATTATTTGCTCATTTTCCTACAGCGAAAATATAAAAATAAAATATACTTTTTTAATTATTTTTACGCAGATATTAAAGAATGCAGTTTCCTGTTTGTGACTGTTAGAACCTCAGGTTATTGAGCGTGTTTCTGTTTCTTACCACTTGCAAACTTTTCCAGACTTCAGTTTACGATAACTTGTGCAGTAGTGATTTGGATTCCATATTTTATGAGAGAGAGAGAGGGGGGGGGGGACTTTACTAAGAAGAGTTAATGATTTAAACTTATTCATCTTTTTTTTCTGTATTATGCAATAGGAAAACGAACAGAAAAGAAAAAGTTAAAGATTAATTTCATCTGATGCTCAGCATGTTTCCTAATATTTGCTCATTTTTGTAAGAGGAAAGTATAAAAAAGATTTTTTTTATCATCATAGAAAAATAGTAAATCTTATGGAAATGATATGTCAGTAACCCAATCATAATATTGATCTATTTCTTATAATTATTTGTACGCAGATATTAATGTATGCAGCTTTATCTTTGTGACTTTGGAGCAGTTGCTTATTGAGACAAGAAATAAACTAATTTCTTTGAATAGTGTTTGGCATGTGTTCTGTATATGGTATATTGCTTTACAGCTACAGTTACTTTGGCCAAATGGATAAGAGTGTGTGTTACACACACATATTTGATATTGGAGCACGAGGTCGTGAGTTTGCAACCACCGACGGGAAAATTTGTTTTTTTTTTCCCCCCTCTATTACGCTATAATGTCTAGTACAGTATTACTTTTCTTACCACTTGCAAACTTTTCCACATTTCAGTTTACGATAACTTGTGCAGTAGTGATTTGGATTCCATATTTTATGAGAGAGAGAGAGAGGTGGGGGGGGGGGGGCTTTACTAAGAAGAGTTAATGATCTAAAATTATTCATCTTATTTTTCTGTATTATGCAATAAGAAAACGAAAAGAAAAGAAAAAGTTAAACATTAATTTCATCTGATGCGCAAGTTTGTCAGATCAATGTACTTTAGGTTAACAGTTAGCACATGAAATTAACACATCAATATCAGCAGTCCTGATGGTTTCTCTTGTGCTAGGTTACTTGCACGTGTCAACTACATGTATCTAGGATGACCTTTTGCGGCCATTTGTGATTTTTTAAAAAACCGCTACTTTGGTAATTAATGCAAATTAGTACAGTTTAAAATAAAATAACGATCTGAAATCTTAATAATGCTTTATTTAAGCGATTGGATGTCAGGAAAAAACGTACAATATGTGAATGATTACTCATGCATGGAATAACCATCGGAACTTGTGCGATTTTGTTTCACTTCAGTCAGGTATGACTGCAGCTTTGTTATTAATTTGTTTGATCTTTATCGTTCTTTTCATTGCAGGTAGTACAATATCACTGACTTTCATATGATCATTAAAATTTTGTATTGCGTTTACTGAAAAAGAAATAAGGATATGAATGCATGTTTAGATTCCGATAACATAGTATTGAAGAAAAAAAAAAATTAGATTCATTGCGCAAAATGTAGTATTAATACAGTTTGCGAGGCATTGTCATTACATTATCATCATCTAAAATATGATTTGGCACTAAATATCATACATTATCTTCGTTAGAACAAGGAAATATTTATAATTAACTGAATTACTACGTTTTTTTCAGTATCAAAAAGTTAGCAAATTGCTCCCCAGAGGGATAACGATGTAGATAAAACGGTGCCCCCCCCCCCCCCCCGGTCTCAACCTCTGTTTGCATGGGTGATAAACAGTACACCATGCCCATATTATCGAAACCACGTCCACTCCACGGTGGTGATCGGATGCGACTCCGCGAGGGAGCGTGGTGTGCAGGGCTATTCTCCGCAACAACTCCGTCAGGACGCGTGGAGTGATGGTGGAGGGGTTTTTCTTAATCCTCTCCACTCACTCTCCACCCCCACCGCGATGCGTGGGGTTCCGAAAAATCACGTGAGCTGTACTGTATGATATGGAAGTATGTTCAGCAAAAATGTGGTATCATACGGGAGAATGTCCAGCTTCCAGGCTTTTTCAAATGCCACTGCCATGGACAATGCAATCCTTATGCCTAATCTACTTATAGCAGGTGAAATCAACAGACTCCATCATATGCACAAGATGTGGGAGAGGGAAATTCCACTTGAAGTTCAGAATCTGCGGGCAATAACGAGACTTTGCGCACAAGAAACAAGAGTTCCTTAAGGGGACTGATGTTCTAGTGTCTGAAAAGAATTTCCAAGAACTGCTGAGTGTTGAAATCATCTCTAATATTCTTAAGTGACAAGATTTTCAAATTAGCTGCTGTGGCAGCCATATTGGATGTAAGATCAGCACCATTTTCTAGACACCATTAGACTTCTGATGAAAACCCCATGCCAATATGACCATCCATTCTGGAGAATTAGCAACAAGATTTTTAATATGTTTATTGTGGCAGCCATACTTGATGTCTGTGGGGCATGACTTTCATTTACGATCAACTAGATATCATAAGAAGTCTTTTGGTGAAAACAATATGTCGATGTTGCCATCTTGGATGTCAGATCAGCATCATTTTCATTCAGGCCCTAGCAGACATCATAAGAACTTTTCAAGTGAAAATCCCATGTCGTTATGACTTTCCATTTAGGTATAGTAGCAATAATAAGATTTTCAAGATGGCTGCCATGGCAGCCATATTTGATTTCGGATAGGCACCATTTTTTTTTAGTACCAAGTAGACATCATAAGTCTTCTGGTGAAAATATTTGAAGACTTCTATATCAGGATGTTTTGAATCAAAGTTTATCAAATATTCTGTAAGCAGTTCCTTTGATAAAGTTGTAAAAATGTTTTTCTATTGTAATGGCAGCTATATTTTGTGGCGCATTGGCATCATCTGTATAAATCTGAAAGGCCTCCGGACTTTGTATCTAATTTGGTCAAATTATGTAAAGTGGTTTATCTAGAAAAAGTTATTAATGGTTTTTCAAAAATGTTTTTTAACTGCCAGCCATATTTGATGGTTAATTCGCATGATTTTTTTTACAAAATTAAGAGTTGACATTACAGGATGTTGACCCTGTCAAATCTGATCAAATTATGTTGTATAATTTGAAAGCCCCTAATACCAGAATGCTTTCTGTCAAATTTGGTCAAAATAAGTTGAGTGCTTTTTGAGAAGAAGTAGTTTAAAGGTGTTTCTATCTTTAGTAACAGTTGTCATATTTGATGTTGATTCAGCATCATTTGTATAAATTTGAGTTCCCTCTATGCCAGGATTTTTTTTTTTTTTTCTCCTGTCAAATTCTGTTGAGTGGTTTATGAAAAGAAGCAGTTTAAAGGTTTTTCTATATATAGTATTGGTGGCCATATTGGAGGACAGATCAGTATCAACTGAACAAATCTGAAAGGTCTTGATGCCTGAATGCTCCCTGTAAAATGCATATTGGTCAAGCAGATTTTGAGAAGTTCTTAATGACAATTATGAATGGATGAAGGATGATGCACAATGAGCAGAGGAACATACCATGTCTTACAGCCAGGTGAGCTAATAATCTTTACTGACCTGCAGTTTGTACTCGTGCCTCTTCTCTCCACTATTCTTCTTTGGAGATCCCTTCACTTCAATGTTGGTAATGTGAACTGCAAAAGAGTAAAAGAGTACACTCTGACTTTGAATGAACAGCTTTAGTATTTTAGCAAACCTGTTTCCTTCAGTGTACTAAGTGCCTAAATGTGAACACTGACAATTCAGATCTGCCACAGATAATGCACTGGCAGATCTGGGTCTACACTATTTGCAGTCAAGTGCATGCTATACACAAATATATAGCATACAAAAGGTCATCAGTGATTGTGGCTGAAAGTGACAGCCTTTTTTGGAACAGTGATTTCTCTGGGTTTAAAATTTTAAAACCCTTTTACAGAGAAGGAAAATACTTTTTACAGATTTTGTGGCCACACAGACCCAAAATTGGTCACATAGAGTTAAGGGGAGCAATATCCTTCAGCTGCTCCAAGACTCGGAATTGACAAGGTCATACAAGTCTCTAATACAGACCAACCAATGGAACGGTTTTCAAAAAGTTGATAATATAGAGGATATTTTCTTTTCCCCTCAAGGATAATATTTTTATCATGGGATCAAAAACTATGATATTGTTAGGAGTAGCTAAGCCACAAAAGAAAATATGACTTTGTACCGTCTGATGAAATTTATCCAGTATAAACTTTGGAAAAGAAATTTCTCTCTTGATTAGATAAATATCTTTCTCCTTTATTTAAGCGTTGAAGATTATAAACTGACCTTCTAATGTCTACTGCTATCATAAATTCACTCAATTTAAGAGGCATACCAATAAAAT
This sequence comes from Margaritifera margaritifera, assembly GCA_029931535.1. Lineage (NCBI taxonomy): Eukaryota > Metazoa > Mollusca > Bivalvia > Unionida > Margaritiferidae > Margaritifera > Margaritifera margaritifera. Next base: position 6,007,862 of record JAQPZY010001656.1, read on the forward strand.
AGCGTCGAAGTTTATAAACTGACCCTCTAATGTCTACTGCTATCATAAATTCACTCTATTTAAGAGGCATACCAATAAAATAGCTGTGATTTATGAAAACAAGAGGTATGAGATGACCTAATTTATTGCGATAAATTACATTTTTTACATATTATATAAAACTACCTGACCATATCTGACCACAACAGGAAGCTGGATTGAGCAAGCTGACATCAGCATTTAAATCTGGTTGACAAGGAAACTAGGTATACAGATGATATTCAGCCAGTAAGAAAGATATATTTGATAAAATCATACCTTGTTATTAACGCAGAGTAAAAAAAGACAAAGCAATATTCTTCCAAAAGCCCAGTTAAACACCCACAAAAGCAAACTCAAAATTTTCTATTTCAGTGGCAATTTGGCAAATCTGTCTTATAGTCTAACAATGGAATGCATTTAGAAAAAACAACTTATTTTGTAATATTAATAATTAAAACTTGTGAAGGGAAACATTGCCTCATGTCAAAAATAAAGACTAAAATTAAGCTGCATTTCATACACTTTAGTAAGGAATCAGGTTGAAACTAAAAATTATGCACAGGATTTATAACTTTATTCCCCGACTCAAATTTCACATGCAATGAGCATGTCAACCATACATTTTACAAGCGATATTCCTGAAAATGATACAAGTAATCACAAAGTGAAGAGGTTCATTACATCTTAAGTCCACAATTTAAAACAGCCAATGTGTCACTGACACAAAGTCATGTCCAAATACCGTATTTGACATAATGTATATGCTAAAAAAATTACACTGATGATGTCATAAACAGTGTCCCTATTATGTGTATGTACATACTAGAAGAGTTAACTCCCTTTGTCTATACTGGAACTCTTACTATAGATGTTCATTCTTGAGTCCAATGAAATACATGTAGGTATCAAGGTACTAATTGTTTTCCCATAGACCTTAATGTAAACATTTTGTTAAATACACTTTATGCCCTCCTTTAACAGGTACATCATATACGTATATCGTCCAGGAGATCAAAGCCTGGCCATCAAATTGAGTCTCAGCCACATCACTTAAGAGATAACTCCACCAGACTTAGACCGGGATGAAGAACTATAATTATCAAGGATTGAATTCTCACCTTTATATGAGGGATGAAACTAGAGTCCCTTGAAGGAGCTGACGCTCTAATGGACGAAGAAATGTTTCAGGAATTCAAGATAAGACTATTTCTTCTATTTAACTGCCGAATGTTGAAACAATCTCCAATATTTTTCAGCAACAACAAAGATTTTCAAATTAGCCGCTGTGGCAGCCATATTGGATATAAGATGGGCACCATTATCACTTCGGAGCAACTAGACATCATTAAAAGTCTTTTGGTGACAGCCCCATGCGAATATGACCATCCATTCAAGAGAAGCCATAAGATCATTTAGAACCAAAAAGTCAATAAGACTGACCATGGTGTGGCCCTGCACATGACACTATACTCCAATTGCCTCTGCACTAAAAAAAACTTCCTGTGTTGCTGTGCCATAAAACACCAAACCAAAACTGAATCATGAAAACCTCAGATAAGCTGCTGAAGGGCATCTTCCCTCAAGTCCCTCAACACAAAGCTTCAGTCTACCCACAGAAGGTCTAGACAATCTGAAACAAGCCTCAAGAAAAAATTTCCTTTTTTTTCAAAGCAATGTAGTTAACTTATAGTGCTGACTAGCAATGTGTCCTGATGACATGAATGCCCCTGCCAATATAGTATGTTCAAAATGCATTTTCAAACATCTGAATCAAATGGGGGCCATAAGGGCAATAACTCCAGTTTTGATGGAAATACACTGTAGGTGACAATTAAACCTGACAGGTCTTTTGGATGATAAAATCAACACCAAATCTTGTTTAATTTCATGAAAGTGTTCACACGACATTGAATGGAAAAAAAAATTCATGGTACACTGATGATTAATTTGTCTGATGCCTTTGTGAATTCCAATTCAGTCTTACACAAATGACAACAGCAATCATACACAGTGATTATTAGTGAAGAATGGCTGTACACTGAATTGAAGTTGCAGAGAAAACCATCCAATCTGAAAATGATTTCGCATTTTTTGTTATATTTGAGACTGAAATGAACTCTTGATGGTTGTGAGACAGATTCCTTGTGTCACTGCATAATGTAATAGTTAAATACACTGATATGTAGGGATTTTTTTTGGTGGGAGGGTAAAACTAATTTTAATTATGTAATACTTACCCACCACTATTGCATAGCTTATTCTTTTTTTCATGCCCAAAAACCTTGTCCATTTGATGTGAATACATCCTCCCCCAGAGTGGAGAATTGCCAATAAGACACGGTCCACTTATGCATGCCGATGTGCAGAACAGTCATCTTTTTCATAGATGACGATTACGCCAGGACATCAGAATGGGGTGGGAAGAGGGCATTCGGCAAAAGCGACGGGTAAGTACTGCATAATTAAAATTAGTCCCCCCCAACCCCCCATTTTAATAGCAGCAATACATGACCCATCACGCTTGCATACCGTTAGTTGAATTTGTCAGTTTGGTGGGTAGGCTCATGTTAAAACTGATCAAAAACAGAAAAATGGAATGTAATCACCATCTGAGTGAGAGATCCACTTTACTGTTGGTGTCTCTCTGGGCCACATGTTGTTGCACAACCATGGGTTTCAAGAAAAATGACTGTCTGTTGTGCTTATGAGTGGAGGTGGAAGGAGGAGAAGGTTGTATGGGATCGCCGAAATGCTGCCTTCATGACCTCCAAGGAAGAATGATTAAAATACACCCTTGAAGCAGCAATGGCTCGAACCTAATGGCCTTTCAGTTTCATAAAAGGTCTCTATTGGCAAGGGACTAATATGCTCTTTTGATGGTAGTGACAATCCACTGTGAGATGGTGGTAGCCAAAATATCAACAGAGCCCTTAAGAGGAGGGAACAGACGTTTTTTAACCTTCCATTTCCCTTTGGTGGCATTAAGATAGAAATCTAGTGCCCTAACAAGACATAAAAGCCTGTCTTGATCATCCCCTGCACAGATTTTACTGAGACTGCAGATCTCTAAAGGTAGTGGAGCTACCGAAGGTAAATGATTTTTAGCTAAAAATCATGGCTGACAAAGGAGAGAAACTGATTAGTAATTCCCATTAAACTGGAGACAGCCAGTGTCAATAGATAAGGCATGAAGTTTGCTCCATCTTCTTGCAGATGCCAAGGCAAGTAAAAACACAGTCTTGAGTGTGAGGTCCTGCAAGGAAGCCTCACTCAATGGTTCATACGGGTTTTTGGTTAAAGACCATAAAACACAAGACAGATTCCATATGGATAAGAGAGCAAGAGACAGGTCTCTGCAACTCAAAATACTATTTGACATCGGCAAGGTGCGAGTCTGAACCGATTGCCATGCCCTGAGATAATTTAAGTGTGTTGGATATGGCAGCTCTATAGCCCTTGATGGTCAATACTGAATGTCTTTTGTTCTCGAAAAGAAACAAATGGAAATCAGCAACGGAATTCACAGAGGGACAGCTAGTATCAATGTGTTTCCTACTGCACCAATCACACAAGATTCTCCACCTGGCATCATAGACCTTGGATGCAGAATCTCTCCTGGCCTGAATAATGCAACTGGCAACCTGGCCCAAAAACTTGTACTTGCAGATAGATTGCTTGAGATGAGCCAAGCGTGACAGTGGAGAATGTGTGGGCTGTTGTGTAGAAGGGAGCCCATGAGTTGTGACAGAACATCACTCCTGTGAGGTAGGGACCAGGGTCGATAAATCAACAGGTCTAGAAGATCGTTGGACCACGATCATTGGGGCCACAGTGGGGTTATAAAAATGATATGAGCAGTGGAAGTTCTGACTTTTTTTAGAACTTGAGGTAGCAGTCAGAATGGTGGGATGGCATACACGAACAGACGATCCCACCAGAAGCTGAATGCATCCACTGCCCATGCTCTATGATCCAGGACTGGAGAAACATAAAAGGGAAGTCTGGTTGCAACAAGTCCACCATAGGCTTTCCCAGAATGTGGCCTCTTAAGGTGATGTTCTCCAAGGTTGCCCAGAGGAGGGGTTCCAGACCTCCACGCAAAGAGAATGGACATGTGTGCCTCCTTGATGTCAGAGATATGCTTCAACGGACATGTTGTCGGAGGAGATGATGACACATTGACCACTTACTCTGCTGATGCACCCTTGTGAAGCTAGAATTGACCTTGGGAATTACACCCTCTAGTTCTAAATGAGCATCCCAACCGGAATCTGATGCATTGGTGAACAGATAGGAGTGGGAATTGGGTGCATGCATGGGGACCCCAGTCAGGAATCTGTCCCGATTCATCCACCAGTGCATGTGGTGATGAAAATCTAGTTCGAGTGGAATCAGAGGTGATAGAGAATCTCTGTGGTTTCCACCTTGTGAGAAGGAGAAACTTTTGAGGGCGCATATGGAGACACCCTATGGGAACCAGATCTGCAGCGGCATTCAAGATTTGATAGATAAAGGCGAGCAGACAACTATGTCTTTCTTGTAGTGCCTCTAGAGTGCCAGAATTCGATCTATTCGATCCTGTGGGATCCAGACTAAGTTCTGGTTTGTGAGGAAGTTCATCCCCATGTAAACAAAATCCTGAGATGGAATGAGCTCAGACTTCTCAAGGTTGAGTAAAAACCCAACTGAGTTACTGCAGAACAGCAATGGAACAGATCCTGATGGAGGGACTGTATCTGAACATTGTGGATCAGCCAGTCATTGAAATACTGGAGAATAAGAGTTCCCAGTAATTGGAGGTATGCCACTACTACTCCCATAACTCAGGTGAAGACTCTGGATGCAGAAACAATCCCGAACAGCAGAACCCGGAATTGGAAAACTTCATGGTCCAAGCGAAACGGGAGGTATTTGCAATGTGAAGGAAATATCGGGATGTGCAAGTAGGCATCCTAAAGGTGATGGAGACCGCCCAATATGAAGGATGCATTACATTCTGGATTGAGGATGTGGTCTCCATCTTTAATGGTTCCTCCAGAAGAAACCGGTTTAAAGGGAAGAGATCAATTATGAGACGAAACTTTCCATTTTTCTTGGTGACCAGGAAGATTCGGGAGAAGAATGCTGGAGTCTGATTGTTCTGAAGCCTCTTGACTGCCCCTTTCTGTAAAACGGTGTGCATCTCTTCCTTTAATTTCACCAGATTGGATTGGTGAAAAAACATGAGGGTCCTTGACAGAGGGGGTTGTTCCCAAAACTGTAGTTGGTAACCCTCACTCACAAAGGAAAAGACCCACCCATCGTCCATGATGCTTGACCAAGCCTCTAAAACAAAAGCCTAGATGAGCACCTATAGGGATGTTTGGGAGAGGAATGCATGGCACGAGAGGGTTGGAGTTCCTAGGACTTTTGCCCCCCTTTCCTTAGGAAAGCAAGGAGGGTTAGAGAACTTCCTCATTGGGGTTCTTTGGCGACCGCGCCTTGAACTTGACTGTTGAGGTTTGAATTGAGGTTGCAGATTGGACTGAGGCTGCATCTGTTTAAAGAACTTTGTGGATGGCCCCTGGGGATGATTCGCATTACCATGCTTCCTGACCAATTGCAATGGACCAGAAGCGGTTGTAAAAGATCTGTGCTGATGATCCTTCAGATCTTGGAAGGCCATGGTAGGAATGAGTCCTCAGAAGAGGGTCTCAGCTTCTAAAAGGGCAGCCCTGTGAAGGTCTTTACCATGCTTAAGTAAGACCTTTGAAGAGTCCAATGCAACATCACAGCGGATGTGCAGAGGTTCTGCAGATAATGCCATTGGAACTAAAAGCACATGCTATAATGTTTTGGCCACAGCTTCCAGCACACACTGTAATGCAGCTGGATTCACTGAGGCCTCCTTCAGCATACTGAACAAAATAGCTGAGAAGAGGTCAGCATGAGAAGCTATGGTGACTAACAACCAGACTTTCTGTTCAGTATCTTCAATTGTCTTTATGGGAAGGCATGCCCAGGCTCCAGTGGAGATACCCACTTGGGACGATCCAGTGTCCAACTGGGGAGATTTAATAAGCCACTACCCGGAATGTACCCGGTAACTCAAGGCAGAGACCATAGGTCTCAACGAAGAGGGAGGAATGGAGCATCCTTTACATTGCCTCGTCTTGGCCTGTAGAGAATCTCTGGGAGATTTTCTCAGTCGTGGAGGGATAAGGAAGAAGCAGGAGGTCTGGATGCATTTGAGTCGAAGATCATTTCCAAAATGGAAAGAATCTTCTTGGACTGTGCGCTAGATGGTTTTGGGCACAAGTCCACGGGAAAGAGGCAGTAAAGAAAGGACCAGATCTAATCCTCCTCATCCAACTGAGAAGAAGTAATGGGTCTGATAGGAGGTGTCAATGGAGCTGCTTCTACATCAAAATCATTGGAGTCGATGAGGATAGATAGGGCATCATCATTGTCTAGTAAACTCCAAACAAGAGTGTGGCTGGGCATCACTATGTCTTTCAGGAGCGGAGGTAACATAGGAGCACTCTGTGCCACTGACCGTAGCTCATCGTGGTGAGTAGAGTCTGTGTGTACCAGAAGTTCCAGTGGGAAGAAAAGACGGCATGTCATTCCTGGATAATATAGATAATGCTACACCTCCAGCCTTCCTGGTTGATGCCACCTGACGAGGAGGTGATGGCGGTACATGACTCACAGCATCACCTCTACTCTGGGTCCAGGGTCCAGTAGCACACAGAGGCATAAAGGACCAATTCCCTTGAGGTGGAGGGCACCACATCCCATAAGGATTCATAGGAATAGCTGTAATGGTGCAAATTTCTGTCGATTTCTGTAGTGCACATTTTAGTTTGACAGAGAACAATTAATTAGATTTATGAGGAAAGGTACCATATGAAATCGCTAGACTGCGATGGTTTTAATGTCCCTGTTGGGGGTGAAATTGATTCTTAATTAAGCATTTGTTTATTTAACGGTCAGACAGATTGGAAGGAGAAGGTTATTTGGAGGTTTACATATAAAAAATGTCAACGTTGAGAGAATGCAGGGATTGTTTGCAAAATTGTATTATCTTTTGAGATTGTCCAGAATCAGTTACTTAAATAGCGCAAAATTAGACGGTTATGCTAGCTACGATGGGCATGTATTTATAAAAGGCAGTAGATATATTTAATCCTGATTGGCTACGCTAAATAAGGGGCGTGTTTCCAACACGAAATTTCATGATTTTAATATGCCCCATCACAAAATTTAGTCAGTCTAAGTTTTTCTGCAAGAGAAAAAGATATCTTGACTAAGAGCAGAATAGGAGGAAATTCTCTCGTATAAACAATTATTCAAGGGACAGATGTCTGGAAAGTTGAGGGACACAATTCTGGCGGTAGAAGCGAGCGAGTCTTTAAAGCACAATGTATTTGCATTAATCTCAGTTAATTCGTTGATACCAATATAATTATTTGCTTGAATTTATTTGTTTATATTTGCATGAATTTATTTGTTTAAATTCATAGATCAATTTTCTTGATATGAGTATAACTATGTGTTTGAGTTCATTTATGTGAATTCGTACAATAATCTTCTTTATATGAGTTTGACGAATTGTTTGAATTTGTCGTCTTGATTGTTATAGGAATCATGAATTCTAAGAATTTCATGCATTACTTTATTTAATATGAGTTGGGAGAATCTTGTGTGAATGCATGCGAACCACTAATGTAGTTGAGTGGTGAGGTGAATTTCATTGATTCATTTGTATAATTAGGGCATGAACTGAAACTGTTATGTCTCGTGTGATATTAATGTGAGTCTGTGATGAAACAGCCGTTAGAAAATACATTAATCTTCTGAAACTAGGTTTGTTTATGGTCTGCCAGGTTTGGCCTGACCAGATAGGTTCTATTCCCAGTAGGATATTTGACAGAAGATTTAGGTTGCTTCTCTGTTTATTTTGAAAGGGGAAATAGCTCCATCCACCTATCTACCTACCTACCTACCCACACAAAGTTGGAGGGCCGGAAAGAGGCGAGATAAGAGAGAGAGAGAGAGTGCGAAGGAAAAAAGAGGAGAACATCATTCTTGACTGGACAGCAGCATCAAAGTTGAAGTGACCAGCTTATCGCAGGTTATGCAGGCAGGCAGGGCAATGACTTTGATTGTTCACTCGATTCTATGATGAACTAATTCTATAATTTAAAACAGATCAGCTACTCACATAAGTATATTTGTGTTGAAATTCAGTAAATGATTTATTTCAAAAAAAAGTGTATCTTCCTAATGTAATGTATTATCTCAGTTTGTTTTGTGTAATTGATTTAATTGTTATATTTCATGTACGGGGGCTCGTGTTATTCTGTTCTATATATCTGCTCAGATCTCTATTTATCCCATCTATAAGTTTCCTAATTTATTTTATTATTTACTCGATCCAGGCAATAACACTGAGGTCGATCATCCTCTAGATAACGATAACCAAATAAAGCAGATACCTTGTAAGAAGGGATCCATCCGCCACAATAGCAAAGGGGGGGATACCGATACAATCCCCTCCCCTAGTCATTAAAAAAGATGACTGTTTTCTGTGAGAGGATGTATTTACATCAACAGGATGAGCTTTTTTGGCAAGAAAAAAAGAATAAGCTACACAATAGTGACAGGTTATGTATTGCTGCTATTAAAATGTAGTTTATTGTCAGAATATTGTACTGTGTACAAGGTGACCTACCAACCTGAACAAGGTGCATGCTGAGTCTGTGGGGAATGGGTTACCGAGTTACACAGTATAATTATCTGATGACAAAAACAAATATCAATGCTATTGAACTGTTTTAATCCCCAGTAAAACCCCTTTTAACAAGGTCATTCACATTAGAGTGCATTTATGTTGATGCACAGGAACTGTGGAATGGATATTATTATGAACTTGAAGAGTCATTACAGAATGTGGAACACAGATTACATGTATTTTGATCAAAGGTGTGAAAATGGACCAATAGTGAAGACAAAGCCCATGTTCAAGAGATTTCATTAAACAAAACTTAAAAGTGACATTGACTGCTGTACTTTCTCCACACCACAATAGAAATAAAAACAGCATGGACAGTATGTATGTGATTGAGATTCATCGGTCTTGTTAAATGAAATGAAAATAATTTTACCTACCGGTACCAGGTGATTCTACATTGGATGGACAGAAAATGGGTGGATTGAGATAAAAGCTGACACTCTACTGAGCAAAGACCACTCAATGTATAAGTAAGTGATGTGGTAGACTACCGGTATATGTAAACTGCTCTTTTCAAGTGAAACTTTGTTTTTGTAAGATCATGTAATGTTTTTGTAAGATCATGTAAAAGAAAAGTATTGTTATCTAATAAAGACCTGATATATTGATTTCAGGAGTTAAATTATTTTGTTCAGCTCTCTTCAACCACTTTTTTGTTAAAACTATTCTTTATTCTCACTTATGGGAAATAGATTTTCTATTTGTGATTGACATTTCTTTTCTTCTCTCGGAATGTAGAATACTGGTCTAAAGCATCTGGTGTTTGACAACATCTTCCTTCATTATCAGCAAATAAACATACTACTGGGGATTAAGGTAAAGTTCATGTAACAACTTCCAGATAACACATCAAAACAATGATAAACCCACTGAGGCAAAGAAATAGCTGCAGTGTATCTATTGTGGAAATAAACAAAACCATATACTAGTAAGTAGAAAGGCAGTTCATTCAGAAAACTTGGGTCAATCATTTTTTTTGTGTACAGTCGTGGTCAGATCTGAAGCAGTGACACAGACAATAATCTCAGGGATGGATCCAGGAACATTTTGATTTTGAGATAAAAGTGGTTAATTTTGCTTAAAATGACCAAGTTTCACCTGTTTTTCACTGAAAAGTGTCATATTTTGATTGAAATAGTGGGTGGGTGGGGATGCGGGTGGTCGAATTAACACCCAAAACCCTCTTTGAACACACTACTGAATCTGGCTGCATAATATTTATGCAATGAAAGATCTAGGTAACACTTTGTTGTAGTAGATGAATTGTGGTACAATGTAACAGAAAACAAATATGGGTAATTAGAACACTCCAGTGCATATACCAAGTTCATTGTGCCAGACAGTTTATTTTTTATTAGAATACTCCAGTGCATACACCAAGTTCATTGTGCCAGACAGTTTATTTTTTTATTAGGTAATTGAAAGCTGGATCTGAAATCCTTTTTTCTCACCAGTAGATGGCTCTGAAAATCTTGTGTATTCCCTGTGCAGTTCTGTTTGTATTTAATCATCGTCAAGAATACTTCCATTGTTATTTAATACACCTTTTAAAAAAGTGTAACACCTTTACTTGTTAAATTTTATCTCATTACAAAGGACTACATGATTATTTGTAATATATCCATACTTTTCTAGATTTATGGGGAAAAGTTGTACAGTTTTTCAAATGTGCTGTAATGTCGAACAAACCCCAAAGGGGCCAGTTAATATCACTGTACCTGTACATGTGAAACAATGTACAATTATTTTGCCATACGGCTAGAAAAATATGAATATATCTGATTTAATCCACAGCACATACTTAAAAAAGGTTAAAAATACAATTTTTTTCATGATTCTAGATGAACATTAACATTCTGAGTTGTATATCATCCCTTACTCCCCTTGAAACACAATGGATTATTCCAACTTTGTTGTACTTTGAAAGTCTTTCATCAGCATTGACATTATTAATGACCATGATTCTATTGGTTGATGCAATCACATGACCACAAGGTATACATGACAAAGGGCTCTAAAGTCAGAAAAAGTTGCAGTCATATGACCACCATCTCCAGTGGACACAGCTCCACATTCTATATGCTAACATGGAAACATAAATAGTAATGGATATAATTCCTCAAGACTCATCAATCTTGTGGAATGTCTGGAAATATTTTATGGTGATTCTACTTTGGATCCATGCGCAGGGGCTTGATGCAAACCAAATTAAGACTTTTGGTAGACGGATATAGGCATATCTATGGGTCGTTGGGTGGGTGGGCGTATGTGTGTGTTTATGTGTGTGTGTGGGGGGGAGAAGGCCAAAGACTGTAACAACATAACATGCTGACATGTTGTTACAGTATTTGGACCACTCCCCCTAATTCCTATAACCATCTACTGATAACATACCATGTTGTCAGTCTTTGAACCCCCTCCAACCATCCCTATATAAATCTATCATGTCTTAATTTCATTTGTAGCGAACCCCTGGATGGAGAGAAAAAATGGATAGAGAGAATAAAGAGTCAGTGCTCAAGAGATTTAACTAACATAAATGACACTGTCAGCTTGATGTTCTCCAGGCCATAACAGTCCTATAAATAAGACTTGAAACTTCTTTGAGATGCCACCATCAGTATAAACAAGAGACCCTCAAAGGGACTGATGCTCTACTGGCCGAAAAGAATTTTCAGGAATTTAAGATAAGACCAGTTCTTCCTTTTAATTGCGGAGTGCTGAAACCATCTCTGATATTTTTAACAATTACAAGATTTTCAAATAAGCACCTGTGGTGGATGTATTCGATGAAAGATTGACATCACTGTCATTTATAACCAACAAAACATCATACAAAGTCCTCTGGTGGTTACCCCTACAGAGGTATAAGTGTAACCTAAGTGGCAAAAAAGCGTAATCTGAGCATAAAAAGTGTAATCTACATATTACATGCCATAATTACAATAAACTGTATGAAAAATATACATTTAGTTACTAACCTGGATCTGCAGCTGGTTAAAGTTCTTGTCACAAATGGGCAAAATCCATGTGGATTGGTACCAGAATATAAACCACAAAACATATTGACAAATTATATACACACAACACTCACTTTAACTAGTCTACATGTCTAACTTTCGTTGAGTGATCATAAAGTCAACTCCACAAATTCTGCAATGATCATTAACATGTGCTCAACCTGAGTGCTGTATTACCCCTCTCATGTTCTTCTTTCTAAATTTGTAAAGCACTATTGATATGTCTTTTTTCTGATCCAACATGTTTTAAAGTTTAAAAAGAGCCCTCTTCTCTAACATTTTTCAGTCATATAACATCCGAGAGTTACATCGCTAAAGCCTGTTTCACTTAACATATGCTGCCATTTTTTAAGTATAGACTGGTCCGCTAACAAATTCTGTGTATTAATATAATGAATCTGTGAGACAAGTTTTAAAACTGAAGAAACCTGTCTGTTTTCTTGGAAATGTGTCATATACAGATGCTATAAATAGAAAATAAGGAAAATACATGGAGGTCTGTAACAAATGTACTCTTACGCTATTTTTATGCAGGAGTCTTCTTTTTTAGAATATTCTAAGATTTACATGACCTGTGGGATAAAGAGATGATAATAAAAATGACAAACAAAACTTTTATTGCTTTTTTTTTTTTTTTTTAATGTACCAAAAAAGTATAATCCATATACAGGCGAGCGTAAGATGTAGATGTAATTAGGTGAAAAAAAGCGGAATGATTACGCCAAAAGCGTTTTGGTTGGCAGGTATGCATTTTGCAGGAGTAACAATAACAAGATTTTCAAGATGGCTGCCATGGTGGCCATACTGAATATCAGATTGGCACCATTTCCATTTAGGACCAACTAAACGTCATAAGAAGTCTTTTGGTGAAAGCACATCTAGGAGAAGAAGTAGTAACAAGATTTTCAAGATGGCCATTGTGGCAGCCATACTTACAGTCAGATCAGCACCACATTCATTTACAACCAACTCCATGAAAACCACATGCTGATACATGTATAACCAGTAGTGATAACAAGATTTTGAAGATGGCCACTGTGGCCACCATACTGGACACCAGATCAGCAACATTGTCATTTAGGGCAAAGTAGGCATCATAAAAAGTCTTCTGGTGAAAATGCCCATGGGAATATCACTTTTCATTCAGAGAAGTAGTGATAACAAGATTTTCAAGATGGCTACTGTGGCAGCCAAACTGGCCAACAGATCAGCATCATTTTCATTTAGGACAATCTAGACATCATAATAAATCTTCTGGTGAATACCTCATGTCAATATCACTTTCCATTCAGGAGTAGTAGTGATAACAAGATTTTCAAAATGGCTGCTGTGGTGGCCATATTGGAAATCAGATCGACACTGTTTTCATTCAGGATACTGATATGACTATCTATTGAAGTGGAGTAGCCCTAATATGATTTTCAGGATGACCACTGTTGTGACCATACTGGACATCAGATAAACACCATTTTCTTAGGGCCAACCAGACATCATAAGAAGTCTCTCAGTGAAAACCCCATGTTGATATGACCATTCATTCAGCAGGAGAAGCAATAAAAAGATTTTCAAGATGACCACTGTGGCAGCCATAATGGATGTCCAAGCGGCACAATTTTTATTTAAGACCAACTAGACCATGAGAAGAGAAGGTGTGTGTTAAGTTTCATGGCATTCCTCCAAGTCATTTAGGAGGAATAGTGAAAACAAACTTGTGCTAATGGACACATAGACAACAGACCATCCCATTAGCTCTTCTGGTCTATGACCAGTTAAGCTAAAACGGGCTAAATCTTATTGATAGGATTACAGGCCTTAACAAAAAAGAAAACAGTAATGGATATATTACAGGTTAAACAATACACATGTGCCATGTATCAACATCTATCATAATACACAACCTACGATATCATACATTATTGATACACACACCAATGTGAAGGTCATGTCATCTTTTGAAGGAATGACAATAGCAGAGTGGTACATTTCAGATGTGTTGACATACTGGTAATATTTCCAGTATGATTAGGACATGTGTAACAGAGATTGCAGACAGACCTAGTCTTATCAGCTGTTCCATGTTCCAACACCCTTCTCATATTTGACAGGATGACCAAAATACTTCCAAACAGATGACCCACTAGTCGTCTGTGATTTGAATGCAACCTTTTTGGCTAATTTGGCTCATCCAAGTCAATGAATGCAGGACTCATCTTGTTTACCAAGAACATTTGTTTTGCAATGCTAATGAATAATAAGCATCTTAATTAGTGACCATTAGTTTATCACTGGTTCTGCACCTGCAGTGCTATATGAGTTCCCGCACACAGAGAAAAGCTGCTTATTTTAATGTAACAAAAATTTTTTAAAAACTATTACCAATTTCATTTCTTCAATTGACTTTGGATGGCATTGCAATATTATCTTAGCAAGAGTCCCTCCAAGGGAATGACACTCTACTGTCTGAAAAGAATTTCCAGAATTCAATTCTTTTAACTGCTGAGTGTTGAAGCCATCTATGATATTCCTGAGCGATATTGGATGGCAACCATATTGGATGTAAAATTGGCACATTTTCATTTAGAACAAAATAGACACCATAATAAGACTTTTGGTGAAAACCCAATGCCAATATGACTATCCATTCAGGAGAATCAGTGACAAGATTTTCAATATGTTCATTGTAGTAGCCATATCGGATGTCAGATCAGCATCATTTTCATTCAGGACCAACAAGACACCATAAGAAGTCTTCTGGTGAAAGCCCCATGTCAATATGACTTTTCATCTAGGAAGAGTAGCAAGAAGAAAAGTTTTAAGATGGTTGACATGGTGGGTATAATAAATTCTGGTTGTCATAAAAGACAAATAGCGTGTGGCTCATGTTAAAATAATTCTCCCAAGTCTCAGCATCAAAACTAACTTTCACTGTGTCATATGTCTTCATTAATGGTCAATAATATGGTGATAAACTTGAATAGATACGTGAAGATATATAGGATTTGTAGGGTCGCTAGGCACAATAAAGAACCATGTAAGTAGTATAATATCATGTCATGTCCCTTTATGTAATTAATTAACTGTAATTTTGGGTGGTTGTGATTGGCACTTACTTCGTACAGGTTTGTCTCCTGTTGTTAATGTTGGTCCTAACTGGTCTTTTTGGCCAACTTGTTTTGACCCCTTTTTAAGTCTTTTTACACAATTTAGTGTAGAATTTCCATGTTTGAGATACATGGTTCCGTTCCGTTCTGATTATCTGCACAAAAAGTCCCCAATTGTAGTGTAATTTCACTAACAAAATGCATGTGTATGTGCAAATCACAATTCACCCGTCATCATACTTTTGAGTGTTACTAAGGTGTTGTTAAGTATCATTCAAACCACTTGGGTGTTTCCCTCATGATGTTACAACCAAGGTTTTTCCTGTCAATCTCTACATAAGACAAATTGGTCTCAAGGGTATAAATATCAGTCTTGTGCTGAGTTATGGCAGACACATTCTGACTGTACGTTTACTACAGAGAGTCAAGTATAGTGCAATGACATAAAGTATTCCATGATACATGTACTTACTGCATAATCGAGATTGATATAGAAAAACGTGTTAATAGCTATTTATGAATATAATATATTTCTTAGTGTTTGCAAACGATGCTCGCATATCAGTATTGCTATAATAGTGTATACATACGACATAGCTTATTCTGCTACAGTTCTATTGAACTGGATTTGTACTTCTATATGAATTGAATGACAAACGATAATATATTATATATTATTGCATAATAAACTTCTACTATGGAAGTGTATTCAAGTGGCAGTAACGTTACTATGGTAACTGATAAATATGTATTATTGGGAGCAGTAATTATAGTATTCTTATAGGGAGCATTCATTATGTGTATATTCCCATTGGAGTGACCTTTGTTCATAATAAGGAAGAAATACATATTTCTAAAATTTGTATTTCAAGTATTCATGTGTTCTTGAACACAACAAAGTCCTATATGCAGTTTTATTTCTGACACTGAAGATTCTGAAATTTTCTTCCTAGATTTTAAGTTTTCTGATCTATATACATTGGGAAACACACCCGAGGGGCATCATATTTCCATGTGTTCTGTATTTCAATTTGTGTCTGTTTGCATTCTTTCTTGAGAAATACATTCATCATTTTTTCAGTTATTCTTGTTATATGCGTGTCCTTAACCTTCAATATTGAGCCACACACATGCCATTTACATTGAGATAGGCAAAAAAGAGATCTATGTGTAATTTAATAAGTAAGAGAACATATAAATCATATCAATTTAGTTGGACCCATTTCACAACAAAAAATTTTTGACTGGAATGTCAAAGATGGATCATTTTATTTTCAAATCATTCTTACACAGTTCATCTTTATTATTGCTAGTGTTTATTAAATTGTTGAAAACCCAAACAGACTTCAAGTCAAAGCTGGCCTTGTGCTGAGGTAAACCTCGGGACATTACAGTGGTCATACTGGATGTCAGTTCAGCACCATTTTAATTTAGCACCAACTAGACATCATAAGAAGTCTTCTGGTAAAAATCTAACGCTGATATGACTTTCCATCTAAGAGGAGTAGCAATATAAAGATTTTCAAGATTCTGGACATCAGGTCAGCCCCAATTTCATTTAGCACCAACCAAACATCATAAGAAGTCTTTTAGTGAAAATCCCTAGACATCATAAGAAGCCTTTTATTGAAAATCCCATGTTGATATGACCATCCATTCTGAAGAAGTAGCAATAACAAAATATTCAAGATGGCCACTGTGGTGGCCACACTGGATGTCCAAACAGCATCATTTTCATTTAGGACCAACTAGACCATGGGATGAATGTGTGTGTAAAGTTTCATGGCAATCCTCCAAGAAGTTTAGGAATAGCGATAACAAACTTGTGCTAACGGATAGACGAATGACAGACAACGGACAGACTACAGACAACGGACAACAGACCATCCCATAAGTTCTTCTGGTCTATGACCACAAAAGCTAAAAAGGATATAACACCAGATTCATTTCGGAGTTGTTTTTGTTTCATGAAATTTCTAGTACAAGACAAAACAACGCTATTCAGAGCGGATAATAGTCCACTGTTTACCTGAAAGAGAAGCTGTTGACTAATACATTGCATTAAAGGTCAGTCTGACTCTCTCTCTCTCTCTCTCTCTCACTCATACCACTCATACTAACAGCAGCAACTAGTGATCATTAGCCCATCCATTTTCAATATTATTATAAATCTTATTTAGTTTTGGGGTTCTTTCTCCTTGCAATTTACGTCTTTGGATGTATTCAGGTTTTCTTTGTTTATTGTGGATGATAGATATTTTTCTACAGATGAGTGCTGGATCTACTGATTCTCTAGCAATGGTGTCTTGTAAAAAGGGTTACAGTCAATGTCGTCCTCTGGTGGCCATCAGATTTATGATGTGGTCAGCGTTCAATGTTGATGTCGCCATTTTTATTTAGCCGTAGTCAGACATAGTTCAACGAAAGCGGATACTTCTTAACCAAACAAGGAAGCAGTGAATATTTTTACTTAACAACAGTCAATAATGCTGGATACTGACCGGTAGCAACAATGTTTAACTAATGGGACTGTTTATAAAGTATATAAGATATATATATATATATAAAAGCCCAACCCTGATATTAACTGAAGATATGATGTCCAGTAGTGAGCGAGTTCCAAAGCTTAATGTGTACATTAATACACCCATGCATAAGTGTACAGACAGATGGCAAGAATTACGTATAGTATTTTATTGTGCATGATGCATGCTCATACAGACAGATGGCAAGAATTACGTATAGTATTTATTGTGCATGATGCATGCTCATACAGACAGATGGCAAGAATTACGTATAGTATTTTATTGTGCATGATGCATGCTCATACAGACAGATGGCAAGAATTACGTATAGTATTTTAAAGTGCATGATGCATGCTCATACAGACAGATGGCAAGAATTACGTATAGCATTTTACTGTGCATGATGCATGCTCATACAGACAGATGGCAAGAATTACATATAGTATTTTACTGTGCATGATGCATGCTCATACAGACAGATGGCAAGAATTACGTATAGTATTTTATTGTGCATGATGCATGCTCATACAGACAGATGGCAAGAATTACGTATAGTATTTTATTGTGCATGATGCATGCTCATACAGACAGATGGCAAGAATTACGTATAGTATTTTACTGTACTGTGCATGATGCATGCTCATACAGACAGATGGCAAGAATTATGTATAGTATTTATTGTGCATGATGCATGCTCATACAGACAGATGGCAAGAATTACGTATAGTATTTTACTGTGCATGATGCATGCTCATACAGACAGATGGCAAGAATTACGTATAGTATTTTATTGTGCATGATGCATGCTCATACAGACAGATGGCAAGAATTATGTATAGTATTTTAAAGTGCATGATGCATGCTCATACAGACAGATGGCAAGAATTACGTATAGTATTTTACTGTGCATGATGCATGCTCATACAGACAGATGGCAAGAATTACGTATAGTATTTTACTGTGCATGATGCATGCTCATACAGACAGATGGCAAGAATTACGTATAGTATTTTATTGTGCATGATGCATGCTCATACAGACAGATGGCAAGAATTACGTATAGTATTTTATTGTGCATGATGCATGCTCATACAGACAGATGGCAAGAATTACGTATAGTATTTTACTGTACTGTGCATGATGCATGCTCATACAGACAGATGGCAAGAATTACGTATAGTATTTTATTGTGCATGATGCATGCTCATACAGACAGATGGCAAGAATTACGTATAGTATTTTATTGTGCATGATGCATGCTCATACAGACAGATGGCAAGAATTACGTATATATTTTACTGTGCATGATACATGCTCATACAGACAGATGGCAAGAATTATGTATAGTATTTTATTGTGCATGATGCATGCTCATACAGACAGATGGCAAGAATTACGTATAGTATTTTATTGTGCATGAGGCATGCTCATACAGACAGATGGCAAGAATTACGTATAGTATTTTATTGTGCATGATGCATGCTCAGCTGTGAACAGTTCAGACTCAGATTGACCATATCATGCTGTCAGGTAAATCTGGGCTTACATGCAAACAGCATTGACAATGCCAGATCTGGATCTACACCATTACCAGTTGGGTAAGAGTTCTACACAGGTGTATAGAACAATCTCATATTTTCTTCAAAAGACGTGGACAATAAATCCTGCTGCATTCAGCGTGTTTCTAGATCAATGAACAAATCCTTCATTTTAGTTAAGACCAGGGATAAATCCTGTCATGGCTGAAAGTACCTAAGGTAGTATGGTCATTAAGCTTCCCTATTTTTCTATTTCTATGTGTAATGTTTACATTCAGTTCAACCTATGGTTTAATTTTTCTGCTTGTCACAGCTCACTAAGGGTACTTTGTAACCCCTCCGACAAAAATGCATATAAAATGCTGATAGAAAATCAATATTATATAATTTATCACATGATCACAAACTATGATTTAAAACAGGCAGCTATTTGATCAGTAATGATTGAAAATGATATGTCTCTTCCCCAGTTCCCTGACTTCCACCCATAGCATTCAGGACACTTATCAGTTACCCATGGCAAAGATTAAAATAATTTTCTTGATCCCTGGGTACCGGACTTTTCAGTCAAATTTCTGCTGGGTCTGGTCCAATGACACCTGGGTCCATATATTTGACTTAAGTCATACCAAACATGTAATACAGTACATATTATTCTGTACTGTACTAGGTTACAATGGTAAATATACTTTCCTGTTATATCCCATTGTTTCATTTCTCACTTCTGTCTATATCTTTACCTACATGGTTCAATATACCTGTTATGATTCAACTGAGACCCAAGTCCACTGGATTTTCTGGGGATACAATGAACTGGATGCAAAGGTCAATAATGAGGATCCTGGACCTCGGACTTAAGGAATTTTCAGCCCCAGCATGGTATGATCACAACAATCCATCAAGACAGTGTGATGATAGCACATTTTTTTTGTCACCTCTACAATCCTGAATTTGTGCAAAATCAGCAGTTTCCTCCAGATTCTCTAGCTGTGGTTCAATGATTAATGTACTGGACTCACAACCAGAGAGGTGCGGGTTTGAATCCTGTCTAGACCAGGCTAGGATCGACTGCCGTGGTGTGTCCCTGTTCAAGGCACTTCACTAAAACTATTTCAGCAAATATAACCTTTCATGTGTTGATGTGCCATTAAACACAATACAAACAAACAAATCCTCCTTCAAGATAGTTTCATGCCAACATCTGAGTCATCAAGGGTACCTTATTTATTCATGTACAGTCAAGATACAAAAGCAGTGACCCAGACTATACACTTTCATTTTAAATCTTGAGTAGAATGGACAGTGCAGACCCTGGTCTATTTGGATATTATGCAATGACAGATTGGTTATACACTGTTTACAGCTGAGAGCATCTTAGACAAGCACAAACAAATTGATACAATTACTATATATACATGTATTCAAACAACATAGACCTTTATCTGGTGTCACATAATGTGCCAGACTATGTTGTTTGTTCTACTGATTAGTCCCAACAAAATTCACAACCCAGATCTGCTGGTGCATTATATGATGGTAGATTTTGGTCTATGTTGTATGCAGTTGGATCTGACATATGTACAAGTATATAAAGTACTTGCATTTTTTATAACTACTTTAACCAAAATTCATCGCTGGATAGACAACATTGTGACAACTACATATCTATCTCTATTTTGTACCCTGTTTTGTAGGAAAGACAAAAATTCAAGCTGTTACCTTTTCTGCTGTGTACTGGACTGGCAAGTTTGGCTGACTTCGGGGATAAGGCTGGAGAAGGTAGCTGTTGACCACATGAACCGCTATTAGCTGACTCCAAATCACTAGACCTTGAACACCCATCATGGCCCTAAAAAATTAATAAAATTTCAATGGAACAGGACACCTTACATTTTCAAAGCTGATCTTAGTTCAAGGGTCAGGCAAAATACAAATTTGAGAACTTCATTCTATCAGGATAAAAATGGATAAAAATGTAGAAATGGTATTTACCACATGTGCTTTTCTCTAGGTATAACTACCATACTTTTGAGACTTCTAACCACAGATCATCATTTTATAAACTCTACCTGAAATTCCATGTATTTCTGTTACAACAGGGTCTATTCTAGAACTGAACATTTAGGTGGGAAATTCCCCCCTCCAATTGAAAAATAAGGGTCTAATTTTCTGAACATGGGGGGATTTTAATGAAGAAATAAAGGAATGGTTTGAAAATATGTTGCACAATTTTCACATTCAGTTGATTTTTTAGCATGTTTTTAGAAATTAGCTTGAATCAAGCATCACCACTTATTAATATTGCACATCCTAGAATAGACCCTGTTACAAACCACTCTATCCAAATTATCTGACAGGCTTGAAAACATTATCAATGTGGGAATATTTATTCAAAGTCATTCAAAATTAAACCTGTTTATTCAACAAATCAAGTACTTACAAAATTTGCAATGACAATGGTTAGTATCAATTTAAGAAAGATTAGGCTATTTAATTTGATACAGAAGAGGGATACCACAAAAGTCAGTAGCCTCTTGCCTGGTCTGTTCTAGAACAGAATATTTAGGGGGAAATTCAACCCTGAATTTGTAAAAAAAAAAAAAAAAGGGAGGGGTTCTAAATACAAGGGGATTTCATTAAGTAAACAACAGCAGAGCTTGCAAATATTTTCCTCAATTTTCATGCATTTGGTTGACATTTTGGCAAAATCTGCATAAATTCTGCAATCGCACATCCTAAAATGCAGTTTTTGTAGTTATTTGCGTATACATGTAATGGGCGTACAACTAGGAACAGCATAAAGTCAGATCTATTACTGTCCAATGCACCTGCAGATCAGAGTTTATTCTCTTTGCTCTACTATATGTAAGCCAACAGCATAAATCCTAACCTGTTGGTTCATTGCGTTATCAATCGGACCATTCTCAACCATTTCAGTTATACACTAGCGAAATACCTTGGATGTAAATAGTGGCCATTAAAAACTGCCCTGAAGCCCATGGTTGTTTAATGTTATTACATCATAATAACCTTACTAACATCACAACAACCAGAAGATGTGGCATCACCAATAGCAGCATAATGTGAGCAATAGTCTCAAGCTATATAAACTGAAAGATTTCTTCATTTTTGTTTTCTTAAAAATTCCCAGTAATAACATTAACATGATGCCTAAGTGGACTTGATATCACTCACCTAGGAAACTGACATGTTAGCTTATGAATGTAAATTCATTCATATATTGAAACTGTGGAGTGGAAAGAAAGGTTTGCAGTACTTAGTTTCTACATTGTCTATATAATGTAGGTGTCAATTATCTTCTTTTTTTGACATTATATATATATATATATACACACACACACATATATATATATATATATATATATATATATATATATATATATATATATACATATATACATATACATATATATACATATATATATATATATATATATATATATATATATATATATATATATATATATATACACACACACATACATACATATATACACACACACACACACACACACACACATATATATATATATATATATATATATATATATATATATATATATATATATATACACACACACACACATATACACACACACACACACACATACATATATATATATATATATATACACACACACACAAATATATATACACACACACACACAGGAGATTAAAACATGGCAGGGTCTTTTGCTTCACATATGAAGTTGTGTTTCTAATATGCTTGCATTTTCTTGTGAACTGAAATATAATTGACAAAAGAAGTAATGTCGGTTTTCATTCATGAATGTACATGTACATGTAAAGTGTGATTAATTGCTGCATGACTTATGGGTAGCCTAATATTATATGTGGGGACTTGTTTGCCTGGGCTTAGAATTTTTATTCGTTCATTTTCAGACCCTCAATGGTCATGACTTTACTAAATAATGAGTAGCCACATGTATGGCAAGATATATTTATTCCAAATGTCGAAGACATAATGTACTTGTAAGTTCATCTGTGGCAATTATAAAGCTTGTAGAAAATCGATTACTGACTGAGGTTATTTTGTTTTATCGGAAATTCTGACAAATAAAAAGATGACACGTATTAATGCAGCAATATAATGATTAATATATATTAATTATATATGATTAATATATTAACGACCATTTAATTTATCATGTAATTGACAGTTTTGACATATGGGTTACAACAGGCTGGTGGGTGAAAATATTTGGTTTACTCGGGTCTTATCCTTCATCTTGCCTTACAAGTTTCTAATTCCATCATCACAGAATTTCTCAAAATGAATCTTGGAAATACATTTCAACATGTTATTAGCCTTAAATATTTAGTTTTAAAACAAAATAGCAGGTTAGAAAAATTTTCTTCGCTATCAAAGTCAAAGGCCTACAAGGATAAAAACTGAGTCAATCACCAACTCGAATGAATAGGATGACATCACTGCAAAACTATCAATATATTCCAACTGCGAACTAGTTGTTTATTGTTGAAGAAATATTTCACAAATAAATAAAGGAATAATCCAACACTTTATATTTACTTGTTTTCAAGAACAGACAAAATTGGAAGATAAAAATTACTCCTTTTTCTTACTTGGATAGACAGAATAGAGAAATGAGAAATTAATTGGGCAGCACCCACTTAAGTTAAGGTTTACTGATCAAACTATTTATCTCTTGCTCAGAGTATACTATATAAATGTAAGAGTAACTTGTGAATAAAGTGCTACTTTCATTCCTCGTCACATTTTCTGGAAATTACTAAGAATGACAAAAGTCACAACTACAAGTATAAAAACAAAAATATATTGTAATATGTAGTGTATATATTGTAATATGTAGTGTATATATTGTAATATGTAGTGTATATATTGTAATATGTAGTGCCAGAGGAATTGCACCCCACCCCAACCTGTTGGTAAGAAAGTAGATCTGAACAAAAATTTACCAAGAGGAAAACTTACAATCTGATCAAGAAATTTCCAACCACGGATATGAAGTCTTCCATTCAGTGTTTAACCCCATCCTTCATTTCTTAAGCTCTTTCTTTGTTGATATAACACTATCTCAATCAGAATCACCATTGGTGACATTAATCTCTGATCTTTGAGGCTAGGCCAACATGGGGGTAGCCGGGGACTGGGTAATTTTACGTTTTTTTTTCAATGTGGTGTGTCCATTATTCACAAGATTAACTTAAAATGTAACATGTTTAACTTTTTAGCTAGTAGTGGAAATTACTGTATAACATACACTCTCAGTAGCCTCCATCATCACTAACCATTCATGTGACTATGTCACTGCAAAAACGAAATCAACATCAAAGGTCACGTACTGGTAGTCATGCAAGCCAGGTACAAAAGATAACGGCTAAGTGAACAAGTAATTATCATGGATTATCTTGATTATATACTCAAGAATAGGTGAGAACAGGTATCATTTGAGTAATAGGGCTTTGAATTAGGTGACAGATTAAAATTTTATAAGGATAGTGGGAAACATAAAAGTGTAGCAGCACAAGCGTATAGCGTAGTGACTGGTTCTAAAACATCGTGGGCTGAAATGATAGCATAGTGGGACCACTACAGTAAAGGCCCTGGGAAGAACACTGTATGATGTCGTATCACAGACTTGGTCTGTCTTCTTTCAATATCTAACTTCAGGAACTTTCCATCAATTGGGAGGGTGGAGTTTTCTTATATGGATGAAGGTAATTTCAGTCCCAGAAAGTAAAACAAAACGCAATACTGACAAGTAATATATTACTGATACTAAAACAACACTTCATTAACCCTGATATGCTGACAATCCAACATAGAGTTTTAAGTCTCACAAGCATTTATGGAAAGAAAAAAGTGTCAAAATTGACAGATTGATAGATTTTACCATCAACTAATTTCAGATTAAATGTATCAAATTGAAAGCAATAGTCTGATAAAGTTATTAGATGAGATCAAGAGTGATTAGATGAGATCAAGAGTGATCAGAGATTATCATTGGGTTCACCCAAATGCTAACAGGGCTGATCCAGATTTTCACAGGATCTGTTCTCAATGTGTGGTGGGGTGTGTGGAGAATTTCACCCTCCATATTAAACAAATATGGACTTATTTAAATCTATGGGAGATTTATCTAAGTAAACAAAGTACGACTTGCAAATAT
Source organism: Margaritifera margaritifera (assembly GCA_029931535.1). Taxonomy (NCBI): domain Eukaryota; kingdom Metazoa; phylum Mollusca; class Bivalvia; order Unionida; family Margaritiferidae; genus Margaritifera; species Margaritifera margaritifera. The sequence continues at coordinate 6,033,037 of JAQPZY010001656.1, forward strand.
TATGTGTAATTTTATTACATGTACAATTGGTAAATATTCAAATTAATATTAGAGTGAATCCTGTAATTAAATGTTCTAGAATAGACCCTGCTGCCACTACATGATATGATGGCAAATCAGTCTGTTCTGTTCATGCTTCTTATAATTTCAACCTCATCTGTTGGTGCGTTATGAAATGGCAGATCTGAGTCTATGCTATCTGCATTTAGGTTAGCATTATATACAAACAAATTTAGTATTGACTTCAAAAAATTGGCTGCATTCATTTGTATGTCAGCGTGTATGGTACCTCTTGCTGTGAACAATGAAACTTCTGCAGAAGGCAATTTCCCCTGAACAATCATAAATATCACACCACTAGCAGGTGACTGACAGTTGTACCCATGACTTACAAACAATATACATGTAGTATGTTTGAAAATATATCCATGACTCACAATAGATAGAAAAAAGTAAATTTTACTCTCGTTACTGCAGATTTGGAAGTACATGTACGAAAATGATAGTACTAAAAACAAAATCTTATCCCCCTCAATTTAATCAATCAAGCTCAAACAAGAGATGCAAGTGGGTCTGAGATTGCTCACCTGGTTGACATATGTTTAACAGTCAAATACAAGAGCAGATGACAAAGAATTCTGAGTCAGTAGGATACTTTCCATATAAATGTCTTCCAATATTGTTGAATGCACATGTTATGTTCTTTCAACACTTGTCTATTTTTTATGATATGGTACATCAGCAACATTTATCCATTGTTGAAAGGCCTTTATGCAAATATATATTCTATCAAATTTGGTTAAATTGTGTTCATTTGTTTTTTGAGATAAAGTTTAAATGTTTATTATTTTTAGTAACAAAAGCCATACTTGATTGTAGATCAGTATCATTTGTATAAAACTGACAGCCATTTATGCCAGGAAGCTTTCTGTCAAATTTGGTCAAACTGTGTTTGGCTGTTTTTGAAAAGTTATTTAAAAGTTTGTAAGTTTTAGTAATGATGTAGATTGGCATTATTTGTAACAAACTTTTATGCAAAGATGCTTTTCTGTCAAATTTGATCCAACTCTCTTCAGCAGTTTTTTGTTTACAAAAATTGTTTCCAGTAACAGCAGCTGTATATGAAAGCCCTTCAAGCCAGGATGCTTTCAGCCTAATCTGGCAAAAATCTGTTCAAGGTCCTTTGAGAAGAAATTGTTTAAAGGTTTATTTTTGGTTTGGTTTTGTGTTTTGAAAAATAGCAGCAACACAAGTAGGTTATTTAGTGCTGAGGCAAATGGAGTAAAATGCCTTGCCCAAGGACACACCACAGTAACCAACCCAGGCTGATCCAATGGCAGGAGTCAAACCTGCATCCTTTCAGTCACATGTCAGGCACTCTAACCACTAAGCCTCCATGGCTCCTTTTTATTTTTAGTAACAGTAGCCATATTTGAATAAATCTGAAAGCCCATCATGCCTGAATACTGTCAAATTTGGTCAAAATTCATTCAGCAGTGTTTGAGAAGATGTTCTTTAAAGTTTGTTTTTTATTGGGGGGGGGGGCTATTTTTAGTAATGATGGCCAGATCTGATAGCAGCTCATCATCATGTGTACACAATTTTAAAGCTCTTCATGCCAGATTGCTAACTGTCAAATTTGGTAAAAATCTGTTCAACAGTTTTTCAGAAGAAGTCGTTTCAAGGTTTTTCCATTCTTAGTAAAAGCGGGTGTATTTGATGATGGATTAAAAATAACCATACAACCAGTATCTTTACTGCTAACTTTATAACCACTCTAATTTCTTTCCAAAAGTAAATTGATTCAGTTCCAATGGTGGATAGGATGAAGGGAGGGAAGCCTCTTTAAACAATTTCAGTTGGAGAGTATCACTATTATTTATTAATTTTGACAATTTTCCATAAAAAAGTTGTCAACGTGTTCATGATTCACCTCCCTTTAAGCTGTCTGTTTGCATGTGTTGCAACTGGTTACTGTTTAGCATGCCATTAAATAGGAAGTCATATACTCGAGCCATGTAAGCAGTCTAAATAATCCATCTGTCTGTCAGTCAAATGCTCAACTAGACAATTTACATCACACATAAAGGGCTTAATTAACAACCCGGAAAGTTACAGGAGTGCGAAATTTGCACCGATTATTATAATACACCACACATAGACACGTCATTCATATCTGAGTGGACCATCACTAATTATTTTGTGCCATTGGTGCAAAAACACAGCCAAGATTGAACCCTGTGCTAGAATGCTTTCAGTAAACTTTTGTCAAATTCTGTTGTTTCTGAGAAAAATCATTTAAAGGTTTTTGTAGTTTTAGTAACGGTGGACATATCTGATAGCTGATCATCATCATTTGTACAACCTTGCAAGCCCTTTATACAAGGATGTTTTCTCTCAAATATAGTCAAAATCTATCTTTTTAGAAAAACTTTAAAGGTTTTTGTATTTTTAGTAATGACAGCATCATTTAGATAAATTAGAAAGCCTTTTATGGCTGGATGCTCTGTGCAAAATTTGGTTGAATTTGTTTCAATGAATTTTGAGAAATTTAAATAGCAAATGTTCATGGACAATGAAAGATGAACAATAGACCATGCATGCTGTGTGCTACTGGGCCATATCATATACTCTCTGGGCCTTATGGCTTGGCAAGCAAAAAAAAAACTATACATTGAGTTTTTTGAAAAGCTGGCAATCAGTTACAGTTAATATATGAAATGGACCATGGGGGACTATATTGAGCAACTGGATATCCCTCAACAGTTGGTGTCTGCATTCATTGATTGCACAATACATGTTCACAGCATTTTGTCTTTACCTACAGCACTGAAATCTTGATAGTTTAAAGCACTACCACTGCTACATAGCAGAATCTGAGATTCACACAAAAAAGTAGAAGCTGCTGCAGTGCACTGCATTCAGGCTCCTGCTGAACACTGCAAATAATTTATAAATTACTGTTATTTCTTAATGCACATTAAGTCCAAACATATGATTTCTATTCTCCTAACATCTGTTTGTATGGTAAATGTTCCTACTTGCAATTAACTTTGACAATCCTGATTAATGTTTATAATTTTTTCTTTCCCTTTTTTGCAGAGATGCAATTAAGAGTTGACTTGGTTAAACATGATGCAGCTTGTTTCTTCTCAGGACAATAGCTGGTTTGTAAAAGTGATTGGTTGGACTAGAAATTGTAGATTGCACATGTTATACAGGAGCTGTCACTGATCAAGTTGGGTAGAGTTTTATCCATCCATATCAAACAAGGGGTGAAATTTTGCATTTCTTGACTAAGCTCTTAAGCTAATACAAATTATTCAGTGATCAATCAAGTGTCAAGCAATTATCACCTTGCAGAACACCTTCTTAGCTTCACCAGTCATTTTATATCATACTTATATACAGTTGCAGGGCTGTCTGGAAAAGAAACTCTGAGCAGCCGAAGATACCCAGAAACCCTGTGTAACGAGGTATTTAACTAGAACTTACACCAACGGTAGGTCTAAATAATAATAATAATAATAATAATAATAATAATTATTATTATTATTATTGCAACAACAACAATAACGATAAGAATCCCTCAATGGGACTGATGCTCTACTGGCCAAAAATAATTTCCAAGAATCCCAGACAAGTTGGTTTCTTCTTTTTAACTGCCGAATATTGAAACCATCTCTAATATTCTTGAGAAATTACAACATACCAAACTTGTTAAGACTCTATTTTCTTATGTTTGAGTTAAGATTTTATGACCAACTAGATACCACAAGAAATAGTTTAGCAAAAAACCATGTCATCAAGACTATTTAGAAGTAGTTATAAGATTATTTTCAACATGGCCACTATTGGAGCCATATTGGATATCAGACGGCACCTTTCTCACATATGACCAACTAGACATTGTAAGAAGTCTTTAAGTGTTGCTACAGCCATCCTTATATCATATGTCAGATTTGTGGCTTTTTCATTGAGGACCAACCAGACTTTGGGATAAATGTGTTTGTTGAGTTTTGTGGCAATCCTTCAAGTAGTTTAAAAGTGATAAAAAACTTGTGCTAATGGATGCTATATTCCATATGAAAGGCCACCACATAAGGTCTTCTGATCCATGAGAAAATGAGTTTTAGATGACTTTACCCTACATTTGGCCACTATATGACTGGATTCAGTCTTTTATCTTTTTGTTACACTGCCCATACTTTTGGATGTCTGACCTGGAGCAGTATATCAAGTTGTCAGTGGTGCAACAGTATGGAGGAGCATACATTTAGGACACATACAACAAACGATCAGATATGAATGAAACGAGTGAAAGATCTATTTTATTTATCATATAAAGTGCTTGGAAACAATTAAAGATAACCATTAGGCATATGAATGAGAATCCAACATTTTGGTGGATCAAGATAAATGGGAATCAACCATTTTGGTGGATCATAACTGAAATCAGTCATCTTCACAATCTTGCAAAAATATGGTTGATTATGGCAAATAATCCCTTGTATATATATAATGTCAACTCTACAGGGGTGTCTCCTTATTTCAGTGTATGTACTGGGTTTAACTGCACATAAGCACAATACTGGCTATGTGGTGCTGATTAAAAGTTAAATTTTAAAAATGTAAAGATAAAGAACTGCAAAGAACTTTAGGAAGATAAAGCCTTCCAAAAATACACAAACATGAAGTACTACAAGATAAAAGATAAAAAATAAAGATCTTTAAATTTTGTTTTAAAAAAAAAAGAGATAAAGGTAAAAAAAGAAATAAAAATCCTCATAATATACTGTCAAAATTTTGTAGGAATACTGCATTTTCTCAAAAAGTCCAAGATTTTCTCTAGCGGTTATACTTCTGCCTCGCAGGGTGGAAGTCATTACAATCATCAACAAGAGTTCCTCACAGGGACTGATGGTCTACTGTCCAAAAAAAGAATTTCCAGGAAATCAAGATAAGACCATTTGTTCATTTCAACTACTGAGTCTTAAAACCATCTTATAATCTTAAGCGACAAAATTGTTAAATTAGCCAGTGTGGCAGCCATACTGGATGTAAGATTGGCACCATTCATTTCGGATAAACAAGACACCATTGTATAACTTTTGATGAAAATCCAATGCTGACATGTCTATCATTTCAGGAGAATTACGGCAGTGACAAGATTTTCAATATGTTCATTGTGGCAGCCATATTTGAGGTCAGATCAGCACCATTTTCATTCAGGGCCAGCTACATATCATAATTAGTCTTCTGCTGAAAACCACATGTCTATATAACTTTCCATTTAGAAGTAGCAATACATCGAGGCCACAATGGATCTCAAATCAGTACCATTTTCATCTAGTACCAACTAGACATCTTAGGAAGTCTTCTGCGAAAACCACATTCCGATATAACTTGATTGTTCGCAAAGGAAATCCAAAAGAAAGTGCATGCAAATATATGTACAGTCATTGCATGAATAATAACAAGGTATGTAGCCTTTAGATGATATTAAAATATGCACATTACCAGCCCAGACAAATATCATGATTGACCTAAGATTTGATTAATTTATTAATTAACCATTGGTCTTCTTCTGACATGAAATCAGAATTTGTGCAACTAATGAGCTCCCGACAGGATGTGTATCAGCATATTTTATGCATATCTTTGATCCAAAATACACAGGTTCTGCCAAAACTGCACATATGGAGTATGCATGCCTTTTCTGGATATGCAAAGATCAATTATATTCTTTTATATTCACAAATAGTGATTGCAGGAAGTGAACATTTTCAGGGAAATCAATTATCCATTGCAACAGATCACTGAGATGCTTCTGCAAACATCCACATCTCAAATTTTAAAAGCATCTCAATGATGAAGAATCTACTTGCATGTATTCGAAATGATTTATCCAACTGCATTACTACAGAATCAGCAACCATTCAGAATATCATTTTAAAAAGGACTAGTTCTAAATGCCAAAAATGTTAGCTGTTCAAAAATGAAAAGGACAACAGCTAAATACTACACTGAGATTTCATTCTGAATTTTCTATGTAAATATCTCCTTCTAAAGAATAATCAAACCTGTAATTGATGACAAACTGAACTGAAATGTATTCAGTGTATATACAGTGTGAAATCACAACTGGAAATTTTATATACAGGTTCTCGTTGTGATGGCAGACAAGATAAACAAGTACTCATGAATAAGAACCTACACTAATCAAATGATCTGTTCATCTCAAAATAGTTCTCTTTGGCACTGACACCTGTGACTGGTGAAGGAGTTAAGAAAAATTAAAATTATTGAATTTTAAAAAAATAAAACTTTAACACTTTATCTTAGATTATGATTAGGTTTGGAGAAGTTTAATTAGTTAATTTAAATACTAGACAAGTCCTACAGCATGTGCTCTAGAATGCAGATTTGCTGTTGCATCTAGTCATTATTTTATGATTTCTAGTTATTGTATTAAACTGTGCTTTAATACAGGAAATGTTTTGTTTTTATTTTTACATGTAGTTTGTATTAAAATGCAAACGAAGGATAGTTTTATTTCTACAGATTCTTTCAATTTTATTTTACACCAATGCCCTTTTATTCTGAACTTACTGAAAGAATGTGTGCATTTTCACTGCCAGTAAATTATTAATAATTTATTATTAAAAAAAAATTATAAATTTTTTTCACTCTAGATACACATTATTGGCTATACCATGCTGAGGAAATGGGAGCTACATTCCACTCCAAAGGACACACCAAGGCAGCTGATGCAGGTTGGCCTGGTAGGTATTGAACCCACAACCCTTGGATTATCAGTAAGACATGCTACCAACTGAGCTACCGTGGCTCCCTTGTAAATATGAATCCTTGACCAGAGTTCCATTAAAACCAACAAAACCAAATCCAAAATCATATTTACAAAAATTCCTCGGTACAGTCTAAGATGTCTTAAAAGTTATCTCCATTAGGCAATCACCTTTTTCTTTAAAGATCCCTTACACAAGTGTCCTGCAGAAATTAACCTCTATTAAGCATTCAGCTGCCTTAATTCAGATGCCAATTTTCTTACTTCCCAGAATCACCCTGAAGGCTCATGATAAACCCTCCTGCATGTTGAAAGATGCAACAAACGGTGACAGAAGCTACAGTTGAGGAGTGGTTAGCATAACAAACTTGAAACTGAAACGGTGTAGGTTCAAATCATACCATCGGACCAGCCCAAGATGTTTACAGCGGCCTGTCTTTTTCTTGGGCAAGACACTTTACTCCAATTGTCTGTTTTGTTTTTGCTCGTGTTTAACAGACCTTTTAAAACAGTATTGGCTGTATCACGCCGGGGAAATGGAAGCTAAGTGATGTTCCCAAGGTCACACCAAGGCAGCTGATCCAGGATGGCCTGGGTCGGTATCAAACCCACAACCCTTGGATTACAAGTCCAATGCTCTACACACTGAACTACCGCAGTTCCCTGCACTTTATTCCAAATGCTCTGGCACTAAATAACCTACTTGTGTCGCTGTGCCGTAAAAACCAACTAAGCCAATACTTTCAAGAAGCAGCTACCTCTCAGGCTGACTGTATTTCCAAATTTGTTATATAAACACACACAGACCAGTATATATGATGCTTTTTTTAATGAACACTTCATATATAAATAAGATTGTGCAAGTACAGTCCACAAAGACTAATCTGCTGAGTTGGCATTTCAGTCTTTCCTATTCATATGCACAGCAGCCCTGAAAGTGCAGACATGCTATAAGTAGTTCCTAAAGTACCACAATAACTTCTCCTAACACTGCCTGCTGTCATAATCACCTGTCTCAAGTATATGTAACTGCTACCTGATGTGCCTTGATATACATAGAGTCAGAAGCATTGGTTACACCTACATGTAGCACAACTTGTGCCTATTTCCATTTACCAGTGTAGTCTTCCAGGACTCCTTTACATGGCACCTTGCTGTACACATGTTCTCCCCCACCCTCCACAAAAAAAACAACAACAAAAATGAGTGCCCAGCCTTAAAACTTGCTTAATATTGATTTTAGGTCATTGTTTCTTTGTAGTCATTTATATCTGTGTTCTCTATATATTAAATGATTTTTTCCCCTTGTTATAAGTGCATAGGTCATTTTAGGTCAATTTTTTCTTTGTAGTTATTTATATCTGTATTCTCTATATATTAAATGGTTTTTTTTTCCTTGTTATAAGTACATAGGTCATTTTTTCTTTGTAGTTATATATATCTGTATTTTCTATATATTAAATGATTTTTGTTTCCTTGTTAGAAGTGCATATATATATATATACATGTATATATACATACACACACAAACCATTTCACTGGTAGGCACAGCACAAACACAACAAATTTACATCAGCAGTGACAAACAAAGCTCGAAATTTGATAAATAAGCTTTAATCAATATTTTCATCACTTCAAACACACCACAATTATTCATTTTTGAGAGACAAATAACTGTAATTAAAGTCAACACTGCTGTCTTGTGTTTCCACTCACCATTTACACATCTGAATGACTAGTCACGTGACTACATTACACAGTTCTCGATTACAACTATACAAGTTTGTATATATATATATATATATATATATATATATATATATATATATATATATATATATATATATATATACACACACACAAATTTATAATGGAACAAATTCAGAACGGTTTCCTAATGTTTCAAGCTAAACAAGCTCTTCATCAGGGGAATAAACAGCTTACATATACAAAACATACACTAAACACAAAATGTAAGAAAATTCTGGACTTTTACATGTTAAAATCACTAGGGGAAATTTACAACAAGAGATACAATAAAAAGCTGTGCCACAATAATAATAATAAACAAGCAAGTTATTGTGTCTATCACATAGAGAACCAACATGCTTTGACCTAATTCCATGTTGTGAATAAAGGACGGAAACACAGCATGACGAAAAATCAACATCATCTACAGGATTTGCGAAAGAATATACAAGTGAATGCCATGTAAGCAGAAAATAGTTTGAACAAAGATGTAAATGAATAGATCAGTAATGAAAAATGTGCACTATCTGTACCGTTGTGCAAAACTGGTGTGCAATCAGCCCAAGCGCTTTCAAAATCTACCAATTTCTTTTTCAAGGCACAAAGCTATGAAGGACGATTACACAAATGTAACAAGAACAAAACACAATAATGTAATGACTTTACAGAATCTACATGATGCTTGGATGTGGATATTTTGACAGATGATACAAGAAAAAACAAATAAAAGGACCAAGGTTGTATGGCATTACTATTTATGACACATCTTAATTGGATTCTTTTTAATTAAAACGACTGGGATAGTGTTCACAGATGGCAGATCCAATGGGTTTCTTTGGATTTCCTAGTTATTGTTTTATATATATATATATATATATTTATATATATATATATATATATATATATATATATATATATATATATATATATATATATATATATATATATATATAGAGAGAGAGAGAGAGAGAGAGAGAGAGAGAGAGAGAGAATTACAAATATACACCAAACTGAGCAGAAAGTGATATCCCTGGATTCTACAGAAGAATGCTTGATAACATTAACAGAATTTTTAAATACGAATAAATAATATTATCATACAGGTCAGAGAATTTTAATTCATACTCTACAGAGATTCTAACCCTGATCCATGAGTTATGGCACCCATCGCTTTGCCTGTAAGCACCAACACCTATACCATCTCGACCATGCACAAATTGCCAAAAAATGATGCTACAAAGTCAGTGGTATATATATATATATATACATTACATGTGTTATTTATAGGTACATTGTAAGCAACAATATCAGCCCCTATGCGTTAATAATCATCTCACTGTCTAAAAGATTTAAACTGCTTCAGCTTTCAGTATATTACAACAAACTAATGAATCCTTCATGAAAAAAAAAATCAGAGAAATATTGCTTCCTTTATTCAAATTTTCTCAGCAATAGTCCTGAGTATAACAAGCTTGAAGTACACCACCATTTTCATACCAGCTTGATCAATTAATCCTTCACTTTTGACAAATGTTAAGCTTTATCTACAAGGAAACTATTCATTTCAAAACAGAACTTCTAACTGCAACCAATACAAATTTCTCTTTTATACGTATATCCATTTATTGATGTTAAATTGAAATAAAAATTATATGACTTAAAACTTAAGAAATCGTAATTTTCTGACATTTTTCCACGGGATATACATGTAAAAGAGACATTTGTGCGAAAGGATAATGTGGCCTTTACAACAGAAGACTACACATCAGGGTAAATTCAATTACATGTATAATCTGAAGTCTATACATAAACTGGCTATTCTGGAAAAATTACTGCTGCAATGATTGAGAAAGCCCTCTCAAGCAGCTTTGGGTACATGTTAGTGTGCCGTTAAAGGCAACAAATTAAGGAGAAGGGTTCTTGATTTGAAGCAATAAACCTTAGCTTCTACCATGGATAATATGAAAACTGAATTCAATTTCTATAAAACTTATTGCCAGAGAGATGACTGCTAAAGACCCATAATTTTTGTCCTATTATTATAGTGCCAAATTTAGTTATTTCAGGTGTATACTGTAGTTAGTTATGTCTTAGACAAGAGACATTTGTATATATTTTTCTAAACTCTCTTGATTAATTTAATTATTTCTTATTGTAATAGCTGGCTATGATAGATGGATACATTTGTATTTACTGTTAATTTTAGTAACTGTGATACTATTAGCTGCTGAAACCCAGTGAAACAAAGAAACCCAGTATTGGCAGGAATGGTGTTTGTAGACTTACAGCAAATCACTGAGAAAAAGTTTCCCTTTATAGTTAAATATTTAATTTTGTGGCCATTTGCTCTGAAATTTGCAGCTCTTTTAGTAAGTGTAAAATGCTTAGAACATGTACAGAGTTTGGTAGTTTCAGTGTAGTTTGGAATTATTTAGTTCATAAGGAAATATTTTACAAGTAATTTCTCACTAAATATAACCTTTAGGGAAATTCTACTACACATTAAATGTTACAAAGGTGTGTTTATAATTTGGTTACAGAATTTAGGCTTTGTGCATTTTTGGTTTGTATACCAGAGACAGATACATGTCTGCAGTTGACACAATTTCATCATAGGCTTAGCTTAGCATTAAGTCTAGGAAGATCTCCAGGGAATGCTTTCTCTGAAGTCTGCAAGTTTCTTTTATAAGCTATGGTCAAAACCATAGTGCACCTTAGTGCAGGTAGTCAGTATGTAGAACTAGAAAGGTTCATATAAAATTAAATGTATAAAAGGCAAGCACTCTTGCTTGTCAAATTCCCCAGCTGAAGCATATTTAGATCAAGTATGCACTAAAACACTATATGCAAAAGCAAGCAAAACATTGATTTAATTCATTTGCATAAGCATCATCATTCCAGGTTACACTCATGCTAACTTGAAATGACAGGCTTGTTGTTTTTGTTTGGTTCTGTCTGTTTTGTTTGGTTCTGTCTGTTTTGTTTGCTTTTGTCAAGAACTACCTCTATATGTAGCTTTTGCATGTTAGGCAAATGCCTCATTTTAAAGAAACATGTATCTCATGCCTAACTCCTGATGTAAGAAATATTAAAACACCAAACAGCAGACTCTGGCCCATTTCCAGGTAGAGGTACATGAATCTCTGAAACAGCAGACAAAATTTATATTAATGATCAATAATTAACACCTCCTGGTAGTTTCTATGAAAGAAATTGAAAATGCTATCAAGGTTAAAAGCCTTTCACATTTATTTCAATCTCTTTGACACCCTCAGTACAATGCACACATTACTACTAATCCATAACCAACTTGCGTTCATGTTGTTAGGTAAACATAAAACAAAGATATCTACCCCTGGCATCTTCATTTCCAGGAAGTTTAAAACTGAAAGTAAAATCAGAGTTCAACAGAAAAAGTTAACACAACATTAGCTATGACAGATAACTTCGTATCTCATACTGTCCTTTATCAGTTTTTGTAGCTAATGTTGTAAATGTTGGCTCATATCAATCACATTAAACCGAAATCTACTTTATTTACACTAGCACCCATCAAAAGTATAATTAATGCATACCTTTTAATATACATGTACCAGTATACAAATAGCCGTTCATATATACTCACTTAAAAGTTGAGTCCAGTTGAAAGCAACATAGACCCTGATCTGATGTCACATAATGCACCAGTAAATCAGGGTCTATTGTTGTTTGTTTTACTGATTACTCCTAAATAGACCCAGATCTGCTGGCACATTATGCAATAGTAGATCTAGGTCTGTGCAGTTGGAATCCACTTATAAGGGAGTATGTGCAGTCATAAAAACAAAGCAGACTAACAGTCTAAAATGATGTCAACTCTATCAAGTGGCTTTCTGTTATGATCTGCTAGAGAGAAAAAATGTGACTTTCTACAAGAATGTGGTTTATACAAGAAATTTTGATTATATATTTTAAGGAATTTACTATTTCAACCTTTGTGGTTTATTTTAAATACTTTTTACAGAACCTTGACATTATTTACCAATTATCATTAATCTTGTAAAAGAAAATATTTACTTTTATTTGGATGAGTTTATCTACTTGAAGAATTCAGCAATTTTTAACCTTTATATTTTTACAATCTTTTTAATATTTTGCCTTTTATCTTAAATTACTACATATTTATGTTTATTTGGAAGGGTTCATCTTCTTGAAGTCATTCACAATTTTTTCCTTTATATATTTAGAACTTTATACTTTGATTCGGTACTATATGATTGTACTGTCATGCCAATAAACCATAAACATACATACATACATACATACATACATACATACATACATACATACATACATACATACATGCATGCATGCATGCATGCATACATACATACATGTACACACATACATACATGCATACATACATACATGCATACATGTACTCAAATTGTTTAATTTCTGACTTGATTCCCAAATGAGAGGCCCAAGTTCTAAACTGGTCAGTCACTAGTAGAGGGTGAGTAGCATGTGTTGCATGTGAATTATGATTGGTCCAGCAGGTTGAACTTAGTTATCTAACCATATGCAACAAGGTGTGACAAGAAAACCCTTATTGGTCAATCTTAAGGTATACTGAATAGGCTAATTAGTCTACTTCTATAGTCAAGTATCATTGATTCCTACTGCTACATACTGTACATGTATATTATGACAAAAAATAAGTAAATAAATGCATCCGGATGTACTCTGTAGATATGCTCGTTAGATGAGTTTCTAGGAACTACAATGACTAAGAAACTACTGTGGCTTATAAACTTGAAACAGTGCTTTTTTTTTTTTTTTAAATGTTACTGATCAAAGGTTCTGTTAACAAACATGTTTTACAAAGTAAATAATATAGTTTAAATAAAATTTGATCAGCATTTTCAATAAATCAACCTGATGTGCAATGTGTTCAACAATCAATTGTCATCAACTTCTGCTTTTCCAATCGATGCCATAATGTGATGTGAAAACATACTTTAGAAAAAGAATGAACAGAAAAAGAATGAACAGAAATATCCTAATAAACAGTCCTTTTAAGCAGCGATGTGGAAATATATAATTTAACTGAAATAGATAGTTACTGCATCACTGGCAGTCACGTTCAATTATATGTTTACCCATTTTGTAAATCGTTTGCAGGCAGTAAACAAAACTAAGATATTTTACATGTGTCAACATTGCAACCTTAATGGAATCCATTACCATACCCATGTTATAAGAGGGGCAGTGTTATATTGAGTGGATTTATAGTGAGGGACCACTGTATTAACAAAATTGATATGTGCACTAGGACTTTGGTCATAAATAATCTCCCAAAACAGTGGTCTTCAAGTTAGGTTTCAACTGTATTTCCTTCTAATTTTTGTGCTGCAGTGTTATCCTTATAGGGCAAGGTCACATTATAAAATGGAGGGGCTTACACCTTTCCTTCAGTCTGAATTTTACTTTCATTGAGAAAACATTTCCATATCATGATCTGATTGGCTGTTACACATACGAAACTACATGACACAGTGACCAGCAGGTGAAGTATAACCCTTAACTGACCACCTGTCAGTGTATCACACTGATGCTAGTAATGTTTTCACTAAATTGTCAAATATGTTCAACAAAAGTATATCTTACATATTGAATCATGTCATAATAAGATGTCAAATACGTAAAATATGTACAGCAAATGAAACAATCACAAGCTGAGCTAGTTATGTCATACACATTACAATAGCTGCCAGCTGTTCAATAAGTCTAACAGGTAGATTGAGAGGAAGGTTAACTTTATCAACATTTCAATTAAATGACATTGTTTTATTTATTGTAAACTGTGTACACTTTAGAAATGCTGGCAAACATTGCATTTGCAGCCTTACAGAACATCCCTTAATATAAGGCTCCCTCACTTATAACACAGGTTATTTCTATGACTCCTGTGAACCGTGTTATAAAGACAGAGCATTGTATAGTTTGATTTGGTCTTTTACAGCGCATCAACACAAGTTGGTCATTTAGTGTTAAGGCATCTTGAGTCAAGTGCCTTGTTCAAGGACACTCCTGCAACTGTTGCATCCACAGAGACCACCCGTTTGAGAGACCAATTTCCTCAATGGAAGGGTAGGTCTATCAAGATGGGTTTTATGACATTACCGTATTCATACTACTGGGTATTGTTAGTAATTTTCAAATTCTTTTCAAAGATTTATGATGAACTACAAATAAATATGACACAAATCAAACTTTCTGATATCAGTCAAAAACGGAAGAAAACTTGGATAGAGACATAAAGGTCTGCAGCAACTGATATGGTAAAGTTTTGGTTTGGTGTTTTACCCCACAGCAACACATGTAGGTCATTCAGTGCTAAGGCAAATGGAATATAGTGCCTTGCCTAAGGACACACTAAGGGAGCCAATTCAGGCTGATCCAATGGTAGGATCTGAGCCCGCAGTCTTTTGGTTGTGAGTCTGGCATGCTAACCACTTTTTCTTGTCAGAAATGGTGGTCTCTCAAAGATAGGTTTTACTGTAATAGTAAATTTATTTCAATGCTCAATTCTAAGTTGTCTTTGCAGAACAAGTCCCCCTGGGAAATTGTTGATACTGGATTAAAGTGGATGGGGCTGAACAATGTTCTCCTCTTGAGAAGTCCCTTTCAAGCGAGGACACCTTGCCTGGCACAAAAAAGCATATTTTTTACCACACTTTCCCAATCATGAAAGAGTATCTTTTTTATACGGCAACCATTTTCACTGCAAATGGGGTGACCTCAAAAAAGGAGGATAAGTGTACTCAATTTTAGATATCAAACTGCACATGGAATGGATAAATCAGAATAGATAACATTACAACTTTAATATTTAGGTTAGTCTGAAATAGTTGTGTGTCATAAATGACACTGTAATTCACATATCACTGTTTCAACCCAAATTTTCTAAACCACAAAAACATCAATATTCCATTCATTTAGCTTTTCTGATCTTTTCTTTCATAAAATCAAATCTATGGTAATATTGTCCATTTGACTCTTGAATTATCATGAAGTTGAAGCAGATGCTGAGCTTTGTTAGCTATTACTAGTCCTCCAGACTTGTACATGTACATGTTTTTAATTTCATTATTTTCAGCTCTCAATTTCAACTGATGCATTGTGAGAAATACATCCGAACTGCTACCATAACAATGTGTAAATTTACTGTCTTACCTGCAATGTCACTGTGGTCTTATTTACACAGGACCAAAATGACCAGTTACTTTGACCTTTGTCCTTTTGATAATAACAATACCAGTTATTGTTCATCCACAGTTAAAATTATGTGCCAATACTTTGATAGAAGCAAAAATGCTGCCACTTAAATAACAGTCAACAATTTATCATTAAAACTAAAACCAATTCAACCTGTGACCATGACCTTTGACCCATCATCCCCAAGAATGTTACATTTACATTGGTGACTTGTTTAAAGTCTAACATCTATCCATGATCAGATGATAGAGCTTTTTGTTTTTTTCTTCAAAAGAACGTAAACTGACTGACAACTGTGATCTTGACCTTTAGACCTCCTTACTCCTTGAGCTATTTTATATCCCATAGTAGATATTGCCATATCAAAATATTTGAACCATTGATGACCCACCTTAATATAAACAAGTGCCCTCTGTCTCACTGACCGTTTACCTCTTTGTTCTTTACTCTCCTGGTTGCAGCTGTGGGCAGAAAGTTTGATAATGAACAAGTGATGGAAACTGGAGAAACTGCCCTTTTTAAAAAAACTCAACCAAAAGTTGACACTGAATGTACAGACAGATGGATAGATGTACCTAAAGACTTTGTGATTGCTATGGAATATTGAACAGTCAAGAAAAAAATGATGGCATAAAAATATTAATGTAGTACTCCTATGACCAACTGACTGAAAAATGTATCTCCTTTTTAAGACACTTTACTGACTGCAAAAGCTCAAATAAATCATTCGCTCTTATATCTGATGCAGAGACAGCAAGAAACTACATACATGTACATGTACACTAAATTTCCAAGACTTTCAGTCAAAACAACCTAATTTAGAGTAAAGTTGATCAGTGGTCTGGACTTAACAACAAAGATATATGTACTGACATTATATTCTATAATTTGTATGATCTTTCAATGATAATGCTCTGTACATCTGACCACATCTATGGATGAATAAAAACAACAAGTCACTTTGACCTTATTTTAAACATTTTTTTTGTCTATGTCAATAATATGTACATGATCAAAACTGTGTACAATGACTACTCAGGTGGTCTTTATATACAAGTAAATATCAATTTATGTATAACAGGGACCTACAGAACATGGCCTATATTCACTGATGATCCTTATATGCAAGTGGTCACAATAGTAGGTTTTACACTATATATCCAAGTTTGTCCTCTTTGACAAATGTCCAAACATTTTCCACAGTTATTCAAAACCTTTTTCCTTAGCCCTGCCTTAGAGGTTCATATAGATCAAGTTGTTACTGTTTAGAAGGTGAAATTCTTCCAGCAACTCCACAATCAAATTCTAACCTATTGGTGTGAAAGTTCTTTCTTTAAGTGTATAATGGGTTGTATGACAGTATATTCAAACTTATGCAATAATTCACACACACAGAGGCTTCCTGACAATACAGGTAACAAATCCCTACTTTTCATGTAAAAAAATGCAGGGAAATAATTGGAAAAACTATTCACAACATAATGAAAAAATGTTAAACAAGAAAAATAGCTACAGTATGTTTTACACACAACCGTATCTATTTGTTCTCCTAAAAATGTACCTCAAATAGGTTAATGCTTGTGGTATATTGTATGTCTAACTTTCAAAGTAACCAATCATCTGCTTCATTCCCCAGCTATCAATGTCAACAGGAAAAGAAATAACAGCATTCATACTCTTTCACTGCACACTGTACAACACCCACTTCTAATTCTCAGCATTCATACTATATGAGCTAACCCCTGATTCTGCTTTCTGCCCCTCATTATAACCACTAGAATGATTATTTTCACAGCAAATCAAAATCCCATTAAAGTTGTCCCTTGCCAGCCATCTGAGTCAATGAAGCATTTTGTGCCAATCCTCTCCTGACAATATCCTCTTTGCCTAGAATGCTATCTGTTTCTGTCTCTATGGCACTAAAAAAAAGCCACATACAAGGGGAGCTGTTGGTGTAACAGACAAACATGAACAAACCAAGAAATGTGATATCTCCTAGAAAGTAGGAACATTTTTGGGGTTCATCCATACAGTATATACAAAGAAGTAGAGTAGCAAGTATGGTATCACTGGTATGTACCATTACACAATTACTGACTGGTGATTTTGGTTGCTACAAGAATTTATAAACCCCAGAAAACCAATATTCATGGAGGTTACCAGGCCAAAGTGAATATAATTTTTCTGGGGTTGATAAATCCTGGTAGCAACCAAAATCACCAGTCAGTATTTGTTTTATTATATGACTTTTACTTTTCTGATTGTCTTTTGACTTGATAGTAAAGAGACAGCACTTGGTAAATTTGTAAATAAGTCCACTCCCCCCCCCCCCCAAAAAAAAAATACACATAAAAGTGCAATAAAAGATAGGCTTTTCATTTCATTAGATAGAATACTGATATAAATTTTATTAATCGATATGATAAAAAAAAAAAAGTAAACATTAAACTTTTGGAAAAGAAAATCAGTTTTACTTTTGTTGTAGTCTTGAACTGTCATTTAAAATGTAGTTGTTTTTTTTTGGGGGGGGGGTAAAACTAATTTTAATTATGCAATACTTATCTGTCGCTATTGCTTAGCTAACTTATTTTTGTGCTGAAAAACCACTGTCCATTCGTTGTGAATACATCCTCCCACAGAGTGAAGAAACATTAGTATGACCGTTGCACTCCAGTCTGTATGTTGCATGGGTCATGCACAGAACTGTCATTTTTTTCATAGACGACGATTACGCAAGATCTCAGAGTCGGGTGGGAGGAAGGCATTGGGCAATAGCGATGGGTAAGTATTGCATAATTGAAATTAGTTTACACCCCCTAAAAAACAACATTTTAATAGCAGCAATTACTTATCCCATTGCTATTGCTTAGCTGAATTTGTCAGTTAGAGGGGTAGGCTGATGCTCTCGTTAAACTGATCAAAAACATAGAAACTGTAATGTACTCACCGTAGAGGGAGAGGTCCATCTTATAGAAGGTTGGTGTCTCTCTGAGCCACATGTGCCGCAAGAATGGGCCTCAGAGAAAAAATGCCTGCACTGTTGTGCTAACAAGTAGAGGTAAAAGGAGGAGAAGGTAGCTGCCTTCATGACGTCCTTCAAGGAGGAGTGATTAATGTAGGCCCATGAAGTAGCAATGGCTCAAACCTCATGGGCTTTTAGTTTCATAAAGGAAATATCTTGATCGGTGAGGGACTGATATGCTCTTTTGATTGTGGTGACAATCCACCTGGAGACAGTGGCAGCCAAAATGTCTACAGAGCCCTTAAGAGGAAGGAAGAGACCT
Organism: Margaritifera margaritifera; assembly: GCA_029931535.1. NCBI lineage: Eukaryota > Metazoa > Mollusca > Bivalvia > Unionida > Margaritiferidae > Margaritifera > Margaritifera margaritifera. Next base: position 6,052,138 of record JAQPZY010001656.1, read on the forward strand.
TTTCTACCCTCCTTTTCCCTTTGGAGGCATTAAGATAGACACGGAGGGCCCTCATGGGGCATAAGAGTCTATCTTGATCATCCCTGCACAGATCTGACTTAGACTGGGGATCTCTATAGGTAGTAGAGCTACTGAAGGTAATTAATTTTTAGTGAGAAATCCCAGTTGACAAAGGAGGGAAACAGAATCGTAATTCCTATTAAACCGGAGACAGCCAGTGTCAATAGACAAGACACAAAATTTCACTTCATCATCTCACAGACGTGAGAGCGAGTAGGAACACAGTTTTGAGTGTGACGTCCTGAAAGAAGGCTTCACTCAATGGTTCATATTGGGTTTTGGTTAAGGACCACAAAACACAAGAAATATTACACCTGGGCATAAGAGAGAGCGAGACAGGTCTCTGGAGCTCAAAATACTTAATAAGATCAGCAAGGTGCGAATCAGAACCAATTGTCGTGCCCTGAGAGAATTTAAGTGTGTTGAAAATGGCAGCTCAATAGCCCTTGATAGTGGATACTGAACATCTTTTGTTCTCAAAAAGGAACAAAAGGAAATCAGCAAAGGAAGTTACAGAGGTGTAGATAGGATCAACACGTTTCTCCACCTGGCATCGTAGACCTTGGATGTCGAAGCTCTCTTGGCCTGAATGATGCAACTGGCAACCCAGCCCGAAAACTTGTTCTGGCAGATAGATTGCCTGAGGCCATTCTGTGAAGACTGCTTTGCCTTTCCTGGGCAGACTGTCCATTAATTCAGTCTTCTTCCCTGGAATGTGACGAACTCAGAGGGTGATGTTCTCCAAGGTGACCCAGTGGAGGTTCCAGACATCCATGCAAAGAGAAGGGGCATGTGTGCCTCATTGACATCGGAGATACGCTACAATGGATGTGTTGTTTGAGGAGACAATGTCACATCGACCCCTAACTCTGTCAATGCACCATTGCAAAGCTAGAAATACAGCTTTCATTTCTAGATTGTTGATATGGAGGGACGATTCATCCCTGAGTCCAATGACCCTGGAGAATTAAGCCCTCCTGCTCTAAACGAGTGCCCCAACTGGAATCTGAAGCATCAGCAAACAGATGGGAGTGGGGGTCGGATGCATGCATAGGGATCCCAGTCAAGAATGTCCCAATTCATCTTACAGCTCAAATGGTGATGAAAATCTGGCCCTAGAGGAATCTGAGCTGATAGAGAATCTCTGTGTAGTTTCCACCTTGTGAGAAGAAGAAACTGTAGAAGGCATAGATGGAGACATCCTAAGGGAACCAGATTGGCAGCAGCATACAAGGTTCCCAACCGGGATAGGTAAAGGCGAGCAGATAAGGATGTTTTGCTTGTAGCGCCTCTAGAAGTGCCAGGATTCAAAATATGTGGTCCTGTGGGACCCGGACTAAGTTCTGGTTTGTGAGGAAGTTCATCCCCATGTAAATGAAGTCCTGAGATGATTGGATTGGTGTAAGAACATGGGGGTCGTTGATAGATGGGGATGTTCCTGAAACTCGGTAACCCTCGCTCACAATAGAAAGGACCCACCCATCGTATGCGATGCTTGACCAAGCCTCTGAAAAAAGGCTTAGGCGAGCACCTACAGGGATATTTGGGAGAGGAATGCATGGCAGAAAAAGGCATAAAGAAGTCCCTAGGGCTGTATCCCCTCCTTCCTTGGGAAAGGAAGGCAGTTTAGAGAACTTCCTCCTAGAGGCTCTTCGGCGATTTTCACACCGTGAACCCAATCCCCTACAAATCTTGTGAAGCCACTGTGGGGATGAGTCCTCCGAAGAGGGTCCCGGCTTCCAATGGAGCAGCCCTTAGAAGGTCTTTACTTTGATTAAGTAAGACTTTCAAGGAGTCCAGTGCAACATCATGGCAGATGTGCAAGAATTCCACTGATAAAACCATTGCGACAGAAATGTATGCCAGGATGTCTTGGCCAGTTTCCAGCACGCATTGTAATGCGGCTGGATTCAGTGCGGCCTCCTTAAACATACTAAATGAAGTAGCAGAGAAGAGGTCAACACGAGAGACTAGGTGATCAAAAGCTGGACTTTCCGTTCTATGACTTAAATTGTTTTAATGAGAAGGCATGCCCAGGCTCCAGTTGTAATACCCACTATGATGCACCTGCGTCCAACTGGGGATGTTTAATGGTCACTTCAAGGAATGTACCCAGTAATTTGACGCAGAGACCATAGGACTCAAGGTAGAGGGAGCAATGGACCACCCTCTATGTCGTCAAACGATGTCTTAGTTCATACATATGTACATTTTCCACAAATTAAAAATTACATTGAAGATAATCAGCACCCAACCCATGTAAGGATTTGTAGACTAGTAAACCCTCTTGAAGCTGAGTTCACTGTTGAAATGGAAGCCACTTAAGGGTTTTAAAAAGATTCTGGTAAAAACCCAATGTTGATATGACTTTCCATTTAGGAGTAGCAATAAGAAAATTTTCAAAATGGCTGCCACAACAGCCATATTTGAGGTAGATCAGCACCAATTTCATTCAGGACCAACTATATATCATAATTAGTCTTCTGGTGAAAACCTCATGTTGATATGATTTTCCATTTAGGAGGTGTGGCAATAACAAGATTTTAAAGATGGCTGCCATGATGGCCATGATACTGGACGTCAGATCAGCAAGATTTTCATTTAGAACCAACTATACATCATAAGAAGTCTTCAGGTGAAAACCCAATGTTGACATGACTTTTCATCTAGGAGGAGCAGAGATGAGATTTTCAAGATGGCCACTTATTTAAGACCTACTAGACACCATACAAAGTCTTCTGGTGAAAACCCCATGCTGATATGACTTTCCATTTAGAAGGAGTAGCAATAACAAGATGGCTGTTGTGGTGGCAACACTGGAAGTCAGATTGGCACCATTTTCATTTAGTGCAAACTCCATGCTTTTATAACCATCTATTCAGGAGGAGTAGCCATAACAAGATTTTCAAGATGGCCACTATGCTGGCCAGATTTGAAATCCTGGTGGCACCATTTTCATTTAGGACCAATCAGACATCATAATGAGTCTTCTGGTGAAAATACCAATGCTGATATGGCTTTACGTTCAGGGAGAGGAGCAATAACAAGATTTTCAAGATAGCTGCTGTGGCAGTCACATTAGACATCAGATCGGCACCATCTTCATTTGGGGTCAACTAGACATCATAAGAAGTCTTTTAGTGAAAACCCTATGTTGTTATAACCATCCATTCAGGAAGAGTAGTGATAACAAGATTTTCAAGATAACTGCTGTGTCAGCTGCATTGGATGTCTGAGGATCACAATTTTCATTGAGGACCAAACTAGACCTTGTGATCAATGTGTTTAAAAATTTCATGGCAATCCTCCAAGTAGTTTAGGAGCAGTAGCAATAGCAAACTTGTGCAAACTGATGGACAAATGATGATAATGGACAACAGGCCATCCCAGAGCTACAAATAATATAGGAAGGTTGGTACAATTTTTTTATTTCTTTTTTTATCCAGCTTGTGCTAGTTCATGTTACAGTTTCCAATGTAAAGTTACTAATTTGGAGGGGAAAAACAGGACACAGTTGGTACTGATGTTGTTTTTTTTTTGTTTGCATACACAATCAAAAAGTTACAGGGTCGGGACCATAAAAATAGGATAGATCTGGTAAATGGAACTACATATTATTTATATTTGATCTTAGCTTGGACACCAATGGAGAACACATGGTCAAACATCCTTGATAGAAAATGTTAAGAACAGAAGATGAAATCTTCAGCAAAACACTGCTGTATTAATTTTCAATGTAACACACAGAAAATAATGTAGACTCTAATGTCTAAAAAAAATTCTTGAGAATCACTACTCAAGCATGAGGAATACAAATTATAGTTCAGAAGCCCCGCAGCAGAGAGGTTGATAATAGTGTGTTTAAATTGTCTTGAATACACAAGAAACATGTAAGGACATATGTGGCCTGTGTTTTCTAAACAACCCCACTTCGGACCTGGCTTTGGGCCTCACTTAGAAATGGAATGAACACCGCATTATATGCTGGCAGATCTAGGTCTACTCATTTTTTTACAGTTGGATGCACATTATACATGTATATGAGAAAATAAGGTAATCCTCTGTCATGGACACAGCAGCAGTACAAGTAGACTTAACAAACAACTTGGAACTGCATTGCAGTATTACATTCCCTGACTCAGCCAAATAGTGGAAGCTTAAGTGCTTGACGACCTTGCACTGGTTAATAAAGCACTAGAGTCAAATTTAGCATCCCAAGAATTTCTCAGGGAAAACTGCATGACCATGGCCCAGATTTTTAAGCAAATCAACATTAACTCCAAATCAGATTACACCATCAACTGGTATGCCAAAGCTAAATGATTGGGTAGATAACAACTTTAATATACCTGGAATAATTTTTTGAAGAAGCAACTATGTAACTAACAAGAAATGAAAACAATGATAGTGATGATAGTGTTGCAACTACATGTACAGCAATAAGAAGGACACTAATCTATCACAGTACCTCATTATCCTAAGTCTGACACTTTCTAGGTTCAATCAACATTTCTAGAACTTAACTTAAATTGGCATCATATAGCTTTATTGTGCTGATGTGCCATTAACCCTAATACATACAGTACATATATATATAAATCTATCAGTAGGGATGGTATTGTAATGGAAATCTAGGAACTGATTATCGGAAGCTTACAATTAATAATATTCAGATGATCATAATTCTCAAAAATAATTTTGTATTCCCCTCCTCCTCCACAACTCATTGTAAAACAAATTGTACCATCTGGCCTTTGTTTTCATATGCTACGTATCTAACTACAATGCAAATAGCATAATAATAAAGTACCATGCATGTGCCCCGAATTCATAACTTTCAAATTGACATCATGAAGAAAAAAATATCACAAACTAGTATCACGGGAATGAAACCTAATATTACCAAGCCGCCATGACAGCACAAGTTACATAACTTGCTGAGGGGTGTTACAACAAAATTACTATTGCTGAAATCACTTCCACCACATAATGATATCAGATTCTGTGACTGTGCCTTATACCAACCAACAGCACAGAGAAAAAGTATTTGAAGGACCAAAGGCTAACTCCCTTTACGACTGTCGGTTGGACTACAGACATATTAGGGATGCAAAAGATCATTTTTTGACACAAATGAAAAGTTTTATTAAAATTTAGGTCTTCATTTACAATGCTCCAGCTAGAAATTTCTTAGAGTGGGGAGGGGAAGAGAGGTACTTTTAGCAAAAGCAGTGTTGCACATAGGATCCCAAGGGCAGGGACACTGTCCCCCACCCTCCAAATTTTGAGGGAAACACAACATTTTTGAGGGACAAAGGAAAAACGAAGTACATAATGCACTAACAGTGCTAAAAAACAGAGATAATCTTTTTTGCATCAATAGTTTTGCCACCTTAACTTTGTGTTTACCATGTGCTCAAGTAACTCATGAAAACAATAACATGTTTGAAGATCTGGTTAACCTGAAATTAGACGCACCATAGAATTTTCTGTTCCGGATCTTCCTCTCATTTAACTTTAGTGTACACTGATGCTCTACTGGCTGAAAAGAATTTCTAGGAATTCAAAATAAGACCATTTCTTCCTTTTAACTGCTGAGTGTTGAAACCATAACCAATCCTCAATGATAATAAGATTTTCAAATTAGCTGCTCTGGTGGACATACTCAATGTCAGCTTGCCACTATTTTCATTCAGGGCCAAAAGGCATCATAAAAAGTCTTCTGGTGGAAACCCCATGTTGATATGACTTTCCATTTTGGAGAAGTAATGATAACAAGATTTTCAAAATGAATGCCATGGTGGCCATATCTGATATCAGACTGGCACCATTTGTATTTAGTACCAATTATAAATCATAAGAAGTCTTATGGTAAAAGTACAAGAAGAAGTAGTGATAACAAGATTTTCAAGATGGCCATTGTGGCATATTAGAAGTCAGATTGGCACCATTTTCATTTACGACCAACTAGACATCATAAGACAAATCCCAATGCTGATATGACTATTCATTCTGGAGAAATAGTGATAACAAGAGTTTCAAGATGGCCACTGTGGCAGGCATACTGAATGGATGAATGGCACCATTAGGACCAACTAGACATCATAAGAAATTGTTTAGTAAAAATCTCATGTAGACACAACCATCCATTTAGGAGTAGTAGTGATAACAATAGTTTCAAGATGGCCACTTTGGTGGCCATCTTGATGGCCATATTGGACATCAGATTGACACCATTTTCATTTTGGACAAACTATACATCATTAAGACCATTTTCATTTTGGACCAACTATACATCATAAGAAGTCTTCTGGTAAAAACCCCATGGAAATATTACTTTCCATTCAGAGGGATTAGAAATAACAAAAAGTTCAAGATGGTCACTGTGGCAGCCATATTGGACATCAAATTGGTACCATTTTCATTTCGAACCACCCAGATATCATAAGAAGTCTTCTGGTGAAAAACACATGGCAATATTACATGTCATTCGGGAGGTGTAGAAATAACAAGATATTCAAGATGGCCACCATGGCAGCCATACTGGACATCAGATCGGCAATATTTTTATTTAGGACCAATCAGACATCATAAGAAGTCTTTTAGTGAAAACCCAATGTTGATATGACTATCCATTCAGCAGGAGTAGCTGTAACAAGATTTTCAAGATGGCCACTGTGGTGGCCATATCATGTATCAGATTGACACCATTTTCATTTAGGACCAACTAGATATCATAAGAAATCTTCTGGTGAGAGATAACAAGAATTTCAAGATGACCACTGTGGTGACCATATTGGACATCAGATCGGCCCCATTTTCATTTAGGACGAGATGTAAACCCCATGTTGATATGACCATCCATTCAGCAGGAGTAGTGACAAGATTTTTAAGATGGCCACTGGCTACCATATTGGATGTCATAGTGGCATCATTTTCATTTAGGACCCAATAGACCATGGGATGAATGTGTGTGTAAAGTTTCATGGCAATCCTCCATGTAGTTTAGGCAGAGTAACGATAACAAGCTCGTGCTAACAGCCAGATGGTCAATGGACAACCAGGGCTCGAAATTAACACTAATCCAATATCCAGCGCTATGTGATGTTGCTGATGGAACCCAGCCATCACTAATCCGTTGGAGCAGTGGAAATTAGCACCAGTTGCTATCATAACAGTTATAAAGAGGAAGTCAATCAGCATCACCTTTAAGGTTAAGTAATCTGTTTATTGAGTTAATTCAGTACCTACATGTACCAACATTATGTACTTCATGAGGTACAATAAATGCTCATAGCACAAATAGACAGGTATTAAACCACTCATCCACTCATCAAGTAAATTAGTGTAATTATTGTAAAAACAGTCTTCACGTACATGGAACTTGCATAGTGTACTGCCCCTAAGCACTGATTTCATTACTAGAGGTGAAACGATTAATCGATACTTTTTCTATATTGACACCCATATCGATACAAGAGGGGAAAAATCAATACAAACGATACTTACTCTATGCAAGTTACTTAAATCTTCAGCAGTCGTGAATAATTATTCGTCATTTGTCTTTTCATCCATTAAATTGAGAATTCATCTGAGACAGCCGTAGCAAAGTACATGTACTCATTTCTGTCAGTAAAAAATAAAAGCAATTGAAAACACCCACTTGCCTTCTACAAATTAACACAAGGTGACTCCCTCACATGGTTCAAAATCTGCCTCCTTCTCCCGCCCAATTCCATGCTAATTAGTTTATCTCATCTGCATCTTCAGCCCCTGATAACATACATCAACGTAAAGAAGACATTGCAGATTTCTACCCTATGTATGATTTAAGTACTTTACTGATCATTTAATAACCACTTTTATGCATCTTGTCTACTTGGATCGAATTGAAAGCTACACATCCGGTGTGTCACGCAGTGTTACATGCAATTATGATTAGTGGTTATTGTTTGTTCAAGTCCAGGATAAAACAATAACCAGCAATCATAACTAACTGTAGCGTTTTCACTGCATGACATACCGTAAATATTGGCATCCAAACTCTATCCAAATAGATACAAAGCAACATAGAAACTTCACACAAAACTGACTATTAAATGATATGTGTAAAGTATTTATATCGTACATGGGGAATAAGTTTGGAATATCTCCTTTTACGTTGATATATGTAATCAGCGACCAAACCTGCCAATGGGATAAAAAAATTAAAAAAAGCATCACAGAATCGGCAAGGGGGCAGATTCCAAATCACACGAGTTATAGTCACCTTGTAGGAAGGGAGTGGGTGTTGTCAATCATTTCCTTTTTCACTGACATTAACAAATGACTGTGGCCGCAGCAGTTGATTTGCATCTGCAGGAAGTACAATGTGAAGGATTTGGCTATTGGTCATCTCCGCTCCAACACTCAGACTTGTTCTAGATAAGAATTTCCTTGCAAAAGGATATTACACTGTTTCTTCTGTTTCGAAGATAACACCTTAGTCTCTTCAAAATTTAAGTGAAGACATGAAACTGGCAATAACATGTTTTAAAAACATTCATTCAATGTAAAACAAAGGGTGTGGTGACCAGGATGAGTCAAGCATATGATCGAATGAAGCAGCCTGAAATGGCCTAAAAGGGTGAATAAAAATCACTAACAGGTAGTCTGTTTAGAAGTATTTTTTTTTTAATCTTGTCAAGGATGAGAATGGCATATGAACAGATGATAAGTCTATGTTTGTTTGTAATCTGCATACTGGAAATATACCCAATATGTCAACACATAAAAAATGGCACCACCCTACCATCGACAGACATTCTAAAGATAAAAAGACCATCAAGTTGATATGTGTATCAATAATGTATCGTATCGTAGGCAGTGTATCGAGAATCGTATTGATGCATGGCAGAGGTGTATCGTTTCAAACCCTATTCATTACTGATGGTAACTAGTATTGACCAATTGGAAAAGGTCGCATTCACCAACTCAACGAATAATCTATAATTTTACCGAACAATGTACTTTAATATTTATATCATTGTTGATAAATATTCAATGCACTGTCCATTGACAATTGTAAACATGTGAAAGTATTTACAAAGTGTGCGTCCGCCACTGAAACAAATCAAATGATGGTGCTCCTTAACACACCAGGCATTATGCTTATAATCCAAAAGATGCCATCAAGCTGTGGCATGCATCTCGACCAAGAAACAGATGGCCAGAGACTATACCTTATGGACCTAGATCTGATGATGAATCAGATACAGAATATGAACATGAACTTTCAACTTTTTGTGAGTCTCGTTGGTGAAATACAGTTATTGTTTTGAGTTGATGTTGATGAATAATAAATGCTGAATTAGAAACTGAATTGGCTTCTGTCTGATTTTAGCAGGACCAGAGAAATTTAAGGCAGGATCAGTAAAAAGATTACTTTGGCTATCCTGTGGGTTACTGAAAAAAATCTCAATTTTGAGCCCTGGACAACAGATCATTCCATAAGCTCTCTTGGTCTATGACCAGTAGAGCTTATAAATAAATACCTATGTTTTCCGAATTACTTTTCTTTTAAAACTAATAAATCATTAATTAAATGACAAATTGTATATTTGCATCAATTTAGTCTGTTTTATCATTATTTCAGCCTCAAAATAAATTAAATCTTCCTCACCTTTAACCTCGAAAATACATTACACTAACAGCCATCAAACAATTTACACTGCAACTCGGCCAACAACCACAAACCTTGAATGTTTTCATTGCCAGATACATTGTTTTAAAATTGATATTCATTGCCATCTTACAGTTTGTATCACCTTTCATGACTTTGGCCATTGCTAGCACCAACATAGACATGGAAGGACATCCACTAATTGAAAGTTGTACATGTATTTTTCGATTATTTCCCAACAAAAAAAGCGTGCCTGGGGAAGGGGGGGGGGGGCAAGATTTCGGGAACATTGGACAAAAAAATGCAGGAAATGTGTGATCTCGGGCTCAATGTGCAACATTGCAAAAGTGACACTTTTGTTGAAGGAAGTGGCACTTTCTTTAAGATAAAAAGACTTGGTATCAATAATGAAATTTAGAATTTAATCTTTTTGCAAGTATAAATAGAAAAAAGCACATTCATAAGTTTATAAACACAAAATAAACAGAAAAATAAGTGGTATAAATAGAAAACAACACAGATTTAAGAATGTGTTTTAGTGATCTGGAGAGAGACAGAGGGGAGGGATCTTTGAAGGCTTGGGGGAGGAGGGAAGCTACAAGAAAGGCTCTAAGGGCAGAGGGGAGGGCACTGAAGGCAGGGAGAACACCCCCTCTATTTGTATCTAGCTTGATCACTGAGTTACATCCATTAAGATCATGTTTTGAATATAATCTGATACAAATGTTCTCAATTAGGAATTCTGGAGTTGGGGATGGATGACAAAAGTTACCTCCAATAATCGGTTTATAGGCTTCGAAATCAATGCTGCACCATACCAATTTTGCTTCCTTTCTTATTAATAATTACAACTTGGCAAATGCTGGTGTGTACAAGTCAATCAGAAGAGTACTGTACAAGTATTGCTCCCAGTCTAATATGTAAAGACTTGCATGTGGATAAATGTAAATCAAACACTAAAGTCTGTACCAGTGCAATCTGTGATGGAAGATCTGAGTTTACTTCAGAGCTCTCTCTGGGATTCTGAAAATGAAAGTCCGGAAACCAAAGAATAGAAAATAGTCGCATGGGTTTTGAAAACTAAGGATCAAAGAAGTGAAACCAGAGTTCCCGGAAGCTGGGACTCTCACTACAAAGAACTGTGTTAGATATCCTAGCTGGCCTGACATTATTATAATAACCAAGTGAGTACATTAAACACACACACATACACAGATGGGTAGGATTTAAGTTGACCTCACATTTTACCTTAGGCTTCATAAAGTTTTGGGGCACAAGTTGCAAACATTTTTAACGGATGATTTGGCAACCTCTGCTTCATGCAATAACAAAAGTAACTTGATTCAAAATAGCCCAAGTGTCTATGTGTTGTGCTTGGATGAGATAGAGGGAGATGAGCTGACAACTTTTTTCTTGATACCTGGGTCCTGGACTTTGAATCAAATTCATGTTGGGTTTGGTCCTGTGACACAAGGGTCCCAGTATTTCACTGAAGTAAATACCAAGCATGTACTGCAGTACATATTATAATTATTCTGTGCAATTACTTGGTTACAATGGTAAATATATTTTGCTGTTAGATCCCACTGTTTCATTTCTCATTTCTGCCTTTATCTTCATTAACTTGGTTCACTATAGCCGATATGAATCAAGTGAGACTCAGTCTGCTAGATTCTCTTGGGTGGGAGTAACAAATGCAGGCCCCAAATGCAAGGGGGCAGCGAAGGTCATGTTCCATTCGAGGGCTTTTTCTTTAAGGGAGGGCTATTTTAACTGTGGAGTCATATTTCAATGTTTGGTTGCTGGTTTGTTGAAAAAAATAAAACCAGTTCCATTAAATATTAAATTAAAAGAAATAATAAACAATGGACTGCCATACCAGACACAGCCCCCCCCCCCCCCCCCCATTGGTAAGGGCTTGCAGGGAAGTGAGAAGCACCTTAATAATTCTATGTACTGTATCTGTAACTCTGGGACCTACATGTATTACTGTGTTCTGGGACCTAAAAGTAATACTGTGTTCTGGGACCTACAAGTAATGCTGTGTTCTGGGATCAACAAGTATTACTGTTCAATTACTTTCCTCTATCTTGTGATTTGTCAGATACTGTGAACTTGTTTATTTTTGATGGCTTTTTTTTTTTTTAATTTATTCATAAAAAGAGGGTATTTTTTTTTTTTTTATTCATAAAAGAGGGTATTATCAGGGCTCAAAATTGACACTAGCATGCTAGCATCTTGCTAGTTACAATTCTGATATTGGTAGCTGAAAAAAGTGAACTAGAAGTTTCTTGTTAGTGTTAGTCTGGAAGTGTGATTAAATTTTTATTGTAAAATACGAAATATGCTAGTGGACAATGAAAATGGCCTGATTTTTGCTAGGTGAAAATATTACAATGATCAAAATGCTGATACTACTGAAAAAAGTTAAGTTCAGGCCATGATGTATGTATGTAGTAGTGTTTTATGGCACTTCAGCATAAAAGTGGCTATATACTGCCAACTAAAAGTAAAGTTCAAAAAATGTGAAAATGAATTGCACAAAAATTTAGCATGATAAACCCTTCCAAATAAATGTAAACATTAAGTACAACAAAATAAAATGTAAATCGTAAAGATATTAAGATTCTGTAAAATGTACACAAAATAAAAGATAAATGTAACACATGTAAATTCCTTCAAACATGATTAAACTTTGCTGTATAAACCACATTCCCTTAAAAATTCAAGATATTCTTGAGTGGTATATCCTCATACAGTTTCTTCAAGAAATTCACATGAAAATACCGTCACACATGGTGGAAATCGACACACTCGACAAGAATGTGTTCCACTGTCAATGGACATTGGCAGGGTATGCATTTTGGTTGAGTCAGGTATGTGTGTCTGATAAGTGATCAGCACAATACCACCTTATCTCTCCAATTTGTTCTATACAAAGGATGTCACTCTCCAACAGTGGGTCTGATGTTCTTTAGTTTTCTTGTGGAGTTTTCATTCCGCATATTTTGCCAAGTATGATCAACATGCTGATTTATACAATATTAGAAGTCAGTATATGGAATCTTCCATTTGGAAATGGGTGACTTAAGGGGTGCTTTGACTGCTTTATCTGCCCTTTCATTACCCTTTATACCAATGTGATTATGCAGCCAACAATACAGAATACTTTTCCCAGACTGTATGAGAACATCATGTTTCTGTAATATCTGGGATATTAATGGGTTGTCAAGTTCAAAATTTTGCTAGGGTTTCAATGTGTGTGGAAAGGGAATCAGAAAAGATGAAAGTTGTCTTTTTTGAGAGGTTTAAATGTAGTTCAAAGCTTTAAATATAACTGTAATCTCTGCAATAAAAATTGAGGCTTTATCTGATAACACCAAAGTGTGCCTCATGGGAAAATAGTCATTGCACTTTGTGAACTAATCTCTATATATAAAGCAGTAATAGTCATAGTTTTCATGGTTTCAAGAAAAGATATGTTGTTGGTATGACATAGCATATTTAAATTTGCGAATGGAGACCAGATCCTATTTTCTTCATATACTGATCCTTTATCATTGGGGGAAACCACGCAATCCATGAAAATTGGTACCCCACAGTTAAATGTGATTTACTCATAGCAGTACTTTAAGATATTTCCATTCCAAAAGTTACATTAACTTTATATACTGTCACTGTTTTTCTTGAGAAACTTTCATGCTTCTTCATTTCACCTTCTGTCTCTCGTTTATATGTCACTGATTAAGTGCAACCGGTGGCAAGTGTTATCCATGGATTTGATCAAAGTTTTATTTACATGAAGAGCAGACACTTAAAGTTTAAAAGACTACAGAGTTCCCAAGTCAGAGCTTCAGTCTCTTTTCAGTGATCTTAGGAAAAATAATTGGCAATCATAGTAGCCTGAGAATGAGACCCTTTACATCTTTTCACTATTAGTCTCAAACTGGTCCAGGTGGCACAAAGAGATCATGTACTGTACTTGTAAGAGGATACCATTTAAAATCTGTAAGAAGCATTACTGTCCCATGGTTTTTTTTTTCACTTTTTTTCTTCTCAATTTTCTTTCTCCTCAGGGTCCAACAAATTCTGAAATCTTGTGGTAGCCCACTGAGCTACTAAAATTATTAACTGGTAGCATAGACTTTTCGTAAAATTTTGACCGGGGGGGGAGGGGGGGGGGTAACTATGCAAAATAACATTAATTATGTTAATATTTTATTTTTTACAGTCTGTCTCAAGTCCATTAGGTTTACTGCCAAAAAAAATCCAAGTTCAACAAAGGTGCTACTGTGATTTTTTCTCTCCAAAATTCATAACTTCCCACCAGATTTGTCAATTTCAATAAGTCATACCAACAACAATAACAACAACACACGCACACACAAAAGAATTTCATCATGTTTTATTTAAAATATTTTAAGATTTGAAAAAAGAAAAACATTGAAATAAAACTTCCAACTATGATGGTCTTATGTATCAAGCTAGAATAAAGCAACTTGTGTGTGTGCATGTGTGTGTGTGTGTGTAAATTGCAAAATGGGGACACGAGTGAGCAGACACTACCACACATTGCAGACATCTTGTAAACAATGACTTTTTCAGCATCCAACAATAAATTATTTTCTATAGTTTCATTTAAAACAATATTATTTGGCACCAAAAATTCAACCGAGTATATTCTAATGAAACCATAGGACATAATGTATTGCTAGACAGTGCAAAATTATTTGATATAAAAAAGATGTTTCAACAGCAAAAATCTGGAGCCCGAAAGATTTCCGCGGCGAAGGCTATCATAATTTACACTTGGTCACACTTCTATTTCCAGAATGTAATCGAACAGCTGAGCTTTAGCTTCTCGAGTAAAGATAGGGAAGCCAATAATTATCAATGTGTGGCTTTTTAATATTGTCTCAATTGATTATCTGTGAAAACAGTGTTGTTTTATTGTGGATTGGCAGTTATAAATGGTTTTTACCAGGCTAATTCAAAAGAAAATTGGCAGAAGCCCACTGGGCATGAGACAGAAATTTTTAGTAGTCCGAGCATCAAGAGTTAGTAGCCCACAGGCTCCAGGCAAGGGATTTGTCAGACCCTGCTCCTCCCCTCATTTACCAATTCCTATATACGGTAAAACTGTCTGGAGACAAGCGCATTGAATAATGTATCGTAGAATATCCAAATATGGTATAGCAAGCCTTATTTGGAAACAAATTACCACGAGAATCTTGTGTTATCTGTCATGGTGGTCGACATACGGTTCATGTAAACATACCAATATATTTTACCTTATATAGACTTAATAACTTTATCATATGCCAAACTTCCTGAAAAACATAACTCTACTTAGGTAGTAGAATTTTACTCACGTCATCTTTTTGTTTTTGACAATAGTTTTTGTTGCTCCATTGCAAGGTATAGGATCACTTTATAGCCGCAGGGCTGAGCAAATCCCATAGCTCAACGTCCCGGACTATTCATTTTTGAAGTCGGGCAAGTAAAATTTTCCAAGTCGCTAGCCCAGGACAAATGCTTTTTAAAAATGTCAGGCAAGTCCTTATTTTCATGCTTTAATCACTATATCTACCTTTATTTGGCCAATCATGCCCTCTGGGCGTACTAAATACTTGATTCTACCCCTCTTCATGTATACATTTACATTCTGTATAACACATAAATGTGGTCAGAGATAATTTTCACATATGCGCATGTTCTGTTACCGCTTGACTGCATTAATTTCGCAAGGAAGGTAATAAGGGCGATTCAGAGAAGGAAAATTTTTGTGAAAGTGGAGGGATAAAACATAAGACTGTTACTGAATGTGCGGTAGCTATTTCTCCAAAGAGACATAAGCAGAACCTTTGAGATGCTTTAGAGCATTTGACTACAGGCACTTAACTCATGAGAGGGCAACTCTGTTGAAATATGGGAGGGGAGACTTGCAGGTTCTTCTTAATCATCTTTAGGGCTGAGCAAATCCCATAGCCCGACGTCCCGGAGTATTCATTTTTAAGTCGGGCAAGTAAAATTTTCCAAGTTGCTAGTCCGTGACTAGTGGATGAAAAAAAAATTTGCTCAGCCCTGTAGCCTCATCGAAGCTAAGCCTGACCCAGTCTCTAAATATGCTGTAAATCAACTTAAATTTGAAAATATTTTAAGTCACATTTGTAAACTTACACTTAACATTCCAACATTTAAAGTCTTGATCTAGATTTGTATGCCATTATGCTCTGCTCACAAGTACATAGATGCAGACAGCTTGACAGAATCAGTCTGTAACTTTTCTTTGAAAAGGTATAGAAATGGAAAAAATAACTGAGTTGCTCAGGGCATTAGTAAGGATGATGTAGGAAAAATAGTTACAAATGTTTTACATTTTTATTCTATCCTCTTTGTAAAACCTTGACTGCTTACATCAAAACTTCACTTGCCCAACAATGATTTCTAGTAGTCCAGGCTTGTTGGGCTCAGGATTTGTCATCCTGTGTCAATGCTATAAAAAGATTTCAAATCAGGAACAGTACCTGACTAGTTGATGGGGTCATAAGTTCAATTCCCAGTCCAGTTGTATCGCTTTGACATTTTGTGACCACTATGGAACTTGTGAATCCACTTCAGGAAGATGCACTGTGAAATGGGCTGTCTAATTTACATCAATAAACAGCAACAGAAAGAAAACCAAATATACTTATACAAACACACACAAAGTAAAAGTCTGCCTTACATGAGCATGAAAAAGACTCTGTTGGTATATTGTTTTATCATTGTTGTAATAAATACTTCACACAAGTTACCTGTAAAGGTGTCCAATGCTGCAAAAGGCACTTTTGCAGATCAGAGAATGTTTTAAGGCACTTTTGTTTCAAAGCAATTATCTGGCCAGACAGCCACACCTACAAGCTCGATCCCAAAATTGTGCACACATGAAACTTTGACATTAAACATTCACATAGTTTTTTGTATCGGTTGCAGATACAATTTATGGTGGCATTACTGATGAAATTTCCATAAGCTTTTGGTCTGAATTTTCTTAATTTCCTGATAGCCGAGACGACATGTATTTCAAGCATGTGCAGATTTATTCTAGAATTATTTTTTATTTTTAATTTCACACACTACTAAAGTTTCTCAATTGTTCTGCAACTGATACTCTGCATATCATCATTATCTAGGATTCTATAGCATACATTTTCATTTTTTTAAACCCACTCCTATTTCAAAAGAACAGCTCAAGTACATAATATGCACAGATACATTAATCAGAAGGACCAATAGCCTAATATGTGTAATGGACGGAACAGGTCGCCATGTTGATATAATAATCATATGGCATCTGGTCATGTGTGTAGCTTTACCCACCTTGCCCATAATAGCTTCAGCATTTTCCTCAGCTCGTTTGTAATATTCGTACATTTTGGTTTTTTGATGATAGGTGAAGGCTGGGTGATTCGCAGCCAGTATCAGAACTAACAGAATGTTATAAACTGTAAATTCGTCCTGAGACTTCTGCACGGTAAAGACATCTCTGAGATTCGACTCGAACAGGTTATAGAGTATACTGGAACAAGTTCGATTGGACGAGTGTAAGAGAGCTAGGTACATTGCCATTTTAGTCCTGAATAAATTTTCATCTCTTTCCCTAAAATTTGACAACTCTGTCTTATTATTTGCCTTAGTTTCAAATTCCCTAAGGTGATTGAAATCCTTTTTGGCGAGGTCTTCAACAAACGAACCTATGAATCTCAACTCCATCGGTAGGCACAAATGTAACATTCCACACATATAATCTATCCTCTTATGAGGACTTAGATTTTTGAACCACTGGCACAAATCCTCCTTTATCACCATCGTAAACAAAGATCGAACAGAAGGCTCCACTATTTTAGCCAAACCGGTCGTATTTGCTATAAATTTGAGGGAATGAAACTAGCCATTTTAATGATTCCAAGAAACCTTGAAACATCGAAATTCTGTTCTCCATACGGGCATTTCGTAATCGACCAATGAAAATCGCAATGACTCAACTGTGCGATATCATGAAATTGATATTCGGCACTTAAGCTAGAATTTACGATGATTTTATCGTGCCTCACGACCTATAAAGTTGTTATAGAAAGGTGTTGAATAATGTTTGATAGATGAATAAAATATTTTTTCTAAACTATTGTGTCGCCATTTTTCACGTGATGTAGTATTGCCACATTTGTTGAGTAATCTATGGAAGCTCGTTAAGGACATAACTTATAACAAAATTCTGACATTACACACGTCCACACACAGAAGCCAGTGATACGTGCTGTGAAACAATCAGAAAAGTTAGATTGTACGTAATATCGCAAAACATTGCTAATGCAGGATCATGAGATAAAAAAAAAAAAACAAAAGACATGGATTAAAATCTTCCTCGATGGGATCAGTGCGTATCGGGATGTTTCGTTCCAAATCCTGTTCGCCCAAGGGTAGTTTTGAGCCAGGATAGTTCCATACCGTGACGTTTATTCCGGAATGTTTCCTTCTTTTAACATATTAGGGCTCTCATAACTAACCTTAATAACGTCACTGTGTGGTAAAAGATATGGGAGCAGTGAAGGGCAGTGATAAATAAATTTCGCACATCCTTCAACAAACTGCTAAATAAAGATGTTTTAGCTTTATTTCAGTACCTAATATAATATAAATCATGGATCACTAGTTAAGTTGCGTAGACTGTGCCCATGCACAACCAATAAAACAAAAACAATTAATTAATTCAAATGTCAGCTCTCTCATATCTTACCTACTCATTGCTATACCACTTTCCTTACTACTGCATAAAACAGCACAATACTCGTAGACCTCATACTAGTGAAGCACGGTGTCAACTAGTGCATTAAAACAAAACCAACACAATGTTCCAAGACCATACTTTTGGACCAATTACCTTACTACTGGATTGACAAAGATGTGTACCAGAATACTCCTTTACCTTACTACTGAAATACTACCATACTAACGTCATATTTGGAACCTGACTTACTACCATGAATGGGGTCGATAAAATGCTACACTTTTGGTACTGAAAATCAGCACACAAAATGATTGGAAAGTTATCGCACAAGATAAATAATGCTACATTGTGATCAACTCATCAGTTTTCAGAGAGGTGGTAGAGATATTCAATGAATTCAACATAAAATCAACAATCTGGGTATCAATAGATAACGTGTACTTGTTTACAAGTTTGAATGATATTAAAGTGTGGTAAAAGTTAGCTATGATGCACAAGAACATTAAAGAGAACACATATGCATTGATTTGCATATTTCAAACATAATTTCTTTTATACTACAGTGTTTCAGGAAATATGCTGATTTACAGATTGCATTGGAATGGCATTGGGATTGTCTGGATGGTAGGTCAGGATAAATGGTATCCGATAAACCTTGTCCTTCTTTCTATATTTTAGTAGGTCATTGCGGTTTGTTTGTTTGGTCCTTTGTGTTGCCTTCGCTATCAGGTCTTTGTCGTAGCCTCAGTTCATCAAATGTTAAGATAACTCTTCTGATCTTTTTTGGAATGTTTCATTGTCGGAGCAAATTCTGCAGAATTTATCCTGACCTACCATCCAGACAACCCCAAGGCAAAATCATCCAGAAACACTGGCTCAGCGTGGAATCTTGTGACACACTAAAGTTAATCCTCCCAAACAAACCAGTAGTAGCCTATCGCAAACCAAAAAAAAAAACTCAAAGACATCCTAGTCAGAGCGAAGCTAACACCAATCACGAACCAAGACCACCCTAGCAAATCTGGTTCCTGTGGTGCTGAAAGGTGCAAAACCTGTCAACATATGATGGAGACCAGCACATTCTCTAGCACAGCGACGAGCGAAAAATTGAACATACATGGTCCAAACAGAACGTGTAAAACAGAGAATGTAGTTTATCTCATCGCACGTAAGATCTACGGCCTTCAGTATGTCGGAGAAACTGAAAAGCTACACAAAAGGATCAATCTTCACATATCTGATTGGATGACAAAGTAGCTGGACAGAAGTCTAGTCGCAGAACACTTCTCTTCCCATGGCCACACTTTCAGTGATGTAACACTGACTGCAATTGCTCACAACCCCAACTGGAGTTCCGAAACCAGAAAAGAAAAAGACTCTTACTGGATACGCCGCCTTAGAACACTGAAACAAAGCGGCTTAAACCATCAAGACTAGAAAAAAAACAACCACACGCAAATAAAATCATCATCTCTTTACAGCCACCTCATTTTCAATCAAATAATTCATTTTTTTGCTCATTAGTTACTCACTCATCTATAATTACTATTGTTGGTTTTTTTTTTTGGTTTTTTTTTTTCTTTTTCTTCCAGGTATAATTATTGCTATGGTCATTACTCGCCCTGTGGAAATAATAAAATATCCAGGATATAATCTGCGGTTACACCAACTTACATTAAATAACAGACGGTGATATGTCTCATCCCTTTGTAGGTCAAAACCTATTAAGTTGCAGCATCAGCAATCGAGTTGAAGCCAACTAGACGAAACATCAGACATTTTCAAGATGTAATTCCCGTGGAAATATTTACGTTAACTTTTGTAATTTCAACGCTTTTTGTATTTATTGTTTGTCTTGTCTCTGTTTTGTGTTTGCCTTTGAAAAAGACTCAGTGAGAATCGAAAGCGTTGAGGCCAGTTGAAAACTAGTTTTGCACTGTTCGTTGGTTTATCTTAATCAATCCCTGACACACGCGATCCCTTTTATATATATATATATATATATATATATATATATATATATATATATATATATATATATATATATATATATATATATATATATATATATATATATATATATATATAACTTCTACATACCTTGATTTCTGTAGTAGGAATCCAGACGGACTATGTACTTAGATAAGAATTAATTACTGAGTCGACATGCGGGTATGATGTCTGCTTCGCACGAATGCCTATGCCACATGCTTTGTAGCATCATTTTTTGGTGATGCGTGCATGGTCGAGATGGTATAGGGGTTGGTGTTTACAGGCAAGGTGATGGGTGCCGTAACCTGCGGATCCGGGTTCGAATCTCCGTTGAATACGAATTAAAATTCTCTAACCTGTATGATCATATTATTTATTCTTATTTAAAAATTATGTTAATGTTATCAAGCATTCTCCTGTAGAATTCAGGGATAGCACTTTCCGCTCTGTTTGGTGTATATCTGTAATTCTCTCTCTCTCTCTCTCTCTCTCTCTCTCTCTCTCTCTCTCTCTCTATATATATATATATATATATATATATATATATATATATATATATATTGTTACGACTCTATGGTCTAAGAAAAATGTAACAGAAAGAAAGTGAAACCAACAAATCAAGTAAAAATCAACAAGCAATTTATTACTAGATAATTAAAATGAAAAATCAAAAAGTCACTTACAGTAATGTGTTTTTGTAATCCTAATAATCCAATAAGAATGATTGTTCTAATCACAAGTCCTAAATATAGAATGTTCCAAATTCACGGCTGTGTCCTTGAATGTTAAGATGTGCCAATGGTCTCCAAAGTCCTGATGTACTAGTAATCTTGATGTGCTGATGTCAAAATGAAGTATTCCAAAATCTCTGAATAAGTTCACATAAATTCCAAAATTGTCAATTAAAAATCCAAAATCCAAAAGTTTATGAGCACTGTTATAATCCAATGAATATTTAAAACAATTCCTCTCTTAGAATTTGGAATGAATTTTCACAACTGTAATAGCTCTTTACAAGACTGATGGTAATGTCAAAACTGAATAAATGTCCACCAAACATGGTATATATAAAGATTGGTCACATGACAGAATGTTCTAGAATATGAGTCATCTTAATGGAATTTTTACTTGTAAACAACAATCAACCTTGACCTTCAAATTGAGAAAACATATTGATCAAAACAACTTAATTCAAGGACACTAGTTATACATGTCTTTCCTAATAAACATAAAGATTTAAGCAAATATTAAAGTGAAGAAACATTTATAATTTCCTAAAATATATATAATATTATATAAACATCATACATAACAATATATAGATTTTACAGACATCCAGTAGTAATAGAAATTGCGGTACTGAAATAACTAGGACTATTCAGTTGCAAGATGCAACACAGAGAAAAGTTGTTGGATGAAATGTACAAACGAAATACAATTTACCAGAGATGCAGAGATTGCATAGAACAAACAAGATTAATATGCTATTACGATGGGGGAAATTAAAAGATTAGAGATCGAAGTCAGCAAAGAATTAAAGTAATTGTGCAAAAACAGTAAATAGGTGGTCGGTGTATCTGCACAAGAGAAGCAAATTCCTCACTAGTTTTTTTTTTGTCTTAAAAAATTTACTTTAGATTTGAAAACAAATAACCAGTACAGTACCTTACACAGTTTAACTCTCCAGTAAACCAGAATATTTAGAAAATATTTAATGATACAAATTTACAACACTGAGACTCAATTTTCCATTTATAGACCACTGAACTTTTTTTTTTTAATGCACTCTAAAATTTACATTGATGAATCAATGAAATTATGCAGATCACAGTGTCAGATTCAAGTAAACTGGGCAATGTGAATGGCAATATCCGGTTGGTGTATTTCATGATGGCATTTGATAGACTAAAACATATAGTTAGCGAAATCGGTATACACATTTTATGTTTGTTTTTTTTATATGCGAAAACTTCTGTCTGAATGTAGGATACCTCTGCCTGATGACTATGCTTTCAAATTGACTAACAACAACATAGTTTTAAATTAATTTATTTTTGATCTGCAACAATTTTAAAATTCCACTACCTCATGACTGGAGATACATCAAGGGGAAGAAATAATACTTGATAGATAATGAGTAACAAACAAACTAATGACAAGACAAGTAACGTAATGTGTTCAGAAAGGAAGGAGACGATTTATTCAGCACTCATAAGCAACCATCTTATCACACTACCAATAAATCCAGGAAATGCTTCTGCCGCTCTTTTGGCTGAAACAAACAAATAATCGGCTGATTTTTTTCAAGCATTTTTTATCATTTAAAAAGAAAATAAATGTCATGGAATAAGTGGAGTTGGGTTAGGAAGTGTGTGTGAAACAGGAAAACCAGTACCTCTTACCAACTGTAGATATTGGCATTGCAATCACAGTACTAATATTAGCAATTGTTGCACATTTTTTTTTTTTTTTTTTTTTTTTGGAACAGTTGTTTCAGCATTTCACTTACTGGTAATTTTTCCGTAACTTTAAAACTGATGCCAATTGTTTCTCCGAAACTTCTCACCAACTGTGTTAGATGTCCAACCACATGCGCTTTTATGATTTCAACCCTTTCCAACTGTTCTTGTAATACAGCCTTTTTGTTTGGGTCGTTTTCCTTGTTGATGTAATTTGTTTGGATCTTCCATATGCATTTTAAACATTTCAGGATCCGTTTTCATGAACGCTAGTTTTGATTTGACAACTTTTACGGGATTTACATATCCCCAAATTCTCGTTCCTCTTCTGTTTCTCTGCAGGTGAAAGTTCTCTACTTTGAATTTTGTCGTGGTAATCATCGTTTATAGTCTCTGCTTCTCGTACTTGCTGGTCAGATGGGTCATTTGTGTCTGTTGTTTGCATCTCTATTCTCTTGGGTACTTGTATTGGCTGTCTGATAGCAACTGATGGTTCAATCAGATAATCTCTGTCATTTTTGCTAAGCAATTGACTTTCCTAAGATTCTCCTCTTTTGTTCTGTACCTCTAAGCTTATTTAATCTATCCTGAAACTCACATGTTATGGTGGAAGAAAAAACAAATGGAACAGTAGGAATTTCCCAAGGATCTAGCGTTTATATGAGTTCCTTTAATCTAACAAAATAATCACATGCTATCGTATTGAGGGCGAAATGTTCTGCGGCAATTAGCTGATCTTCATTTTCTAATGGTTCTCTGTTGGAATGATCATCGATTTTATTTTCTAAATCTGCAATTTCTAATTATCAAAGAAATATATCGATCTTTTTCGGGTTTTCTCTCTATTAAACTAAGTGATACATGTTTTCCCCCACGATTTTGAGTGATCTCTTGATAACCGTATTTATCTATGGATTCCATATAATATTCACCATTACGATCACTAGTCATATAATATTCACCATTACGATCACTAGTCATATAGTATTCACCATTACGATCACTAGTCATATAATATTCACCATTACGATCACTAGTCATATAATATTCACCATTACGATCACTAGTCATATTATACAAATATGTCCTCGCAAAGTCTGATTTTACATTGTAACCATAATTTCTTAATAGTCTCTCCAATATGAATTGTCTTTGTTATTTGGTATGTTCTGTAATATCAACACTTCCGACAGTTTGATATTCAAAACTACCAGAGGGATTTACAGGATAATCAATTCTTGTTTGAAGTCGCGGATCTATTGTCCAGAGTTATTCAAATTCGTATTCAGAATCGTCCGATTCTTTCCGTTTAATATTTTCAACACCTGTAGCCATTTATTGGTTATGCAAATAGCGAAGAACATTTATATATCGGAGTTGGAAAAAAATTGGGATTCTCCTCAAGTGACGCTTCGAGATGTATCAAGTCCCAAAACAGATCCATTTATTCTGTAACAGTACCTGGAACAGGACATGAAATTGAAGAGTACAAACAGGAATTTAACAGAGCAATAGCAAAAGGATCATACAAAGAAATAATGGTAAAAGCTTGACTGAGAAAGAGTTAAAAAAATATTGATGAGAAAAGAGTAATAAAAAACGTATCAAGTATTTGTCAGTGACAGCTGCAACAAATCTCCAAATCATATTTAAACGTTGTAATTTACGCTGTGACGTCATTAATAAACAAACTTTTCTGCCGATTAATAACTTGTACAGTTTACCAAATTAAATGAATGACGTCTACAAGACATCCAATGGAATTAGATATTTCACCAGATATTTGTCATTTAAGCAAGACTTCCCTATGTTTGCATCGAGTGCTAGTTTGATTACGTTTAAGCATGTAGTCAATGTGGAAATAAAAGATGTTGAAAAAATTATTAACAATTAAAATATGTACTGGTTCCTTTGTAATGCACACATTTTTAACTTTAACCACATTCGTTACACTAGTTGCCATTACAGATGTAGCTATTTACTACTGAGTGAAGTTATATAAGAAATGTACATTAAACAACCCTGCTCAGGATCTCATCAACGATGAAGTTGGCCATCTTGAATCACTGAACTTATTTGTTGTTCTCTCCATCAATTCACTAGATCTCAGTTCGCACTTTTTAATTATCTTTTTGGTGGACATCATATATCTCGTATTTGTCCAGTGGAAACATTTTTTAAAAAATTTCTTTGTTGTTGATGTTTGTTTTGCTGTACAAGATCAGAGAGATAAAACAAGGCCCACGGTATGACATGATTTATGTCTGGCTCATCTTCACTGACACTTCACTTTCAGGCTTTGAAACGTTTAGCCACCTAATGTAGAAGTCAATTGATGGAACATCGAGTATCTTTAATGTCGTGCCTGATTTAAGTGCTTAAAGAATTCTACATCTTGTTTCTGTTGTATTTTTTTTTTTTTTTTATTAATCTGAAATTTTCTTACATGTGGTACCTCTGTTTCATGTATTTTTATGCGTTCATTGTAGTGTTCTCTATTTTCTTCTATCCATTTTCTTCAAGTAATCTTTATTGTCCTCTTTTTTTTTCTATCCCAATTGTTCTTGTAGTCTTTTTGACAACTCTTGAAAATATGGAAACGTTTTGTTAAACCTTGTCATGTCTTTCTCTTTTGCACAACTTTAACAAATCTTTGAATCCACCTTTTAATTACCCAGCCACATTTTAAATTAGTTTAACTACACATTGTAACATTGTAAAGTCAGCTTTTAATTACCCTTGTTTTCTCTTTGAAATAGAGTTTATTTAACTTTCCAAATTTCGTTGCCAAACAAACGGAAGATAACGAAGACAAAAACAAGATGAAAACAAAGTTGGAACAGTGCATGAAAAGGTAACTTCACAAAGGGAAAAAAATGCACGTAGGGTTGAACTTGGTAGGAAACTTGGGAAACGTTCACAGGCATTTAAACAAGGCAAAGCAGAATCACAAGATTCCGGAATAGTACCTAATATAACACAACATGAAACAAATGAAACAGTCTCAAACAACACACTGTATTATTTTATAGGTGGTTGGGTAGTTTGATGAAATCTTTTCATTTGGTCAAAAAAAAAGAAAGTTGCTTCTCAGCACATAGTAGTAATAGATGCTGGATTTAAGAATTAACAATCAATTCAAGAAAACAAGATAAAACCATCACTTTGTTCAACTCAATTCAAGAAATGCTTTTAAATATGTTCTCTAGTTGGCTAACGGTCTCGCTAGATCAGTAAAAAAAAAACGTGTCAGGTGAAACAAAAGAACATTATCAGCACAGTGTAATACGAGGCACTTAAAAGTCTGTTCTCACAGTTGCATCCTGGTCCACCATCAACAAATGGACAATGAAGAAATTGCAAAGGTAATTATCCCATTTACACCCGGTCAGTTCACAAATGACCACCTCATAGCACATGGACTTTTACCTGACAAAATTTTTAACACGGTAAAATTGAGTTTAAAATAAAACATACATTGCACACCTTTTCGCTACATAAGAAACAAAATGTATGTCGAAACAAAACAAAAAACAAAAAAAAACCCAACATAATCATCACAAGTTTCCACGCGACATTAAGTTGTGCTCTTACAGTTGCATACAGCATGCATTTGAAAAAGCTATTTAAGTTTACAATTGGTCCATCATCAACAATGGACATTGAACATGCTTTCCAGCTGATCATTCCAGTTTCTTTTGCCATGTTCACATTAGACTACCTAATAACCAATGGACTTTTACCTGACAAAACTGCCGCAGAATCAAAGATTTTGTTATTAGGTAAATAGAGTATGAGATGTGTGAGGCGGCAATACAACGTATTTGATAAGTTAGAAAGATAAAAATTACTTGGTCAAGGAGATCAAATAGTACAAGGGCATAAAAGAGAAATACAGAACAATATACAAACTTTTGAAATGGTTAGAGGCAAGTATGGACACAGTTTCCGCTGGTGTGTGCGCTACAACATGTGGATTTTGTTTATCTTGAATAGCTACTGATATTGTTGTTGCACTAACTTTCACAGGATTTAGTACAGCCGTCATAGACATTATTTCAGAAGATTTTCATGAAAAATCGGTACGTACCATATTTTTGCAACATGACGAAATAGTAACACCAGCCATCGTTAAACTGAACAGAATCGATGAATTGATAAGCAAAGAGACCGCTTGTGACAAGGCAAGAAATAATGAGTTCATTTGCTAAATAAACGTGTAAAACGAGTACAAAGAGATGAAAAGCTCAACCAGGGACGAAGTGAAGTTAAGAAATTGAAAAGAAACACATCTACATAAAAGACAGCTCAAATTACAAGAGCTATTGAGTAACTTCCATAAAACGAAAAATATGTCACCAATCCAAATGATCACAGATAGTAGATTTTGCAGAGAATAGATTTTATAGTTGCGTTTTTAACATTTCGAGCTGACCCAAAACAATCTTTTTTTTACTACATTAGCGACAAGAATGAAACGAGTTCTATTTAATTCCAGGTGGTTATTATATACAAGGTTAAAGGGGGGGGGGGGTCAAGGTTAAAAGGGGCGGTCAAATGGTGACACAGAAGAAAATATTGATGTTGAATACAAAATTGAGAAGTTAAAATCACTCTGAGTAACAATTACACAGTTTACATAACCAACTACAATGCTAAATTGCTAGAATTTAATAGCCAAAGAACTATATCAAGATCTACTGAATCAGATATAGTTTGCAGGGTTTTGAAACCCCAAATTTTTTACATTTTCCAGGACCAAATCAATAATACTAAAATTACACAAATGGTTATTGTTCGTCTTTATTCGAATCGTTAGCAGTTTGTTTCAAGAAGACTTTGTTTCGTACAATGTTTATGGCAATTACAAACTACTGCAGAGACGTTCAAATAACAAATTGAGTATCAGCATAAAAGATGAAGATGGAAACCTAATAGATTTTCATGATATGCATGCAATATGTGTTTTCTACGTAAAGCAAATAGAGTAGGTATATAATATTTGGAAAGATATCCCTTCGAGGTCCAAGTGAGCCTTTACAGATTGAAACAAAAAACAGATGGACAAGATGCAATACAAGGTCAAACGATTAAGAGTGACACACACCTGAACAATAACCGCATATTCAATTTACGTGATCATGACAAATTAAATGATGCAGCACATCCCAGATACTAAACACATTTAGTATGAATAATCTGAAAGACGTCAACATGTTGACAATAAATTAACTGCTTTTGGACAGAATGTCAATGAAAGAGCTAGCAAATTATCAGAGTTACAAAAACAGATTGAGAAGAACAGAAAACAAATATTTGGAATATCAAGACTTGTTAAAAAAAGAGTCACTTTTAGGGTAGGTGAATGTAAAAATAATCTTCAGGAGCTACCGAACAACTTATTTTCTTGGCTGAACTTGACTCTCTCTCTCTCTCTCTCTCTCTCTCTCTCTCTCTCTCTCTCTCTCTCTCTCTCTCTCTCTCTCTCTCTCTTGTAGTGGATGTAGATGGTGTTGGGCAAGGAACACTCGTGTCTGCTTCAAATCGCTAGCATGAACTTGCGTTAATACTTCTCTCAGCGTAAGAAGCGACATTGAACATCGTCGTCTCTTGGCTTCTGTTATGTCGTTGGAAAGGTTGGATCTTTTCATGATGATTCAAATTTTGACTTAACTAGGGCACACACACTATTTATTGAGGGACTCCCTCTACCTATGAAAATACACTCATTAAGTTTCAATTTGTGAAGATGGAAGAGTCACAACAAATCACACTTCTGGTCAGAGATTTACAGAGAGTCATTAGAAAGAACACTTCCAACAAGACTTCTGACTACTCATATCGAATCAAAACTCAAGATAGCTGCTAGTAATCTCAAGAGAAAGGATATTGGGCTCCAGAATGTCCACGTCGTTAAAGAAAAGGAGCTTCTAAAACAGGAGAAAAGAGAAACAAAAGTAAAAATACTTGTTAACAGTGTCAAGAAAAGGACATTGGACTTTAGAGTGTCCTAAGAGAAAACAAAAAAAAGGAGAAGGAGCTTTCAGAAGCAGAAGAACAAGACGAAGAACACATTCCAGTAAAGAAATTCAAAAAGGTGAGACAAGGAGAAGAAAAAGCAGCAGAGGAACTCATACCTGTGAAGAAATTCAAATAGAAAGACAGTAAAGGAAGAAGACAAAAGATTGACTTTTTGATATGTTTTGAAATTTCATTGTGAATCTATTCGAGAGAATATACCAACAACAAAAAAAAAAAAAAAAAAAGAAAAAAAAAAGGTCATTGAATGGTATCTCTTTTCTTAGAGATGTGGGTGGCCCTATGAAGGGACGTTGGGTGCGATGGGGTGGGGGTGGGAGGGCCATAACAAAAAAACATGGATTTTTCAACATTAACTGCAACTGTTTTAAACTTTTCCCACGGCCTATTCCTACTCCTCCTGCTGTTGCGGTAGTGGTAGTAGTGACTGCTGCTATTGGTCTTTCAGTGGTGGTGGTGAACATCGATGTGTAGTCACAGAAGGTTTAGAAGTCATCGATCGTGAAGGTCTCTTTCTCCTCGGTTTGGCAAAAGAAGTTTGATACATTTCTCTCATGTGTTTTAACTCCGCCAAAATGTATTGTAACAGACTGACCGTTTTGTTTTCACTCTCTTCCTTGTTCTCAATGTTCAAAAGTTTCCTCTTCTCCTCTTCTTGCTTTTCTTTTTCCTCTTGTTGTTGTTGTTGTTGTTGTTGAACAAATAATTCTTCTTCTTTCTGACTTTGCAAAAAAACTCTCCAACTCTTCCTTCTGTTTTATTTTTTATTTTTTTAAATTCTGAAATCACCATAGACTGGTAATGACGGAGAATGGGGTGAAAGTGCTACTACCGGCATAAATTCTTGCGAAGAAGATAAGAAATCGCACAAAGCCAAATTGAAGTAATTCTTATCTGGAAGAATACTTGCTACAGCAGCAGTAGTAGTCGTCGTACTATCACCGCGGGTATAAGAAATATCAACTGCAGCCACACCCCAATACATCGTCTTCATTTTACATTTTAGCCATGGGTATTGTACTTGAACTCTTCAGAAAAGGTACATTGTAGTAACGCTCGAGCATATATATATATATATATATATATATATATATATATATATATATATATATATATATATATATATATATATATATATATATATATTGGAAGTGACGTCACGCGTCCGCTGTATTCTGATTGGAAGATAGACAACACGCCCAGATTGAATTATGTTGCACGCGTTCTGATTGGTGGAACTTAGCCCATCAATTTCAATCCGGTCCTAGACTATATATAGATGTGCGTCGGCCCACTGTGTCATCTGTTCTCAATACAATGCGACAAGATGTGAGTAAAAGTGGAGCCATCAACCATCATATCCAGCATGCTGTTGAATCCATACATCCTGGTAGATGTCAAGGCATCGATGGCGATCACACGCATCACAGACACAGCTATTTGAAAGAGACGAATCTATGTGGAGAGGCAAGGATGCCTGGAGCCTGTTTTAGTCAACGCACCAGCAGTGAGAAGAGGCCTACGCACGAGTACAGTGAAGCAGTGCTACATACGTTAACCCTCTTTGTTCAACTACGCAAATAGCCCTTTTCAAGGCCACCCAGATCTCTTGAAAAAAGATACTACTCAAAATCATTGCCACTATACGTGTTTTATGTTTTTGTATGTCTTCCACAAAAACTAACTAAAACTTAAAAACCCTTCTGCCCCTTCTTTTGTGTAATAGTATGTTTATAGGTATACTACCCTTTCCTTTGGCGTGATATGATAGCATGTTTGCGTGTCTGTAAGTATAGTGTGCATGTATAAACACTCCTTCCCTTTGGCGTGGTGTGATAGTATGTTTGTGTGATTTCATCCCCCCCCCCCTTCTTTTACATCCTACCCTTTTCGTCATTGGATAGTAGGTATGGGGTATTGGTCACTATACACGGCGTGTTGGGTAGTAATCAAAAAGTGGGTGTTAGATAATAATCAAAAAATGGGTGTTGGACAGTAATCAAAAAATGGGTGTTGCATAGTACTAAAAGAGTGGGGGTATAGAATCGTAATCAAAATGTGGTGTGTTGGACAGTATTCAAAAAGTGGGTATTTTATATTAATCAAAAAGCGGATGTTGGATAGTACTCAAAATGTGGTGTGTTCGATAGTACTCAAAAAGAAGTGTGTTGATAGTACTCAAAAGTCAGGTGTTGAATAGTATGTTCAATCTATGCATGTGCCCATTCAGAGCCATGGAAATTTTTAACATTAGCATTCCCGTATGGCTCTAGAACGGCCCCCAATGTAAACCTACGGCAATATGTTAATTCCCGTTTGGGTCACAAGTATTGAGGTCAACAACCTCTAACATTGTAACAATGTATACACTTGTTACTTTATAGCCTCAATGTAATTCAATGTTAAATTCCCGTACATTTCTATATCTCCATTTAATGTAAACTACGGCGTAATGTTAATTTCCCCTATATCGCCCCATAATTTAAACCTTCGGCGTGATGTTAATTCCCCCCTATGGCTCTGCAGCACACCATATTACTCTCTCTCTCTCTCTCTCTCTCTCTCTCTCTCTCTCTCTCTCTCTCTCTCTCTATATATATATATATATATATATATATATATATATATATATATATATATATATATATATATATATATATATATATATATAAACTTTGCATGTGCACATCGCGAGAAAATATTTATAAGCATATTTTCTGATTATCTCCCCTGTAGGATCTGTGAAATGTATTTTCGATCCTCACATATGACGATTGATGACATTATTTTTAAAACGTGTATACCCGATAGTCGTTAACTTGTGAAGATTATAAAAATGGGGAAGAAAAATAAGAAAGATAAGAAGGGGAAGGGAATAGAGAAAACCATTGCGAAAACAGAGAAGAAAGCCGAGAAAAAGGCACAAAAGGAATTGGCAGAGAAAGGAGAGGTACAGATGTCACTCCCTAATTTCGAAAATCGTTTCCAAGATGAGAACTTTTCATCATTAAACCATTTGATTCTTGTTACGCGGACTATTATGATAAAGTTATATCATTTTTTATTAAAAAATGTCATTCCCTAATTTCGACAATATGACCTTATCAGCAATAAACAAATCACTTGTGTACACCCAATGGATAATCCATAGGGGCACAGGGGCTCGTTATAAATATAATTACAGGTTTGGACCGCCCAGCCCTCTGTCCATTGACCGTAAGGCTACCATACGTCATCTTTTTCCCGGACATGGCCTCCTTTTGGGTCTTTAACTCTCTTTGTCTCGCATATATATATATATATATATATATATATATATATATATATATATATATATATATATATATATATATATATATATATATATATATATATATATACACACATAGATATAAGAGTGTCCTCTTTCTTGAAAGTTCAAATATGGTAATCCTAATTGACTGATACTCTTAATTTCATTTGTAACAAACCCCTGTGATTGGGGTCAACATTGTAGATCGAAATGATCCATAAAAGTTGAGGTCCAGATATACCTTTATTTATTACGTCCTCCAATCCAAAACTTTGAAACTGTTGAGATCTCCACTCCATAACCATATATACACGTGAGCTTGAGAAGACAAATGTATGTATGCAACTAAAATTTGCCCCTGCATCTATTCTTATTCCCATGGACTTGACCTTAGTGGCGCATATTTTGGAGCTACGTGATACAAAACAAGGGAGAGCAGGCACATGTATTTTACAAACACTTTAGTTACAAATAATTTATTTTATCTGTCAGAGTGATTTTAAATTTTGAAAATAACCACAGAAAAAACACTGACCTGAATCAACAAGATAAGACAGAATAATTTCAGAGAGAAACAACTGTTGTGCTTTCATGTATGAAGTACAGTGTACTGTATGTAAAGTTTGTGAACCTTCATACAGTGGGTTGTAAGACAACTGTCCATCACAAAAATGTATTTCTACCTTTACAAGATTTCATAAGCAGTGACCATTCCTCTTTACATAGATATTCAATGTTTAAATTTTAATCTGACTTTTGTTCATCATGGGATTTTTTAAATATTTGATCAAAATCCAGTCAAATTAAACCAAGTGGTGGAACATGCCTTCTGTTCTGTAGCAGGCATGAATAAGTGTTAATTTTACTGGGCAAGTAAAAATTGTTTTACTTGCACAAAATTTAAATTGAAAGTTAGGATAAATTTATATGCTTATGGAATATCATGAAAATTTTAATGTCTGAGCAAGCAGACCATTTTTTCTACATTTCTGAAGCTTATTTATGTGACCATTCAATTAAAGCAACATTTCTAATTACTGTGAAATTGGACTTTAAAAAGTGCACCAAATGTGAGCAATATTGACCTGAATCTTTGGTTTAAGTACTGGCCAATTTCTAGTGCCATTTGTTTACAACAAGTGTGGCTATGAAATTTGGATGTTTACATAGCCTAATATATCAAAATTAAAAGAAGGAAAGAAAACAGAAGCTAAATTTATGTAATTCTTTTATCTTTTGCAGGAAGACATAGAGAAACTGTTAGCAGAATTTCAAGAAAGTGACAGAAAGAAGAGAGATATAGTAGAGGAAAAATGCCCACCACCATCGCCAAGGTGATCACTTTTTGGTGCTTTTCAATTGCAAAATGTAATCTTATTCAGTACATGTGATATATAATCTTGACAGTACATGTGATATATAACCTAGACCAATACATGTGATATATAACCTTGACAGTACATGTGATATATAACCTTGACAGTACATGTGATATATAACCTAGACCAGTACTTGTGATATATAACCTTGACAGTACATGTGATATATAACCTAGACCAATACATGTGATATATAACTGAGACAGTACATGTGATATATAACCTTGACCATACATGTGATATATAACCTAGACAGTAATGTGACATATAACCTTGACAGTACATGTGATATATAACCTTGACCATACATGTGATATATAACCTAGACAGTACATGTGATATATAACCTAGACCAATACATGTGATATATAACCTAGATAGTACATGTGATATATAACCTTGACCATACATGTGATATATAACCTTGACAGTACATGTGATATATAACCTCAACAGTTGTATACTATATAACAGACTTCCAACACACAGAGCTGCAAAATATTCATTTTTGTCAGCTTGAAGCAAAGTCTTTGTGAAGTCCAATTATCTTGCAAGCCAGAAATGTTGCTGAATTCAAATATATGGAGATATCAAAGCTCATGCGTTTTACCAGACTATGGGTATCAAGGATGGTACAATGAGTGATCAGTGTACGTATATGTGTGTAATGCATACACAGATGTGAAAGGCATACACCCAGATCTTCTGTCACATAATGCACTGATCAGGGTTTACAGTATTTTGTTCTGTGTTCGATTTGAAGCTAACATAATAAAGTCAGATCTGCTGATGCTTATGCCACGTCAGTATGGGTGCATACTCAGCAGCAGCCTGGGTGTATGCTAAGCAGTCTGGGTGTATTCTCAGCAGCAGTCTGGGTGCATACTCAACAGCAGCCTGGGTGTATGATAAGTAGTCTGGGTGTATGCTTAACAGCAACTGGGGTGAATGCTCAACAGCAGCCTGGGTGTATGATAAGTAGTCTGGGTGTATGCTTAACAGCAACTGGGGTGAATGCTCAACAGCAGCTTGTGTGTATGATCAGCAGTCTGGTTGTATGCTCATCAGCAGCCTGGGTGTATGATAAGCAGTCTGAGTGCATACTCAGCAGCAGCCTGGGTGTATGATAAGTAGTCTGTGTGATTGCTCAGCAGCAGTCTGGGTGCATACTCAACAGCAGCCTGGGTGTATGATAAGTAGTCTGTGTGATTGCTCAGCAGCAGTCTGGGTGCATACTCAACAGCAGCCTGGGTGTATGATAAGTAGTCTGGGTGTATGCTTAATAGCAACTGGGGTGAATGCTCAACAGCAGCTTGTGTAATGAACCTTGATAAAAAGCTGAAAGAGGTGGAGATGGAATGGAAGTGGTCTATGCTTATAAATTTAAGCTACACTGTGCATATATTTCATCATATTCAGGTGAATTTTCTTGTTGCTTTTTGTGCTGAGTATCACTTTTTTTTTAAACATGTACCATATCTTCAAAGGTTTGTTAAATCCTACTGACTTTTATTCATTTTATATCTGTTACACTCAGTAAGAATGAATACATATATTTATTTTTACATTATTCAGGTGCAATATGACACTGACTCCTCACCCAGACAAAGAGGAACTAATTATGTTTGGAGGAGAGTACTTCACTGGTAAAAAGGTAATCTTCTGTAAATAGAGTCAGTAAGTCTGCTTCAGCAGTCTCCACCATTCTGAACCTTTTCCCAGACAACACATTTTGATTATTGCATCAAATCATATACACATCAGGTACTCTTTTCTTAACACTACAGTCTTCCTAATCCATCACATGACATAATCAATATGATGTTATATAAACTATTTCATATTTTTTATATTAAATGACATTACTCATATAATGTTTTTTCTTGTTTATTTTAAATTGGTTAAATATTATATTTTGATATAATAAAAGGTAAGTGTGTTACATGATTCTGTCACGGTAAATAAATAAAAGTGTAACACTAAAAACAGCTGTTTTGAGATTTATGCACTTGGAACATAAAACCTTTTTTTATGGGCTCATGATAATTGAATGCATTTTAGAACTATATAAGAAGCTCCAACTTATAACCCAGTGCTACATCCATTGGAGTAGGGATGGACCTGACAGTCAATGTATGTTGCATTTGTACAATTTTAACTTCATGCCTAGTAAGTGTATATATGGTTAGGATCCATCCATAACCCAGTGTTACATCCATTGGGGTAGGGATGGACCTGACGGTCAATGTCTGTTGCATTTATACAATTTTAACTTCATGCCTAGTACATGTATTATGATTCTCTGGCCTAAAAATATGTAACAGAAAGAAAGTGAAACCAGCAATGTAAGTAAAATCAAAAAGCAATTTATTTCTAGCGAATTAAAGTGAAAATTCAAAAGACACTTACAATAACATGAATTAAAGTCCAATTAATCCAATAATTCTAAGTGTCTTCATCACAAGTCCTAAATACAGAATGTTACAAAGGAATTCCAGTAGCTTTGAATGTCCTGATGTGCCAGTAGTTTTGAATATCCTGATGTGTCAGTAGTCTTAAATGCCCTGATATGCCTGAATGATGTAATCCAGAATATCTTTGAATGAATTCACATAAATCCCAAAGTCAGGTATTAATCCAAAATGAGAATGAGTACTTTTAGTAATTCCAATGAATATTTCAAATAAATAATTCCTCTCTCTGAATTTGCTCTGACTTTCACAACTGTAACATCTGATTACTAAAATAAATTCCTTAATAGACTGATCGTAATAATATGAAGTTTAGTATAGGAATGAAATATTGTTTGCCAAATCTGTATAAATATAAAGATAAGTCACCTGACAGAATATTCTAGAATATGAGTAACTCTAATGGAAAATTCTGGTGTGTACGTGACTTTTCTCACATCAAGACATGGAAAATTCCAATCTAATTGTTATATGCTATGTAAACAAGACTGACCTTGAACTCAGATGCAGTAAATATGTTGTTTACAAAATGACTAAAGTACAACTTACCTCATGGACACATATTATAAATTCAATATACATAACACCATATACATGTATTCATGCTACAGAAATATGAGAACGCCTATGTGCACTGATTTTTCGTATACACTTATTCATGCTACAGAAACACCAGAATGCCCATGTGCACGTATACATTTATTCATGCTACAGAAACACCAGAATGCCTGTGTGCACTTATTTTTCATGTACACTTATTCATGCTACAGATATACCAGGAGCTGCTGTGGCTCTGGTTAGCGTGCCCGACTCACGACCGAAAGGGTGCAGGTTAGAATCTTACCATCGGACCAGCTTGGGTCAGCTACTGTGGTGTGTCCTTGGGCAAAGCATTTTACTCCAATTGCCTCTGCACTAAATAACCTACTTGTGTTTCTGTGCCAGAAATGCACCAAACCAAAACAGATATACCATAATGCTCGTGTGCACTTATTTTTCATGTACACTTAGTCAGCCTATATATTTGCAACTATCAGCACACAAGTAAAGCCTTTCAACTTAGGCACCTTACAGACCATGTGTTGATACTTTATATCTGCAGAAGAAATCATTTACAGGCTGATTTTCATAAATATCATAAAGTCTTTGCTGGGAGAGTCAAGTTCAGTAATGCACAGAATGTTGATAACAACTATGTAAGTCACAAATAACAGCATAGTGGAATAAATATGCTCAGACAGTTAGTTCATTCTCTTTTGTTTTTATTTTTTTGTGCATTTTGCATTTTTAATTGTTATGAATTAATCATATTTTTAATATAGAAAGTTCCAATATAAATTGAATACAAGTTCACATTTTAATGGTTGTCTTCAGGGAGGGTGAAGGCACTTCTTTTTCACTCATTCTCATGCATATATCAATCGAAATATCTTCAGCCCTTTCCATGAAAAAACAATGGATGTGTTGCAGAGGTGGCCATTTTGAATTTCATACATGAGAACAAATAAAATAATGTGATAATGTGATGAAATAATGCATCATTGTGTGCATGAAAACTAAAGTATTGATTAAAAAACTTTTTAATTTAAAATTTTAAAGCTACTTGCAGTTAGCAATATATTTATCAGCTTATATATGTTTAATTCATGTGTTATTTAGTCCATTTATTATTTCTTTATTATTTAGTAAGGAAACATATCATAGACTGCATACTACTTTGTTGCACAAGAATTTTGTATTTTTTTTTCTTTCCCCCAAAATGGTGAAATCAATCCACCTTATATATCCAAGTTTTTTTCTGGCCTGACAGTAAAGGCAGAAGCTGCTCTGATTGATATGTGATTTAGTTTGTTGAATTGCGGAAGCCATGTTGGATACCTCTGTCCCATATGAGTGCATCGGATGATATAAACTTGACATCATGTTGACTATGACTAAAAAGATGCTCATTATACCTGGAACATATTCATTAAGAATTTAATAAGACTATTTTGTGTTTGGTAAGGAAAAAGATAATTATTATCAATCATATGTTTAGGTTTGGGATTTCCCAATCCCCAAAAGAACACATCTGATGGCCCAAAAGAACACATCTGATGGCCTGTTTTATTCTTTTCCCTGATTGTTTTATGTTATTTTTAATACTGCTGCTATAAAAATATGTGTATAGTTCATATATGGTATATGAAATTTCTTTCAAAAACATGTATGTTTGCACACAGTACTAGGTACATAAGGGTTGAAGATTTCGAAATAAACATCAAGTTATCAGTCCATCAAAATAAATTTCATTGTAAGTCAGCTTCCCCCACAGAGGTACATTGAATTCTTGTTTCCACTGATTTATGTATCTCTGACCTTTCTGTGTTGAGTTCTTATTACTTTCGGGACCACAGGTGGCCAAGTAGTCTAAGGCATTTGCCTTAACAGATCACTCACATCTCACCTCTGTCTGCATGAGTTCGAATCTTGGCTCAACCAATGTGGGTGTGTGAGAAAGCTTGACCATGGGTTGGTCGTTCCCAGTCTCTTCCTCCACCAAATATGCTGGCCACCATGTATGGCCTATCAAATATGCTGGCCACCATGTATGGCCTATCAAATATGCTGGCCACCATGTATGGCCTATCAAATATGCTGGCCACCATGTATGGCCTATCAAATATGCTGGCCACCATGTATGGCCTATCAAAAGCTAAAAATGGCATTAAACACCAAAAATCACAAAAAAATCCTATTACTTTCTCTCCTATTATATGGACAGCATATGCTTGTAATGATATAACTAACCCAAAACATAGAGTTACAAAAAGCATTTTGTGAAATAACTGCTGCACATATTTAATAACAATAAGATGAAAATGACAGCCCATCCAACAACCCAGTCAAGTATGATTCAGAGCAATTATTCTAGGTGCAAATGGGCTGTAGTTAAGTTAGCTTAAATGAAGGTTTGATTTTATCCAAATTCTTTGACAGATTATGTAATATCTGAGCTTTTTGGATTCTTATTCACATTGAGTTGTTTAACAATACCTGTCCTGTGGTCTGGTTGGAATTTCACGAAAGTTTCATGACTGAATAACACCTGTTGATTTACTGGTAGTTGTCATTTTGAATATGCAAAACTAATATGGCAAGATACGATAATACATTATTCCCATTTTTAAAAAAAAGTTCTCCTCAATAGTCCAAAAAACAGTATATTTTTTTGTTCAAGTAATTAAAAACATGTCCTGCTTTCTTTAGACACTATGGTAGTTATCCAGCTATATACAAGTTTATATCTAGAGAAAGTGAAATATTTGGAAGGTGTCAGATTTCAGCCCCATGCTTCTTTCCTTTTTTAACCATAAAGGTTACCGTATATACTCACATATAAGTGGGATCAATCTGCAAACTGCAATGACTCAGATCTGCCATCGTATGATGCACCGGCAGATCTGGGTCTGTGCCGTTTGTTAGGGTTAATAGGTAGAACAAACATCATAGACCCTGATCTGCCAGTGCATTATGCACGAGCAGATTGTGGTCTATGTTCTATGTTGTTTGCAGTTGGACTCAACCTTTAGGTGAGTATATATAAGAGCTTGCAGTGTGTGTGTGTGTGTGTGTGTGTGTGTGTGTGTGTGTGTGTGTGTGTGTGTGTGTGTGTGTTGTATGGGAGGATTTCTTACAATAAAGTCAATGAGAAATGAAACTTCATGACCAAATATAAAAAGATTAGGACTGCAGTCTGTGCTTTCATGAATAGTGGCTCAATAGACCACCAAAAACAAAGGGAATATGATCATCCCAATAATATTGGTTTTCATTTACAGAAGCAGATAAGATCTAATTCAGAGTCTATTGAACATTTCCAGTACTCCATCCGACTGCAGTTGGTACTAGATCATTCTGTTTTTTTTTATTCTTGCAAAGAATTTTGAAGACATCAGATGAATTTGTCTTGGTACCCTAAATCAACAAAAAAGAAAAAACAACACATTTACACTTATATCTGCAACAGTAAAAGCCAGAAGGTTGGGAACCAAACCAAACCAAACCATTTTGTTAAGTAATCCCCTACTTCACTTAAATAATGTTTTACAGTAACTATTGAATATTGTTTCTTCCAAAAATGTCACCACACATGGAAATTAATTACCGGTAAGTATAGTTACTTGAATTTTCTGTTAAAATTGTGAAGCTTTTTTATATATGTAAAGACCCATTAGGGCTACCTTGGCTATTGCTGCAAAACAAAAATATGCCTCAGATGTATGTTGGTGTAGTAATTTGCAGAAAAATTATACATTTTGTTTGCCAGAAATTTCTTTGCAAAAAAAGAAAACACAATTTTATAGGACCACCTCAGCTATTTCTACAATTGGATGGACCATAGGATTGACTGAGAAGCTGTGAATGAAAAAATAGTTTGATGCATTTGCAACTTCTCAGAAATCCTTGTTTCATAAATAGCTGAGGAGGTCAAAATGGCAGCTATCAGCATAAATACAAGGTATGATCCATATGATTCGCCAAGGAGTTCCAAATGGGTAAAGACAAGTCATTCACTGCATTGAATGGGGTAGTCCTGGGAAGGGAGATAACAAACAATAACTCCTTACATCATGAAAACTCATCTATAGCAGTTTGTTTAAAATGGGATATTCCGCTAGAATCATGATTAATATCCAGAAATATATATAGGGTTAACCTACGTGCCATTAGAGTTATATGTTAAACTTATATTTTCATTAACACACGCTTTTTTAAAAAAAGCACAGCCGATTAGAGTCAACAAAGTAGAACAATTAACATGATAATTTACATCTAATTTGGCATTGAGATGACAAAAAGACATTCTTTTGGCAAGAATGACATGTCTAAGTCTAGTAGGTACATGTTTTATTTGTTTCTCTGATCTTCAAAAATTATGTGAAGTAAACAAGAGTATGGGAGATGCAGTATGATTTATTAACTTTAATAATTATTACATCAAATAACAGTTCCAAAGAGGATTTTTAAATCAGCCCTGTTTGTCTCTGTTAATGTAATGGCTGGACTATGCTTGTTACTAAAAATAGAATCCTACACATCATCACAAAATCCTCCCATAGAACAATAATAATTTTTAAAATGTTTGAAATGTTGATCAGAATTTGATTTTTAGCGTATCTCTGCAAAGCAGAGGAGAGCTGTTGTACTTTCCCCAGTGTCGGTGTTGGCATCCATAGAGAGAAAAGCATATACATATGTACAACCTCAGTAAATCTCAACTATTTTTTCTTTCTATGTCCTAGGCAACCATATTGAGTGGGTTTTATAGCACCAACCCCCCCAGGGAAGGGGCTTGGGAGAAAACTTTGTACATGTACATTAGTTGTACATTCTTTGTGAAGTTTCTGCATTAAGGTCATGTTTTTCGGTACACTGTATAAATGCTGTTACACCTGGACTCATGCGACATGGTGAGGGGATGCATCTTGATGAGTACTATGCCATCATCACAAAAGTTCATCACTGTGAACCATATTTCGTGCTTCTCTGACTTGGATTACATTTTCTGTTTTATGTTTATTTCTCCAGCTCTGTTCATGTTAGAATCATGAAACTAGATGATTGTATACATTTCTGTTAGTACCACACTGAAACAACTAAAAGAAAGTAACTGTGATGTATATTTCACATATTACTGGCTTAGGCTAAGTGGTTGCAGTTAGCACATGACCAAATACTAGCAGCAGCTCATTTATCAGTGTGGGTGAAGTCAAAGAATGCAAGTTTTATTATTTGTATAACCAATATAATGATACAGAAGTAATAAAGTGGTTTTAAAAGAGTAATTGTATTAATTGAGAGCAAATTTTTTAAAATTTAAAAAAATCCTAATTTCACTTATCATTTGTAACATATATTGCTCAAAAGGTTCAAATAAATGACACTAATGCATTCTTGCATCTTTTTGCACATAAAATGCTGCTTTTATCTCCTCTGTCAGTAATGAAATGTTAAAGCAGTATGCTTACAAAATACTTATAAACATGCATCTCCTATCTCAGAAAGCACTCAAGTGATAAGTGCCCTCATCTGCATATGAAAAGGGAACAGATAATATTTGGTGGGGTGCGAGTTTCCTATCCCTGTGTATGTTAGTATTAGATAGTACATGCAGTTTTAAAAAAGAAATGTTAATTAAATCTAATTAGGATTGATTTTTATCATTATTGTTCAATATTTTCTTAATTTATTAGAGATCCCAGAAGATTCTTTGATGTCCCTGTGTTTTCAATGTTCTGTTTCTGACCAGCATATCTCTTGGCCTCAAACAGTAGAAACATTATTTTTTTACCTTTGTTTTCGCTGTGTTTGGATTAACAATTATTTTGTTACCTTTGTTTTCACTGTCTTTGGATTACCAAAAGTACTTTCAATAAGACTAAACTTCTCTTTGCCATAAAAAAGACACTAGAAAATAGATTTACATCTTGGTGATATTGCAGTATCACTTCTTTCCTCTGTACATACTCCAGTTTTAAATCTGACTTCAAGTTTGAAAATTATCTTATTTCCCGTGTATTGAAGAAATATATTGTCCTATTTACAAAATTCTATGTAAGTTCACATTACCTTGAAATTGAACAAGATCGTCACCTATCATACCTAAAGATTTGATATTTACATTGTAATTTATATAATACATTGAGGTAAGAACTATTACACAACCTTGCACCTTTTATACCAAATATATATGTTATCTCTTATAATCATAATAATTCTCTATTTGTAAATCTAATGCAAAAATTATATTCAACGATGCAAGAAATTTGTACACTGTTCTTTTGAAAAAAGGAAAAAGATGAGTCCAATATGTCTCCTCCTCAACCTAGCCACCTCCATGTCATATGGTTTATGTTAATAACTGCAAGCACAAAACCGCAACATTCAAAATCGTGCTTGCAAAACCATGACCATCCTAATAGCAGTGATATAAAACAGTACGTATTAATGACAACAAGTGGACAGATAATATTTTATTTAATCAATGCATTGAATGCATAAAAAACACAAATAACAATGCCTAGCAAATAATGATATAAAAACAGCAAGTATTAGTAACAGTGAGTACACAAAAATATTTTAATTTCATTTATGAATTGAACGTATGCTAAACACAGATAGTAGTGCCATACTGTAAACTATCTGTTACTAGACCTGTAAATTTAAGTTATGAGCTATACTGGACTTGGTAGAGGAG
Organism: Margaritifera margaritifera; assembly: GCA_029931535.1. NCBI lineage: Eukaryota > Metazoa > Mollusca > Bivalvia > Unionida > Margaritiferidae > Margaritifera > Margaritifera margaritifera. Next base: position 6,095,501 of record JAQPZY010001656.1, read on the forward strand.
CTCCAACCTGACAGTGAACTCTCTTTATCATTTGCTTGATGCCTCCAACCACTGCTGTGTTCACCTCACCAGAGACTGTCACAACAATCTGATGCATTGATTCCTGTGTAGTTGCTGCGCGAGCTTTAATCTTCTGCATGGTCTTTCTGGAATTGATCTGTGTCACCTCAAGGACATGACTGTGCACAGATATTTTGACAATGTCTCCATTTTCTGTATGGCAGCATGCTTGACGTTTATGCAATTCATATTCTGTGTATTTCCAAAGTGTTTTGCTTTAATAGTTTTCTCTTTACGAAAAGTAAAATCATCCACCACAAGACAACCCTTGTTACTTTTTACAAATTCTACAGGCATCCTCTCTATGCTAACTCGATGTTAATAGAATAGTTTTATAAATGAGTAAACCAGCTTTGCTATAGCATTTATATAATGATTAGCCACTTTAATTATAACTAACTGTCATATTGAAGACCACTCATAATTATCACTTATTGAATGCCACTTGGAAGAATACTCACAATTATCACTCATCGATTGCCACTTGGAAGAATACTCACAATTATTGCTTATTGATTACCGCTTGGAAGAATCCACATCATTATTGCTTTCTGATTGCCGCTTGGAAGACTACTCAGTAATGGCGCTGTTATTGTCCTCACTGTTATTAACTACTCACTTTTTTGGTGGTCACAGTTTTGTCAGCACAGTTTTAAATGTCGCAGTTTTGTACGCGCGGTTATTGAAGTATATCATGTCATATACGGGCTGTCTTCTATGAACTGATGGGTTAGTCACTGATACATTTTACCTGCTATTTTATTTTATTAATTTCATTTTGTGTGTGTGTGTTCATGTATGTACTCTAGTAAAAGTTTCCTTTTAATACTAACAATATTTTAATGAAAACTATTCATAATTTTATGCATGTGCTTTTAATTTATGTTTCATTTGGAGAAGACATATGTTGTATGTTACTATGTATGTGGTACAAAACATAGTACCATATATTCTTTATGAATTACAGGCTTATTAGTATACTCAGTATTGTGTCCAGGATTCTAGAAAGAGAAGTCTGTGTTCAACCTGAAAACTTTTTATCTAAGAATTACTTACTTTATGAACTACAGTCTGGTTTTAGGGGATTGAACTCTACTCCTACATTTTTTTGATCATACTTAGATACAAATGTCAAACATTTTCTACCTTGAAATGATCATGCTTGACTTATAAAAAGCTTTTGACACAGTGAATCATGAAATATTGTGTAATGAATTGGTAGGATTAAGAGTTATGTCCCTTAAATTGTTCGAATCATATCTAAGAAACAGACAAACAAATTGTCAGTGTTAGCAATACAGAATCCAGACTTTCAACAATATCATGTGGTGTACCTCAAGGTAATATTTTAGGACCTAATCTATTTTCTTATTATGTGAATGATATGGTAACTAGCATATATGCTCTGATTGTAAGCTTTTATCATATGCAGAAGAAGACAGAGCTATCATGTTTTCACATCCGGATCATGGTTAGATTTCAAAAAAGCTTGGGAAAGAACAAGAATGCTGCAATCTTTGGCTGACTTACAACTAACTATCATTACATTTGGGTAAAACAGAATGAATCCTGTTTGTCTCAAAATAAAATTATTTTAAAAATCAGAAAATTTTAGATAACCTGTAATGGCCACATAATCAGTTCTGTAAAGTGTATTAAATATTTAGGTCTCCATATAGATAACTTACTTTCAGGTGAATGCATAGTATAATTAAAAAAGTAAATGCTAGGTTAAAGTTTCTCTTTAGAAAAAGTCAATGATTATCACTGAAAACTAGAAAAACCTTATGCTTTGATCTAATATAGTGTAATTTTGACTACTTCTGTTCTTCATGGTATGCTTTGATCTAATATAGTGTAATTTTGACTACTTCTGTTCTTCATGGTATGCTGGAATTTGTAAAAAATCTCTAAAACAAACTCCATATGACTCAGTATCAAACTAAGATTTATAAGTAACCTTGAAGCCAGATAAAGCATCAGACACTATGAACTTGATAGTGTGGGAATGCTAAAAGAGTAAGTTAAGACCAAATCATGCTCATACAATTTTTTTTGTGGCAAAAGTCCATCTTATATGAGCTAAGATTTTTAAAAATCAGTAATCATCACCATTTTGCCACCAAGAGCAGTAAATTTGATTATGTTACATCACGTGTTAGTAGTGTAGCCTTGACATTTTTCTTCACTAACGCCATAAATGATTGGAACCTATTACCCAATTATATCAAAAACATTTCAGATATAGATAATTTCAAACTGGCTGTTAAGTCATACCTTTTAAAACAAAGCAAGTTAAGAGAACCGAGTTCAATGATATTTTACTAGAATGAATTGTTTTTTAGTGATACATTTTAATTTTAAAATCAGCTCTAAAATTTGTGACACTTAATTTTAATCTCTTAACAGAATCAAATCTATAAATTTTATTTGGAAAATATAGCCTGTCCCAAAATCTTGATCCCTCAGGACCCCATTTGAAGTAAGTTTTGTAAACTTGTATGGGTCATCCTTAGTGTATCACTTTTAAAAAAATGTATGTATTTATATATGCATGTATTACATGAGTTTATTATGTTGCATAACGTAATGTGTCAATGTTTTTTAATTAGTATGTGTATTATTTTATTACTACTTGTTATTTGCTGATCCTATCTAAATAAATTTATTATTATTAGGAGTGGTGTAAGGGAAGTAACTTGTATAAGGGACATAATGATAAACTATATCATTATTATGGTCTTGATGTCCAGTAGTTTGCTATTTTTACATTATTTTGTGACTCATTAATGAAATTAAAATAGAAGAACCTATTTTTTTGTATAAGCTATGTAAATAAATGAGAAAAACTGTATAACTTACATGATTTAGGCTATATTTGTGTATATTCATTACTATTGTAATTTGTGTACAAATGTACTTAGCCATTTTTCCTTTCTAGAAAAGCCGTATTTGGACAGTTTTACTTTGTCATCAGGTAGAGTAATTCTTACCTGTGGCCTTCGGGCCTCAGAAAATATGATGACTGTGGGTAATGATCATTTTGATTAACACACCACAGGGCTCGGGGACGTGCAACTCTCTGGGACCCTAAGTCTGATTAGCTACCTGATGGCTATATATTACAATTAGATCATATTAGTACATTTTTTAATAATATAAAGTTCATGCGATGTTTACATGAGATAATTTTGTCTGATACTTTCATTTCCATGTATATTATTATGAAAGTGATTTAGATGCGCCGTTTGCTATCCACACTTTTGTGTCAATCACAAAACTACAAAAAAGTTAACATATCTTGGAAATTTGGTACACATATTATACTGGACTAATGGTGGTGTTGCCTTTTGCTATTCACAATTTTTCAGTTTCAGTATTATTTATTTAATAATGTTGTAAACTAAAGAAGCACAAATGTGATGCATATCACTTCCCTGTATACTTTGAAAATATGAACTTCTTACATATGAAATCTTCAACAAATCCTGCTGCCTCCAAACTGGCATTTTGGCAAGATATAGATGTCACTGCCTTGGTCTTTGTTCTTTTTTTTTTTTTGTTTTGTTTTTTAGAAGGGACATGTAGTATTACCAGTGCCCCTTTCCATCCTTCCTACCACATATCACATCTTGGTTAAATTTTGCGTTATAAGGGACCCACCATTTAATTTTTGGGGTGACGGGCCTGGGACTTTCTTAAGAAAAACTTTTCAGCCCTCAAATAGCTTGAAAAAAATATTCTTGCTCTGATTTGTAGAAAACAAAAACCTATTACATCCATTATATTAATTGAGGTAAAAGACAAAATATCCAGGCTCAAAAGAAAATCCCAGCATCTCCCCCCCCCCCCCAATTAAATGGACAGTCCATAAGTCAGTTTTAGATATACTGTTGTCTACATGGTCATCAAGTTTGTGTCTGGATGCCTCTGTGAGTGCAAGACCCTTCCACCAAAGTAAGTCACTATTGCCTGTATTTCACACTTCAGGGTTATATTTTGTGTTCAGGTCAGTTTCTTATGCATTGTTGGCAGCAGAATCATGCAAACTTGTGTCCTTGCCTCATGGTGTGTACAGCAGCCTTACACTGAAAGTAGATCAGTGAGACTTTTCACACTTGAAGTTCCTTCGGTTAAGTTATGCAAATGAGGGGAGGGATTTGTTTAGAAAATCATATTGGGCATGTGACTTTCATAAGTTTATGAAAACTAGAATGTTGTCTGTTGATCTATTGTCTATGTGCTTTTTGAAAACAAAGCTGAGATTACATGATTTTGCTGGTCCAGACATGTATTCATCAGTAATGTCATGCAACTCCTACTACACCGTTCAAGATAGAGACTTAAAATCTTGAGATATGATTGAGAATTGTCTGTAGATGGTGGTTTTAGAATTTCAATGGAGCCATTGGGGTGGAGCTTGGGCATGTGGTGGATTTGCACAAATTTGAAATATTTCCCACATTATGAGACACAAATTTCAATATTGGTGTGTGTGACCACTGACCCAAGTGTCAACACATGTCAAAAGAAGGGGTTTGACTGAGGCCCTTGGGTCATGCCCTGGAGGCATGCAGTTTTGACCCCAGGGTCATAACATAGAAATTATTGAGATCCCCACCCAGTAAAAATACATACACAAACTGGGCATGAAAAAACAAATTTATACATGCGACTAGCCCCTGGGTACATTCCAATTCCTGAATGACTTAGCTCCTGTGTGATAAGTTGGAAACTATTGAGATCCCCACCTTTTAACCATATATATACTTATGTAGTGTCTACATTTTCATTAAAAGTATGTTGGAAACGAGATCTACATTTGACATCTTTGTTTAAGAATGACCGGTACATTTAGATTGTATTATTAGTTTCAGAAGTAGTAAATTTGATACACTTGTTTATTTGCAGATGTTTATGTACAATGATTTACTGTTCTACAACATTAAAAAAAACGAGTGGATGATGGTGACAGGCCCAAGAACACCCCCACCCAGAAGTGGACACCAGGTACTAAGCTCTATGACATATTAGTAGTACATGTGCCATATTCTGCTTAATAGACACACCCAGCACATGAAAATAAGTGAGGAGAGTGTGGCTGTCTAAGACCCAAAACAGCTTATTTATGTTGAATGGACTTTTAGGTACTTTACATCTTTCAGCTGTTGATATGGTCCACTCAGGATAAAAATAGAAACTTCACTCAGGCTCTGGGAACTGAACACATCTTTGATATATTTTTCTCGCCAAATATAAATGTGCATCGAGTAGAATTCCAAATGGGCTAAGTGGCATGGCACCTGCAAAGTCATTTTTGTCTTCAGTATGTCTGTCAGTGGATATCACATGTCTTATATTTAACAGTTCAGGGATGTAAATTTCACTTTCATGATTGATTTCCTATATTGGAGATATCTAAATCTGAGTAGGCACTTGCTAATATTTATAAGAAAGAGCGGGTGGGGGGTGTTGTTGAAGCAGTAGCATTTATTAAGCAGAATACATTATATCACTTATTCCTTTTATTACACCATAAGTCATTTCCAAAGCACATACTGTTTTCTTTACAGCATGACTTTTCTGTTTATCTATCAATCTATCTATTTATCTATCTATCAACAGCTCTCTACTTATCTCATTACTCATTCAAAGATATATAGATATGCATACAAACAGATTTAAAACAAAAAAATCCAATTCATCAGAAATCAATTATTACAAGAAGGGAACTACTGTGTTTCTCAATATATGAGATTTGTGGTATTTTTTATACCTGCACTTTTTAAAGACAGGGTGATGTTTATGCGATCTTGCCCATCTGGATGTGCATGCATGTGTTCGTTCATGAATAATTTCATGCAACAACTCCAACATCATTCCATAAAGAGACTTAAAATATTTGGGATGTGTTGTTGATGTACACAGTTGTTTTAGAGTTTTGATCCATTGCGCTGTGTGGAGCTGGGAAGGGGGCACACTTCTGCATGCGATGTGTTGTTGTTGTACACAGTTGTTTTAGAGCTTTGATCCATTGCACTGTGAGGAGCTGGGAAGGGGGCACACTTCTGCATGGAATGTGTTGTTGATATACACAGTTGTTTTAGAGTTTTGATCCATTGTACTGTGTGGAGTTGGGAAGGGGGCACACTTCTGCATGGGATGTGTTGTTGATATACACAGTTGTTTTAGAGTTTTGATCCATTGCTCTGTGTGGAGCTGGGAAGGAGGCACACTTCTGCATAGGATGTGTTGTTAATGTACACAGTTGTTTTAGAGTTTTGATCCATTGCACTGTGTGGAGCTGGGAAGGGGGCACACTTCTGCATGGGATGTGTTGTTGATGTTCACAGTCGTTTTAGAGTTTTGATCCATTGCACTGTGTGGAGCTGGGAAGGGGGCACACTTCTGCATGGGATGTGTTGTTGATGTACACAGTTGTTTTAGAGTTTTGATCCATTGCACTGTGTGGAGCTGGGAAGGGGGCACACTTCTGCATGGGATGTTTTGTTAATGTACACAGTCGTTTTAGAGTTTTGATCCATTGCACTGTGTGGAGCTGGAAAGGGGGCACACTTCTGCATGGGATGTGTTGTTGATGTACACAGTTGTTTTAGAGTTTTGATCCTGCCAGTGGGTGGAGTTGGGGAGAGAGCACACTTCTGAATGGGATGGTTTGTAGATGTACACAGTGGTTTCAGAACTTTGATCCATGCCAATGGATGAGGCTGGAGAGGGAGCATATTTCTGCATCTCTATAATTTTATATCAAATGTGTAGTAATTGCAAGAGTTTTGTTGTCTCACAACTCCTGCTACACCACTCAAGATAGAGACCTGAAACCTTGGGATATAATTTGAGGGTGGTCTGTAAATGTGCTCACTGGTCATAGACTTCAGGTCCATCTCTAGGTGATGGGCCAAGGGTTTGGGGGATGGTTTTACAAACAATTGAAATAAATCCTACATTTAAGTTTTACAATTCTAAGATTTTGTTATGTATGATCAGTGATCCGTCCATCAACACATTAGATAAGGTTTTGAATGAGACTCCTGGGGCTATTCTAGGGCATGCATATGCGGCTCCAGGATTATAACTTAGAAACTATTTAAATCACTACCCTATAACTCTAATATACTTTTTAGTCATGAAAAGACAAATCTAGATATGCAACTGACATTGACAACTGTGTCTGACTTTACTCTTAAGTGGTATAGATTTAGGGGAGGAAACAAATCAGGGAAGAACATGGATATGTCTTGTACAAACACTCTCTAGTTTTATAAAGTTACTTTCAGGCAGTGGCCCTGAAACAGGAAGGGGGTCAGCTATGGATATTTGGAGGAGAGTTTGCCAGCCCCACCCAGGCCCAGTTCTACCACTACAAGGACCTGTGGGTGTATCACATGAAAACCAGAAAATGGGAAAAGATTGAGTAAGGCAGCATGACTATGACTAAGGTCTGAAAAATGTTAAAATCCAATGGTAGCCTAGCTGGATTCTAGGATAACAATCTGTTAACCAAGTTGGATTCTAGGATAACAGTCTGTTAGCCCAGCTGGATTCTAGGATAACAATCTGTTAGCCCAGAATGATACCAGGAAAACAATCTGTTAGCATGGCTAGATAGCCCAATAACAGTCTGTTAGCCCAGCTTAAATTTAATAGTCCAAAGAAGGCACTTTAAATAGAGAATGTTAGCTTTAAGACTTACCTTTGTTTTCTTATTATGATCCCTGAATGATGATTACCATATATTCTAATCATATGACTTTCCATACAAATGCACAGTGCAAGATGATAGAATGTATTTTCCTCATATTGGATGTTGTCAGGCACTTATTGGGTGCTGTTGAGAACATGTTGGACCCAATACTGTATTTTTCTGATGATTATCCCATGCTTGATGGTGAGCCCTTCCACTCTTTTTACAAAATTTTGGAATCCAAACAGATTATTAAATATGTTTAAAAAATGGCAGTCTAGTGAAAAATATGGAAAATATTTCCAATCAGTTAAAACCGATGGTTGATCTGTTCTGATTAACCAATCACCAATTTTTAAATTTCAACCAATTCCCAACACTAGTTTGCATTGTTTGATATTGTCATTTTTTTGTGTTCTCACCCAAAGTACATGGGGTTTGCATGCTGTCCTTGTTGTTCTAAAATTATTAGACTGCACTGCTTGCAGCGGGACATCTTAATTTTGTCCCATCCATCTGTCCATTTTATCCCATCCATCTGTCCATTTTATCCCATCCATCTGTCCATTTTCAAAGGTGGAAGCTTATTTATGGCCACATATTATAGATGTGTAAAATGGTTTCAAAAGAATAACTGAAAGCAGATTTGTAACCATATTTCTGGTTACACTTAACGGTGAAATCATCTTGACATACCGTATATACTCGCATATAATCTGGGTCCAAATGCAAACAACATAGACCCTGACCTGATCAGGGTCTATGTTGTTTGTTCTACTGATTAGTCCTTACAAACTGCATAGACCCAGATCTGCCAGCACATGTGATGGCAGATCTGGGTCTATGCAGTTTGCAGTTGGTATTAGCTTATACGCAAGTATATATGGTAGCTATTTTTGTCATCTGCCAGCAAAAGGCAGGAGACATAGTATTTGTGTTGCCATCTATCTGTTCATTCATCTATCCATCATACTTTCATTGGTACTTTATAACTTTAAAGCCATTTGAGATTAAGGAATGAAACTTGGTATATTTATACAGTATCACTGGAAGGTGTGTCATGTTACACATTGCAGGGCTCTGAAAAACCACACGTCCTCTTGTCATAATCAGGTTAAAATTGGCTCTGGCCAAGTAAAACTTTGCTACGTACTCGTCCCTGGGCCGAGTAGATACAGACTCGCACCTTGAGAATAAATATGAATGCATCTTCTGCCCTTAATAAGCGCTGAAGTTAAACACTGCTTAACATTTAGCATGTATCAGTTATAGATAACTTGTGCCTAATTTACCTACTAGTTGTCAGTCTAGAACATGTCACAAAGGAAACCGACTTTGTTTTTTTTAGACAGGTACCCGATGTCAGTTTGATACTAAAATGGGTAAAATCATGAACATATTATGCTGCAGTTTCACACATAGCCCTCAATTTCTTATTGGTGTTCTCAATTTTAGAGACACTTTACAGTAATTTAGGTGTCATTTTGATGTTTAGAAAGTTTCCTTTTCAACGAGCTATCACACATCTTTATGAGTCAGCTTTCTGAGAAGTTAAGAGACAGACGATGCCATTTTTTGGGGGGTGATTTTTCATCTGGTCAGGCAACATTACACTTGCCTGGGTCACCGGTATTTTCAAGACTAAAGCTTCGATACATTGTCATGCCAAAGGGAAAACGCCAACAGATATTTTTTATAAGTATGTAATTATTTTCACAGGAGAAATGTTGCGAACTTAAATTAGAACTAGTTATTTAAAGTGTCTCATCCAATTTCCACCAACTTCCACATAATGCATGCAGTTGTAATCAATTTTTAATGCACATAATGTTGAAACAACAACTGATTGGTCGAAATTTAATTGACCTAGTGTTATGACCCTATGGCTCAAACAAACGTAACAAAAAGAAAGTGAAACCAACAATGTTTGTAAAAATCAACAAACAATTTATTTTTAATAAATTAATATGAAAATTAAAATACACTTACAGTATCATGTATTATAATCCAAATAATCCAACAATTATTAGTGTCCTAATCACAAGTCCTGTATATATAGAAACTATAAAATGTTCCAAATGAATGAATGTTCCAAGTTAATGAATGTTCCAAATGAATCTTCATAATGAACGAATGTTCCGAAAGAATGAGTCTTCATAATGAACGAATGTTCTGAAAGAATGAGTCTTCATAATGAACGAATGTTCCGAATAGATGATGGTTCCGAATGAATGAGTCTGGACTGTCATGATGTTCCAACAATAATATGATCCAGGTAGCTCTGTTGAATGGTCCCATAAATAATTCCTTTGGAATTATCTATACAGCATGGCATAGCATTACAGCAGCATGGCTATTATTTCAAACAATCTGGATTCCAAAAGATGATCATAAAAAAAAACAGTTCTTTTCAACTCAAGATCTAAAATGGAATGAGTATAATCCGTATTTCCAGGTCTTTTATACAACTTGCAGATGGCACATTTCACAACAGGAAACATGTCATATTATGACCCAGAATGCAATACTAAATGCATCTATTTCATGGACTATTACTGAAGAATGATCAACAACTCTGACCTTGAACAAAAGGTCAGTAAACATGTTGTTATTTGATTAATAGTACAACTAAACCCAACTTAAATATGACTCACTATTTGACACAATTTTAAAGTAGAGTCATAGGCCAAAAGTTTAAGCACAATATAGATTCCATATACATAATTCCGTAACACTAGAAATGTTCTAATTCTTTTGGCCAATCAGCAGTCTTCATTTTTTATGGTGCAATGAGTAGCTGTCTAGAATGGACGTTTGACCAAAATGGATAAATTAGTACAAAAGTTGGTGGAATTGCAAGTTACTGACATTTTTCTTGTGAAAAGTAATTACATACATACATAAACATCTGCTGCATCTTTGCTTCAATGTGACAGTGTATTAAAAAAGCTGCACAGTCTTGAGAATACAGATGATCTGGGGCAAATTTGCCATTTTTTGTTTGTTAACTTCTCCCTTATCTAACTCATCAAGATGCATGATAGCTCGTTAAAAGGAAATTTATCAACATTAAAATGACTTCTAGAATACTGAAAGGTATAACTGTAAATGTGAATACCACTAAGAAATCAAGGGCTATGTATCCAACTGCAATTTTTTCATGTTGCAAACCTTGTCACTTATTATATTTTCTTTAAAAGGGCCCTGTATTAGAACATAATATTTTCATGTTTTGTCAAGATCAAAGTCAGGTGTCAATATTTTTATGTTCAGTCACATTTTCCCTTCTGCTTTAAAACTGAAGAGCTGTTTGAAATGAATGGATGAAACTTGGTAGACTTCTGTCTTTTCACTTAAAGATGTGTTTCATACCACACTTGTTTGTCTATCTTTTAGGTCACAGGTCAGTATTTGATGGGATTTTTTATATTATTGATATATAACTTATAAACTGTTTGAGATAAATGTACAGATATGAACAATGGCACATCTACAGAGGCTCATATAGTTGCTTACAATTTACCTATACACATGTACTATACATATAATAATAACAAGGGAGGGCACTTCTCTGCCTTCATGTGTGACCTATTTTAGAATCAATGCTACTATTTCAAGCTACACTTCACATGGTGTAATAAATTTGGTACCGATGTTTAGCTCAGGCATTCGACTTTTTATGCCTACACAAAGTTTGACTTATTACCACACCTTTAAGGAATGCCAGTCCATTTTCCCATGCAGCCGGTCAACATGGTCATGATCGCACCCACTTAATATCCAGGTGCAGCGAGCTGAATGGAATACTGCCCTCTCAATGGTTGACTGACAATGACGTATTCAAGGTCAAGACCACTCATCAATTGTTTCCCACTTTTCTGCACTTTTACTCTAATGCCCTTTGAGATGTCATTTTCTGCCCAGTAACTCAACAACTCTGTCACAAAAGGTCACTGTCACATTTCATCATTGTATACTTTTGTTGACCTTACCACAGTAGGCAGGAGACAATAATTCACAGAATTTACTCCTTTACACACATTTCTGTTTCCTGTATTTACCTTGAATAATGCACATTCAGCAGCAAACTGCATATACTCAGATCTGCTGTCGCATAATTTGGGGCAGATCAGGTCTGTTCTGATCACTTGAAATTTTAAGGAGCCCAGTTTTGTAAAATCAGCTCTTACTGTGCAGCTCAAAATGACCTGATTATGTTGTATTGTGATGTCATCAATATGATGTCACTTTTTACTTAGTTGTATCTTATCACTATAAATTCTTGGAGAGATTGGATGCAAAATGACATGGGTGTGACTTCTGTCTCTTATTTAATAATGAAAAGAAAAATTTTTATACAATTTTTAACTCTCCTTGTCATAGATGAGAAGAGCTTATGGGATGGCCTGTTGTTCATTGTCTGTCTGTCTGTCTGTCTGTCTGTCATTCCTCCATCATTCATCCATGAACACAAGTTTGTTATCCCTGTTCTTACTAAACTACTTGGAGGATTGCCATTCAACTTTACACACATATTCATCCCAAGGTCTAGGTGGTCTTAAATTAAAATAATACCATTTGGACATCCAATAAAGCCACCATGGTGGCCATCTTGCAAATATTCTTGTGTCTATGTCACCAGAATGGATGTGCATATCAACATGAGGTTTTCACTGAAAGATTTCTTATTATGTCTAGTTGGTTCTAAATGAAAATGGTGCTGATCTGACATCCAATATGACCGCCATATGAATCATCTTGAAAATCTTATCACTATTCCTCCTCAATGGAAAGTCATATCGACATTGAGTTTCACTAAAACACTTCTTCTACTGGCCATTTAAAAAATATTGATATCTCTACTTCTTCTGACCATATTGACATGGGGTTTTCACCAAAAGACTTCCTATGATGTAAAGTTGGCCCTAAATCAAAAAGTTGCTGATCTCACTTCCAATATTTCCACCATCGGAGTCATCTTGAAAATATTATGACTACTCCTCCTGAACAGATAGTCATATCAACATGGGGTTTCACTAATAGACTTCTTATAATATCTAGTTGGTCCTAAATGAAAAGCAGCTGAGGTGGCTCAATGGTTAGTGTGCCAGACTTGTGACTGAAAGGTGTGGGTTCCAATCCTAGCATTGGATCAGCCCAGGTCAACTACCGAGGTGTGTCCTTGGACAAGGCATTTTACTCTAATTGCCTTGGCACTAAATAACCTACCCAATACTTGTTTTGCTGTGCCATAAAACATCAAAGCAAATATAAGTGAATAAGGTGCCTACCTGACATCCAATATGGCCATATGGCCACCACATCCTGAATATCTTGTTATCACTATTCCTTCTGAACTGATGGTCATATTGACATGGGGTTTTAACCAAAATACTTTTTATGATGTCTAGTTGATTCTAAATGAAATAATGCCAATCTGACATCCAGTATAGCTGCCATGGTGACCAGCTTGAAAATCTTGTTATCAATACTGCTTCTTAACAGAATGTCATATTGACATGGGGTTTTCACTGAAAGACTTCATCTGGTCTTCCTTGAAAATCTTGTTAACACTGCTCCTAAATGGATGGCTTGTTGACATAGGGTTTTCACTGAAAGACTCCTTATAATGTCTAGTTGGTTCTAGATGAAAATGATGTGAATTTCACATCCAGTATTTCCACCACAGTGGGAAAAATCTTGTTGTTGTTATGGGTTTAACGCCATTTTTCAGCACATGATAGGATATACATGGCGACCAGTATATTTGGTGAAGGAAGAAACAGAGAAAACCCCGGGAAGAACCACCGACCCATGGGAAGCTACTGGCAAGCTTTCTCACATACCACGTTGGCCGAGCCTGAGACTCAAACCCACGCGGACAGAGGTGAGATGTCAGTGATCTGTAAAGGTGAGCGCCTTAGACCACTTGGCCACCCGGGAACCCGGAAAAATCTTGTTATTGCTACTTCTCCTGAATGGATGATCATATTGACATGAGGTTTTCTATGAAAGACTTCTATGTCTAGTTGATTTTAAATGAAAATGATGCCAGCCTGATATTCATTATGGCTGCCTTGGTGGCCATCATGAAAATCTTGTTATCAATACTACCTTAAAAGAATGTCATATTAAATGAGGTTTCTGTGAAAGACTTCATTTGTCTAGTTACTCCTAAATTAAAATTGTGCTGATCTGACATCCAGTATAGTCACCATGGTGGCCATCTTGAAAATCTTTTTATCACTTCTCCTTCTGAATGGATGGGCTCGTTGACATGGGGTTCACTAAAAGATTTATTATGATATCTAGTTGGTTCTAAACGAAAATGATGATAATCTGACATCCAATATGTCCACCATGGTGGCCATCTTGAAAATCTTGTTATTGCTACTTTGCCTGAATGGAGGTGAGGTTTTTTCTGAAAGACTTCTTATGATGTCTTGTTGGTCCTAAATGAAAATCAGACCACCAGTTTCATGGTCATGGTGGCCATCTTGAAAATCTTGTTGTCGTTACTTCTCCAGTATTGATAGTCATAGCAGCATGGGGTTTTCACTAAAAGACTTCTTATGATAAATAGTTGGTCCTAATTGAAAATAGTGATGATCAGACTTACAATATGGCTGCCATGATAGTTATCTTGAAAATCTTGTTTTTAGCTACTTCTTCTGAACAGATAGTCCTTTAGACATAGAGTTTTACTGAGTCCTTTAGACATAGGGTTTTACTGAGTCCTTTATACATAGGGTTTTACTGAGTCCTTTATACATAGGGTTTTACTGAGTCCTTTATACATAGGGTTTTACTGAGTCCTTTATACATAGGGTTTTATTGAGTCCTTTATACATAGGGTTTTATTGAGTCCTTTATACATAGGGTTTTACTGAGTCCTTTATACATAGGGTTTTACTGAGTCCTTTATACATAGGGTTTTACTGAGTCCTTTATACATAGGGTTTTATTGAGTCCTTTATACATAGGGTTTTATTGAGTCCTTTATACATAGGGTTTTACTGAGTCCTTTATACATAGGGTTTTATTGAGTCCTTTATACATAGGGTTTTATTGAGTCCTTTATACATAGGGTTTTACTGAGTCCTTTATACATAGGGTTTTACTGAGTCCTTTAGATATAGGGTTTTACTGAGTCCTTTATACATAGGGTTTTACTGAGTCCTTTATACATAGGGTTTTACTGAGTCCTTTATACATAGGGTTTTACTGAGTCCTTTATACATAGGGTTTTACTGAGTCCTTTATACATAGGGTTTTTTTGAGTCCTTTATACATAGGGTTTTACTGAGTCCTTTGGGGTTTTACTGAGTCCTTTATACATAGGGTTTTACTGAGTCCTTTAGATATAGGGTTTTATTGAGTCCTTTAGACATAGGGTTTTACTGAGTCCTTTATACATAGGGTTTTACTGAGTCCTTTATACATAGGGTTTTACTGAGTCCTTTAGATATAGGGTTTTACTGAGTCCTTTATACATAGGGTTTTACTGAGTCCTTTATACATAGGGTTTTACTGAGTCCTTTATACATAGGGTTTTACTGAGTCCTTTATACATAGGGTTTTATTGAGTCCTTTAGACATAGGGTTTTACTGAGTCCTTTATACATAGGGTTTTACTGAGTCCTTTATACATAGGGTTTTACTGAGTCCTTTATACATAGGGTTTTACTGAGTCCTTTATACATAGGGTTTTACTGAGTCTTTTATACATAGGGTTTTACTGAGTCCTTTATACATAGGGTTTTATTGAGTCCTTTAGACATAGGGTTTTACTGAGTCCTTTAGACATATGGTTTTACTGAGTCCTTTATACATAGGGTTTTACTGAGTCCTTTATACATAGGGTTTTACTGAGTCCTTTATACATAGGGTTTTACTGAGTCCTTTATACATAGGGTTTTACTGAGTCCTTTATACATAGGGTTTTACTGAGTCCTTTATACATAGGGTTTTACTGAATCCTTTATACATAGGGTTTTACTGAGTCCTTTATACATAGGGTTTTACTGATTCCTTTAGATATAGGGTTTTACTGAGTCCTTTATACATAGGGTTTTACTGAGTCCTTTATACATAGGGTTTTACTGAGTCCTTTAGATATAGGGTTTTACTGAGTCCTTTAGATATAGGGTTTTACTGAGTCCTTTATACATAGGGTTTTACTGAGTCCTTTATACATAGGGTTTTACTGAGTCCTTTATACATAGGGTTTTACTGAGTCCTTTATACATAGGGTTTTACTGAGTCCTTTATACATAGGGTTTTACTGAGTCCTTTATACATAGGGTTTTACTGAGTCCTTTATACATAGGGTTTTATTGAGTCCTTTATACATAGGGTTTTACTGAGTCCTTTATACATAGGGTTTTACTGAGTCCTTTATACATAGGGTTTTACTGAGTCCTTTAGATATAGGGTTTTACTGAGTCCTTTATACATAGGGTTTTACTGAGTCCTTTATACATAGGGTTTTACTGAGTCCTTTATACATAGGGTTTTACTGAGTCCTTTATACATAGGGTTTTACTGAGTCCTTTATACATAGGGTTTTACTGAGTCCTTTAGATATAGGGTTTTACTGAGTCCTTTATACATAGGGTTTTACTGAGTCCTTTAGATATAGGGTTTTACTGAGTCCTTTAGATATAGGGTTTTACTGAGTCCTTTAGATATAGGGTTTTACTGAGTCCTTTATACATAGGGTTTTACTGAGTCCTTTATACATAGGGTTTTACTGAGTCCTTTATACATAGGGTTTTACTGAGTCCTTTATACATAGGGTTTTACTGAGTCCTTTATACATAGGGTTTTACTGAGTCCTTTAGATATAGGGTTTTACTGAGTCCTTTATACATAGGGTTTTACTGAGTCCTTTATACATAGGGTTTTACTGAGTCCTTTATACATAGGGTTTTATTGAGTCCTTTATACATAGGGTTTTACTGATTCCTTTATACATAGGGTTTTACTGAGTCCTTTATACATAGGGTTTTACTGAGTCCTTTATACATAGGGTTTTATTGAGTCCTTTATACATAGGGTTTTACTGAGTCCTTTAGATATAGGGTTTTACTGAGTCCTTTATACATAGGGTTTTTTTGAGTCCTTTATACATAGGGTTTTACTGAGTCCTTTATACATAGGGTTTTACTGAGTCCTTTAGATATAGGGTTTTACTGAGTCCTTTAGACATAGGGTTTTACTGAGTCCTTTATACATAGGGTTTTACTGAGTCCTTTATACATAGGGTTTTACTGAGTCCTTTAGATATAGGGTTTTACTGAGTCCTTTAGATATAGGGTTTTACTGAGTCCTTTAGATATAGGGTTTTACTGAGTCCTTTAGATATAGGGTTTTACTGAGTCCTTTAGATATAGGGTTTTACTGAGTCCTTTATACATAGGGTTTTACTGAGTCCTTTATACATAGGGTTTTACTGAGTCCTTTATACATAGGGTTTTACTGAGTCCTTTATACATAGGGTTTTATTGAGTCCTTTATACATAGGGTTTTATTGAGTCCTTTATACATAGGGTTTTACTGAGTCCTTTAGATATAGGGTTTTACTGAGTCTTTTATACATAGGGTTTTACTGAGTCCTTTATACATAGGGTTTTATTGAGTCCTTTATACATAGGGTTTTATTGAGTCCTTTATACATAGGGTTTTACTGAGTCCTTTAGATATAGGGTTTTACTGAGTCCTTTATACATAGGGTTTTACTGAGTCCTTTATACATAGGGTTTTACTGAGTCCTTTATACATAGGGTTTTACTGAGTCCTTTATACATAGGGTTTTACTGAGTCCTTTATACATAGGGTTTTACTGAGTCCTTTATACATAGGGTTTTACTGAGTCCTTTATACATAGGGTTTTATTGAGTCCTTTATACATAGGGTTTTACTGAGTCCTTTAGATATAGGGTTTTACTGAGTCCTTTATACATAGGGTTTTACTGAGTCCTTTAGATATAGGGTTTTACTGAGTCCTTTATACATAGGGTTTTACTGAGTCCTTTATACATAGGGTTTTACTGAGTCCTTTATACATAGGGTTTTACTGAGTCCTTTATACATAGGGTTTTACTGAGTCCTTTATACATAGGGTTTTACTGAGTCCTTTAGAGATAGGGTTTTACTGAGTCCTTTATACATAGGGTTTTACTGAGTCCTTTAGATATAGGGTTTTACTGAGTCCTTTATACATAGGGTTTTACTGAGTCCTTTAGATATAGGGTTTTACTGAGTCCTTTATACATAGGGTTTTACTGAGTCCTTTATACATAGGGTTTTACTGAGTCCTTTATACATAGGGTTTTACTGAGTCCTTTATACATAGGGTTTTACTGAGTCCTTTAGACATAGAGTTTTACTGAGTCCTTTATACATAGGGTTTTACTGAGTCCTTTATACATAGGGTTTTACTGAGTCCTTTATACATAGGGTTTTACTGAGTCCTTTAGATATAGGGTTTTACTGAGTCCTTTATACATAGGGTTTTACTGAGTCCTTTAGATATAGGGTTTTACTGAGTCCTTTATACATAGGGTTTTACTGAGTCCTTTATACATAGGGTTTTACTGAGTCCTTTATACATAGGGTTTTACTGAGTCCTTTATACATAGGGTTTTATTGAATCCTTTATACATAGGGTTTTACTGAGTCCTTTATACATAGGGTTTTACTGAGTCCTTTATACATAGGGTTTTACTGAGTCCTTTATACATAGGGTTTTATTGAGTCCTTTATACATAGGGTTTTACTGAGTCCTTTATACATAGGGTTTTACTGAGTCCTTTATACATAGGGTTTTACTGAGTCCTTTAGATATAGGGTTTTACTGAAAGACTTATGATATCTAGTTGGTCATATATAAAAATGGTGCTGATCAATGTTAGCCATCTTAAAAATCATGTTACCACTACTCCTTTTGAAGGGATGGTCATATTGACATGCGGTTTTCTCTTAAACATTTCTTACATAATGGCTGTCTTGAGGACCATCCTGAAAACCTTCATATGACTGCATTATGGTCCTATCGATGCACAGTTTTCACAAAAATACTATTGTTGCAATGTGGAGCTGGTCCTAAATGAAAATGGTGTTCATCTGACCTCCAGCATGGCACCATAGTGGCCACCTTGAAAATCTTGTTTAGACTACTCTTGTATGAATGACAGCAATGCCATGGGGTTTAATAAAACACTTTGTGCAATATTTAACTGGTTCTAAATGAAAATGGTGCTGATCTGACCACCAGTATATCGGCACTTTGTGAAGGAGTTTGAAAACCAGACCTCATTGAGCTTGGAGCCAATCAAAGGTCACTGCTTGCAGTTTTGTACTTCACTGAGCTTATGAACACAGTAACTTGTACATATAATTTTGACCAGATTTTAGATAGCACTCTGACATTGATTTTAAAGTAAAGGTTGTAACTCAGGGTTTTAGCTTGAGAACATGATAACACAAAAAAGTATGAATGGATTTTTTTATCAAACTCAGTATGTGGATATATCTGATGAATACCTTGAATGATGCCACTTAACTTTGTTGTTTTGTTTTTCTTCAAAAAACATATTAATTATAGATTTAACCAAACATAGCATATGGGTATATATTGACATTGTTTAAGACAAGTTAAGTGATTTTCTATCCATGACATCATGTTCAAGGGCCAAAGCCATGACATCATGTTCAAGGGCCAAAGCCATGACATCATGTTCAAGGGCCAAAGCCATGACATCATGTTCAAGGGTCAAAGCCATGACATCATGTTCAAGGGCCAAAACCATGACATCATGTTCAAGGGCCAAAGCCATGACATCATGTTCAAGGGCTAAAGCCATGACATCAGGTTCAAGGGCCATGACAAAGAACTTGTACTGCACTTACAGGTATCTTAGGAACATTTTAAGTTAGACATGTAACAAAATATTTTTGTTACGAAATTTGGCATGTTTTAGTTTCTCAAGTATATCTCGTATGGTTTCAATATTCAGCAGTTCAAAAGAATAAAGTACACAAGAAACGGACTAATCTTGGATTCTTGGAAATACTTTTTGCGACAAATAGAACAAATTGAAAGACTCTTGTAATAATTGCAATAACAGTCCTGTGAATGAAAATGATAAAATCAACAAAAAAGTATACAAAACACTTGGAAATCTCTTGCCATAAATGAGCTGCATAAACACGTGTGATCTCAATAAATGTGTCATATGAGCTGCATATGTCTTTTGTGTGATCTCAATAAATGTGTCATATGAGCTGCATATGTCTTTTGTGTGATCTCAATAAATGTGTCATATGAGCTGCATATGTCTTTACACATGTGTGATCTCAATAAATGTGTCATATGAGCTGCATGTCTTTACACATGTGTGATCTCAATAAATGTGTCATATGAGCTGCATATGTCTTTACACATGTGTGATCTCAATAAATGTGTCATATGAGCTGCATATGTCTTTTGTTGCAAAAATATGTGTGATCTCAATAAATGTGTCATATGAGCTGCATATGTCTTTTGTTGCAAAAACCCGCGTGATCTCAATAAATGTGTCATATGAGCTGCATATGTCTTTTGTTGCAAAAACACATGTGATCTCAATAAATGTGTCATATGAGCTGCATATGTCTTTTGTTGCAAAAACACGTGTGATCTCAATAAATGTGTCATACTGAGAAGAAAAAAATGCACTCACCAATATACACTGGATTGAAAAAGAGTAGTCTTTGACCTGGGAAAATTTGACGATTTTTTCAAAATACTCATTCAGCTAATATTTTATGGGCAATTAGTGACAGTGTACTTTTTCCCATTCTTTTCTGTGTAATGACCATCACTTGGGGATTGATATTCAGCTAAGAGTAGCGCAAGAAAATATACACCTGCCTATACATT
Organism: Margaritifera margaritifera; assembly: GCA_029931535.1. NCBI lineage: Eukaryota > Metazoa > Mollusca > Bivalvia > Unionida > Margaritiferidae > Margaritifera > Margaritifera margaritifera. Next base: position 6,116,191 of record JAQPZY010001656.1, read on the forward strand.
TTTGTTTTGATTTTGGATTGCTTGGACCCTTAGCTATGTAACAAAATCAGTTTTTAAAAAAGTTAAATACTCAAACATTTCACAAGCGATTAAACTTAAGTTGAACAAAGAGTAGAGATCCTGATCAGCCAGCATATTATCTGAGAGTAACTGTATTGATGTGCTGTTTGCATTTGGGTAGGTGTTAAACAAAGGAAAATGCAGTATACTTGTAATACCTCAGATAAACAGCTTTGATGTTTATAGAAGTTGGTATCTTAAGGAGGGGCATAGCCATGAAATCAGTTTTATTTATTTTTTGCAGTGCCCCAGGTGGGCCGTCAGCCAGGAGTGGTCACAGAATGGTTCATTGCAAGAAACAGCTGATAGTGTTTGGAGGATTCCATGACAACATAAGGTATGTGTTTCCTTGCCAGTAAAGAGTGTGCATGATAATGATGGCAATCATCATCATCATCATCATTATTGTTGTTATAACACTGTCTCTAGAGGTAGGGTATATAGTAATCTTCATGTCTGTCTGTCTGTCTGTCTGGCACAATCTTGTTAGCGCAACTAGTCCCACAGTTTTTGATAGATTGCCATGAAAGTTGGTAAATATTATGGTCATCACCTGAAGATGCACATATGGACAAATCACTTTGCTCCCACACTTTTGTTAGAGTTATTGACCATTTTGTTTTGTAGCTTAATGCAGCGAATGACATAATCTCATTAGCACAACTAGTTTCTGATGGATTGACATGAAAGCTGGTCAATATTATGGTCAACAAATCACTTTGCTCTCAACATTTTTGTTAGTTATTGCCCTTCTAGCCTTGTAGCATAATGCAACATGACACAATCTCATTAGTCCAACTAGTCATACAGTTTTTGATCGATTGCCATGAAATTTGGTAACTATTATGGACATCACCTGAAGATGCACATGTCAGCAAATCACTTTGCCCCAACATTTTTTGTTAGTGTTATTGCTCTTCTTGTCCTGCAGCTGAATGCAGTGTAAGAGAGAATCTTGTGAACACAACTTGTCTTGTATTTCTTTAGCTCTACTGGCCAAAAGAGCTTATGGGATGGTCTGTTGTCCATTGTCCATCGTCAATCTGTCTGTTAGCACAAATTTGTTATTGCTACTCCTCCTAAACTACATGGAGAATTGCCATGAAACTTTACACACACATTCATCCCATGGTCTAGTTGGTCCTTAATGAAAATGGTGCTGCTCGGACATCCAATATGGCCACCACAGTGGTCATCTTGAAAATCTTGTTATTCCTACTCCTCCTGAATGGATGCTCATAACAACTTGGGGATTTCACAAAAAGACTCTTTATAATGTCTACTTGGTCATAAATGAAATTTGGGCCAATCTGTTGGCCAGTAAGGCTGCACTTTACACACACATTCATTCTATGATCTAGTTGGTCCTAAATGAAAATGGTGCTGCTTGAGCATCTGATCTGATGTCCAATATGGCCACCACAGCTACTTCTCCTGAATGGAAAGTCATATTGACATAGTGTTTTCACTAGAAGACTTCTTATGGTGTCTATTTGGTCCTAAATGAAGATTGTGCTATTTAATGGCCAATATGGCCACCAGAGTGGCCAATATGGCCACCAGAGTGGCCATCTTGAAAATCTTTTTATCGCTACTCCTCCTGAATGCATGGTCATATCAACATGTGGTTTTCACTAAAAGACTTCTTGTGATGTCTAGTTAGTCCTAAATGAAAATGGTGCTGATCTGATGTCCAATATGGCCACCATAATGGCCATATTGAAAATATTGTTATCAGTATTTCTCCTGAACGAAATGTAACATTGCCATGGGGTTTTCACCAGAAGACTTCTTATGATGTCTAGTTGATCGTAAATGAAAATGGTGCCAATCTGATGTCCAATATGACTGCCACACTGGCCATCTTGAAAATCTTGTTATTGCTAATCCTCCTGAATGAAAAGTAATATTGCCATCAGGTTATCACCAGGAGACTTCTTATGATGTATAGTTTGTTCAAAATGAAAATGGTGTCAATCTGATGTCCATCTTGAAAATATTGTTATCATTACTCCTCCTGAATGGATGGTCATATCAACATGGGTTTTTTACAACTTCTTATTATGTCTAGTTGGTCCCAATGATGCCATTCAGTCATTCAGTATGCCTGCCACAGTGGCCATCTTGAAAATCTTGCTATCACTATTTCTCACTGAAAAACTTATTATGACGTCAAGTTGGTTGTAAATGAAAGTGGTGCCAATCTGAATTCTAATATGACTGCCACAATGGCCATCTTGAAAATCTGGTTATCACTACTTATTCTAGATAGTTGGTCATATCAACATTGTGCTTTCACCTAAAGACTTCTTATCATGTCTAGATGATACTAAATAGAAATGGTGCAAATCTGATATCAAATATAGCCACCATGGCATCCATCTTGAAAATCTTCGTATCGTTGCTCCTTCAAAACAGAAAGTCATATCAACATGGGGTTTCCACCAGAAGACTTCTTATGGTGCCTTGTTGGTCCTGAATGAAAATGGTGTCAAGTTGACATCCAAAATGTCCACGACAGCAAATAATTTGAAAATCTTGTTATCGCTGAAGATCATTTCAACACTCCACAGTTAAAAGGAAGAAATGGTCGTATCTTGAATTCCTGGAAATTCTTTTCAGTCAGTGGAGCATCAGTCCCTTTGAGAGACTCTTGTTATGGATTGCTGAGAAACTTGGTACATTTCATGGTACTCTTTTAAAGATGCACATATTGACAGAATTTGGTGCTCCCAAGAGTTTTGTAAGACTTACTGCCCTTTTTTACTTGAAGCCTAATTCTGTGTATGACTTTTGTGAATGCAACTACTCTTGCAGTTTTTAGTGGATTGGTGTGAAACTTAGTATGTATTATGCTCATCATCAGAACATTGTACTCACACTATATTCATTATAGTTATACCCTTCATTTGACTATAGACTCATCTACATCATGGGGTGAGGGTGGGATGCAGGAGAGGCTGGAGTATATTTATAGGAGCAAATTGTTCACCATTACTCTACTTACTGTTACCACTGCCATCACAGATATGTGAGCAAATTGTTCACCATTACTCTACTTACTGTTACCGCTGCCATCACAGATATGTGAGCAAATTGTTCACCATTACTCTACTTACTGTTACCACTGCCATCACAGATATGTGAGCAAATTGTTCACCATTACTCTACTTACTGTTACCGCTGCCATCACAGATATGTGAGCAAATTGTTCACCATTACTCTACTTACTGTTACCACTGCCATCACAGATATGTGAGCAAATTGTTCACCATTACTCTACTTACTGTTACCGCTGCCATCACAGATATGTGAGCAAATTGTTCACCATTACTCTACTTACTGTTACCACTGCCATCACAGATATGTGAGCAAATTGTTCACCATTACTTTACTCTCTGTTACCACTGGCATCACAGATATGTGAGCAAATTGTTCACCATTACTCTACTTACTGTTACCACTGGCATCACAGATATGTGAGCAAATTGTTCACCATTACTCTACTTACTTTTACCGCTGCCATCACAGAAAAAGAATATAAAGCATAGAAACTTAAAATTGTATGCATATATCCTTCGTTATTGTTGTAGCAAGTTTTTCTTCAAGATGTTTGTTCAATATTTGTTTTGAAATTAATTATAGGACTGATTTGATGTTTCAATCATAAAGGTTTTTATCAGGCATTTAGTCATTTGGTCATAGATGTTTTAAACAGGTGTATTCTTTTATATGCACTGTGTTTTATCCTTTTCAATGCAAAATTTTGATGGCACAAAAATACTTTATTGATATGTTATTAAACTTCAATTTAATCAACAATTTAGTCTAATAAGTTTTGGGTTATAATGTATTCATGGACCTAGAAACAGCAGATGTAATTTTGTTTTTTGTCCCATGGTCATTGAATTTCATAATCCAAAAGCAATGGTCCCTCACTATAAAACCCCATGGTATACTGCTTAAACACCACCACCACCACCCCTTATAATGTGTGTATGGTAATGGATCCCATTATACTGGTCAAAGTTTGTTTTATCATTGTTACTTATTTCGGTTTATTTTTGTTCTTGGCTCATAACCAATCATAATGTGATTTCACATTGTTAAATACTGTACTTTGTCTTTGTTTGACAAGACAGTCTTGTTGTAACATATCTCATTATAAGACAAACACACACACAAATGTGCATGCACTTATAGTATAGATCACCATACCTGTGACAGAACCAGGATTTCAAACCAGTAGATTTACAAATTTTGATCAGTAGATTGGCTTCTAAAAAGGTAGATTTTTTATCGGCATAAATTTTACATGTTTTAAGGGGATTGTAAACAAAACAAGTTCATTTTATCACATAATATGTATTCTCTTCATATTATAATAAAACACAAATTTTGAACATGATTCAGATTCAGAATCTGATGGAAAATGTTACAGTAATAGTTAGTTAATATGAGCCAGTATATTGTTAATTAAATGAAAAAGGAAGAGTTGTACATCTCGCAGTTACTGCAAAGATTTTGTATAAAATCCACAGGCATTTTTAGTTTCCTTCACAAGATCACTGTCTGGTGATCACTGATGACATTCACTGTGATTGTCAACCTTCACAGTTAGCATGCTCTCAATAGTTTTCTGGTCCAGACTTCCTCTTGAATCACTCTGCATTTTCCGAAGAATGGAGAATGTCCTCTCTGTGTCAGCATTGGAATGTGGCAATGATAGGACAACTACACTCAGTCTGGAAAGAAGTTCTAACTTAAGTTTTCCTGTTGCTGGGTTTCTGAGGCTGCTGACTGATCTCCAATACTGCTCCAAGCTCATTTCACCCCGAGGAGGAAGTTCCTGGCTTGGACTTGATATGTATTCCTGAGGCTCATTCTCAAGGGCTTGTTTCTCTTCTAGGCTAATGTCCAAAAATCTGTTGACAAGTTTCACCACTGTAATTAATTTTAAACAAATTAGATTTAGACTTGAAATAAACAGTTAAAAAACACATGATTTTAATAATGTATCCCAACTTAAAATTAAATATTAAGTAATACATTTGTAACTCGCGGATATATTTTATCTAGGACTTGAACATAATTTTTTTGCTTTTATGCTTATTTTCTAGAAGTCAGAACTTACATTAGTAATATCTGGTTCACTGGTGATGACCTTGGTTAAACAAACTTTCCCAGAAGCTTTCTTAGCAGCCTGGTCATCTCTACATGTAGATGTCCAATCATTGAGTCACCAGCCTAAAAAGACACGATGCAAAGTCAGGACCTTTGCTACTCGCCTGCACACACTTAAATTCTGGTATCCAAGCGTTGTTAAATTTGTTGTAGTATTTCTTAGCTGGTGGCTTTTTAGTGTTGGGAGAAAGCGTACGTTTCGGCATTTTGACATGAATTGAAAAAAAAATATACAAGCTGCCCTTATATATTCATCTTATACCATCGTGAACAATACAGGAACAATTAAAAGACATAAAATCAAAATACTTACTCAAGTGTTTCTGCCAAGATCATTTTTGGTCGGTCTCTCTGTTTTATCTTCCTTCCACGTCAGATCGGCCGAGTTTTAATCAAAGACTCGTGGATTACCTTTGATCCTTTTATTACTTATAACACCTCAAACAACATCCCACATTTGGCCTTAAACTCTCCAAATTACAACAATAAGGTAATCTAATAGGCCCTTCTTTGCACACATGCTAACAATTGTAATCTGACTATTCAACCACGCATCATCGAACATTTCCGGTTCCCAGTAGACTGGTTCTGGCTGGTTTATCTAATGTGTTGATAAAATGCGTAAAAAAAACGGGTTTTAAAAAAAAATAAAAAAATTTTCCTTGAAATTTTCAAAACCGGTAGATTTCGACTACTAAACGGTGTGTGCGGTAGACGGTCTTTAAAACGGTATTTTTGGCCTACCGCCGGTAGAATCACAGGTATGGATCACTAATATGGCTCCCATGAACAGCATTATAAAGAGGGTGTAATGTAATACTACCCTATTTACTTCACTATAATGTAAATTCAAATGCAAATGGTGTAGACTTAGATCTGCTATTGTATAATATGTCCGTAGACTGAGACCATGATAACATTGTTGAGATTGAGTCTGAGCTCAACCAGTCACAAAGAACTTTATTTTTGAAATGTCACTTTTGATTGGCTGTGAGAGAAAACTCAGTCTCAAGGTCATGTTCAGATCTGTATGGTTTCCAGGCCAGAATCACCAGCTTTTGCTTGAAATCATGGCTAGAATGAACAGAGTAGAATCTTGTCTGGCACTGCATGATCAAATTACAGATCTATGACTGTACTGGCCACAGATTTTCAGACCCTAGAGAAGAATGTAATAAATCAGGTATTTTATTGCATGTTTGAAATTTGACTGGGTGCACATATTTTGTCAACAACACAAAACACAAACTTATGATACCAGACTAAGTCTTAACAATCAAGATGCTAATCATACCTTTTAGAATGTGTCAAACAACTTTGTGATCAAAACTAATTCAAGGTGTGTTTGATTATATTGCTCTGTTATAGTGAGTGTTCTCATAGTGATCAAGTACTGTCATTTCAAACATGCATGGAACATCTGGAACTTGTCCCAATACTTTATATTCATCAAATGCACCATTATAAAACATGGACTGTGCTTACAGCAGGAGCAATACACAGGCAGTTTTTGACTAAATACTCAAAATTAAATTGTTTTGTGTAATTTTAACACATTAAAATTTCTTTATGTTTTTTTAGTCCATTTTATTTGCATAAATATTCAGCTATGCTGCTTATCTAGAGCTCTATTTTTTCCTGTGCATTATGCAAGTACAAATACTGTACTCATTTTGTTTTTAACTCAGCAAGTACGAATACTGTACTCATTTTGTTTTTAACTCAACATTTCATTCACTGTGCATTATGCAAGTACAAATATTGTACTCATTTTGTTTTTACAAATACTGTACTCATTTTGTTTTTAACTCAGCAAGTACAAATAAGTGTACTCATTTTGTTTTCAACTCAGCATTTCATTTCTGTGCATTATGCAAGTACAAAGACTGTACTAATTTTGTTTTTACAAATACTGTACTCATTTTGTTTTTAACTCAGCAAGTACAAATACTGTACTCATTTGTTTTTAACTTAGCATTTCATTTCTGTGCATTATGCAAGTACAAATACTGTACTCATTTTGTTTTTAACTCAGCATTTCATTCACTGTGCATTATGCAAGTACAAATACTGTACTCATTTTGTTTTAATTCAGCATTTCATTCACTGTGCATTATGCAAGTACAAATACTGTACTCATTTTCTTTTTAACTCAGCATTTCATTCCTGTGCATTGTGCAAGAACAAATACTGTACTCATTTTGTTTTAACTCAGCATTTAATTCACTGTGGTGAGGCATCTGTGTTCCATAAACACATTTCTCATTTTATATTTTTTACTTGACATCACAGGAACTACAAATACTTCAATGATGTGTATGCCTTCAATCTTGAGACATACACATGGACAAAAATTACTCCGAATGGCAATGGTCCATCTCCACGGTCAGGGTGTGTTATGGCATGTTTCCAAGATCATCCAAAGATCCTTATTTATGGAGGATACAGCAAGGAGAATGTCAAGCGAGATGTAGAACAGGGACAAACTCACACAGACATGTTCATCTTGATGCCAGAAGGTAAGTACCACACTAGAAATGCACTGAAAAATAAAACTTACCACTTCATATTTTTTTTTATTATTCATGATCATATTTAGTGACCAGATGGTATATAGATAAAAATTCTCGTCAGTTATGCCACTGCTGAAGTTGGATAAATGTCAGAGTTGCAATTGACCACTTTGTAATATGCATGTGATCATGCAGCTAATGTATTCAAAGGTGATCTTTTGTTGTATTTTGGGTTCAAGCAACCTGCTAGAGCTTTCATTGAAACCCTAATCTGGACCTTGTGGGAAAAGGGAAACGAAATAAAACAAGTTTTCCCCGGCTCCATCTCAAGGTACTGGACATTGTTGGGTGAATTGACAAAGGTATATCGTTACCTTAAATGGCCACAAGACCATTATAGTGGTTGAGCATTTACCATTAAATCATCTTTTTCTTTACTCTGGTTGGTTTACTGTTTTTCAGGTAAAATAAAGGATGATTCTGTGCCTGAGAAATGGAAATGGCAGCAGGTGAAGCAGTCTGGAGTTCAGCCTACCCCCAGAAGTGGAATGCCTGTTGCAGTTGCCCCTGGCAACAAGGCCATTTGTTTTGGAGGTGTATTTGATGAGGTAACATTGACTGTATTAAATTGTTTTTGATTTTATATTAATTGTAAAACTGTACTCGTTTCTAAAGATGAACTTCCACAGTCTATTATATTTTAATGGAATATCTTGGAATATTCTCCATTTTCAATATTAATTGTAAAACTGTACTCGTTTCTAAAGATGAACTTCCACAGTCTATTATATTTTAATGGAATATCTTGGAATATTCTCCATTTTCAATATTAATTGTAAAACTGTACTCGTTTCTAAAGATGAACTTCCACAGTCTATTATATTTTAATGGAATATCTTGGAATATTCTCCATTTTCAATATTAATTGTAAAACTGTACTCGTTTCTAAAGATGAACTTCCACAGTCTATTATATTTTAATGGAATATCTTGGAATATTCTCCATTTTCAATATTAATTGTAAAACTGTACTCGTTTCTAAAGATGAACTTCCACAGTCTATTATATTTTAATGGAATATCTTGGAATATTCTCCATTTTCAATATTAATTGTAAAACTGTACTCGTTTCTAAAGATGAACTTCCACAGTCTATTATATTTTAATGGAATATCTTGGAATATTCTCCATTTTCAATATTAATTGTAAAACTGTACTCGTTTCTAAAGATGAACTTCCACAGTCTATTATATTTTAATGGAATATCTTGGAATATTCTCCATTTTCAATATTAATTGTAAAACTGTACTCGTTTCTAAAGATGAACTTCCACAGTCTATTATATTTTAATGGAATATCTTGGAATATTCTCCATTTTCAATATTAATTGTAAAACTGTACTCGTTTCTAAAGATGAACTTCCACAGTCTATTATATTTTAATGGAATATCTTGGAATATTCTCCATTTTCAGCTCAACTGTTAAAACCTTACAGAATGATAATATGCATTTGACCAAATTTTATGTATGACTTATGAACTTAGAGATAAATGAAATCAGTGAATAATTGATAAAAAGAGCAGTAGCTCTTGGGGTTTTGCTCATTTTTAACTCACCTGTATTAAGTAGTAAATTGCTTTTCACCAGCACTATCTTGAAGTCATTATATATTTTTGTTTTGAATTAGAGTGGGAAAAAACACAGTATGTGCATCTTCTTTGACTAGTAATGCAGCATAATTGTCATACACAGTTTGACTGGTAATGCAGCATAATTGTTATACACAGTTTGACTGGTAATGCAGCATAATTGTTATTCACAGTTTGACTGGTAATGCAGCAGAATTGTTATACACAGTCTGAGATACAGACAATAAAGTTTGGATTCATGTCGACTAGGAGGGTGAATATATCATGAATAGTTGGATGATGCAGCTGGACGTGGAGATATAATGTTGCAATTTTACAGATACTGAAGAAAAGCTTAGAGATGCATACTGTTTTGTTACAGGTTTTCTAGTTCCATATGTATCATCTGTTGTGTAAACTAAGCAATCTCAGTTTCATAGAGGATTTTCAGTTCTGAGTTCTTATATCATGTTATAACGAAGCACATTATATCAGAGGTTCCCCTGTATTAGGATTTAGTCCAAGACAGTAAAACCTGTCTATAAAGGTCACTCCAGTGTCTTGTAGAAACTGGTCATTGTAAGCAGGTTGTCTTTATGTACAGGTAATTGTGTTCTAATTTATGTAACAATGGGACTTAGTGTACCTAACTCTAATATACATGTACATGTAACTGCTATATCTAGGTGTTGTTTCTTGTTGGTTTTAATGGCATTTTTAAGACATTATTGGCTTTATCATGCTGAGGAAGTTGGAGCTTAGTGCCGTTCCCAAGGACACACCAAGGCACCCAACCCTGACAGACCTGGTAGTGTATCAAACCCACAGCCCTTGAATTATGAATCCAAGGCTCTACCAACTGAGCTATCACAGCTCCTAGTATTCCTGACCTTAATGTACATGTACATGGGGCTACTCTACATAGTTGAAAACTATAGCAGGTAGTCTTTGATATACATAATTATGTTCTGATTTATCATCTGTAGTCTAAACTTAGCAATTTAGATTTCATAGAGAATGTTCATTTTTAGGCAGTGTATCACGTATTGAACTCTTTTAAATATTCCCTGCATAATTATCAAACCAAAATATAAGATGGGGATGGTCAGTGTAACTGTTTGTATGATACAGGCTATCTTACTATTTCCTCTAGGTCTGTTTCAGTCATCCTGGTGTATATTAACAAGGTATTTCCAGTTCAAGGCAATCTCAAGAAAATTTGATAGGTTTTTGCATCAATTTTAACCAGTTTACAGTACATTGGTCATTAGCAACCCACTTTAAATGCACAAGTGGCCTCATTTTTCCTCAGACACCAAGATGATTGGTTCAGTTCTTCCCATTCCTTTCATTTTTGATGGGATATTCCTAAATTTAACATATCCTTCAAGTCTCTCTACATTGCACATGAGACACACTCATTTTGTACAGAAATCATTCTCACATGCACATCCTGATTTTTCTCACAAATTCTTAAAAAATGTATATGGATGTTTTCAACATATATCTTAAAACTATAGTGAGTATTATTTTTATACATGTGTTTTCAGTATATTTACTGTAAATTTTAGGTTTCCGTAGCAACAAATTATGTTAAATATTGTTGCTCAAAAGCAAGCAGGAGAAGTATTAAATTGGTTTCTGATGTAACTATAATGCATTGGCTTCAGCAGGGCCTCTCCCTCTTTTTCCCCCAAACCCCCCACCGAGGCTTCACCCTAGTTCTCTGATCTCACTCCTGACACTTAAGGACCCATAACAGCTCTGAATTTAGTTTGTTCAAAGTGAAAGGAAAAACTTGAAAGGAATTTTTTATCAGATTGCACAAGTAGCAAGAAGTTCATCTCTCAGTTTTGCGGGTCTCTGTTATGGCTGTTTAATTGTTGTCTGTCTGTTCTGCAGGTCTCTTTTATGACTGTTTTATTGATGTCTCTCAGTGCTGCATGTCTCTTTTATGGCTGATTAATTGTCATCTCTCAGGTTAATTTTTATGGCTCTTTAATCATTGTCTCTCAATGCTGCATGACTTTTATGGCTGTTTCATCATCGTCTCTCAGATGCAGGGCTCTTGATGGCTGTTTCGTCATCTTCTCTCAGTGCTGCTGGCTGTTTCATCATCATGTCTCAGTGCTGCAGGTCTCTTTTATGGCTGTTTCATCATTGTCTCTCAGTGCTGCAGGTCCCTTTTATGGCTGTATCATTGTCATCTCTCAGCTGCAGGGCTCTTTAAGGCTGTTTCATCATCATGTCTCAGTGCTGCAGGTCTCTTTTATAGCTGTTACATCATTTTCTCTCAATGCTGCATGTCTCTTTATGGCTGTTTAATTATCCACTCTAAGTGCTGCAGGTCTCTTTTATGGCTTTTTAATTGTCGTCTCTCAGTGCTGCATGTCTCTTTTAAGGCTATTTAATTGTCGTCTCTCAATGCTGCATGTCTCTTTTATGGCTATTTAATTGTCGTCTCTCAGTGCTGCATGTCTCTTTTATGGCTGTTTAAATGTCATCTCTCAGTGGTGCAGGTCTCTTTTATGTTTGTTTAATTGCCGTATGGCTGTTTAATTGTCATCTCCCAGTGCTGCAGGTCTCTTATGGCTGTTTAATTGTCATCTCTCAGTGCTGCAGGTTTCTTATGGCTGTTTAATGGTCATCTGTCAGTGCCGCAGGTCTGTTATGGCTGTTTAATGGTCATCTGTCAGTGCTGCAGGTCTGTTGTGGCTGTTCAATTATCATCTCTCAGTGCTGCAGGTCTCTTATGGCTGTTTAATTATCATCTCTCAGTGCTGCAGGTCTCTTATGGCTGTTTGATTGTTGTCTCAGTGCTGCAGGTCTCTTTTATGGCTGTTTAATTGTCATCTCAGTGCTGCAGGTTTCTTGTATGGCTTTTTAATTATTTCACCCTCATCTTTTATAGGAAGAAGATGATGAGAAGTTGACAGGAAAATTCTTCAATGAGATGTTTTGCTTTGAGATGGATAAAGGCAAGTGGTACAGCTATTTGCTGAGGTAAGTACTCTTTGACAATGTTGTTTGCAGTGATCAAAGAATAATTGATACAACCACAATCTTTGCTGTAGTGGCAGGTTACATAAAGAAGATTAGGTGAGCAGTTGTCTCTAAGAGATTCTTTTGCCTTTTGAAAGTCTGTATCACGCTCATCTACTTTGTGAAGTGTATGGGTAAAAGTAAGGCTGGTTAGTTTCTTAAAGGTTTCAGAAAGCATAGTTTTCCATGAGGATACAAATTCGGGGCAATTTGTAAATCTCGCACGCAGTTGATTTCAAGACCTCTTGCTATTTTGCCTTTTTGGCTGCACTGTTGAAGATAGTCAGCTACTTTTTTTGTAGTTTGACACCTTTTAAAGTGGTTTTGGAGTCGCAGATGCTTAGGGACCGGGGGTGACTAGACCACCCCAGCAGATGGGATTTAATGCCTCCACATCCTTCAGGCAGTACCTTCTTTCATGTGGAAGATATGCTGCTTAATCTGTATGTGTAAAGTATTAACAAAATCAAATCATTAAATCCCAACATATCTTAATCATTGCTAGAAACTTATCAACAAATGTGGCCCAGATTATAATATCATATGCAAATTGCTGATTCAGGCCACTTCTAATATTGATCTTGTTTCATAACGTAAAGATTGTCTTTGACAACAGAATGTGTCACCAATTAATATACATTTATTCATGCTAATTTACCTCTGAAACGCTTGAAGTGATCTTGATACTACACCTCCAAATACGGCAATGATTGCCATAAATATGTAAATAAGCCAAATCACTTAGACTGGTTCAGGAATTTAATCATGGAATACCTGATACTCTAGGTAGAAAGACAGAGCCAACTACATCCAAAATGAGGTTATCAAGGTGAAATCTGCCATAGAATAAAAGTGAGGCGACAAGAAACTTGTAAAAATTGTGTGTTGGAGATGTTGACCACTTTATCACAAATAAACATCAATCCAGTTTAGCTTGCTGGAAAAGGGAAAACAAAAATACTAACCAAATGCATGTTTAAAACCATATCACAAAACTTAATCCACTTTATTGAGAATGTGAATTATCTACATCAAGTCTTGAGGTATATCACACTGAGTAATCACAAATTGTGGAGCTTGTCATCTGTTGTTATTACTGCCTATTAACAACACCTTCAGTTAATCCACGATATAATAGGGGTAATTAAACCAGTTTCATGTTTTCATGGTCATCTTATTCAGACACCTGTTTCTGAGTACAGGGTAAAACATTCCTTAGTTTCACCTTAAATGTTTTATTTTTTGTCGGCTTTAAAAAATGTACTTGGTGTCCAGAAATTTTGTGTACTGTTACAAATTATTGCAAATTTTGACAAGATGGTGTCCAGAAAATTGGAGGGACTAGATATTTTGGTTAATTACAGTAGTCCTCCAGTTTTTAATGGATTGCCATGAAACTTGGTAAATACTATGGTCATCACCAGAAGATGCACATTTCGACATATCACTGTGCTCCTGCAATTTTTACAGAGTTTTTTCCCTTTTGGACTTGCAGCTGAATGCTGTGTGTGAGTGAAGTTTGTGAAGGCAACTAGTATCACAGATTTCAGTGGATCATCAAGAAACTTGGGGAATGTTATGATCGTTATCTGAAAATGCACATATAGACAAATATATGTGCTCTGATAATTTTTGTTAGAGTTATTGTCTCTCACCAACTCTCTTCAGCATCTACCTGGAAAGGATCATGTCCAATGCCTTGGAAGACCATGAGGGCAGTGTCAGTGTTGGAGACAGAACAATCACCAACCTGCGCTTCGCTGATGATATCGATGGCTTAGCAGGAGATGAAGAAGAAATGGAAACCTTAGTGAACTGTCTCAATCAAGCATCACTAAGATATGGGATATAGATCAACGCTGAAAAGACAAACCTAATGACAAACAACCCGAATGGCATCCAAAAGGAAATAAGAGTGAATGGACAGAAGCTGGGCACAGTAACAAGCTTCAAGTACCTAGGTGCTATTGCCTCTGATGAAGGTTCAAAACCTGAGGTTCTTTCCAGGATTGCACAGACAACAGCTGCTCTGGCTATACTGAAGCCTCTTTGGAAAGACAGCAACATCACGATTGGGTCCAAGATCAAGCTTATGCGCTCCCTCGTCATGTCCATATTCATATATGCATGTGAGACATGGACCCTAACAGCAGAATTAGAGAGAAGAATCCATGCCTTAGAGATGAGATGTTATCGAAGGATCCTGAAAATCTCATACTTAGACCATGTCTCTAATGCGGAGGTGCGCACTAAAATCCAAGGTGCAGTTGGACCTTATGATGATCTGCTCACCACTGTAAAGAAACGCAAACTAAGATGGTATGGTCACGTCTCACGCTCAACTGGCCTGTCAAAGACAATCCTACAGGGCACAGTGAGAGGAAAGAGAAAATGAGGCAGACAGAAGAAGAGATGGGAAGACAATATCAAAGAATGGACAGGCATGGACTTTGCAAAGTCCCAAAGAGCAGTGGAGAACAGGGCAAAATGGAGAAAGGTTGTCGCAAAGTCATCAGTGGCGCCCCTATGACCAGCAAGGTTATGGGAGAAATGAAAAATGAAAATGATTGTCCACTTTACTTGTAGGCTGAATGCATCTTGTTTTGCATATTTTTTTGGATGACAGTGAAACTTGGTACATATTATGGTCATCACCTAAATGGACAATGACCTTTACAGCATATAATCCTTAAACAATATCGTTAATGAGAGATCTTTATTACGATGGTCACTGCAACAAAGCACCACGTGCATTTTAAAACGAGTTCAGAAGCCATTTGATGTTTGTTCCTATCCAGCAAAAATTATATCTCAGTACATGATATTGTGAAGACCACAGACCATTGGTCAAATTGGTCTTATTGTTTCAATATAGTAATACGAAAATAAAATATAAAAACCATGTAATTTTCTATCATAAATGCGAAAGTCACTGACTCAGTGAATTCGATTTTTATATATCTTTTAAGTGCTTAAGTGCTTGTACTGTTTTTACTTGGAGATGTCTTCATTATAAAGTTTTTGTTTTCAGTCCTTAAACAATATGGTTAATGATTACTCTTTGCTAAGGCCGTCACTGTCACAAAGCACCACAGTATAGCTCGCGAGTTTTAAAACAAGTGTTGTGACGCCATTTGATGTTTTCTCATCAAATTAACATTTTATTGAGAATCTATTCTACGATACATCCCTCAATTGTTATCTTTATCCGCAAGTACAAATAACAAATTATGCATGTGATCGCTGGTGATTACAATATTTACTGCTGTTCATACATGAAGCTCATTGACAGAATTTAATTTCCCTATGGTTAGCCTCATTTCCCTACTGGTAGCTTCACTAATTTGATCTCGTTGGTCAAATCTTGCCCTCAGTCTGGTGTCAACTGGAATAACCTGACCAAAGCCCTAGGCATGTTTAATTAGCATGTAAATAACACAAGCCATGTGGTTTTTGTGACAATGGATATTTTAATTAAAACAAGAATGAATTGTTTATTCAGAGGTGTTAATTGATAATGGAATATAATAGTGCCCTTTTACGTCAGGTAACTGAACAATACAGATGACACTCGCCCTGTAACTTCTCTCTTTCTCTCTCTCTCTTCAAAAGCTACAAATAAAAACTGCTCCGAATACATATGATCTTACACACTGACACAACATTGTTTCATCTCTCTCTCTCACACACACACATACACACGTGCGCGCGCATTCACTAAAAAAAACAAGTACTTTTGAGTTATTTTATTATTTTTTATTGTTATTTGATAATAATGTTACTGTTGCTGTAAGAATACAAGTTGCACTTAACTTTTTGACAACAGCAGCTCATATCGTTGCGTATAATTTACCGATAAATAATGTATGTACAGCTCATTTTAATAATTTTGGAAACATAACAAACGGTAACTGCTACAAATAAGTGTGATCGGAATACACATGATATTGCACACTGACAACATTATTGTTTCAGTCATCTCTCTCTCTCTCTCTCTCTCTCTCTCTCATAACAACAAAAGTCTTTTTTAGTACTTGTATTTTTTATTGTAATTGGATCCTTGAGATAAGAGCAGAATGAGACAAATATTGTACGTTTATTTTGTACGTTAGTACTGTTAGGTCGTCGAGTATCGCGTGTCACGTAGACCTTGTTCGGGTTTGATCCCTTTATGTTTCGTACATGCTCAGTACTCCAAAATAATTATTATTTATTTGACACATAATTTTTCGTACACTGAAATTAATAATTATTTTTTCCTGTACAAAAAAATGCATGAAATACGGTAGTACTCTTTCATTATAGAGATAGCACAGTACTCTTTCATTATAGAGACAGTACAGTACTCTTTCATTATAGAGACAGTACAGTACTCTTTCATTATAGAGACAATACAGTACTATTTCATTATAGAGACAGTACAGTACTATTTCATTATAGAGACAGTACAGTACTCTTTCATTATAGAGACAGTACAGTACTCTTTCATTATAGAGACAGTACAGTACTCTTTCAAAATGGAGACAGTACAGTACTCTTTCATTACAGAGACAGTACAGTACTCTTTCATTATAGAGACAATACAGTACTCTTTCACTATAGAGACAGTACAGTACTCTTTCACTATAGAGACAGTACAGTACTCTTTCACTATAGAGACAGTACAGTACTCTTTCACTATAGAGACTACAGTACTCTTTCACTATAGAGACAGTACAGTACTCTTTCATTATAGAGACAGTACAGTACTCTTTCACTTTTAGAGACAGTACAGTACTCTTTCATAATGGAGACAGTACAGTACTCTTTCATTATAGAGACAGTACAGTACTCTTTCATTATAGAGACAGTACAGTACTCTTTCACTATAGAGACAGTACAGTACTCTTTCACTATAGAGACAGTACAGTACTCTTTCACTATAGAGACAGTACAGTACTCTTTCATTATAGAGACAGTACAGTACTCTTTCATTATAATTCAGTTCATCGCAGTCATAGAGTATACTGCCTTATAATGAAGTACATAATATATATAATTTTACTACCACTTAATGAAATGGGATACATGACCATACTCATCTTATTACAGGACTGTGTTATAATGAAGGGCATTATAGTGAGAGAGTACTGTACGATGTAAACAGTGTTCATATTTTTTGTGTTACCTTTTCGAATAAAAGTGAGGGACATAGGAGTGACATTTCCATCTGTCCATCAATCCCACTTATATTTCAACTCCACACCTTTAAAGTCATTTGTGATTAAGAAATGAAACTTTGTATACTTATACCTCATCATATGCAGGTGTTGCATACCACATTGGGGGTCTTATCTTCAAGGTCATGGTCACAGCTCAGTATTTTTACTTTTCTATGACCCTTTCCCTTCTGTTCCATAACTTTAAAGCCGTTTGAGATTAAGGGATGAAACATTGCATACTTATACATCATCACTAAAAGGATCATTGTCAGAAGGTGTATCATGTACCACATTGAGGAACTTATCTTTAAGGTCAAGGTCATGGCTGAGTATTTTAACTTCAAAGCCATTTGAAATTAAGGGATGGAACTTTGTAATATTTATACATCATTACTAGAAGGGGTGTTGCATACCATATTAGGAATCCTATCTTCACGGTCAAGTTCAAAGTTCAATATTTTATCTATTCCATCACACTTTCCCTTCCACAGTATGACTTTAAATCAATTTGAGATTAAGGGATTAAAATTGGTATTCTTGTACATCATTACTAGAAAGTGTGTCACATGCCACATTGCATACAATTGGTATACTTGTACATCATCACTAGAAAGTGTGTCACATGCCACATTGCATACAATTGGTATACTTCTACATCATTACTAGAAGGTGTGTCACATGCCACATTGCATACAATTGGTCTACTTGTACATCATCACTAGAAAGTGTGTCACATGCCACATTGCATACAATTGGTATACTTTTACATCATAACTAGAAGGTGTGTCACATGCCACAATTCATACAATTGGTCTACTTGTACATCATCATCAGAAGGTGTGTCACATGTCACATTGCATACAATTGGTATACTTCTACATCATAACTAGAAGGTGTGTCACGTGCCACATTGTATACAATTGGTCTACTTGTACATCATCATTAGAAGGTGTGTCACATGTCACATTGAATACAATTGGTATACTTGTACATCATTACTCAAAGCCACATTGCATACAATTGGTATTCTTGTACATCATCACTAGAAGGTGTGTCACATGTCACATTGCATACAATTGGTATACTTGTACATCATTACTAGAAGGTGTGTCACATGCCACATTGCATACAATTGGTATACTTCTACATCATTACTAGAAGGTGTGTCACATGCCACATTGCATACAATTGGTCTACTTGTATATCATTACTAGAAAGTGTGTCACATGCCAGATTGCATACAATTGGTACACTTCTACATCATTACTAGAAGGTGTGTCACATGCCACATCACATACAATTGGTCTACTTGTACATCATCACTAGAAAGTGTGTCACATGCCACATTGCATACAATTGGTATACCTCTACATCATCACTAGAAGGTGTGTCACATGCCACATTGCATACAATTGGTATACTTGTGCATCATCACTAGAAGGTGTGTCACATGTCACATTGCATACAATTGGTATACTTGTACATCATAACTAGAAGGTCTGTCACGTGCCATATTGCATACAATTGGTCTACTTGTACATCATCATTAGAAGGTGTGTCACATGTCACATTGCATACAATTGGTATACTTGTACATCATAACTAAAAGGTGTGGCACATGCCACATTGCATTCAGTTCTACATCATGCTAGAGGGTGTGTCACATGCCACATTGCATACAATTGGTATACTTGTACATCATCACTAGAAGGTGTGTCACATGCCACATTGCATACAATTTTTACCTTTCTACTCAAATGTTTAAATAGAAAGATTTAAATGCAGAGAAAAAATAACTGATGGCATGCTGTTGCAAACAAAAGGGAATAGAATGAGAAGAATATGACATGGGCTGGCACCATATTTTAGTTGGGTTTTTAAAAATATTTTTTAATGCAAAAACCAAAGAATTTCATATGAGATATATTTTTTAAATTTTTAATGCAAAAACCGAAGAATTTAATATGAGATATATTTTTTAAATTTTTTAATGCAAAAACCAAAGAATTTCATATGAGATATATTTTTTAAATTTTTTAATGCAAAAACCAAAGAATTTCATATGAGATATATTTTTTTAATGCAAAAACCAAAGAATTTCATATGAGATATATTTTTTAATGCAAAAACCAAAGAATTTCATATGAGATATATTTTTTTAATGCAAAAACCAAAGAATTTCATATGAGATATATTTTTTTAATGCAAAAACCAAAGAATTTCATATGAGATATATTTTTTTAATGCAAAAACCAAAGAATTTCATGAGATATATTTTTTTAATGCAAAAACCAAAGAATTTCATGATATATTTTTTAATGCAAAAACCAAAGAATTTCATATGAGATATATTTTTTTATGCAAAAACCAAAGAATTTCATATGAGATATATTTTTTAATGCAAAAACTAAAGAATTTCATATGAGATATATTTTGTAATGCAAAAACCAAAGAATTTCATATGGATATATTTTTTTAGTACAAAAACCAAAGAATTTCATATGAGATATATTTTTTTAATGCAAAAACCAAAGAATTTCATATCAGATATATTTTTTTAATGCAAAAACCAAAGAATTTCATATCAGATATATTTTTTTAATGCAAAAACCAAAGAATTTCATATCAGATATATTTTTTAATGCAAAAACCAAAGAATTTCATATCAGATATATTTGTAAAAAAAGGCTAGGGAGATCCATACATAACTGCATATTTTTAAAAAATGATTAGAAATTCAATCTCAGAACTTGATTATAAATCAAAAAGGTCATCATTTCTTTTAAATTTTTCCTAATTTGAGGCATATGATTTGTAATATATCTTTTCTTTCTTTTAGGATCACTTCAAATATAATAAAACTAGGAATAGTATTAGAATATTTACATCTATAGATATATTGTTTAGCACTCAGAATAATTGTTTTGCTAAAATCTTCCTTTCAACCAACAATTCCAAAACTGATATTAGGATAATTAAATAGGACCTCTATATTCTTTGGTTTAAGAAAATCATTCAGTTGTCCATAAAATTCTTGTGAAACTTGGTATTCTTAGAAAAAGCAGAGTGATCATAACTGACAAATTATATAGAATTCTGGGCAATCTCACAGTCTTTGAGAGTAATTTCTAATAGATTCATTTCTTATGCTCACATTTTACTATTCTTATATTTATGGTACATTTATTTTCTTGCTCTATGTGTAACTAAGTCAAAACCTTTCAACCATGCCTTGCACTTAACAAGTTACAGCTTTAGTGCTGCTTAAGAAGCTTACAGATAATTAAAATAAGAATCATTTAGCTACTATGTTGAGTATGTACAGATAAAAAAAATAAGGATCGTTTAGCTACTACTTTGTACATGTGCATATAAATAAAATCAGAATCATTTAGCTACTACTATGTACATGTACAGCTAAAAAAATAAGGATCATTTAGCTACTACTTTGTGTATGTACAGATAAATAAATAAAATAAGAATCATTTTGCTACTACTTTGTACATGTACAGATAAATAAAATAAGGATTGTTTAGCTGCTACTTTGTACATATACAAATAAATAAAATCAGGAACATTTAGCTACTACTTTGTACATGTACGAATAAATAAAATAAGAATCATTTAGCTACTACTATGTACATGTACAAATAAATAAAATCAGGATCATTTAGCTACACTGTTGAGTTTGTACAAATAAATAAAATATGGATCGTTTAGCTACTTCTTTGTACATGTACAGATAAATAAAATAAGGATCGTTTAGTTACTACTTTGTACATGTGAAGATAAATAAAATAAGGATCGTTTAGCTACTACTTTGTACATGTATAGATAAATAAAATAAGGATCGTTTAGCTACTACTTTGTACATGTGCAGATAAATAAAATATGGGATCGTTTAGCTACTACTTTGTACATGTACAGATAAATAAAATTAGGATCGTTTAGCTACTACTTTGTGTATGTACAGGTAAATAAAATCAGGATCATTTTGCTACTACTTTGTACATGTACAGATAAATAGAATCAGGATCATTTAGCTACTACTTTGTGTATGTACAGATAAATATATAAAATCAGGATCATTTAGCTGCTACTTTGTACATGTATAGATAAGTAAAATAAGGATCATTTAGCTACTATGTACATGTACAGATAAGTAAAATAAGGATCATTTAGCTACTATGTACATGTACAGATATATAAAATCAGGATCATTTAGCTACTATGTACATGTGCAGATAAGTAAAATCAGGATCATTTAGCTACTATGTACATGTACAGATAAGTAAAATCAGGATCATTTAGCTGCTACTTTGTACATGTACAGATACATAAAATTAGGATCATTTAGCTACTATGTACATGTACAGATAAATAAAATAAGGATAATTTTGCTTCTACTTTGTGTATGTACCACACAAACTGTAAGTTAATTATGTCTGGTAATATCTAATCCAAATGATGTCATAAAAACATTTTAGATCATGCACACAGAAAAACTCTGAAAAATCTTACTAAAATTACTAGCATAGAATATTTTACCAGATGTCACATGCTAGTGCCTGGAAGATATCACAGGTATAAGTGATAATGCTTTACTGAAGATATCACAGGTATAGGTGATAATGCTTTACTGCAGATATCACAGGTATAGGTGATAATGCTTTACTGAAGATATCACAGGTATAGGTGACAATGCTTTACTGAAGATATCACAGGTATAGGTGATAATGCTTTACTGCAGATATCACAGGTATAGGTGAAAATGCTTTACTGCAGATATCACAGGTATAGGTGATAATGCTTTACTGAAGATATCACAGGTATAGGTGATAATGCTTTACTGCAGATATCACAGGTATAGGTGAAAATGCTTTACTGCAGATATCACAGATATAGGCGATAATGCTGTACTGCAGTTCTAGTTTCTTATAAGATTTACTGTGTGCTAACAAGGTAGCTAATAATTATTGTGATACCCTCAGTTTGTGTCTGTCTTCTCTCTGTCTGGTACCACATCTCCTGAACTGCATGGTGGAATTGATGAAACTTTGTGGTGATCTTGTCCATATAGTAAAATGCACAAGAGATATTATTCTTGGCTTCTTCTCCTGAAGCTCCTGGGAGGTGGTCAAATGTACAAAAAAAGTTCAATTACAGTACAATTTATATATGCAGACACAGCAGAAAGACAAATCATAAGTAATAGATTTTGGGTTCTGACCCCAAGGTCACTCACTGTGGGATCTGGGAGGAGTGCAGAAGCTTTGGGATATGTAATGGCCAGCAGTTGAAGTTGATCAAGTTTCATATTGTCTGGTGACAATAAGTAACACACAACTTCAGTATTCAATCACATATTAATAGTTCAGTTTTGAAGCAAGGAAACGTTTCTGATTAACAATATCCAAGAAGTTTAAAGTCCTAATATGTGCACATCATTTGCCATGTAACAGAGTATATCCTACTGTGGGTATAAGTGATTAAAAATTATATTGAAAATGTAAATTCAACTATACCATGCCTGTAATAATTATATAATCTTGTAGCACTGAAAGGTACATCTGCTTCATTGCTTTGATAAAAATATTGTAGAGGGAAGAAGACAGTAGAGAAAAAGAGGAGACGGAGGAAAAAGAATGCTGCTGAATCTAACGGAGATGATGAGGAGGAGGATTCTAATAATGAGAGCAGTGAAGATGAGCCTATGGAAATCCCAGATGAGGAAGTAAAAAGTTTATCTCTCAAGGATCAAGAATCTTCCTCAGGAGAGGTAACTGGAGAAGCTAATACAGGTGCCATGGAAACTGTTGTTATTGATGGGGTATTTAAAGTGACAGTTGGCCCACAAGGGAGTTCCTCAAATGAGCATGCTCAGATTGGCTCTTCTGAAATGGAGGTGGATATTTTCATGCCCAGTCCTAGGATGAATACTTTGTTGGCAATCAAGAGTGGGGCTCTGTTTCTTTATGGAGGGATTGTTGAGGAAGGAGATAAGCAGTTGACATTAACAGACTTTTATTCCTTAGACATAAATAAGCAGGATGAATGGAAAACACTGATTGAACAGGATGTGAAAAGTCAGGTAAACAATTAGCTACTCAAACATCTTTACAAGTTACCTATATTTACAAAGTATTTGCTTTCATTTGAGATATTATACTATATTATATGGAGCTTTGAATCAGTAAACAGTGTCCACTCTGGAATGTGTGATATTATACTATATTATCTGGAGCTTTGAATCGGTAAACAGTGTCCACTCTGGAATGTGTGATATTATACTATATTATCTGGAGCTTTGAATCAGTAAACAATGTCCACTCTGGAATGTGTGATATTATACTATATTATCTGGAGCTTTGAATCGGTAAACAGCGTCTACTCTGGAATGTGTGATATTATACTATATTATCTGGAGTTTTGAATCGGTAAACAGCGTCTACTCTGGAATGTGTGATATTATACTATATTATCTGGAGCACTGAATCAATAAACACACTCTATTCTGGGATGTGTGATATACTATATTATATGGAGCATTGAATCAGTAAACACAGTCTATTCTGAATCAATTAATAGAGTCTACTCTAGGATGTGTAATTTTAACGCATAATATCTGAAGCACTGAATCAGTAAACAGTCTATTCAAGGATGTGTAATATTATACTATACTGTCTAGAGCACTGAATTAGTAAACAGTCTATTCTAGGACATGT
This sequence comes from Margaritifera margaritifera, assembly GCA_029931535.1. Taxonomy (NCBI): domain Eukaryota; kingdom Metazoa; phylum Mollusca; class Bivalvia; order Unionida; family Margaritiferidae; genus Margaritifera; species Margaritifera margaritifera. The sequence continues at coordinate 6,140,542 of JAQPZY010001656.1, forward strand.
GATAATATACAATACTGTCTAGAGCACTGAATCAGTAAACAGTCTCTTCTAGGACATGTGATAATATACTATACACTATACTGTCTAGAGCACTGAATCAGTAAACAGTCTATTCTAGGACATGTGATAATGTACTATACTGTCTAGAGCACTGAATCAGTAAACAGTCTATTCTAGGACATGTGATAATGTACTACACTGTCTAGAGCACTGAATCAGTAAACAGTCTCTTCTAGGACATGTGATTATATACAATACACTATACTGTCTAGAGCACTGAATCAGTAAACAGTCTCTTCTAGGACATGTGATAATATACAATACACTATACTGTCTAGAGCACTGAATCAGTAAACAGTCTATTCTAGGACATGTGATAATATACTACACTGTCTAGAGCACTGAATCAGTAAACAGTCTATTCTAGGACATGTGATAATGTACTACACTGTCTAGAGCACTGAATTAGTAAACAGTCTATTCTAGGACATGTGATAATGTACTATACTGTCTAGAGCACTGAATTAGTAAACAGTCTATTCTAGGACATGTGATAATGTACTACACTGTCTAGAGCACTGAATCAGTAAACAGTCTATTCTAGGACATGTGATAATGTACTACACTGTCTAGAGCACTGAATTAGTAAACAGTCTATTCTAGGACATGTGATAATGTACTATACTGTCTAGAGCACTGAATCAGTAAACAGTCTCTTCTAGGACATGTGATAATGTACTACACTGTCTAGAGCACTGAATTAGTAAACAGTCTATTCTAGGACATGTGATAATGTACTACACTGTCTAGAGCACTGAATTAGTAAACAGTCTATTCTAGGACATGTGATAATGTACTACACTGTCTAGAGCACTGAATCAGTAAACAGTCTATTCAAGGATGTGTAATATTATACTATATTGTCTAGAGCACTGAATCAGTAAACAGTCTATTCTAGGACATGTGATAATGTACTACACTGTCTAGAGCACTGAATTAGTAAACAGTCTATTCTAGGACATGTGATAATGTACTATACTGTCTAGAGCACTGAATCAGTAAACAGTCTATTCTAGGACATGTGATAATATACTATACTGTCTAGAGCACTGAATCAGTAAACAGTCTCTTCTAGGACATGTGATAATATACTATACACTATACTGTCTAGAGCACTGAATCAGTAAACAGTCTATTCTAGGACATGTGATAATATACAATACACTATACTGTCTAGAGCACTGAATCAGTAAACAGTCTATTCTAGGACATGTGATAATATACTACACTGTCTAGAGCACTGAATCAGTAAACAGTCTATTCTAGGACATGTGATAATATACTATACTGTCTAGAGCACTGAATCAGTAAACAGTCTATTCTAGGATATGTGATAATATACTATACTGTCTAGAGCACTGAATCAGTAAACAGTCTCTTCTAGGACATGTGATAATATACTATACTGTCTAGAGCACTGAATCAGTAAACAGTCTATTCTAAGACATGTGATAATATACTATACTGTCTAGAGCACTGAATCAGTAAAAAGTCTATTCTAGGACATGTGATAATATACTATACTGTCTAGAGCACTGAATCAGTAAACAGTCTATTCTAGGACATGTGATAATATACTATACTGTCTAGAGCACTGAATCAGTAAACAGTCTATTCTAGGACATGTGATAATATACTATACTGTCTAGAGCACTGAATCAGTAAACAGTCTCTTCTAGGACATGTGATAATATACTATACACTATACTGTCTAGAGCACTGAATCAGTAAACAGTCTATTCTAGGACATGTGATAATATACTATACTGTCTAGAGCACTGAATCAGTAAACAGTCTCTTCTAGGACATGTGATAATATACTATACACTATACTGTCTAGAGCACTGAATCAGTAAACAGTCTATTCTAGGACATGTGATAATATGCTATACTGTCTAGAGCACTGAATCAGTAAACAGTCTCTTCTAGAACATGTGATAATATACTATACTGTCTAGAGCACTGAATCAGTAAACAGTCTATTCTAGGACATGTGATAATATGCTATATTGTTTAGAGCACTGGATCAGTAAACAGTCTATTCTAGGATGTGTGATATTATACTATATTGTCTAGAGCACTGAATCAGTAAAAAGTCTATTCTAGGATGTGTGATATTATGCTATATTGTCTAGAGCACTTGATCAGTAAACAGTCTCTTCTAGGATGTGTGATATTATGCTATATTGTCTAGAGCACTGGATCAGTAAACAGTCTATTCTAGGATGTGTAATATTATACTATATTGTCTAGAGCACTGGATCAGTAAACAGTCTATTCTAGGATGTGTGATATTATACTATATTGTCTAGAGCACTGAATCAGTAAAAAGTCTATTCTAGGATGTGTGATATTATGCTTTATTGTCTAAAGCACTGGATCAGTAAACAGTCTTTTCTAGGATGTGTGATATTATGCTATATTGTCTAGAGCACTGGATCAGTAAACAGTCTATTCTAGGATGTGGAAAATTATACTATACTGTCTAGAGCACTGAATCAGTAAACAGTCTATTCTAGGATGTGTGATATTATACTACACTGTCTAGAGCACTGGATCAGTAAAATGTCTATTCTAGGATGTGTGATATTATACTACACTGTATAGAGCACTGAATCAGTAACAGTCTATTCTAGGATGTGTAATATTATACTATATTGTCTAGAGCACTGGATCAGTAAACAGTCTATTCTAGGACATGTGATAATGTACTATACTGTCTAGAGCACTGAATTAGTAAACAGTCTATTCTAGGACATGTGATAATATACTATACTGTCTAGAGCACTGAATTAGTAAACAGTCTATTCTAGGACATGTGATAATATACTATACTGTCTGGAGCACTGAATTAGTAAACAGTCTATTCTAGGACATGTGATAATATACTATACTGTCTAGAGCACTGAATTAGTAAACAGTCTATTCTAGGACATGTGATAATATACTATACTGTCTAGAGCACTGAATTAGTAAACAGTCTATTCTAGGATGTGTGATATTATACTACACTGTCTAGAGCACTGGATCAGTAAAAAGTCTATTCTAGGATGTGTGATATTATACTACACTGTCTAGAGCACTGAATTAGTAAACAGTCTATTCTAGGACATGTGATAATATACTATACTGTCTAGAGCACTGAATTAGTGAACAGTCTATTCTAGGATATGTGATAATATACTATACTGTCTAGAGCACTGGATCAGTAAAAAGTCTATTCTAGGATGTGGAAAATTATACTATACTGTCTAGAGCACTGAATCAGTAAACAAGTCTATTCTAGGGATGTGTAATATTATACTATATTGTCTAGAGCACTGAATCAGTAAACAGTCTATTCTAGGACATGTGATAATATGCTATACTGTCTAGAGCACTGGATCAGTAAAAAGTCTATTCTAGGATGTGTGATATTATACTACACTGTCTAGAGCACTGAATTAGTAAACAGTCTATTCTAGGACATGTGATAATATACTATACTGTCTAGAGCACTGAATTAGTGAACAGTCTATTCTAGGATATGTGATAATATACTATACTGTCTAGAGCACTGAATCAGTAAACAGTCTATTCTAGGACATGTGATAATATACTATACTGTCTAGAGCACTGAATCAGTAAACAGTCTATTCTAGGACATGTGATAATATACTATACTGTCTAGAGCACTGAATTAGTGAACAGTCTATTCTAGGATATGTGATAATATACTATACTGTCTAGAGCACTGGATCAGTAAAAAGTCTATTCTAGGATGTGGAAAATTATACTATACTGTCTAGAGCACTGAATCAGTAAACAAGTCTATTCTAGGGATGTGTAATATTATACTATATTGTCTAGAGCACTGAATCAGTAAACAGTCTATTCTAGGACATGTGATAATATGCTATACTGTCTAGAGCACTGGATCAGTAAAAAGTCTATTCTAGGATGTGTGATATTATACTACACTGTCTAGAGCACTGAATTAGTAAACAGTCTATTCTAGGACATGTGATAATATACTATACTGTCTAGAGCACTGAATCAGTAAACAAGTCTATTCTAGGGATGTGTAATATTATACTATATTGTCTAGAGCACTGAATCAGTAAACAGTCTATTCTAGGACATGTGATAATATGCTATACTGTCTAGAGCACTGGATCAGTAAAAAGTCTATTCTAGGATGTGTAATATTATACTATATTGTCTAGAGCACTGAATCAGTAAACAGTCTATTCTAGGACATGTGATAATATGCTATATTGTCTAGAGCACTGGATCAGTAAACAGTCTTTTCTAGGATGTGTGATATTATGCTATACTGTCTTGAGCACTGGATCAGTAAACAGTCTATTCTAGGATGTGTGATATTATACTACACTGTCTAGAGCACTGGATCAGTAAAATGTCTATTCTAGGATGTGTGATATTATACTACACTGTCTAGAGCACTGAATTAGTAAACAGTCTATTCTAGGATGTGTGATATTATACTACACTGTCTAGAGCACTGAATTAGTAAACAGTCTATTCTAGGACATGTGATAATATGCTACACTGTCTAGAGCACTGAATCAGTAAACAGTCTATTCTAGGACATGTGATAATATACTATACTGTCTAGAGCACTGAATTAGTAAACAGTCTATTCTAGGATATGTGATAATATACTATACACTATACTGTCTAGAGCACTGAATTAGTAAACAGTCTATTCTAGGACATGTGATAATATACTATTCTGTCTAGAGCACTGAATTAGTAAACAGTCTATTCTAGGACATGTGATAATGTACTACACTGTCTAGAGCACTGAATTAGTAAACAGTCTATTCTAGGACATGTGATAATATACTATATACTACACTGTCTAGAGCACTGAATTAGTAAACAGTCTATTCTAGGACATGTGATAATGTACTACACTGTCTAGAGCACTGAATTAGTAAACAGTCTATTCTAGGACATGTGATAATGTACTACACTGTCTAGAGCACTGAATTAGTAAACAGTCTATTCTAGGACATTTGATAATGTACTACACTGTCTAGAGCACTGAATTAGTAAACAGTCTATTCTAGGACATGTGATAATATACTATATACTACACTGTCTAGAGCACTGAATTAGTAAACAGTCTATTCTAGGATGTTTGATATTATAACATACGGTCTAGAGCACTGAATTAGTGAACAGTCTATTCTAGGATGTGTAATATTATACTTTATTACATACCCATTTAATCTTAACATGGCATTCAATACAGCTGTTCAATCCGTATTTCTGTATCACACACACAGATTTGAAAAACTTAGCCGTCTTCTTTGATGTTCGCACGTAGATATTTTTAGATGCAGTAAATCAAATTTTTATAAATCCCAATTCATTTTGAAATTCATTCACACAGCAAAGCTCAAAATATTTAGAAAGCATAAAAGAGGGGGTAAGTAATAAATACAAAACCACATTCATATTTTGTTTTGAGTCGGGGGGGGGGGGGGGGAGAACACATTTGATATGGCTTATGGATACATCTCGGCCTGACAGCCTTGACATATCCCTATGCCATAATAAGCTCATTCTTTCCACTGACTCAGTGATTGATATTACACTATATTATCTAAAGCACTGAATTAATAAACAGAATAAAACACATATGCAGTTTTGTGTATATACTATCTGGAGTACTGAATCAATAAACAGTTTATTCTAGGATGCACAGTTGCAGGATTCATGCAGCATCAGTCATCTTCATAAAGTCCACACAATATCTGTCATTTTAACACTATAAATGATAATATTTTAACATCACAACATTTCTAATTTTTTTTAAATCTGAATTTTAGCATCTCATTATGTAATTTGTTTGCAAATTACTGATCAACACTTATGTTCAGTTATGGACATTGTTCTTTTTACTACATTACCTAGTATGGTATTTTTGCTGATTTGGCCAAAAACATTAAAAAAACTTAAGATAATCAAAATATTTTACAGGCTTATTATTTCAGTATATCACATTTTCATTAATTATTTATTTATTTACTTGAATTATGTCAATATCTTCATTATGCCTGTTGACCTAAACTTTCCTTAATGTCAAAAAGACCAAGGGGTACAGTACAGCTCACATGATTTTTCGGAACCCCACGCTTCGCAGTGGGGGTGGAGAGGATTAAGAAAAACCCCTCCACCATCATTCCACGTGTCCTGATGGAGTTGCCGCAGCATCTCACAGAGAATAGCCCTGCACACCACACTTTTTCGCGGAGTCACATCCGATCACTACCGTGGAGTGGACGTGGTCTCAATAATATGGGTGGGGTTTACTGTTTATCACCCATGCAAGCAGAGGTTGAGAGAGAGACGGGGGGGGGGGGCACCTATTTATCTACATCGTTATCCCTCTGGGGAGCAATTTGCTAACTTTTTGATACTGAAAAACAAAAGAACGTAGTCATTCAGTTAATTATAAATATTTCCTTGTTCTAACGAAGATAATGTATGATACATAGTGCCAAATCAAATTTTAGATGATGATAATGTAATGACAATGCCTCACAAACTGTATTAATACTACATTTTGTGCAATGAATCTAATTTTGTTTTCTTCAATACTATGTTATCGGAATCTAAACATGCATTCATATCCGTATTTCTTTTTTAGTAAGCGCAATACAAAATTTTAATGATCATATGAAAGTCAGTGATATTGTACTACCTGCAATGAAAAGAACGATAAAGATCAAACAAATTAATAACAAAGCTGCAGTCATACCTGACTGAAGTGAAACAAAATCGCACAAGTTCCGATGGTTACTCCATGCATGAGTACTCATTCACATATTGTATGATTTTTTCTGACATCCAATCGCTTAAATAAAGCATTATTAAGATTTCACATTGTTATTTTATTTTAAACTGTACTATTTTGCATTAATTACCAAAGTAGCGGGATTTTTTAAAATCACAAATCGTCGCAAAAGGTCATACTAGATACATGTAGTTGACACGTGCAGTAGCCTAACACAAGAGAAGCCATCAACACTGCTTGTTTTCTTTGATATTGACATGTTAATTTCATGTGCTAACTGTTAACCTAAAAGTACAACAGCAGCGCTTCTGCGGGTTTGTTTTCTTTGCCATTGATTTGACAAACTTTAGCATCAGATGAAATTATTGTTTTACTTTTTCCTTTTTCTGTTCATTTCCTATCACATACTATGCAAAATACAGAAAAATGAGATTAACCTGGTCAAGCATTTCTGGATCAATAATTGTTTTTAGTAAAGACCCCTCCCCACCTCTCTCTCTCTCTCTCATAAAATATGGAATCCAAAGCACAACTGCACCAGTCATCGTAATCAGTTGCACTTACTATTAGAAGCTTTTTTTTTTTTAATTTTGTTTTGTACATGCTTCATTAACAGTTTAAGTATTCCATGATTGGCTAGCTTTCTTCAATTAGTGGCCTCATCATTTTCACACTAAGCCAAAAAGATGTTCCTGCCATTAAAGTGTTTCGTGATTCTGCTTATGTTTTGAAGAGTTTTTCACTAATGTGAGTTTCAAAATAATGCTAAAATGCTTATTAATGTTAACCAAAATTTTTCTTTTTCGCTGCTTGACATGTCAACATTTTTAGTCAATCGTCAGAATTAAAATATTAAAATCTGACTGATTATAAATCTAGACGTACACAAACTGAAATCTGGAAACATTTGGTAGTGGTAAAAAAGTAATAACGTGCTAGACATTATAGCGTTATGGAGCAAAAAAGAGAGAAACTTACCCACCACTGCATGGGAACTCCCGAGCATGTGCTCTAAAGTCGTGTGTATGTGCATGGGCAATAATTTTCCGGGGGGGGGGGGGGGGAGTCGAAGTAAAAGGGATATATTTATTATTTTTTAAAAATCGGGGTGGGGACGGGGGCAACATGTAGAACATCTGCTGAAGTCAAGTCTTTATTAGGGAGAGAATTGAATTTTCCAAGGGGGAAGGGGAGTAAATGCATGAAAACAATTGTCTTTCTCTGATTTTGTAGTATAAAAAGACTTTAATCCATTCCATATTTCACTTAAGATAAATAAATATTGTTATGAAAGAACAAAAAATATCCCAGTCGAAAAAACAACAACAACATATAAGCCTCATATATTAAATGGTCAGTCCCTTAGAGTACATATGCAGTCATAATATTCAGCCTCGTGACTGTGCTATACTGCTTAAAAACTAAGCACGCAGTTTGCATTTCAGTGTAAATTCAGTGTTTTGGGTTTGTTTGGGGTGGGGGCTGTTTAAGCAGAAGCGGATGTCAATTTGGATTTTAATTGTCCATGTCTCTGAGAATTACTTTCCTTTGGAACAAAAGGATAAATTTATTCTGCTTGAGAAGTTCAGCAATGTGTGCTTCTTGTCAAGTCAGTGCGTAAGTTTATTCATATTTCTTTGAAATAAATTAAAAGCATAAACTTATTGCAAAAGAAGTCGATCAACCTTTTATAAACAGTGATATGTACTGAATATACAAGACTTTTGAAATTATTTTTTTATTGTCCAAATATGATCGAAATAAAGACGACTGATTCTTCCAATGGTATCCAGTCTTTCCATAGGTGGTCTTCATTCATTGGCTGTTCAAATGTCAATCAGTAATATTGACCAGCCTCCTCCACGGTGGAGTTGACATCGGCATGCCTGCCGAGACGCGGTGGTGATTTGTAGGTATTTATGCCTATTAATGCCTCCACCACGGAGCGTTATCATGGAGCTAAAGTGGAGGCAGATTAAGTCACCCACCGCGAAGCATGGGGTTCTGAAAAATCCCGTGAGCTGTACTGTACATATAGCAGGTAAAATAATTTCACAACAAGTAAACTTTATTTATTTATGATAATGCTTTTATCTCTGTAAATTATGTTATTTTCTCCAGGTATGGGAGGATTCTGAGAGTTCATCAGATGAGGAGGGGGAACAGGAGGGAGCTTGTGGTGGGGAGGAAGACGAGGAAGAGGACAGTGGTAGGTGGATGTATTAACTATTATGGCTATATGACAATGGTCATAGTTTATATCAAGGTAGAGATGAGATTTGTCCTTTTCTGACTATTAATACACATCTGATACAGAACAAGAAATGTTATGCACCCAGAGATGCAGTTTTTCATTGTTTACCCATTAGAAAAGGAGCATCACAGGCTGTAATATTATTAGAATAAATGATTCTTTACACCACAGTGATAAGCATAAAATTAAAATATTAAAGCTTTTTATGGCTGTCTCCCATGAAAATTTTGAATCTATGGCTGCAACATTTTGTATAGTGAGTGCATCTGTGGATGCTTATACAGTGGTCCCACTCTTGTAAGGCCACCCCTTTTGCAAAAGGAAAGTGGCCTTATAAGAGGGATGGGCTTTTAAGAGGTGGATCACATAGATCTGAGTAATAGTTACATATACAGATAGAAAGGCATGACTAATTTTTAGCTGTACTGGTAATACTCCAGAATATCTTATGAGATGGTCTGTTGTCCGTTGTCCGTCCATCATCTCTCATACATTGTCAGTCTCTCTACATTAGCACAAGTTTGTTATTGCTACTCCTCCTAAACTTCTTGGAGGATTGCCATGAAACTTTACACACACACATTCATCCCATGCTCTTGTTGGTCCTAAATGAAAATGCAGCCAGTCGGACATCCAATATGGCCACCACAGTGGCCATCTTGAAAATCATGTTATGGCTACTCCTCCTGAATGGATGGTCATATCAACATGGAGTTTTCACTAAAAGACTTCTTATGATATCTAGTTGGTCCTAAATAAAAATGGTCGCAATCTGATGCCCAAAATGGCCACCACAGTGGCCATCTTGAAAGTCTTGTTATTGCTAATTCTCCTGAATGAAAAGTAATGTTACCATGAGGTTTTCACCAGAAGACTTCATATGATGTATAGTTGGTCCAAAATGAAAATGGTATCAATCTGATGTCCAATATGGCCACAAAAGTGGCCATCTTGAAAATATTGTTATCACTACTCCTGAATGGATGGTCGTATTAATATGGCATTTTTACTAAATAACTTATTATGATGTCTAGTTGGTCCTAATGGTGCCATTCAGCCATTCAATATGCCTGCCACAGTGGCCATCTTGAAAATCTTGTTATCACTATTTCTTCTGAATGAATAGTCATATCAGCATGGTGTTTTTACGAAAAGACTTCTTATGATGTCTGGTTGGTTGTAAATGAAAATGGTGCCGATCTGAATTCAAATATGACTACCGCAATGGCCGTCTTGAAAATCTTGTTATCACTACTTCTTCTAGATGGCATCAACATTGTGCTTTCACCTAAAGACTTCTTATGATGTCTAGTTGGTAATTAATAGAAATGGTGCCAATCTGATATCAAATATGGCCACCATGGCAGCCATCTTGAAATCTTGTTATCATTGCTCTTTCAAAACAGAAAGTCATATCAACATCGGTTTTCCACCAGAAGACTTCTTATGATGCCTTGTTGGGCCTAAATGAAAATGGCGCCATGATGACATCCAATATGTCCAGCATGGCAGCTCATTTGAAAATCTTGTTATTGTTGAAGAATATCAAAGATTATTTCAACACTCTGCAGTTAAAAGGAAGAAATGGTCTTATCATGAATTCCAGGAAATTCTTTTCAGCCAGCAGAGCATCAGTCCCTTTGAGGGACTCTTGTTAAATATTTCATATTTTCATTTAAAAATCTTATTTATGTTATGGAAGTAATGTGATAAAACTTATAATAATGTTTTTATAAAATAATTATGAATAATCATCAATTGTGGTACAAAACCATTTAAAAACCATGTTAATAAAATCAGGGCACAAATATCTAACTGTATCTATCATTCTCCATTCTAGTCAAGGCTATAATATGTAGCTATCTCAATCCATTCTATTATCCCACTGATACAGATTATATATTGATGATGTTTATTTTAATCTTTCCAACATCAGATTTCTCAGAAATGATCATGGTACTAGTCCAGTTGTTTTCACTTTTCCTGTTAAACTGAGAATGTCTGACGACATTTTGCACTTTTTGCAACAACTTATTCTTCCATTGGCAACCATACAACTTTCAAACTAAATTGTAGCTGTTATGGTAAACTCTTATCTACCTAGCTATTACACAAAATGCTCAATGTCTACAATGGAAGTGAGCTTGTCACATGATCAACTGGTTATAGTCTGGTACCCTTTTATAAACATCTCATAATCTAACAGAGAAGCCAGAATGGTTAGTATACCATTATTACTTTATGGTTACCAGATGTCACATTGACTTGAGCTGAACAATATTCAGCTTCTCAGCTGTTGCTTAATCATCTTGATAATTATCAGTGATAATAATAATAGCTTGTAATTATCAAAGTTTCAAAACCTGACATAGAAAGAACGCACTCCAGTAAGGTTAATCGGATTACCTTTTTGTATAGATTAATGTTAGATACTTTATTGGCATATTGGAACAAATGTCAATATGTTGAATTTAGTAAATAACAAATATTCATGAGATTCCATCTGTAAACCCCAATATGTGTCTGCTTGTGAGCAGTAAATTTGACATTTTTGTCACTATTATGCTGGTGCTTGTCATGTTAGAGGGGTGACCATCCTAAAGGGGTACTTTTGAACACAAACTCGTCAATGCTAAGGGGTTCTGGACATAAAAAAGCATGTGGCCACTGGTCAGTTGGGCCATTCAAGAGGGACACCACTGTATATGTCCATTTTATTAGCTTGCAAATGGTTACATTTAAAAATTGCAACTAAAAAATTCAGAATGATACATGTATAGATAAAATTTGCATAATTTCATTACTTTTCAAATACAATATGTTGTGCCTTTTTGTATATTAAAGGGAGTCATTTTAGTATATTAAAGGGAGTCATTTTTGTATATTAAAGGGAGTCATTTTTGTATATTAAAGGGAGTCATTTTTGTATACTAAACGGAGTCATTTTTGTATATTAAAGGGAGTCATGTTTGTATATTAAAGGGAGTCATTTTTGTATATTAAAGGGAGTCATTTTAGCTCAGTTTGTAGAGCATCAGACTTGAAATCAACGGGTTGTGGGTTTTATATCTGCTCATTCCAGCCTTGGTTTTTCATTGAAAAAAGGCACTTGGCTTCCATTTCCTCGGCATGATATAGCCAGTATTGTGTTGAAAGTTCTGTTCAGAACCAACCAGCCAATCAACCAGCTTGGTATAACACAGTGTTTTTAGGAATTGGTAAACTGTGTATGTGCAACAATCTCCAGCAGTGGATGTCAAACGGGCCACAACCGTTTTGAAAAGTGATGCCCTAGTATTCTTACAAGTTAAAAGTTTCTTCCCTTTGCCTGCATCTGATGAAGTTTCCAACATTGTAGTCCTTTCAGCATGAACAATGTTAGATTTCTTATTAGTTACAACAATCTTCAAAATTATGGAAAATTCTAATATAATATTTTATGCCACTAGAATTAAGTCAGACATAGCAGCAAAAGTTCCTGTCAGTATTATTGTATATAAATATAGAGCACTCCCTCATTATAACAGGAGCCATGAAGTATAATGCCTGATAGTGAAAAAAAAATGATGCTACAGAGTCAGTGGTATAGGCATTCGTGCATATCAGACATACCCACATGTTGATTCAGTAATTAATTCTCATCTAAGTACACAGTCCATCTGGATTCCTACTAGAGAAATCAAGGTAGCATCATTTTTTGGTGATATGTGCATGGCCAAGATGATATAGGGGTTGGTGCTTACAGGCAAGGAGATGGGTGTCGTAACCCACGGATCCGGGTTAGAATCTCCCAAGAGTACGAATTAAAATTCTCAAACCTGTATGATATTATTTATTCGTGTATGTGTGTATATATATATATATATATATATATATATATATATATATATATATATATATATATATATATATATATATATATATATATATATATATATATATGAGTAATTCTGTAAATTCATTTACTTTTGTGGTTTTATGAAAAGTTACATTTTGTCTGATCATAAATTCATGGATTTGGGAAGTTGTTGTATTGTTTTCATAGTAGAATTACAGTTCATTGCGTTTTTTAATTTGTGGTTTGTTGCAACAACAAAATCCACAACAATTGGTTCCCAACAAAAAACAGTTAATTCATGTTAATATGTGACTGTTTTGTTTTAATAAATTAAAAAATATAAATAAATATAAATTGTAGCATATGAATTTTGTAAGTTTTAATTTGAGAAAAACTTTTTCATTCTCATACAATTTTCATTGTATTTTGACAGTCTCAACTTTTTATACTTCTGCCATAAAGAAGAACGTACTATGTTATGATGTCCATCTATCCATCTGTCTGTTACCAATTTGGTTTATGCACAATGACTTTAGTTGTCCATCATCAACAGGTACCTAACTTTTCAGATTTCTTGCATATGGGGTAAGGAAGAATCCTATCGATTTTGGGTTCAAAAGGTCAAAGATCAAGGTCACTCTGCCTGAAAGGTTTCTCTGTCAAATACATTGCCCAATCACATTAACATTGGGAATGACTTTCTGCTACCTCAGGAGTCCAGCTTTCTGCCACCTCTGGAATCCAACCCTCCTATGGACGTGAAAACATCGTTCTGTCTAATCTCATATAGACAAAGGTAAGCAACTCTTACAGATTACCTCCCCTTATCCTGCTAGGTGGTGACCCGTAACCCAGATGTAGCCAGTTTTAAACTTTCGCTTCCAACATCAACAGGCCTATGAGAATCTAATGTGATTCAATTGGTCACTCCATTATTCACCGCTGCATTGTTTGCAGAATATATCTTTGTTTTTAGGACATCTCGGAATTGCGAGTTCGCCTAATTGAAAATTATATATATAATATTTTATATTATTATTTGATATTTTGTAACTGGTTCATTATTGTCTATGCGATTTGATTTGGTAGCTCCACTATTGATATATCATTCACAGGCTATTTCTTTGTTCTTCTGATGTCTCGGGAACACGAGTTTGCCTAATTGGACACTCTATATTTGATAATTGATTATCAATATTCGATATTTATACTTGCACTTTTTGTTTTATCTTTTCATTAGTCAACTAGACAATGTCTGTAAAGTGCAAGAAGTGCCATCCCTACAAAGTCATGGGGGATAACCTTTATGCTTTTCTTCACACACATGTAGTGCGTGCGCCCTCTGGACTGAGGATGTCTGGTCCAGCATCCTAAAGAAACAACTTAAGGGTCGTGAGAAAAGGGCCAGATCCAAAACTTCAGATCTGGATATTCGTAGTATACATCCTAATTCTGAATCATTAACTAGATTTTTTGGGATGCAGAGATGCCTCCCCCTTCACCAGTAAAAATGGCCAAACGGACTACCATGACTATGACTACCTTCCCGCCAGCAGAGACCTTGCCATTCAATCCTAATTGAGACCTAGAGTATAGAATGATTAATATCATTCAGAATATATTCATCTTTTGTTTATAGGTAACACACTGAGTGTAAGTCTTTCTCCCCACCCGTGTATGAATTTGAAGATGAAACTGAGCATTTGGAAGTGTTTTCTGACCTTGCCGGCCGAACCTGGCCTGCAAGTTTTTTATCTTACAGTGTATGCCATCCCAGCTGCCGACCAACCCGTCCAGCCCTCTGGTTACTAATCAAGCCAGTATACAAGACTGGAGACTATTGCTTGAATGTACCTTTGGCGATGATGTCGTATGCATAATTTACTGCCTGGACCAGCCAGCCAGTCAGCTGACCTTACTGCACCTGCAACGCCAATGCCAGATTTGCACATGGAGCTGACCATCCAAATGACCCAGCCTTCTGTACTGACCCAGTCAACTGTGCTGACCGGTGTCATACAACCATCCAGTCCAGGATGCTTCAAGATGCATGCTGATTATACAGCGTCGTCATTGCCTTATGGCAAGACCTACCCCTGGATTTACACAATGGAGGAGGATAATACCCAAGTTGAGGAAAGTTCTGACTCGGAGTTGCTAGAAAATTCTGATCTGACAATGGAACAGACAGAATTTAGTTTTAAAGCTGCTGTTGAAGAGATTTATAGAATCTTACCTCTGATGTAATGCCCTCCTCACCTGGTAGTGAATACGGCCAATAAAGTCAAGGCTTTGGTAGATGAGGACAGTGATGAAGAGCATCCATCCTTCAAAATCCTACCTCAATCTTCAAAGATTGCTGAAATTTCCAGGCACCTTTCAGATAAGATCAGTGACCTCCAAAATAGTAAGGTGTTCTTTTCCACTAGTCAACTTCCTGCCACGTCACTGCATTGGTTCTCATACCAATGCGTACCATACAGAAGTAGCTTGCCTTAACAAAACCTTCACAGTCGTGAACATGTTTGCTCCACTATATTATAAAGTGGACAGACAAATGTTCAATGCCACAATGAAGTTGGTAAGGAATGTGATTTCCACTTCCTCCCTCCTTGATTTGGCTTCCCTTGCAATATACCACTTAGCAGAGAAGGCCAGAAACAACCACTCTTGGGATGCTGTTAGCCACATCGCCAAAGTCATCAATAGGGCAGCTCACCACACCATCTCAAATGCCCTAACAGTCTCCTGCAGTTTGGACTTTGTCAGAAGGGACACTCTCCAGCGGTCTTCTTCATTGAAAAAGCATCATACAGCAAACCTCTGCTCCCTCATTTTTGGCTCTCCCCTCTTGTTCTGGGTAACAATTGAAGAGGCAAGAAACAGGCACCACAGGAGTTACCTCTTCAGCTTTATGTCCAAACTCCTTTCTCGGTGCATCCTCATCAAGAACCATTCCAGAGAAAGGAGGATAAATGTCAGAGGAATTACAGGAGTTATCTTCAGACATGGCAAAATTTTAGATGCCAAACAAGTAATAGGTGATCATACCCAGGGTTCTCAATAGATTTAAAAACTGAAGAGTTATTTGACCCTTGACCTCTATCTCAAGAGTCAAAACGAAAATCTCAAGAGTCAGAAATGAAATCTCAGTAGTTATTAGTATTAGTTTTTGATAGTCATGAGCTCATAGCTGGGATTGTTCATTATTTGTGGAGCAAACTGATGTTTAAGATTTCTTGTCTTGTGTTAAATAAAGAGAAACACTTGTACAGTATTTTGTACAAAACAGACAAGCAGACAGTAAGACACATGGCCATTATTGATTTTTGTATAAGTGTTTCTCTTTCAAATTATGTATGACTGTAATTCCAAAGCACAAAATAAATCACAGCATTATGTCCGTCCAGTATATTCTTACAGAATGATACAGTAATTAAAACATCCAAATTTTCAAACATTTTGCCGATTGAGGTAAATTAATCGCAAAAAAAAACACAATTAAAGTTTGTCCACTTACCTTTGACATCTGGCTATGCAAGCCCCATATTTTCGAGTTTTGACTAATTGATTATAATTTGATGGGCAATCAAACAAATGCCAATATTTGATTGAAAGTTAATCTAGTCAAGTCATAATTGATTCCTTCTTCCTCTATCATACACGTCAAAGATAATCTCGAAACAATCTGACCTTGATTCAGTTATGCACACCTAAGCATGACACTAGTGACCTGTAAGCTCCACTCAGTTCATATTGATTTTACATAGGTGTGATATTATTGGCCAGTAAGATGTAAACAGTAGACTAGTAAATGTCGATCACTGTTGCATACAGTAAATTTGTTGTGGACAACAATCACTCAGTAAGAAATTATGCCAGAGGTGAGTCAAGGGTAATTGAGACTCCTGCTCTAGCCCAAATCAACATGTGTCATGAAAACGCACAAGTTGGAATTTTGATGCATCAGAAATGGGTCACATTTGAGTTCCAAGCATCAAAACCTGAGGGTAAGCATCTATTGAAAAGCCTGATACACACCTACTTATCGCAGGCAGGCTGTGAGGGGGGCAGAGAAAACAAGTTTTTTCCTCCCTAAACCTCCCACCAAGAAGCACTGACTTGCCACTCTTACCTCCAGTGGGTGCCAGACTCCTTCTGTTTCATGACACTTGGATCAAGTTATTCCTGCAGTGACTGGTTTGATCCCAGTAGTTTTGGAGGAGCTTCTGATCTTGTTTATTTACCCCCCTCCACTTTCTTTGTTCCCCTTCATAACAGAGCAAAATGGGTGGTAGAGATAGTTCGAAAAACCAGCATCCCTGGGTTTCTATTCCAGGGTGTTCCTGTTTACGAAATCCAATGGGAAATTAAGACCAGTCATAGATCTGAGCCACCTCAACCAATTCATAAAGGTCCCAAAATTCAAAATGGAAACAACAAGGTCTGTCCGTTTGATGCAGCAAATACACAATAAGTCTTGACCTGTCCAATGTGTAGTTCCACATCCATATTCATGTAACATCATACAAATACCATTTTTTCGCTTACCATGGAGTAGTGTATCAGTTACATGCACTTCTGTTTGACATCAATCTCAGCCCATGGGACTTCACCAGTACATTGAACTGCATCATAACACACTTCAGGACCACCTCATCTATGGCGACAGTGGTATATCTGGATGACATTCTACAGAAACATTCATTATGTTCAGTTTTGGTCACGACATGAACAACCTTCTTCACCTCATTTGCAGCTTGGGGTGGATAATCAATGTGGAGAAGTCGGACCTTTTCCCTTCCCAACATTTCATTCATTTAGGTATGGAGTTTCTAACCCATATCAATCTGGTTCATCTTTCCCCCCAACGCATAGATAGTTTCATTCAAGAGTGGGAGAAGACTTCTTCCAGAAAGTTCATTACGGCAAGGGAGTTTCTTCAACTCCTTGGCCTATTCAGTGCATTGGTGGATATCTTATACCATGACTGCCTTTACATACACCTTCTGCAGATGGCTCTCTTCTCTCAGTGGCACCCAATATCTGGTCTGCTAGATCACCAGATCATGATCTCAACAGAAATACTTCCTGTCTCAATGGCAAAACAGGGGTTGGCTGACAGCTGAAATACCAGTAGAAGTCCCAAGACCAGAGTTCACAATCTACTCAGATGCCAGTTTGTCTGTTTGAGAGGCCCCCGTGCTACCAGATTTCGTGATGGTCATTGGCAAGTGGAAACAACAAGAGAAGGTTCATCATATCAACCTGTTGGGAATGAAGTTATTCTCAATGCTTCCTTTGCTTGGTGGGATCACATTCGAACAAAGTCTGTCTTGATAATGTCAGGCAACTAGGTCGTAGTGACTTACATCCAGAAAAAAGGGGGAATGAAATCACATGACCTCTACATTATGATATGGGAATACCATCATCACATGACCTCTACGTTATGATATGGGAATACCATCATCACATGACCTCTACATTATGATATGGGAAGACCATCATCACATGACCTCAACGTTATGATATGGGAAGACCATCATTACAGGACCTCTACGTTATGATATGGGAAGACCATCATCACAGGACCTCTACGTTATGATATGGGAATACCATCATCACAGGACCTCTATGTTATGATATGGGAATACCATCATTACAGGACCTCTATGTTATGATATGGGAATACCATCATTACAGGACCTCTACGTTATGATATGGGAAGACCATCATTAATGGACCTCTACGTTATGATATGGGAAGACCATCATTACAGGACATCTATGTTATGATATGGAAATACCATCATTACAGGACCTCTATGTTATGATATGGAAATATCATCATTACATGACCTCTATGTTATGATATGGGAAGACCATCATTACACGACCTCTACCTTATGATAAGGGAAGACCATCATCACATGACCTCTACATTATGATATGGGAAGACCATCATTACAGGACCTCTGTGTTATGATATGGGAAAACCATCATTACAGGACCTCTACGTTATGATATGGGAATACCATCATTACAGGACCTCTGTGTTATGATATGGGAATACCATCATTACAGGACCTCTACGTTATGATATGGGAATACCATCATTACAGGACCTCTACGTCATGATACAGAAATACCATCATTACAGGATCGCTACCATAGTATGATATAGGAATACTATCATTACAGGACCTCTACGTTTTGATATGGGAATACCATCATTACAGGACCTTTACGTTATGATATGGGAAGACCATCATTACAGGACCTTTACGTTATGATATGGGAATACCATCATTACATGACCTCTACCTTATGATAAAGGGAGACCATCATTACAGGACATCTACGTTATGATATGGGAATACTATCATCACATGACCTCTACATTATGATATGGGAAGACCATCATCACAGGACCTCTACGTTATGATATGGAAATACCATCATTACAGGACCTCTATGTTTTGATATGGGAATACCATCATTACAGGACCTCTACGTTATGATATGGGAATACCATCATTACAGGACCTCTACGTTATCATATGAGAAGACCATCATTACAGGACCTCTATGTTATGATATGAGAATACCATCATTACAGGACCTCTATGTTATGATATGGGAAGACCATCATTACAGGACATCTTCGTTATGATATGGGATGACCATCATTACAGGACCTCTATGTTATGATATGGGAATACCACCATTACAGGACCTCTACGTTATGATATGGGAATACCATCATTACAGGACCTCTACATTACGATGGGAATACCATCATTACAGGACCTCTACATTATGATATGGGAATGCCATCATTACAGGACCTCTACATTATGATATGGGAAGACCATCATCACATGACCTCTATGTTATGATATGGGAATACCATCATTGTTGCTCCCAATATCAGATAAACATTCATGTCCGACACATTCCGGGCAGGCTCAATGTCCTGGCCAATTCTTTATGAAGGAAAGGCCAGCTGCTACATATGGAGTGGTCTCTCCATCTATCTATCTTCCACCAAGACTACAACCTATGGGGACAACAGATGGTAGACTTATTCATGACAAGGTTGAACAACAAACTGCCTATCTTTTTCTTCCCATTTCTGGACCCTAAAGCATTGGCCATCAGTGCTCTTTCTATCAGCTGGGAGGGATTCTGGGCATATGCCTTTCATCCATCAGTTCTGATTCCAAAGATAATTCAGAAAATGAGGGGCACAGAGCACAAGATGGTCCTGAGCACCCCCCTCAGATGGGACAAATCAATGGTCAAAGATCTGCTCGATCTGGCAACAGATGTACCCAGGAAAATCATAGCAACCCCGAAGCTGCTTAAACAGCTGAGGTCACCAGTTTTTCATCAGTCTCCAGAGAAAGTCCTCCTTCATGCATGGTTCTTGTCCAAAATGCCTTGCATGGATAGAAGTTCAATGCTTCAATTGTGGAGAGGATATCTACAACTAGATGGCCCTCCACTCTAAAAGCATGTAAGGGGAAATGGCGTTTTTTCAGTGACTGGTGTCACACAAACAACATCACACCACTGTCAGCTTCCATTCCCTAACTGGCTAATTTCTTTCTCATTCTTTTTGAAGGGAAGAAGCTAGCACCTATAACAATCAAGGGATACTGCTCCATGATTTCCAATACCTTCTGACATCATGGAAGGGATGACATTGGTCATAAAAAAGACATTTCTGACTTGTTAACCAATTTCAACATATCCAGACCACACTCATTGACCCTCTTCTCGAAATGGAACCTGTCCTGTGTATTGACTTGGCTCAATTAATCTAAGTTCAAGTTATTGTGTACCATCCAACTAAAGGAGCTATCATAAAAGACCTGCTTCCTAATAGCCTTAGCTTCTGCCTCCAGGGAGAGCATGCTGCATGCCCTGTTCATGGATCCAAACTACCTACAGTTTCATTCTGATGGTTCAGTTGTTCTAGTGATGCAATCTGGGTTAATTGCAAAGAATAGGCTGCTGTCCACCAGCAACCAAAAAATAACAATACAACCCCTCTTCTTGATCGATTCCTTGAGAGAGGCAAAATTGCAGGACCCTGTACATGCTCTCAGATTCTACCTGAAACACACGGAGAACACCTGGGTCAGACACCAGAGGCTTTTCTTACCACTCAAGGCAGGAAAGCAAGATATAACCCCACAAGTGCTGGCCACTTGGTTAAAGGGAGTTATTAAGTCTGCATATTCTGAACTCTCACAGGATCAGGTACAAATTGAGAAGATTTCAGCTCATGAAATACAAGCGATTTCTACAAGCCTGACCTTTGAACATAATGTCTTAATTAGAGACATAATGGAATCAGTTGACTGGCACACCCAATCTACTTTCTCCAGTTTCTAATTGCATGACATGGCCTCACAGAGAACAGAACTGAATCTTGTTGGGCCACTGGTTGCTGCCCAGACAGTTACTAGGCTCAGCAAATGACAGCACAACTGCATTTCTTGGGTATGACCAGTCAACTTTCGCTGGATTCGCACAAGAAACTTTTGATTGTAAAACAATTGCCAAGTGTGGAAACCCACAGTGTTCTTCCTCACACACATAATCACATAATTTTGGTTGTGCCAGCTATAGTTTGTTAGTATTTCATCCTTCTAGTAGAACATTCATTATGCTTATACAGGGTGATCAGGGTAGTCGTTGGATGCTCTCCCCCTCTTACCTATTCTCCTAACAATAATGTAATTGGGTAATGTATTTGATGGAGAAAGAAAATTTTATAGTAAATTATGTTTCTTCGAAAATACTTACCTGATCACATTACTATTAAGCCCTCCCACCATTCCCCACAATGCAAGCATCGTGTCTCATGAATTGTTCAAGTTAAAAACTGACCACATCTTGGTTATGGGTTGCCACCTAGCAGGATAAGGAAAGGTAATCTATAAGAGTTGCTTCCCTTTGTCTATATGAGATATAGACAGAAAGATGTTTTCTAGAGGTAGGTGAAAGCTGGATTCCTGAGGTAGCAGAGAGTCGTTCCTAACATTAATGTGATCAGGTAAGTATTTTTGGAGAAACTTAATATACTACAAAATGTTCTTTCCGCACAAAACATTTAATTCTCAACCATCTAAAGTTATCAAACTCTGTGGATAACTTGCACTTGGGGTAAGGAAGAACCCTGTCGATTTCAGGGTTAAAAGGTCAAGTACAAGATAACTGTGCCTGAAAGAAGAAAAATGGTTTCTTCACAAAAACTCGAGTTCTTCATGATCTACAGCTACCAAACTTTGTAGATAGCTTGCGCTACGGATAAGACAGAACCCAATTAATTTCAGGCTCAAAAACTCAAAAAGGTCAAGGTCACTCTGACTGAAAGAAGAAATTTTTCTTCTCCATGCAATAACTTGAGTTCTCCACAATATACAGCTACCATACATTGTGGGAAGCTTGTACTTGGTGTAAGGAAGAACACAAGGGATTTAGGGTGCAAAAGGTCAAAGGTCAAGGTCACTCTAACGGAAAGAAGAAAAATGGTTTTCACACAATATCTTCAGTTCTCCATCATCTATGGTTACCAAACTTTGTGGATGGCTTGCACTTGATGTAAGGAAGAATCCTATTTATTTGGGGGTCAAAAAGATCAAAGTCACTATGACTGAAAAAAGGAAAAAATGGTTTCTGCACAATAACATTAGCTATACATGACATACTTCAACCAAACTTTGTGGATGGCCTGCACTTGTGGTAAGGAAGAAGGCTATTGATTTTGGGGTCAAAAGGTCAAAGGTCGGTGTCGCAGACTGAAAGAAGAAAATGGTGTCCACACGATAACATTTGTTCAACGTCACAGATCTGGCACAAATTTTGTGGATGGCTTCCACTTAGGGTAAGGAAGAAGCCTATTGATTTGGGGGTCAAAAGGGCAAAGGTCAGGTTCACTCTGACTTAAATAAGAAAAATGGTTTCTGTTCAAATATTTCAGTTATGGACATAGATGACTATTAAATATGGAGCAGGCCATTCACAGTACTCTTGTTAACAAATTAGGGGGTTGTGGATTGGGGATCACATTTGAGGGTTGTGGATTGGGGATCACATTTGAGGGTTGTGGATTGGGGATCACATTTGAGGGTTGTGGATTGGGGATCACATTTGAGCAAACATTTATAATGTTTCTTATTCAGAAGATGAGATGGATATAACTTTTGAAGATGCACCAGCGAAAGAGGCAAATGAGGAAACCATGGACTACTTTGAGAGAACAAAAGATTACTGGATGAGTAAAGCCCAGACATACTGTGAAACTGAAGGCTTGGAGCTCACTGCAAGGAAGTTAGAAAAGCTTGCAGCAGAGATGTGTAATGAAAATAATCAATAAAGCTGAAACTTTCTTTTTGTCTTTAAATTCATTTATAAACTCAACAATTTAAAATGGCTTGGAATTTTGAAAATCATAGGGCCAATGTAAAAACATTTTGCTGAAAATCAATATCAATGAAAACTTTTACTAAGTTTGGCCTGGAGCACATCTACCAGTAATAATTTGCAAGAACACATGATAATATTTTACATTTTCCATTGCAAGAGTTTTTTGGCTTGTTTTCTGACATTTTGATATCATATTGTTTAATTTGGACATGAAAATCTCCTTTTTAAAACACATTTCTTCATGTTTGATGTGAAATGTATTCATTTTCTATGCAGGGGATGAAAATCAAATTTCTTTTGTCAAAAAAATTAACCTTGATGCTATCACTGACATTGAATTCTTAAAAGAGTATATCCTGATAAATGTGTAAAGAGTATATATATCTATATTTCAATTTGGAGATGGGTATAGCCATGTCGGTAACAAAGGTAATTCAGCTGTTTTTTTGGATACTCTGGACTTAAGGTGAGGGGTGGGGGAGACTTAAAAATGTTTCAGATAATCAGTATGTATAATTAGGTTATTTTACCCCCAATATGTAGTACGAAGAGATATAGCTACATGTATCATTATGTCCATCTGCCTGTCTGTCCTTAAACATTTTCATTTGTGGAGCATAACTCAGAAACAATGTGAGGTATTTGAACCAAACTTGAACCACATGTCAAGCAAGTTGTGTAGAGGTGTCTTTTAATACTTAGAAGTTTCCATATTAATGTTTTATATTGTCATGGAAACAAAGTGTAGCGTAAGTAATATGAAACTGAGAGTATTAGTCATAAGTAATATATAAATTAGTCCATAGGGTACTAGTAAAATAAAGTTCAGCTTTTTATAGCACCCTTCATTATAGTACAATTCATTATGGCTCCTTTTATTATAGCACCCTTCATTATAGTACCCTTCATTATAGCACCCTTCATTATAGTTCTCTTCACTATAGCACCCTTCATTATAGTACCCTTCATATAGCACCCCTCATTAGCATACTCATCATTATATTACCCTCATTATAGTACCCTTAATTATAGAATCCTTCATTATAGCACCCCTCATCATTGTATAACACTTCATTATAGTACCATTCATTATACCATTCATTATAGTACCCTTCATTATACCATTCATTATAGTACGCTTCATTATACCATTCATTATAGAACCCTTCATTATACCATTCATTAAAGTACCCTTCATTATAGTACCCTTCATTATAGTGGGATTCCGGAAATAACCCAGTAGTGTTACAACCCCATGACCAAAATTATAAAAATTATTTAAAAAAGAAGAAATTTAAAACATTTACAATTTTTAAGATCCATCAGCTTTTAAATTTACATGAAAACCATTGTACTTAAATTGGACATTGCTAGAATGTGTTTTTACAGGTAGTCTTTGTCTCTAATTAGTCACTGTCGTATTCAGTCAGTCTCAAATATTGTATTCCTATAAGACTGTAGCACATCCAAATTTATATATGTCTCTAATGTGCCACCATTGTAACTGATCTGTGTCAGCTATTGTATTCGGAAACAGTACACAGGGCAGCCAAAACTGCCTGTAGATACCTCTCTGATCATATAGGATATGCAGTCGCTAATCCTTCCTGTGCTTTGTTGTTGTCTATATGTTAACAATAAACAAGGGCCCACAATAAGTTCATCTGTTGTATTTGTCACACAAACTAGCCACTGAAGTGCACAATGCAGCCCAGAGTGCATTATCCAGTCACTAGTCGAGAAACAATGGTCACTAATAGATGCCCATTTACATAACATGCCCATTAATAAGGTCTGTTAAAACAATTACATGTTGCTTTATTGTGAAATCAGTTATAATTAAGAACGAATTCAAATAGCAGGAACTGTTTCTTTATTACCTAATACAGAAATCACATGGATTTACGAGTGAATTATGGTATGGAAGCCAAGAATACACATCATACTGAGTGAGCAATGATTATTCTATTTGTATTAGTGCACTTTATGAACATCTGTGCTTGTTTTGGAAATTTGGGATTTAAAATGGATTTCATATATGAATGTAAGTTAGTGGTTTCTGTTATTTTGTGCTTTAGAATTGCCAGATCTGTGCTGCACACTTTATGATGTTATCCAGTCACTAATCATCATGTGTATCTGATGCGTTGAATTGGAGATGAGATATTTAATTGAAAACAATAATTCAACATTACTATTATACTTTTATAGGTAAATTACTATATTTTCATTTATTTCATTGCAAAATGTATTTAGAATTGGTAAATATCTGATTTTGAGTTCTTAATTTAAGAAGAATCGTGTTCCTAATGTCTGGTAGTGTTGGCCTGAATTGCAATCAGAATTAAATCAATGACAGATTTTTCATCATTTTAAATCACTTTAAACTTGATGACAATGCAGTGGTTGATTAGAAATGAGGATTGACAAGTATATTTATCAAAGGCAAGTGTTACATCATTGTTTTTATGTTACTGATATGGTCTGATCTGTCAAATGTATGACAATACGGATTGAAAGAATGCAACATGAAACTTAGTAGTATATCTTTATTTCCTTTAAAAGCATGTCATTATTTGACACAATTGAATGCAAAAATACCACAAAGTGAACAAAATATATTAACTTAAACTGAAATTATTATTGTACATTTGACTGGCATTTTGTTTATTCCCTCACCCTTTCCACCCTCACCCTACACATAACCATACATACATGCATTCATTGAATGTTTTTTATAATTCTCACTATATGGCGGTTCAGTACATAATGCAGTTGACTGTTATGGATCCCAACTACTGCCTTATAGCCAGGGAGAGCTGTATAAACATTGTGTGCTGGACCATCATGTACTTTCAGTAAGAATGTTTACATAAGCAGGGGACAGGTGGATATGTCATGTCTAGATGACTCTTGTTGTTATTGCATGAGAATTCAGATCAGTGGGTTGTAGATTAGGGGCCAAATGAGAATTCAGATCAGTGGGTTGTAGATTAGGGGCCAAATGAGAATTCAGATCAGTGGGTTGTAGATTAGGGGCCAAATGAGAATTCAGATCAGTGGGTTGTAGATTAGGGGCCAAATGAGAATTCAGATCAGTGGGTTGTAGATTAGGGGCCAAATGAGAATTCAGATCAGTGGGTTGTAGATTAGGGGCCAAATGAGAATTCAGATCAGTGGGTTGTAGATTAGGGGCCAAATGAGAATTCAGATCATTGGGTTGTAGATTAGAGGCCAAATGAGAATTCAGATCATTGGGTTGTAGATTAGAGGCCAAATGAGAATTCAGATCAGTGGGTTAATATAATTGAGTCTTTATTATATTTTATCACAAAATGGTTGAATCATTATTAGCGCTCAGCATTCTCAGATGACAACCAAGCAACTCTTATTAAAATACCTGGATGGTAATCAAATTAGTCATCCAAAGTTCCAGATCAACCCAGAAACTAGGATCCAAAAGACAAAAGCCTAAGATTAATAAGGATCTCTAGCTCTTCGAAACAAGTTAATGAACTGATAAATAGTACGTTAGTTGGAAGCAGGGCATCTCCCCTCAGACCCAATAAACTTTTGGTAAGTGAACATTTTTAGGGCAGTATTTCCTGTTTCCTTCAGTGGATAATCATTAGACTTTGTACACAAAAAGTGGTGAAAGAGATGAAAGGCTGAAGAGGTATAAGGTCAAGGTCACATGTCATTGTTTAGGTAGGTCATCAAAGGTTAAAGTTTTGGCATCTACCAGTAGATACTGCTGCTGTGAATGAATTGTTATCATACATAAAAAATACCTCTAGGGATTTTGAAGTTAAAGTGTCAGAGGTCAAGATCACAATGGGAAGAAAAACACTTACCTCATGACTTTGGGTCCCTGGAAAGATATTGGAATTTCAAATAGATTCACCAGTGTATATGAACCATTCTAAGGGGAAAATGGATCAAGAGGTTAAAGTTCAAAATTGAAAGATTACTCCCTCTCTCTCTCTCTCTCTCTCTCTCTCCATTAGGACAGTATTTTTTACGTGTAGTCTTAGACAATATACATTTATTTTATATGCCTTGTCAAGAATGTAGAGCATGCATATGGTCACAGAGAACTAATTTTATGATCTTCAGAACAAGCCCATGTGTGTTGGAATGTTAAATACCATATGATAAAGAATAAAAGTCACAGATTGGCAGAAAATAATTACAGGTAGAATTAACGTATGGGTAAATTTTGTGCAGTAGGAGGCTTGAACGTAAAACCATTTTATCACGGTCACTTCACAGATACTATCGAATGCATTCAGGGAGATCTCACCGGACCGGATTTTCTTAGCCATCATCCTTCAAGGAAATTTTTATTAAAAAAAGGCTGCACAGCATATCAGTGTCATCCTTTTACAAATTTACTCTTGGATAGATCATTCATAGGATGTAAACATGTTTTGGGCAGTCACTAATTTTGCAAAACAATAACATTACGGTGGAATTAGTTGTCTATGCAAATATAATGTTATCCTTGTTTGACCTACTGTCACACCGTGGTTAAGTTGTGCATTTAGGTCAGTTTCTCAGATACTATTACCCCCAGACTTTACATGTAGACGTGTCATGGTGAGTACAACACCATTCCATGAAAGTAGGTCCCTTTGACCTATATTTGACACTTCAGTGACTTCATTTAACTTTTTATTTTAGGTTACTTTCTCGCGCACAGTTATCCACAGTTATGCAGCTTTGTATATAAATGCAACTTGGTGATTAGAATGACATTCAACCAAAAGTAGGTCACTAACTTAAATTTCATGCTACAGTGACTTCGATTAAGTTTTGCATTCAGATAAGTTTCTTGGCCATTGATAGCCATAGAGACATGCAGCTTTGTGTATGGACTCGTTTTAGTGAGTACTGTGCCACCCACCAAAAATAGTTTACGCTGATCTATATTTCACACCTAACTGACTCTGGTCAATTCTGCATTCAAGTGAGGTTCTACGGCATTGCAATCCACAGAGTCAAGCAATTTTTTTGTGGATTCATAAGTTGTGAGTTGTATTTAATTTAGGTCATTTTCACGTGCACGTTTGACTTCAGAGTCATATAAAAAGGGAGTGGTGGGACATTTGTGTTCAGTGAACACATTTATGGTTAACAAGGTATTCAGTTCATTAGTTTAGCAACACATCAATGTTTTATTCAAAATGTTTTATAATAAAATATTTGATGATTTATGTATAGAAAGATCAAGTTTCAGAAAAGCATAGATTTATAATAGCTTTTCCTTTTACATCAATCTACACTTTTGGGAATGAACACAGAATTTTATTTATGACTCATTTCAACATCTTAGGGGCATGGAATTTAATTTTATGTATCATTTCATCTGAGGATATGTTGTACTTCACATACAATAAATTGGTTGAAAGCACATCCCTTATTATGATGGGCTTTTTAAACCGTATAACTTTTAGTAAGCATTCCATTTTGATTGTCAGATGTTGAATAAAATAGATTTTTATTTTGCTTTCTTTAAAAACAAAAGAAAAAGTTTATGCTGCGCCTACCATTATTTAATGGCAACAAAGAGAATCTTAACCTTGCACACTAATTAAAATTGCACGTATTTATTGTCACCTTGTTTCCTTTCACACTAAGTACTTACATATGGTTGGCAAGAAACAAGACGTTTATTTGGAGTTGATGCAAAACATGATCAATGGAACAACAGCACTCAATACATTCAGCAGAATTAAGTGGTATAGTTCATTCAGCAGAATTAAGTGGTATAGTTCATTCAGCAGAATTAAATGGTATAGTTCATTCAGCAGAATTAAGTGGTATAGTTCATCCAGCAGAATTAAGTGGTATAGTTCATCCAGCAGAATTAAGTGGTATAGTTCATCCAGCAGAATTAAATGGTATAGTTCATCCAGCAGAATTAAATGGTATAGTTCATTCAGCAGAATTATTTGGTATAGTTCGTCCAGCAGAATTAAATGGTATAGTTCATCCAGCAGAATTAAGTGGTATAGTTCATTCAGCAGAATTAAATGGTTTAGTTCATTCAGCAGAATTAAATGGTATAGTTCATTCAGCAGAATTAAGTGGTATAGTTCATTCAGCAGAATTAAGTGGTATAGTTCATTCAGCAGAATTAAATGGTATAGTTCATTCAGCAGAATTAAATGGTATAGTTCATTCAGCAGAATTAAATGGTATAGTTCAAAACAAGGATTAGATTAACTCCAAGATTGTTTCCATTATTTCTATCACCATTGTCATCGTGGTGAGTCTTTGGTATCACTCTTCTGGCAATGGTGGTTTCAATGCTAACATTCCCTGTCAAAGTTTTGTCATTTTTTTTGAAGGCTGATTCCGCAGAATCCTTGTTTACGCTGGTCCA
The DNA here is from genome assembly GCA_029931535.1 of Margaritifera margaritifera. Taxonomy (NCBI): domain Eukaryota; kingdom Metazoa; phylum Mollusca; class Bivalvia; order Unionida; family Margaritiferidae; genus Margaritifera; species Margaritifera margaritifera. The sequence continues at coordinate 6,170,332 of JAQPZY010001656.1, forward strand.
GAAAAGCAAATGTAAAATGGATTCAACACGTGTCAACCAACAATTGCAACATCTGTAAGCAGGAAAATAAATGGCCATGCCCAGCATTAAACAAGTCAGCCCATTTAGAATGTAATAACTTAAAAGCATCCTGCATCTAATTACAGGTAGCAGGGAACACCTAAGTGAATGCACTTTCAGTTTCAGCTGGTAACCGTTGTAACTATATTTGTGGAAAATCGAGTACAGTTGAACATTTCCATGTGCGACAAGCCAGGTCTTGCTTAACAGCTGGAGTTAATTCCTTAAAGGCATTTTTCCAATTCCATTAAAGCTATTAGGAGGTGAGCCCTCTACTATTGAAACAGTGGAAGGGGTTTGGGGAGACAGGAAGATGTAATTATGTCAAGAATAGCTAAAAATTCATTACAGCATTCTCCACAAGGATATGAACAATGTAAATACTTTTTTTATACAGATTTTGACCTTTTCAAAGAAGTGACATTTCGCATTACACTTAACCAAACTGTTTCACAATGCGACACAATCTAGTCTAGTTTAATTACACTGACTACCAATACCTGTGTAAAAAGTACATCATGTTAGTGTGCCGATCAGGGCGTAAGGGGAATTAACATTACACTGTAGGTTTACATTATATGGCGATCAGGGACATAAGGGAAATGTAACATTGTATAGCAGTCTGGTGCATAAGGGAAATTTAACATTGTATGGCATTCTGGGGCATAAGGGAAATATAACATTGTATGGCAATCTTGGGTATAAGGGGAATTTAACATGGAGATGGCAATTGAGGGCTCTACAGGAATTTAACATGGGGATGGCACTCTGGACCCATTTGACGCCATGTGTAGTGACCAACCCCACACTATACCATCCAGCACCCACACTATACAATCCACACACCATGTGTAGTTACCAATACCCCACACTATACCATGCACATGCTTTGTGTAGTGACCAACACCCAGTCATCTACTATCCAACACCCTACATTATACCATCAACACTCTGTGTGTAGTGACCTGTTGTCTAGTGGCTATATGCATATGTCTGAGATTTAAATATAAAGTAATACCTATACCTCAAGATCATGTAGGTGGTCTTGGTAAATTTGCGTTTATTGTACTGATGTTATAAATAGCTATAATCAAGGGAACCAACTCATAATAACACTAAAATGGGTGTGACTAAAAGCAGTACTAAAATTCCAGAACTGTCCCTGACTGTAAAGAGAAAAAACCCAGAAAATTAAATTAAAATGGCTTATACTAAAAGTAGTACTGAAATTCCAAAACTGTCCTGGATTCTAGCAGAGACTGTAAAAAATACGGAACATTATATTCAAATGGCCGAGACTTAAAGTAGCACTAAAATTCAGAAACTTGTATGGACTTTAAAAGAGACTGAAAAAATCCAGAAAAAAATGTTAAAACATTGGCCCAGACTAAAAGTAGTACTAAACTTCCAAAACTCATACGGACTGTGGTGGAGACTAAAAAGAAATTTCCCCCTAAGTGTAAAAATTGTAAAAGGAATTGCTACAAATTGTAAAAAGTAAAAGTGAAAAATGTACAAATTTAGTTGTTTTTATGGGTTTTTTTACAAATAAAAAATAAACAAATGATACCAAATTTAGCAAAGGCTGAAAAATGTCCAGACAAATTTAAAGTTGCAACAAATTTTTACAAAATTATACAAATTGTAAAAATAAAATTTAAAATTTTAATTTTGACAAATTTTAAAATTGTGAAAGATATGTAAAAAAATTTAAAAAATTGTGCGCCCTTTTATTTTGGACACTCTGAAGACCAATGTCTTTTTTCTTGACATTGATTACAGGTATCTTTACTTTTGTTTCTCTTTTCTCCTATCTTAGAGGTTCTTTTTCTTTGACATTGTGGACATTCTGGAGCCCAATGTCCTTTCTCTTGACAGACATAGCAGGTATCTTGACTTTTATCTCAAGAGGAGTAGTCAGAAGTCTTGTTGGAAGTGTCCTTTCAAATGACTGACTGTAAATCTCTGACTAGAAATGTGATCTGTTGTGACTCTTCCATTTTCACAGATTGAAACTGAATGCATGTATTTCTCTTATGCAGAAGGGGTCTCTCTATATATAGGGAGAAAGTGTGTACCCTAGTCAGATTAAATTTGAATTAAATACTGTCATGAAACAATCACACATTTCCAACAAGAAACCAGAAGCCAAGCAGCAACAATGTTCTGTGTCACCCATCACTCTTCAAGAAGTATTAGCACAAGTTCACGCTAGCGATTTTGAAGAAGACATTAGTGATTCCGAGCCAACCTACACCATCTACCTACTACAAGACCTAGGGAGTCAAGATCCACGAAAAAAGAAAGTCGTTCAATAGCTCCTGAAGATTTTTTTTATATTCGACCTACCCAAAAAGTTACGTCCAGAAAATGTTGAACAATGGCTTACACTTACACAGTTAAATTTAAGGAGTTAAAGTCTCAAGTTGCAGCAGAGAAAGCAGATGTCTTCATTATGGAGTCAGCATTAGAGAAAGCAGATGTCTTCATTATGGAGTCAGCATTAGAGAAAGCAGATGTCTTCATTATGGAGTCAGCGTTAGAGAAAGCAGATGTCTTCATTATGGAGTCAGCGTTAGAGAAAGCAGATGTCTTCATTATGGAGTCAGCGTTAGAGAAAGCAGATGTCTTCATTATGGAGTCAGCATTAGAGAAATTGAAACAACAATGCCAAGCTCAAGGTGAAGATCATTTGAGACTATCCATTACTCACGACAGTTTGAAATTTCCTGTGTGGATCAAGTTTAGTACACCTGCAGAATTAACTTCTTCCAAAATCTTTGACAAAATTCAATGCATCCAACAATCCAATGATGAGTTTGACATGACCAATGGAAAAGATACTCTTAACATGGTACACTTTCACCGCAAAGGCAGCTGGAAACAGAAAGTTTTATCAGGGGATTAATTTCCCAGTTCCAAATGAAATATCGTCCAGATTAACAACGATCCAACGAGTTTGGCAATGTCATCATTATGGTGTACATGACAGTCAATGCCCGTATTATGTATTATTGTATTAAATTGTATTATGTCTTGGAACCTTTAGGAGATTGAGTCCTATATTTTGACACCAATGTACATCACCCACACATCAAAGCTATCACCCACACATCAAAGCTATCACCCACACATCAAAGCTATCACCCACACATCAAAGATATCACCCACACATCAAAACTATCACCCACACATCAAAGCTATCACCACACATCAAAGCTATCACCCACACATCAAAGCTATCACCCACACATCAAAACTATCACCCATACATCAAAGCTATCACCCACACATCAAAGACAAATGTTTATGAGCTTGGACTGATGAACATCCCGATGGCACTATTTTGAGTTTTGCTAGTGATAGACCAAATAACAATAGTTACCAGTACCGAGACAAACAAGACAACTTCATACTAAATGTAATGTGAAAGGACCGACGCTGAACTATTGTTCTAGTCATGTGGTCAACTTTGACATGTTAAAAGAAGCCTTAAAGTCAGGACAAAATCAAGAGTTTTGCATGAAAACGATGGATACTCACAAAATTGTATGTTTGTCCAATCACCAAATCATCAGTCGACCCTTTGAAAAAGTACATCAGATTATCTACCAGAAGTGAGTGCAATTTCCCAATCACAACAAGTTGCCATACGGATACTGAGCTCCAGTATAAAAAAAGTTCCAAGACAGAAATATAATTGTGACCACAGTTACTCACCAAGAATGATGAATTTGACACAGCAACAGTCTGATGGACCCACTAAAGACTTCAAGTTCAAGGAATACAAATTGCCTGTGGTCTTGCCTGACTAGTTTGATATTTTCAGTTGATTTCAGACGTTCAAGAAAAGAAATGGTCTAAACATATGGATGCATTACCCGCTCCCAAATCTTTATTCAGAGCAGGATTTTGTCTACTTGTGATGAGGAAGCAAAGTAAAATGTTTCAGTTGTGGTGTGATGATCAATATGAACTATAAAGATTCAGCTTTCCTGGAACATGCAAGATGGTCTCCATGCTATTGTTATCTTTCTTTGGTCTTTTAACCCATCACAATACTGTACCGTGTGGTTACCATTCTCCAGTATCGAAAGCGATACCATGCATGTGCCTACCTATGGATGTCATTCACGTACTCACAAGGACATCAGCAATGCAGCACAATCTTACTGCTCTACTAGTGAAAACAATGCCATTTCATTGAGAATCACGAATCACAGAAAGAAGACTACACGTTTCCTGTGGCTTTGCCTGGCTATTGTAATTTTGCTAGTTGCTTTCAGACATTCAAAAGGAAATGGCCAAAATATCTGGAAGGACCTAGTCCTAAATCTTTAGCCAGAGCAGGATTTGTTTACTTGGGGGAAGGAGATAAAGTATAGTGTTTAAGTTGTGGTGTGAAACTTCACAAATGGGAGTATAAAGATACAGCTTACCTTGAACATTCTAGATGGTCTCCATGCTGTCACTATCTTCCTTTGGTCGGTCCAAAACAGGATCCTCATGTCAGATACTTTAGAAATGGAGAAAATTTGTTGTTTACCATTGGAGCTGCGCGAACGCATTTACAGAGAGCTCATACAGATTCAAGTGAAATGCAAAGAACAATTGCCTCCGAAACAGCATAGACTTTTTCATCATTGTTATCTGAATGTTATAAAAAGACTGAGAAATGTTCAAAATGGTCAGGCATTGATAAACTGCGAGCCCATTATAAAGCTTGCCATGCCACAACTTGTCATCAGTGTTACACCAAATTCCATAGAAGGAAGTCCATGACAGTGTTCAAGACTTAATGGATTACTAAAAGCTTTGTAAAAGACTGATTAAACAAGACGAGACAATTCCATTGAATTTTGGACTACATGTGGTGTGTGTGTTAGTGACTACCTTTCTTGTATTTCATTTACCAACAGATTCTTTGTGGCCAATTTATGAACCAGTACATGCAGCAAAGACATGACTACCAAAACTTTATCTGTGCACAAAAAACTTACTGTGTTAAAAGTGTTGCAAATAGTGATGAATACGAGCTGTGTACCTCTCTGTAAAGAAGACATTCATCATACTTTATCAAGTCTTCATACTTTATCAAGTCTTCATACTTTCCAGGAAGTGTGTATAGCCAGTTAGATACACCAAATGATGTATGACTGGAAAGATGTATGTGACTGGAAAGATGTATGACTGGAAAGTTGTATGTGACTGGAAAGATGTATGTGACTGGAAAAGTCTTGGATTTGACAAATGGAAACAAGTGGTAGCAGGTTATGCCAAAGACACTGTGTGTGACTGATGAAAGAAAAGAAAAACATGAACTTTATGCTTGTTTGACATACGAAATGTTGTTGTTGTTGTTGTTGTTGTTGTTGCTGTTACACTATGAAAAAATTAAACGTGTATAAAATGTATAAAATGTTTTGTGTGATTGATGGAATCTCAGAATTCTAAACACATTTGTTATGGCTGCATCCTCTGTTCTCAAAGTGATTGATGAAAAGTCAGGTCGTCAAAGTTGGGAGGCATTGTATATTCGACATCCCTTTAACATGTTTATTGCTGGCCCAAGTGGTTCAGGCAAAACCGATTTTGTCAAACAAGTGATCAAACACAAATCAAAATTATTTGATCGTCCTCCACAGCGTATCATGTGGTGTTACAAAGAGTGGAAATTGTCTTACACATTGCTCAGGAAAATCAAGGAGAATCTATTTCGTTTGTAGAAGAAATTCCTCTCGAAGACGATGGGATCGTGTCTGACTTTAGTCAAACACATCTCGTCATCTCGAAAGACATGTTAGGAGAAGATGAAGAAGAAATTAAACGTTAATATACACGAAAAGGGCATCATCTTATATTTACATTACTTAAAATTTATTTCAGCAAAGTAAAGTGCATCACACCATCAGTCTCAATGCACATTATATGGTGTTATTTAAAAGTCCAAGAGATAAATCTCAAGTTCAGGTGTTAGCCAAACAGTTAGGAACACCTTGGCTCAATTATGCGTATGACGATGCCACTCAATTGCCACATGCATATTTACTCATAGATTTAAAACCAACCACTCCCGATTATTTGAGATTTTGTACAAATTTGTTTCACAATTGGTGTCAAGAAGGAGGTCCAGTCATTTACACATCACCTTTGGCATCTGTCTAAAAATTTTAAAAAACTATGAAAAGATCCTTCACTTCTTTTCTTTCTAACAGTATTCAACATTACCTTATTTCAAACTCATCCACCTGCCAAATTGATTTGTGCACTGTATGCCATCAGTTGCGAAGAAAATGCACAAGTACATTCACATTTGTCAGAAGTTAGTCTCAAAGAAGTGTTACAATGGTTTACTTTGACAACATGTCAAGTACTACATGGCATCATTCACATACCACATCAAACAAAGCATTTTTTTGAAAAACATAAAATAGCGTTGTCACAACTGGATGATTCAAGAATCGATACTGAAACCAAAGACTAAATCATTTTGAAACCAGATGGAAGTGGATCTTTAGGAGATGTCGTTATTCGTTCATTTTTAAAATGGGATCATCATGACAAAGCGAAAAAAGTCAAATCACCTAAAAGACGGACCAAAAAGAAAAGAGGTGGTGCAGCAAGTTCACGTATTCAAGAAAACCTCGCTCAGTGACGGTCTCTCCTGCCACTTTTTCTTCATCTCCGTTGATGATGATGCCTGCCAAACCCGATTTAAGACCAGAGTTGCCTAATTTGATGAAAAAATGGAACCATTTCTAAAGGAACTTTTGCTTCTCAATCGACTTCTTTTTCTTCTACTGCTCTAGCTGCTGCTTCTGCAGTGAAAAAATGGCTTCACCTAAGGCAGGAGTACAAGACAGAACGAGTGTGTTACAAATTTTACTGGATTTGTCCAAACAAGAACTGACATGATTTACTCTGTTGAAAACACCTGTAGTACCTGGAGTCAAGTTGATACAATGTACCAACAATCAGTGGAGACAAATTCCAGTATAAAAAGGGAAGAAGTATTGGATAAGATTCACTTCAGTTTTTTCCTCCTGAAACAAAGATGTCACAAAGTTCACCAAAAAAACTTCCCAAAAAGGAAAAAAGGGACTATCACCTCGTTTTGCTAAACATTGGGATGCCTTGTCATTACTGACCAAATCAAGTGAAAACAAATCATTCAAAAAACATCCAAAGAAATCATCGATACCGTGTGTGAATGTTGTTTGAACGTTTCGAAAGGAACGGTGCCTTTGACTAAGATACAGAAACAGCAATGGACGACATCGTCACCTTCTTTCCCAAATGATGAAAAAGAAAAAGCCAATCAGTCAAAAGAAAAACAAAAAGCTGGTTCAAACGTGGAGGATTTCAACCCACACTGAATGGAGCGTTGTTAAAAATGGCTGCTCCTTTGTTAGAATTGATTGCTGGACCTCCTTTAGGAGGAGTAATGGAGTAATGAGATGAGGAAGAAGAAGAAGATAAAAAGGACACACTTGTATGGAAAGACATCACACTTGTACCCTTGGATCTTATGGAAGGATGAAAATTAATTTTAGTTCCATTCAAACGATGAATGGAACTCCATTGTTGGTACAAACAATTGACACAAGTAGTAGTAAAAGGCCAATGGCCCCACCTTGCATCAGATTATGCTCAGTCACGGAGCTGGAGCTGCAACGTTGGGAAACTGCAATTTGACCTCACCTTGCTTAGTTTTGTACTAAGTCACAGAGCAGCAACGTTTTTGTTAGACCTCAGGCTTCTGTGGGTATTGGATCTAGACTGGCCTCTGGCAGTCATGGTAGCATAGCAGAGGGTGGGTGACTATCACCAAAACACCAAATAGAGACACGAGGGGTCTGTGAGATACCATCTGTAGCTATGGTCAGCTAGAAGCATCAACAGGAAAACAGCGTAGGGGAGGACTCATCTAGCAATGAAGGCATTACCTTTGAATGTCCTGAAAAAAAGGTTGAGGACTACATAGAACCAATCAGCACATTTAAGATGATGTTTCCAGTTGTCGTCAACATTTACCTGACTCGCCTGGGAATCATGGAGCGTACCCGATATGATTGGACCCAAGGCCCGTACCTTGTATGGTGGAGATATTCTATCCCTCCTCCATCCATAGTTACCTTGCACGAACTTTTCTTTGGCGCCCCGGAAGAAGAATTTATGGAACATGTTGATGGACTCGAGGATCCATATGAACCGGGCCAGCTCAGAAGAGCCGTCGACTAGGTCAGCTAAGGCTCATAGGCTGGAGGACCACTTGGCTTGGGGAGGTCGGGCAGGCTAGAGGAAAAATAGATGACACAGTTTAAGCTGTACCCTTGCCTGACCTTTTGATGAGATTGGTGTGGCCCTCGGACCGACCCAATGCCAGGAGCGCATTTGTTTCAGCATTGCTGATGGCCATTGTGACATTCTGGCAGAAGCCCTGATCTCGTTCTTAAGGGTCATATAATTATTGATCTCATCCAGAATGAGCATGAACTCATCGTCGGACAGGGTAATATCCCAGAGAGCTTGCGAGACCAAGTCTGCGATGGAGTTAAGCTTGTCCTTGGCCAGGACTCTAATCTGATCATGTTTTTGAGCCTTCACTCAAAGATGTCGGATGGTAAACTGTCCAGCCATCGAGAAGAGCCCACAGACGAGTGATACGCCTTCCAGCTGTATAGCAAGAGGGGCAGCCACTAGAGTAGCGAGCATCTCCCACACCTGTGATCCCAACACATATGACTACAGTGCTAGACGCCGCCACCATATCGTCAACAGTGTTGACCGCTCTTTCATTTTTTTGCAGAGGGAGCATCATTGCTCAATGTCAGCCTTGAGTTGAACTTTGGTATCGCCTATCATTTTCAGGCGATAGTTATGAGGACTCTCTTCGGGGGTTATACTTGGAAGCAAGGGATACCGTAGATCATGACTTGATATTGGGTGGACATATTTAAATCATTTAAGGGATCTGTTCTATAAGCAGTTTTAACCTTAACAAGAAATGAAGATCTTACTGAGGTTTGCACCATTCTGACATAAAATACCTAGTTAGGGTCCAAGGTTTCAATGACGGTTATGTTAAAAGTAGTACTGGTTGTTACCTGATAATAACCCAACACTTCCTTCATGTTATGAACGACCACGGGGTCGTCACTCCCTCTGCATTGCATAAAGGAGATGTCAAACTCATTAAGAGGAATTACCCCCCCCCCCCCCCAAAGCAAAGCCACCCACGACCATAAAGCGGCATATGGCAGGCTCACCCCCCACTCTCTCTGCGTGCAAGGAAACAAAGGGACCATTAACAGTTGCCATATTGGGGTTTACTCTAGAGTAAGTAAGATGAGGCCTAACACCTTCAGACATCAATGGAAAACTGGCCACCGAAGTTGAAAAGATAGCGAAGTTAGTAGGACGTACAGCAGCATTGACATAAGCCTTTGTTGTAGCGTCTTAGGGAGTGGTTGGCTCACCAACATTTTATTAGCTTTCATATAGTACCCAGCGAGGTTGAGGTACCAACCCTGTCAACATACAGTCTGGTAGCAGCGTCTTTTGGACCAACAGGCTCCCCCATACCCACAATTCTGTTGTCGTTCATGTTTAAGGGACCCCACATGGTATCACCAGCTTTGGTCAGCTTAGAAAGAACCAGTTCGCAGTCTTTTGCTTCAACATATTCTTTGATTGCTGCATCTTTAGCCTCCGTAGAATTTGCTAACCCCACGATTTTATTTGCAATCATGTTTAGAGGGCCCCGAACAGGTGTACCCTGATTGTTGGTGAAATGGTCAACGTATGATTTGGTCGCTGCATCTTGAAGGGCTATGAGGTCTGCTATAGATGTAAAAAAAATTTACCCATATCCTGGCCACCCGGATAGTGACCAGTTTGTTAACGTACCTTTCCAGCTGCATCCTGATCGTCGACGCACTTTTATTTACCTCCGTGTCTTTGTCGTCAGCGTACTTTTTTGCGTCCGCGTCTTGGTGGTCAACATATCTTTTTGTGGCGGCATTTTCTGGGCGAGTGGGGTCGGTCTATCGACCGGCCTACCTCCATCGCGCAGCGTGCCATCGGCATGGAAGACGGCGAGGTTGCCAGGCGCCTCTACGCTGACCGGGCGGGTCAATAGCGAAGAGAGGTCCATGCCTGAGGCCTGTAGGTTACCGACGTCAGCAAATACAACAAGGTCGTTCGGGTCGGAGGCGCCCACGCGGTTGCTGTAAGCTACTGTCAGCTCAGCCTTGGTGACATGTTGGGCGAGGTCCGCGGGAACCCCGGGTACTGTCTTGTCTTTCTGAGAGCGTCCGAAGATGTCAACTGGCATGGTGCTTATGACCACAACCGGATTATTTCTAAACGAACCGGTGGGTCAGCGACAACGCCGCATTCAGCAGCGCACCGGGCGTCAAATCGCAATTCAGCGCCTTGAGGGATGCGTGGCCGCAGATTGGCCCGTCACCTGGTTTCTGAACAGGGAGGGTCGAGTCGGTGAGCGGAAGGGTCAGTGGGTCGCTGCCGCAGGCCCGGCAGAGGTAAACAGCGAGCTTGGGTGGCAGCGCAAGGCCATACCAAATGAGTCCCACGGTTTTGTGATGTGTCGAGGTTACCGATGCCGGCTTCGTACCTGCTGCGCCACGTAAGGCGCTCCAGCTTGTCTTGCATGTAGACACCTATGAAGTGCTTCAGGGGCTTGGCGAGCAGCAACAAAGTTAAAATCGAAGAGGGCCATCGTCACCTCTGCCGCGCGAACCCGGAGGTCTCGACCTTCTTTTGATTGGCCGCCAACGACGCCTTCCATAGCCTTTGGGCAGCCAGGTGACCAGCCGCTAGAGAGCTAACAGTGGAAATATGCCATCTTCTGTTTGCATGGCCTTCAGGGCTGCGACGGAAAGATTAAAGTCTACGCCGCGCTTGTTCTTGCTGGCCACTCAGAGGCGCTTGGCCTGGGCGGCCGTCAGCATAACATGATGACGCCCGTGGAGCTCTCCGGCGCGCAAGTGCAGCTTGAGCTTTAATTTGTATGATCTGACCGGGCCTCGACTACCCTCATTCGATTCCCAGCACCCTCGGGAAGCATTGTTTTATCCAAAAGTATATCTACGTAGACTCGGTAGACGGTCGGGGTCCGGACAAACCCGGGCCTTGAAATACATGTCCACGACCGACTGCTTGAATAGGTCGAGGTGCTGCACGCTGAATTAGTTGATAGGGTATTGTCCGGTGAAGTTCTTCTGGCTGATCAGCAGACCCGTGTCCACGTTTTGATCGCGACCCATCAAGCTCAGGATCAGGCAGTAGGCGTGGGCCACGTTGTTGGTCGCGTAGTCCAGAAGAAATTCCTGTTTGATCCTAGTGACCGTTGAGCCACAGGCTTACTTCCGTAACACCATCGTGTTGCGCACCTGGTTATTCTCCCGATTCGGGAGCTAGAGGGCTACGAAAACGTGCCTGCGGAGATGCCCTGCTAGTCGCTGATCTGCCAGGAGAACTAGCTGGAGACCGCGCTCTGTTGAGAGTCCGTGGTCATGGCTTGGAAGGATAGAGTACTCTGACCTCGTCGCATTAAGTTAAATATGTTTGTTTTCTTCGATATTGTGTGCTTGGCGCCAAAGATGACATTGCGCACGTCCCGGCAGAAGCGAAAGATGTGAGTCAGCGGGATGATGCAGAAAACTTGCCCTGCTCGTCCAGCTGCCCTTTCCGCTGCGCGAAGCCCAGGTTAAAGTTGGCGTTAGCGGAGCCCAACACCACGCGGTAAGCAGGGTCTGGATTGGTGCCAAGTTTCGCCACTCGGTATCGAATCTACGAGGCATCATCGGCATTGTCTGTGGCGTCCTTTAAAAACATCATTGTCGGCCCTGCACTGTGAGCAAAGTCGTCGCTGTAGCGAGTTGAGCCGAGGATGGTCGTGGCGACGCCGACGATGGCCGAGCAGGCCTCCACCTAGTGGTTTTTCGATGAGGTAGCTGGGGCTGTTTGACCCATTGTTGACGAGTGCGATCTTGTCCGCCAGACGTTGTCGTTCACCGCCTTTGAGATTCGGCCCACAACTTCGAGGTGTCCTGGACCGATAGGTCCACCCGGCCCTTTTGGTTGGGATCGCGGGCCTCGTAGGAGTAGTACTGCAGGTCGCGCATGCTGTTGTCGCTCAGCACGGGTGCCCCAATGTCGAGGGTAGGATCCTGCATGTCCTCAAAGGACGCCCATGGGTCGACTCCAATAAGGAGAGCGGCGCAGACTTACGCCCATGGCTAAGTTAGCAACAAGGGCGTCGCGTACCCCTCAGCCGCCAGGTCTGCAAATTTTGTCGACCCGCCTCGTTGACTACGTCCCGGACGTCGGTCGGCATGTTTTTAGTCGTCCGTTGTTTGAGCCGACTGAGGCGCTCACGTATGGCCGCAGTCACCTTTTTCACAGCCTTTTTACCGCCCTCGGCAGCGAGAGCCGGAAGCCCTTCCTTGACAGCGGCCGTCTGCATGGCGTCGAGGGTGCGCAAGGTCACTGCCTTAGCCGTAGGAGACGCTGTCCTCTCTAGCGCCGCCGCCACCATGCAGGCTGCGCTGACGATGGCTCGGAAAATGTTGCCAAGCCCGTCACTGTAATGTCGGTCGTCGGGAGCCTAACATCCGTACCCGGATTGGCCGCCTTGGTGCATTCATGACTATTGTACTCGCACTATCGCTTCTAATACACTAGCTGAGCGGGTGGCGGTCGTGGATGTAGAGGTCGATGGTGAACGTGTAGCCTCGGACGTTCAGCAGGTGACCGTCCTGATCGGTCAGCGTAAACTGCAGGCTATTGATGCGGAAGTCTTTGCAGAGCAGGTAAACGGTCAGTCAAGCCATTCGCATCCAACCTGCACGCCCGTGAAAGCCACGCGGGCAGACCCTCATTGTGATGGCCCTGTTGCGGTACTCGTACGCGCCTGGCAAACACGAGGGTGGGATCCGCCTCGCCACTGACCTGGTATGGTCGCTGAATACGTACGTTTTACTCGACCGATGGGAAATCCCTGATCAGCCCGTCATATACCACCTCGATAAGTCCCCAGATGGGTTGTGTGATAGGCGGCCTCGCGTGGGTTCGTGCGAGAAGATCTTCAGGTCGTGCCGGAAGATACCCAACTACCTCCCAAGGGTATTCACCCAGAGAAAAGCTTGTTGGTTCAAATTGAAGGTCTCACGCGACACGCCATACGCTTTACGAGTACATGCCGAACGAGCAGATAGCGGAGATTCGGTCCCTGCAGGATAGGGGGACCCTGGCGGAGTATGTGGCTTGGACGTATAGAACGACTCTACCCCGAGTGCTGCATATCTGGTAGCCTCCCACCCCCATGAGGAGCAAAGAGAAGGACCTCCCTCCAACGATGGTGCAACGTCTGCTCGCCGGCTTTGTCACCGCTCGTTGTGCTGGGACCTCTTCCGCAAATGTTTAGGTCTTGAGTAGGGTGTTCATAAACTCTTTGGAGGTGGCCATAGGCTCGGGTCGTGATCTCATCGGGTCCGACACATTTGTTCGTGTCCAGCGGGGAGAGGCTCGTCTTTGTCAGGCTATATACGCCTATCTGGTGTTTTTTTGCTTTGGATGGCTGCGTTGGTGTGGCGAAACTCCCTTCTCTGCATGAGGCTCTAGAGGTATAGCTTATGCTGGAGATCAGCCTTGACAGTCGATCTCGCTATACCTTTGGCCCTTTAGGACTCAACACTGTCTGCTCGCCGAATAGAGTACATCTTGGGGCATAGGCCTATGAATTCAGCAATATGGAATCCGTTAAATTCGTCCTTAAACTTTCCTACCACCTTCTTGTTAGTGTCACTATGTAGGGGGTGACCTTCCGGAAAGTCACTCATATCGTAAAGGTCGGCGTTCTCTGCCATGTCCCTATCGATGACTTCCGTCTCCACCTCCAGCAGCAGACTCTGTATCGGTGTAGAGGAGATGGACTTTAGCATCGCAACGCCCCTATATGTTGTTGCAATAAAAGTCGTACATCAATTATTTCGTAGATGGTGCGGTTAAGATTGAGTCTGGCTTTGGTGGAATATACCGCAACGAGGTTATCTTCAAAGATTTTACGGGTCCGAAAGACTGGATCAGCATTCAGGCGTCGTAGCTTGTCCTCTCGACCCTCAGGCCATACCAGATCAACGCCGATGCGATTCCGCAGATTTCCATGGTCTTTCCAAAAACGGAATTGTTGAACAGATGAAAGTAGTCCTTGTCGAAACTATTCGTGGCTTTCACCCGCAGGTCTGTGCTCTTCTGGATGTAGGGTGCCATTCACGAGCTCTGGTCAAACTCTAGCGCCCTATGAACCTTGGTGATGCACCTGTCAAGTCTAATGTAGAGTTGTAGGCTTCGGTAATGAATGACGTATCGCTCCTTATTCAGCAAGTTGGGTACCTGCTTGGTGCATTCCATGTAGCGACTTTCCAGCTTGTCCACCATGCCGCGCTTGTAGTAGGATAGCCATTACTTTGGGATATTCATGTACTCGGGGGACTAGTGGAAAGTCACTATAAGCATCGTGCAGCTCTTCCGGATAGTCCAAGTCCACCTCTAGTATGTAGCCCTTGGGGGCGTCTGGGTCTATGCTACTGAAATCAATCTCTTCGAGGTCGGTCCAGCGAAAGCCACTCGTGGGTAGGCTCTGCATCATGGCCCAGCCATGAAGGTTATTGATATTTAGGTAGACGATCCTACTGGTGGGCTTGGATGGGTCGTAGTCCGGGCACTTGGGGTTGTTAGCCTTCGCGTATCGCTTACTGATCATAAAGGTGCCACCTCGGGTACCTCTCGAGACAAAGAGGTGCATCTCGATTTCTATCAGTAGCTCGAGTTCTGCACCTGTGGTTTTGAGAAGTGCGTCCCAGCTCATTCCGGGAGTGCTAAAGTAGAGGGGAGGGTCTATGCAATAAGTCTCCATGGAAGTGAATCGAAAGACCTCAAATATATAGGCAAGAAGTAGCATGTCCGTCTTAAGGTTAAGATCGTGATAGTCTCCCAACGTCTTGCAGCCAAAGGTATCCCATACTTTCCGGGCGTGTTGATAGTCCTCGGAAGATACACTCGTATGGTTGATGGTGCTGTAGAATGTCTCAATGGGGGGGGGAAGGTAGCTTAGACTCCTCAAACCGGTCCTATCTATCCATATACTTATATGGACAGACACCCTAGGCGGTCAGAAGAGGGACATCGTGTGCGGTATATAGACGGGTGATGTGGAAATCTTTCTGAGAAAGATCGGTAGTCAGCTTGGCCAGGCTGCAGCGTAGAAACTGGTAGCTGTCTATAAACAGGAGCAGGCCCAGGGAAAAGGTCATATATTTTTCCATGTTTATGGGTATACGTCTGACACTGAAATCTGCCCTTGAGGCCATTCCCAGCGATGCCATCAGCAGATACCCGTTGTAGTTCCTGAGGTTGTGGAAGATAACGGGTACTTTGGTTTATTGCTTAGTGGTAACTGGAGGTTATAGCTGTTATGAGCGGCTCCGCGGTATCGGCCGGTGATGTGGCAGTGATCTCTCAACTGGTCATCACTCAGGCGCTTTCGGCAGATGTGATAGACCTTAGCTGCTTTAAACGCGGCGGTGTTGGCGGGTGTCATCACCAAAGGACGGGGGTTTGCTGATTCCTCTCGGAGATACACCATCTCTTTCTCCAAGCTTTTAATCAGCTGGACTACTGCGTCTTTTCTTCTGTATATGGTTGCATGTTTGGTTTTACCATCATTTCGCTTAATGGCGTAGCAGAAGCTGCATGGAGGCTGGCTGGAGGTTTTATAGGTATCGCTGTAGGTGGGGTCAATCTCTTCCCTTTTTACAGGCACATTAAGAGCCTCGAGATCAGCATATATAACGTAGGCTACCGCGACAGTCTTTGACGTGACTCGAGAGAAGGTCATGTCTGGAGAAGGCTTGGGGGCATCAGCAGCAGACGTGGTTTTATGTTCATTTTTGATACTGCTATATGCCATCCGAGAAAGGTCTTTGGTCCATATTTAGTACTGAATGTCATCTTCGGTCAATAGTAGAATGTTGACGTTCTTGTCCAGCACTTTGTCGGAGATGCGTATAGGGTAAAGCGCGTGGTCCCATCCAAAGACGTTAACAGCAATGGTAGAGTTAAGGTTATCAATCTTTGTAATGTCTGATACCTTTATCGGAAACTTAAGCTCGCCCTTACTGGTACGCTTAGAATGAATGTCACCATGAGGATAGAGGGCAGAAAGGATGGCCCATTCAAAACACCGGGTGTCTTTATTTTCTACGTTGATGACTGCCCTTTTGAGAATCCACTTGGGCGAGAGTATATTCCCTTTACCTCGAAACGGGCGGTACTGTGAAATGTAGAGCTTTTTTCACCCGCTTCTCGATCATAGTTATGGCTTTAAAGATCAGCTCATCGAGGGCATTGGCCAACAACGCCACTTAAGCTCGGCTGGCTGATAAATAGGCTGGCATGGAGATTGCTTCTCTTTCTGCTGTAATTTTTTTAACAGCTTTAACACTAAGGTTAAAATTAACACCTTTCTTTCCGAACTCTTGTGTGAAAATGTTACTCAGGCTTGGGGTCATGGTTCTGAGTAACTTGGAAAGATCCACTTCTAGGGGGTAACCTTTTGGTATTATTGCTTTATAGTCGACGACAATTTTATCCTTTCAATGACCCTCTTTTTGTACTAAGGTTGGCAAAGGGACTGGAGGAGGGATTTTTGCTTCCTTGGAGGCCTTCTGCCTGGCCCGTCATTTAGCCGCTTTGGATAGCCTCGGGGCCGGTATGGTTGGCTGCCCTGGAGCTGGTGTGTGTGACTTCCTTGAAGCCGGTAAGGGTGGCTGCTTTATAGCCGGTGTGGGCTTTTGCTTTTGTGTGTGGCTTCCTTGAAGCCGGTAAGGGTGGCTGCTTTATAGCCGGTGTGGGCTTTTGCTGCCTAGGGACTGTCGAGGACCGCTGCCCGGTAGCTGTTGGGGTTGGTTACCGTGCTCGGGCTGCCAGTAACTGCCTCCAGCATATCATCGTATTCGCTCTTGGTGATCTTTCTCTCCCTTAACAGGGTGTTCGTTCGCTCTATACTAGGCATGTTGACCGCTGGCGTGTAAGTGATCTATGATGTTTATGATACACAGCCTTTCTCTAATTGGAAAATCGTCGCTGGCTGCTGCTGACGGAGGTCAGCCTTCACTGGCGACCCTGGTGTGATGTTATGAATGCTACGGTACATAGCCTTTCTCTGAATGTGAAATTATGATCGTCACTGGTTAGGCGGGAATATGCTCTTGCTCCAGCGCTGCTTTAATAGAGACGTTTGTCGCTTTGCTTGACCTGGAACTAGGATGAGCTTTACTGTGCAGCTCGCTAAGGACCTTCCTAAATTGTCATCTGACTTTTATTTCTATGCGTCGCAGCTTGTCGGCCTGGTGGCCATCTCTACAGCGGTTACATATGAGGTGAGTGGCGATGGTGCCTGCCCCACATTTCCAGCAGGTCAGTACCCTTATCCCGTCTCTTTGTCACTGGGCATGTACCTCGCAATAGGTGCTGAAGCATTTTCGTCCATACGGTTCTGTTTGACCCCCAAAGCATCCATGTACACGTGTTTGTTCCTCGTCGGACATGACTACTGATATCCCATAGACACACCGCGCCTCTAATTGATGTTTTGGTGATAATCACCCACCAGCTGCTATGCTACCATGACTGACAGAGGCCTGCCTAGACCCACCCTCCACCGACGCCCGGGGTCTAACCAAAACGATGCTGCTCCGTGACTTAGCATAAAAGTAAGCAAGGTGGGGTCATATCGCAGTTTCTCAACGTTGATACTCCGTGACTTAGCATAATGGGATGCGAGGTGGGGCCAAATCGGCCTTTTACTACTACTGACACCACATTTACCTCTTAATCCTAATTTCACCTAAATGTCACGCTTACAACAAGACTTACAATCGTTGATGGATCGAACAGATTTGTCAGAAACAAAAAAAATCGCAACGGTACGGACAATTATTGAAACATCTAAACCTACTCGGAGAGATTTCAAGTATGTCATGAAAAGCGAAGAAAAACAAAAAGCAACAAAGATGATGACAGAAACGGCCACAGTGATGGAAGCCGAAGAAACGAGAAGTGTTTCAAACTCGTCTGCTCCTCCTTCTAGTATTACAAAACTCATTGTTGACACCTTTCCTTACTCCCAGAGGGAGAAGAAATGAAAGTTTGGGTCAAAAAGATGTCGTCGACACCTTCTTCAACAGAGGGAAATAAGAAAGAAGGGAAAACAGAAGTGAAGAAAAGTAACCAAACAACCGATGACTACTCCTACTCATATTGATCGTCGGACACGTCAAGCATTGTCGCAATCCAAACAAACACACACGAGCAACTTAAGAGCAGTATCAAACAGTGGGTGACCTATAGAGAAACATCAAACCTATGCTAAACTCCTGCTCATACCTCTAGCTAAGGTGGAATTCAATGCAGCTAAAACCAAACTCAAAAGTGTACGTCTGCAAGATGTACGACAATGATTACAAGAACAATCGACGTGCACGTTAAACAAACCCATTCGACGAAAATTTTCCAGAAGTCAAACGAAAGTAGCTGACAGTCATCATCAAAATCAAGCAGATTTAGTAGATGGTCTCTCATTTAGCGTCGTACAGTCGAGGTTACAAATATTTGTTTTGTGTCATTGACGTGTTTTCAAAATTAGCTTAGTAGTTCCTTTGAGTTCTAAAACAAGTTCAGAGTTAGTGGGAGCTTTAAAAATGGATTTGAAACAAAGTGGTCGACATCCTCTACGATGACAAACATACAAAGGCACCAAATTTCTGAACCAAGCTTTTCAAAAGAATTTAAAAAAGACACATTAATTTTTTCAGCGCTTAAAATCTTGAAACGAAAGCTAGTGCCGTGGAACGTTTTCAAAGAACTTTGAAAGAACGTATGTGGAAATATTTTACACATCAACATAAGCTCAAATACATCCACGTGTTACCACTTCTAGTAAAAGCTTACAATCAATCGTATCATTGGATGTGCTCTAGAAGAAGTGAACCTCAAAACGAAGTGATGGTGTTTGATCGATTTTTTGGAACGTCACCAACCTGAACAAAAAGGAGTGTTAAAGACCGGCGATTGTGTTCGCATTGGAAAAACAAAACGCACTTTTCACAAAGGTCATTTACATAACTGGACGACATGATTGTTTCGTTTCACTGGATTGTTTGGAACGTCACCAACCTGAACAAAAAGGAGTGTTAAAGACCGGAGATTGGGTTCGCATTGGAAAAACAAAACGCACTTTTCACAAAGATTATTTACCTAACTGGACGACATGATTGTTTCGTATCACTGGACAAGTACGTGGACGCGATTATCCTGTGTATAAATTGGAAAATATGAACGGAGAAGTGTTAAAAGGAACTTTTTACTTGCCTGCGTTACTGCGAGAGATTTAGAAAGAAGACGACGTTTGCGATATCGAAAACATTCTCGATCGAAGATCACGTAAATTGGGAAATGGTCGATTTCAAGAAGTGAAAGTTCGTTGGAAAGGATATCCACCCAATTTCGATTCTTGGATTACAGCTTCACAAATCATCGACTATAAAAAGAAGTAAAAGTCACATGCCGTTAAACACAGCCACTTCTCCTCAGAGTTTATCTCTCCAAGAACTACAAAACAACCCCTGTGGGTGTGGTGTGGAGAACGTGTCCCTAAAAACGTGTCTTTTTCTTCCAAATCTTTGTGGTGTATTGTGTCATTGGAGCAGCCATTTGAAATTTGAGTTTGCAACAGGGAGATAAAACAACTGTGGACTATTTACTCCGCAGTTGTATTGGTTATCTTCTTCTCAATCAGTCGTTTTAATATACAGACAGTAACAACAACAACGGTAGCTTTACCAACGCCAGTCACCATATCTCTTCCAATCACAGCAGCAGCCCTCTTCTGGAATCCTCTTTGGAAAATCATCCTTTGACAACGAGTGACTCCGCGGAGACCAGAACAATCGAACTATGAATAATCAATTTTATTTAACATTACCAAGTGACAGTTCGATGGATGTGTTTCCCAACAACACATTATGTTGTTTCACAGCGAAATTACCTCAGTCAGTACAGTTAGATCTGGAAGCTCATTGGGAAGTAGTTTTGGTAAAGATCATTTATCCCATTCAAGTCAAAAATGTGGTTGGAGATCAAACCACTTTCCTGGTCGAAATATTCACCGAACAAGTTCAAGAACACTTGGACAAAAATGATCCTCTCATTTACGAATCCAAACCACCATCGCCAGCGAATCCTCAGTTGAATACCTATACCATGAGAATTCCTACAGGATATTATTTCAACGCTCAACATCTGGTCGATACGATTTCAGCTATTTTCAACGATCAGTTTGGCAAAAACTGGAGAAAACTCGCCAAAATGTACTGATCAAATACCATGCCATTTATCATCGTCTTAAATGGGTTTTTTTCGACGGCATAACGCTGTCAATCAGAGTTTCTCCCGGTTTATTTGCTATTCTGCGTGGAAACGAACATTGCA
Source organism: Margaritifera margaritifera (assembly GCA_029931535.1). Lineage (NCBI taxonomy): Eukaryota > Metazoa > Mollusca > Bivalvia > Unionida > Margaritiferidae > Margaritifera > Margaritifera margaritifera. The sequence continues at coordinate 6,190,966 of JAQPZY010001656.1, forward strand.
CCGCAGTCAAAAGACATTCACAACAACTGTCGATTCTACAAGTATTTTAGCAACCTTATAGAATTAAACGAAGGATTGAATTTGATGTTTGTGTACTCTAATGTCGTCGAGTACAACGTCGTAGGAAACACAGCTGTTCCGTTGCTGAGAGTCATTCCTTTCAAAGTGGATTATGAAGGAGGAAACACATATCACGTTCGCCGAGAATTATTACATCGTCATTATCTTCCCGTCAGTAAATCTTAGCGTCAGTATTAGTATAAAATGAGATCTTGGACAAAACATTCTATTCTCTAAAGGAAAAAGTCCCCGTAAAACTACATTTTCGAAAACGATTCTTCAGTGAATTGTAACAGATGTATCCTGTTTACCGAGGAGTCGCTCGACAACGAGGACATGGTTTGAGAGATATGTTAAAATCAGCTTTTTGTACGGTAGCACCCAACTAAAAACCGATGTTCACTCGAGGATTACATGTTTTAAAAGATGCAGCTTTGACTCAAGGAAAAGAATTTCTTCAAAACTTTCTAATTTACAAACCAAGTCCTAAAGAAGCCTTGATGAAAGCAAGAAAATAAAATGTATTGATTCAGACAGGAAAAGACCCCCCTAGGGCGCCGAGACACCCGTATATATTTGCTTGACGCTCCTAACGAAGGCATTAATTCCTCATCAACGCCACAACAAGGACAAGGCAGAAAGAGACGTCGAAAACCCTTCAGACCTTATAGACACGCAGCCGCCCAGAACAAGAATAAGAAAAGAAGAACAGTTGTCAGATACTGGACATTTTTTATTACTAACAGAAAATGATGCACCGAGATTCTTGCGAATATTCCAAGTCAGAACTCGATCCGTTTGCCATGCCACCGACGATGATAACGACGCAAGACTCCCAATGGGTAGAATTTCATCCTGTGTCGTCTTTGACCACTTCAGTACCTATCGAATTTGAAATCAAAGAACAAACCGAAGATTATATCGATCTGAATAACAGTTACTTGTACCTGAAATTCAAAGTTCTCAAAACAGACAACACTAATCCAGGCGCCAATGCCAGAGTGGTTCCAGTCAACAATTTCATGAATTCGTTGTTCAGCGAAGTAGATACTTGAATAACAAATTAGTGAGCAGCAGCATGGAGACTTACCGTTAACTTACCGTTACCGAGCTTACCTGAAAAATCTATTGACGTACGGAAAAGAAGTCAAGTACACACATCTGGATGCCTCAGTGGTATGGAAACCTGACACAATTGACAAGTTCAACGACAGCTTTGATTGCGGATGATGATGCAGACCACAATGTTGGATTTAACGACCACCAAAATAAAATCAAACAAGGACGTAGTTTACAAATGATGGATTGTTTCTATTTGGACATGTGGTTGCAAGAGAAGTATTTATTGAATGGAGTGAGACAGAATCGAAGTAGTACCGTGTTCTGTTTGATGGCTAATGCTAACGAGTACAAAACGAACAACAAAGAAGCCAAATTCTACGTGCGTATTGTGGCGGTCTTACTTAAAGTCGGAAACGACATCAGTCAAACTCTGACCAGAACGATAGCCAAGTATCCTCTACGACGAGTTTAAGTCAAAACCTTTACCATTGTCTCTGGACTCCGATCCAAGATCGAAGATCATGTTTTCCAAGGTCAACTGCCAAAACGTTTGCTCATCGGCATCGTCAGCAATGCGGCTCTTAACGGAGCTATCGATCAAAATCCTTTCAAATTACAACACTTCAACGTGTCCAAGATAGAAGTCACCCGAGATGGCCAGACGTTGTGTACCAGACCCTTTGAACCTAACTTTACCCAGAAGAATTAATTGAGGATCTTCCTTGACACTGTTGTAAGCCACAGGACAGTTAGGTGTCAACAGTAGCTATGGCATTTTGTACGAGGATTATTCGAGAGGATATACCTCATGGAGCTTTGATTTTACTCAAGTTGGAAGAGTATTTGGATGACGCGTGGACCATCATCTCAGAAGAGACGATTTTGAAAAGGTGGCATAAAGACTTGCGTGACCATTCCTTACCTCCACTGACTTCTCCTGAGACGAAATCCATCAAGGCTTTTTTGCAACTGAGTTCGGAGACTTCCCGTTCATCGACTTACTTGAAACATATTTTCAAGGAAAGAATCAAGCGTGAACTGATGATTTATCATTACCAGTGAAAAAAAGAAGAAAAAATGGATACCTGGGAACTTCATTACCTTGTGATTCACAGTTCGTGCACTGCTTCTTCAATCCACTGTTGTGTGCTAAAGATGAACTTCGACATCGAAAACCTGAAGATGTTCAAGCCTATGTCATCAACACAGACGACAGTCATCGTCCAGGAATCCATTGGGTAGCCGTCTACTTTCCCAACGACCACAGTGTGGAATATTTTGATTCTTATGCATTACCTTCTCTGGCGACATCATTGACTTTATGAAAAGAAATGCTGTATCTACTCAATTCAATAATGTAAGATTACAAAGATCAGATTCCATAGTGTGTGGACAATATTGTGTATTTTCTTCGTCAACGCAATCTTGGATTACCCTCAGAACATTAAGTGACTTGTTTTGAAAGTGAATACTCTAGAAACGATGATAAAATAGAAAGGTGGTTTTGTGAACATTATTATCTTTTTTCTTTAGCTCACACAGGTAGTGTGCATCGATGGCAAAATTACACTGTATTAGATGATCATTGGAAGTCAAGTCTGACTCAACAACGTTTTCAACTTTGTAAATACGTTATTGTTTAATGTTGTCGGTATTTGCAAATGAAGAGGAAGGGACTAGCCCTAGTCCTTCCTCTTCGTAATTGATGTTTAAGTGAGCGGGGCTTAATAAACAAAACAAAAAATGTTGATTTAGAAAAAAAAGTGTTGTCTTGTTGTTTTTTTTACAAAAAGTATTGTGTTAACATGCTCTTTCACGTTCTCTCTGCCAATCTTTACATTTGTAATGTTTTCTGTCACGTGCGCGTACAGAATCGGAGTGATGTTTACCTTCACGTCCGTGCTTCTCATATATAAAGCGGTGCGTTCGCCAATCTTGCCATCCACCCTTGCTTGTGTGTGCTAGAGTGCGTAGATTTCATCCCCATTCTTTTACATCCTAGCCCCTCCTGTGTGATAGTGTGTTTGTGTGTTTGTACGTATAATATGTGCAAAGCACTCCTACCCTTTTCGTTGGTTAGTAGGTGTAGGGGGTCTTGATCACTCCCACAGCGTGTCTTGGATAGTAATAAAAAAAATGGGTGTTGGATAGTAATCAAAAAGTGGGTGTTGGGTAGTACTCAAAAAGTATGTGTTGGACAGTATATGAGAAAGTGGGTGTTGGATAGTACTAAAAAAAAGGATGTTGGATAGTACTTAAAAAGTAGGTGCTGGATAGTATATAAAAAGTGGTGTGTTGGATATTATATCAAAAAATGTGTGCTGGATAGTATGTCAAAAAGTGGTGTGTTGGATAGTATATTAAAAAGTGGTGTGTTGGATGGTATCTAAATATTGTAATATTGCATTTCCCCTTATGCCACAGAATACCTCACAATGCTAAACCTATGGACCTTTTCAACATATGATTTCCGTTGTGCCCCAGACAGCCATTCCCATGTTAAATTTCCTTTATGCCCCCAATTGCCAAACTATATTACTAAGAACCATATACATGGGTAAATAGAAGACATCTTCAAATCCTTTCGAGGATTTCTCAACAACGGGCCAAAAACGTCCACGAGAAGTTGAGAAAACTACAGCGATGTGCGTGTTGATCTGAACTGCGTCGTAAGACATTGTAGTTTTCCGAGTCTCTTTTTTAGGTATTGTTTTATTTTAATGAGAGAACATTATAATCAACTTACCCTGATCTATGCTACAAAATATAGATTCATGCAATGAAATATACAGAAAACTGTTTACCCATTTGGCACAGAGTTTCCTCCAAGTGTGCCGTTCAATAAAGTGACTTGCTGCTATCTGGTTGATTAAAATCAACACTTACTATGGCCAGTGTATAGTTCCACCATGTAAAATCAACACTTATTATGGTTAATTTATAGTTCCAATATGTAAAATCAACACTTATTATGGCTAATTTATAGTTCCACCGTGTAAAATCAACACTTACTATGGCCAATCTATAGTTCCACCATGTAAAATCAACACTTTCTATGGCTAATTTATAGTTCCACCATGTAAAATCAACACTTATTATGGCTAATTTATAGTTCCACCGTGTAAAATCAACACTTACTATGGCCAATCAATAGTTCCACCATGTAAAATCAACACTTTCTATGGCTAATTTATAGTTCCACAATGTACAATCAACACTTATTATTGCTAATTTATAGTTCCACCGTGTAAAATCAACACTTATTATGGCTAATGTATAGTTCACCGTGTAAAATTAACACTTTCTATGGCTAATCTATAGTTCCACCCTGTAAAATCAACACTTACTATGGCCAATCTATAGTTCCACCATGTAAAATCAACACTTAATATGGCTAATTTATAGTTCCACCATGTAAAATCAACACTTTACTATGGCTAATCTATGGTTCCATCGTGTAAAATCAACACTTTCTATGGCTAATTTATAGTTCCGTTCCACCGTGTAAAATCAACACTTACAATGGCCAATCTATAGTTCCACCATGTAAAATCAACACTTTCTATGGCTAATTTATAGTTCCACCATGTAAAATCAAAACTTATTAAGGCTAATTTATAGTTCACCGTGTAAAATCAACACTTTCTATGGCTAATCTATAGTTCCACCGTGTAAAATCAACACTTACTATGGCTAATTGATAGTTCAACCGTGCAAAAATCAACACTTACTATGGCCAATCTATAGTTCTACCATGTAAAATCAACACTTACTATCGCTAATTTATAGTTCCACCATGTAAAATCAACACTTACTATGACTAATCTATAGTTCCACCGTGTAAAATCAACACTTTCTATGGCTAATTTATAGTTCCACCATGTAAAATCAACACTTACTATGGCCAATCTATAGTTCCACCATGTAAAATCAACACTTTCTATGGCTAATTTATAGTTCCACCATGTAAAATCAACACTTATTATGGCCAATCTATAGTTCCAATATGTAAAATCAACACTTTCTATGGCTAATTTATCGTAAAACCATGTAAAATCAACACTTATTATGGCCAATCTATAGTTCCACCCTGTAAAATCAACACTTTCTATGGCTAATTTATAGTTCCACCATGTAAAATCAACACTTACTATGGCTAATTTATAGTTCCACCGTGTAAAATCAACACTTATTATGGCCAATCTATAGTTCTACCATGTAAAATCAACACTTTCTATGGCTAATTTATAGTTCCACCATGTAAAATCAACACTTATTATGGCCAATCTATAGTTCCACCCTGTAAAATCAACACGTTCTATGGCTAATTTATAGTTCCACCTTGTAAAATCAACACTTATTATGGCCAATCTATAGTTCCACCCTGTAAAATCAACACTTTCTATGGCTAATTTATAGTTCCACCATGTAAAATCAACACTTTCTATGGCTAATTTATAGTTCCACCATGTAAAATCAACACTACTTTGGCTAATTTATAGTTCCACCATGTAAAATCAACACTTACTATGGCTAATTTATAGTTCCACCGTGTAAAATCAACACTTATTATGGCCAATCTATAGTTCAACCATGTAAAATCAACACTTATTATGGCTAATTTATAGTTCCACCATGTAAAATCAACACTTACTACGGCCAGTGTATAGCTCCACCATGTTAATAATTCCTTACTTAGCACCTCCTTATCTCTTTACCTGTGACCAAATACATGGACTTTTTAAATGTTTGCAGGCTGGAGTGATTGCAGTAGCAGAGTATTATAAATGTATAGCAAACAGAGTAAAAACAGGAAAGGTTCCACAAAGCAGACTGAAATGTACAGAGAATATAATAAGTTTGAGTTTTTGTAACTTCAAAAGAATTAATGGGATTTAGTTAAAATTTCGAAGTTGGCGTATTTTAATCATAAAGAAAAATTCTGTAAAATTTACAATTTTATGCGATTAGTAATTTCTCTTATATGCAAATGAGGGGGGGGGGGGCGGGGCTTTGGGCAAATAGTACAAGTCCGAGGAATCGCAGAGAGTACACATGACGGTGCAAGCATCGAGCCGAAAAATCACAGAAGCATATTGTATATGTGTCGATCTTTAATTCTAACACAAGCGTATTGTATATGTGTCGATCTTTAATTCTAACACAAGCGTATTGTATATGTGTCCATCTTTAATTCTAACAGAAGCGTGTTGTATATGTGTCGATCTTTAATTCTAACAGAAGCGTATTGTATATGTGTCGATCTTTAATTCTAACACAAGCGTATTGTATATGTGTCCATCTTTAATTCTAACACAAGCGTGTTGTATATGTGTCGATCTTTAATTCTAACACAAGCGTATTGTATATGTGTCCATCTTTAATTCTAAAAGAAGCGTATTGTATATGTGTCCATCTTTAATTCTAACAGAAGCGTATTGTATATGTGTCGATCTTTAATTCTAACACAAGCGTATTGTATATGTGTCCATCTTTAATTCTAACACAAGCGTATTGTATATGTGTCGATCTTTAATTCTAACACAAGCGTATTGTATATGTGTCGATCTTTAATTCTAACACAAGCGTATTGTATATGTGTCCATCTTTAATTCTAACACAAGCGTATTGTATATGTGTCGATCTTTAATTCTAACACAAGCGTATTGTATATGTGTCCATCTTTAATTCTAACAGTAGCGTGTTGTATATGTGTCCATCTTTAATTCTAACAGAAGCGTATTGTATATGTGTCGATCTTTAATTCTAACACAAGCGTATTGTATATGTGTCCATCTTTAATTCTAACACAAGCGTATTGTATATGTGTCCATCTTTAATTCTAACATGTATTGAAGCCTGGGATTACATTTGTGCGTTTACGTGTGAAAATAGTCTCCTCCTCCCTCCCCCCCCCCCTTTTTTTTTTCTTCTCGTGATTGTTTGAATTAATTGACTTGTATATCTCAGTTTGTACTGCATTTTTATTTTGATGTATTTATTTCTTGATTGATTAATTGATTGAGTACGTCGCATTTACTTATTTCTTTGTTTATATTATACTTGGCTTAATATTCTCCAAGCATAAGATATACAAAACAGTTGAGTATTCACTTAGTTATGCTGAAAGATGTGTGTTATGTATGCGGAAATATTTGGCTGTATTAAGACCGGATAAGCTGTCAGGGTGTGTCCCGGCATGCATCGGAACTAAACCTTTTTATGTGCCGATTTGTCAGTTTCTTGTTAAAACACCAAACAACCTAATTAGTAAAAATAACCACCCAGCAAAGTCAAAATGAATGCTTACAGATTAATCGAAGTGCATTTATTTCTTCTGGTTTTAATGGATTATTCGTATATGAAAACATATGATAATTTCCATCGACTTATTTTGGCGTTCAGTTAATCCTGGGGACGACTGCAAGTTTTGATCAATATCAGGCATCATTATAAAATCTTTGACGAGGTTGGGGAGCAGACAATCTGATTAAAATCATGATCTATTTATAATAAATAGATCTGACAGGCACCGATAGAGGTTCGTGTTCTGGTGAGCTTAGGAATTCCCGGTCTACATAATTTTAGTAACCTATCCGATAAAGCGTTGCATTTCGTGTTAGGGAGAATTATTATTGGAAACGTTATGCTCCGCATGGTGTTTTTCACGCGTACCGCTCTCCAGAAACGTGGGTAAACAACGCAATGCCTGCACAGACTATGTGGTCCGTGGGTCAGCATCATTCTCAGTTGTCAGTCATTGTATCGTCGATATTTGGTTAAAATTGATGAAAAGTGAACAGTAAGAGTACTAGTGTCAGTAGCTTTTATCGTCTATATTTTCCGTTCCTTTTTCGTGAATCTGATGAAAAATGATGTAATAAGAAGAACTTGTGTTTAGGAAAGAAAGCCGCTGAAACCAACATGTGGTAGCAGAGGCGTTTCGGGACAAGCGAGAGCGTCACCTGGGGAGCAGCTTGGTCTTTCACTTTCATAAATGTGAAAGTTGTAATTTGATTGGTGAATCGAAAGGTCAACATAACATGACTTCGCATAGGTGTCCGTCAGATTTCTGTTATGTCGCAGATGTCGATTTTAATCAGACTGGGGGAACAGAATAATTTTCACACCGTCAACAAGTCGGCCTGGGTATACTATCTCAGTTACAAAAGCCTCAGACACACGTTTTCACAATTTCCACAAGTTAAATGTTGTATGTCACGCGAATCAATCAAAATAAAAACTCCATTGTTTACATATTGTTTGTAAACGATTGTCGGATGAAAATGACATATGACTAAGAGACTGGAGGTGTGTCGCTAAAACGTACACAGATTGGTTAAGAGCATAGGCGTTACTGTTAGTTTGCATCTGGTCAGTTTTATTGCCTCCATATGAATTAGTGAAAGGTGTGAGTACATACAGAAAATTCCATGAAAAATGGTTAGAAAACAATGAATTTGTGGCCATTTGAATTTTAATTTAATATATATGAATAATCACCTAGGTGTCGGAATATCATGCTTGAATGTACCGACAAGCCGTCAGTGTGCCTCTGATTCTATAATATCTCACAACATATAAGCGATGGTACTGGTCAGTGGTCTATCGATATTAGCATATGTTAAAGACTGACATATGGATGTGGGTTAATTAACGCAAAAAACCAGCTGTCACATTAATGGCTATTCTTCGTATTTCTTTCCGTCATTTTCACATTATTCAATCTTTTGTCAAATATTCCCCACCCAAATCTGTAACATAGACTATTCCACATGACTTTTGGCCTCGCCATTGTTTTGAAGCCGATTGATTTTTGTTATACACTGAGCATATACAAATCAACAAGTAAAAATAACAATATATAATAAACGGAAACAAAGTGCACACTCGTGCTGGCGCCTGTACACGCTAACCTCATAGTCCCTTTATGGCTTCTGTTTACACTTAACACTATGAAGAGAAGACAATTTGCTCTGTAACACACACCTCGGTCCCCTTGATCTTGACGTCAAGGTCACAAACATAGCAGATTTGTGTTAAGGCTTTGGCTGAATTTTTTCATCTGCTTATATTTCCTAAAATTATGTGACACACACACGCACACCTCTTTAACCTCGTGATCAAGGTCAGATATATTGGAGCTTTGGATCAAAGTTTTGTTTGATGTTTTTCATTTGCTTTTATTCCATAACCAATTGATGGATTCTGACTTCTGATGTCCGATTATGAAGCAAAGATAATTCATTTTGCAACGACTCCCAAAATAGTTTTCATTTGCTATTCCCCAACCCCCACCTTTATCGATTCCATTCATATTTTAGGTGTTTCATTAAGAAGCAAAGGTAATTCATTCTGCAATACACTTGATCATGTTTTGAGCGTGGGCTCGGCATACAGGCCTTGGCCTTCTTGTATTTTATAGGGAATACTGGAACAAAAATCAGTATTTTCAGGGAATAAGGGAACACCATGTGTTGCGTAATGAATCGGAGGTCCCATTTTCAAGGTCGCAGGCCAAATATTTTTTTTTTTTTCATACATTCCTTTCCGCTCTACAAATTTAGCACCGTTAGAGAGTAAGGGATGAAACCTGAGTATAACGTAACAAACCTAGGGCATGTGCTATTTGTATTTACGTCTCCGTTTAGAGCTTTGTTAGATTTTAGCGATTATTTGTTTGATTATGGGGAGTCGGTGCTGGGAAGATATTTTTCAAACCGAGTATTTATCCAAGTACTGGGAACAGGCGACGTAATGTACAGTGTTCACGAGACTTTATGGTAGCATGGACTAGTTTCGTAAAATGGACCCTACTTAATTTTTTAATATACGGAATTCTCATGAGATTGTAGCATATATGTGTTTGATCGTTTGAAATAGGATTAATTCTGTATATTAGGTGTTTGGGTCATGTTTTGTCGTACGTGACATAAAATAACCATCTACGGCTTTAAAAAGCGAACTGATAAATCACACAAATGTGAAGCTAGAAAAACCATGCAAATGTTAAATTATGCTCTCGTGAACGTGTGGTCGTTAGTTCATTAGAGGAAAATTATTTGCGGTATTAGCGCGTTTAAGACCCTTCAGTTAACAACGACTATTGTACTGAGGTCCTTAACTATAAGGGAAACATCGACCTCAAGCCAGCCTCATGCAAGTGCTGTTTGTTTCGCTCGGTCGTGAGGCGCTCTATGACTCCTTGAGTGTTACAATGCTAATATATTATCATCAATAAAAGTTGTATCGCGTAGCACATTTGGGATCCAGTCTTCAGGTCAAGATCACTGATAAATATTTCAAGCTATTCTTCACACTTTCCTTTTTGTTTAGTAAATTTAACACTGTTTATAATCAGTGGATGCAACTTTGTATGCTCATGTAGTATTCGTAGAAGCTATGTCGTTTACCACATTGGGGACCCTTGTTTGCAATAAATCACAGTTCGCTGTAATTCTCTCTCGTCCACCGCAAAGTGATGTGATGAGGAAACCTTGAGTGGGATCTTTCAGTTATGCACGAGTGGAATTTAGAATGCAGACAAATCAACAACAACAAAAAATGTCATCTCATTTTATGCGTATCAAGTTTTAAAACTCCAAGAATATGATTCAACCCGTTCATCACGTTTCTTTTGCTGTATCCGAAAAAGACTAAATGTAAAGCTTTTGTGCAAATATTTCTCGTGAATGAAGCGATATCTGATAAAGTATGCGTGGATGTTGCGGTATTATGTTTACATGTATGTTACTGTATTATGTTTACATGTATGTTACGTTACTATGTTTACATGTATGTTACGGTATTATGTTTACATGGATGTTACGTTATTATGTTTACATGTATGTTACGGTATTATGTTTACATGGATGTTACGGTATTATGTTTACATGGATGTTACGGTATTATGTTTACATGTATGTTACCGCTCAAGCATACTCACGGTTTTCTCGTCAGAGGACTTTAAGTTTCATGGCACAGATTAGAGGCCGTGTACCCGGCATGTTTTCTTGTTCTTTTGAGGTTTTTCGATGTTGATATGTATATACTCTTAGTGAAATAAGTATGAAATATTCTGGACTGTCGTAATGGACAATCTTATAATGTAAGCACATGTTGATATCAACAATACCGCCTGCCGTATGAATTATGTATTGTGTAACGCTCATACAATTATGCATTTAAATCACATACATACATAAGTATTTTAATAATCTATTAAATTATTTTAAACATCGTCAGAACACTGTGGCCTGACACACTTTGTATTTTCATATGGTATGTAGACAGCACCTACTACAACATCTTTTTCGAAACCAAATAATTTGTTTAGAGAATTTTTTTATCAAATTACATTCTCGTTTGCATAGAAACTTTCAATATATACTGTTCTAATATTTGTTTTACAGCTTTAAGTATGCCTCACAACCAAGAATCAGAAGATACATTTCAATTGTTTACAAACACCGTATAGTCAGGTAACAACTTTGTTTCGGTCCAACAAAATACATCATAGTTCCTAAATAAAATACAAAAATCAAAATCTGGACAATTTAATTTTGAAGTAGGTTCATACACACTTCGAAGTTTAATATGTGTACCTCTTGTGAAGATGATTTAGTTGTTTTCATGTATTTCGGTCCGATTTCATCATCCATCCCGTCCTAAGCTGAAGGAATTGGTTGGTACAGGTTGTTTAATTACATTTTGTCAACAACTATATATTCCCGATTCCTGTCACATGCATCTCTCATTATAGGAAACAAGGCTTTTCTTCGCTGTTTGATCTCAGGTGAGAACTGCTCACTAAACGATTTGACGGTCAGTTCTCCCATGTTTTCGCACGAGTTCTCTGTCTTTGAATTGCTCAAACTTTGCGACGAGAACATGATCATTGACCTGTGATGCCCACGCGTTATCACGGGGCCTTATACGGTGAATTCGATGGAACTGAATATCCGCAGAAACCCTCATCTCTGTTGGTAGAAACATTTGCAGAACAGTCTCCGTATTTCGTCCATTTGTCTCCTTAATCCCAAAAATATGAGATTATACAAGGGGAATATTTTGCGATAACGATGCATTTTCTAGAGTTGTGTAGGTCCCTGATTCGAGTCCCAGTCTGGCGGCCAATTTTTCTCCTGTGACATTTGGTGGAAGCGGTTGGATCCTTCAGTACAGACCTGTCATACTTGTAAAGAACTTGACTTTCAATATAAATATGTTGGTCTGCATGATCACGAATAATGGTGACACGTGTCCTAAATTTTAAAAAACAAACAAACAAAAAACAAGTAAATATGTTGCATGAATGGGTCGGATGCTTTAACTCTGATAGCTCGGATTGTAGTGCGCCTGTCTAGACTTAGGGAGATCCCGGGTTCGAGGCCTGGTCCGGCTGCGTTTTTTTTGTTTTGTTTTTCTCCCTGTGACACACACATAGATCTCATCGGTAGATCAAGTAGTGTTTCCTTCAGTTTGCCCTTTTTTTGTGTGTCTTTAAATTCTGAATGTCCATGGAAACTTTAGGTAGGTTCACATCTTTATCAAATTTGTAAAATTTGTCGTTCAACCAGGTAACATCAACAATTTTCTCATCTCGTTTGTCACTGCAACATTTAGTTGCAGCCTCAGTATTATTCACGTTAGTTTCACAAGTTTTGAATTTGTCTTCAAGCAGCTGTTTCGATGCAGTTACCATTGTTTTGAATTGATCAGACAGAAGTCTCAAAATCTCTGACTTCCTACTTGAGAGAAGACACCCGCTCATTGTAGTATCAAGAGACTCGAGATGATTCAATCTTATATCAGTTCCACTCGGGAATTGTAAAACTCCCTGGCAGAAATCATTATACAACCCCGCTTGGAATTTTCTCATCCGTGACCTTGTCAACAGTCTCCAAACATGGTCGGGTCGCGCATGCTCAAATATTGGGATGGGTTGACTAATGTTAAGGGGTAATAAAACTGTCTAGGAGAGATTTGTATTAATCTAATATTTTCTGAAAAGCTATAAGTAAATCTGAAGGCTCCGAATAAGATTCATGTTCTGATTACCCTAGGAATTCCCTGTCCAATTATTTTTAGTAACCTATCACATAAAGCGTTGCATTTTATCTTCAGGAGAGCTATCGTTATAGACTTCATTTTCCGAATGACGTTTTTCACTGTTATAAATGTGAAAGTTCTAATTTGATTGGTGAATGGAAAGGTCATTATAAGTGTCAGTAAGATTGCCGTTATGTCGGAGATCTCGATTTTAATCAGATTAGGTGCACACACACACACACACACACACACACACACACACACACACACACACACACACACACACCACTTTGCACAGTGGAAGGTCATCGCTTATTAAAGATGTCAGATTGCGCTTTCTACGAACCATCATTACACAGAAAAAGTAAGGGAGATCGGTAATACTGATTTACCCTGTATGCAGTCAGAGAAAGTTTATTATCGTGATATAGGCTTTGCATCGTAGATGTGCGGCTACCGGTTCAGTCAATCATCGCTGGCTTTCCTATCATAACGGATATTTATATATATATATATATATATATATATATATATATATATATATATATATATATATATATATATAGAGAGAGAGAGAGAGAGAGAGAGAGAGAGAGAGAGAGAGAGAGAGAGAATTATGAATTTCAAATATACACAAAAGGGCGAAAAGTGATATCCCTGCATCCTTAGGAGGATGCGTGATAATGTGAAGTAAATTTGTAAATATGGATAAAAAATATTATCCTACATGTTTGAGAATTTTTAATTCGTACTCTACTGAGATTCGAGCATTACGGCACAGATCGCCTTGCCTGCAGTTACCAACCACTATACCCCCTCGAATGTCAGTAGAGGACGAATTATATATATATATATATATATATATATATATATATATATATATATATATATATATATATATATATATATATATATATATATATATAAGAGCAGTTAGTGATTTTGTTAGGGATAGTAGGCTTGTTATGTGTCAAGATAGGAGAATAAGAATAGTAGGGAATAGTCAACTCTGAGTTTGAGACTGATGTAAAGTTCTTTGTGATTGGCTGATACGAAATCCCAAGCTCAATCTCAAACGTTTTATAATCTCAATCTCCAGGTCAGGTTTTCTAAAATTCTCAAAATTTCTCCTCATGATTAATTTGAGATGTTCCAAAATATGAGTATGTGAGAATTTAAAGGCACAATTCACTTATTCGCAAAATGCAACTTTACGATTTCAAATTGCGATGCATATAATGGACAAGACCGAGTCTTTGGCCGCACCTAATATAGCTGCCATCAGTAAAGGATACAATAATCAGTGGTGCATAACGTAATATAGCTGCCATCGGTAAAGGATACAATAATCAGTGGTGCATAACGTAATATAGCTGCCATCGGTAAAGGATACAATAATCAGTGGTGCATAACGTAATATAGCTGCCATCGGTAAAGGATACAATACTCAGTGGTGCATAACGTAATATAGCTGCCATCGGTAAAGGATACAATAATCAGTGGTGCATAACGTCACGAAAAATTGATCTATTCATACTTTAACCATTTTTTTAAACTTTCCTGGCAGCCATTACCATACGGCTCCTAATTACCAAGTTCTTTATTATACGATTTGTGTAAACATGTACATGATTGTTATCAGTGTACTGTAATCCAATGGCCGTGTAAGGGCAAAAGTGGCATCCGATAAGATTTGTACATTAACAAGGCGAGTACTGAAACCAACCACTCAAAAGTTTAAAAATTGAGACAGAGATCTAAACTATATGATGCTATTGGTGATACTTGCCTGGAATTTTCATTTCTATCCATTATTCTCCTGTAAAATATTCGTGCATATTTAAAAACACGGCCACCAATCTCTCTTATGCACCGCAAAATGATATGACGCTACGACGAGAAAACCGTGATTGGAACTTGTCAGTTACGCGTGAGAGGGATACAAAATGCAGACTAAACATTTAGTTGTCCAACTAAACTGGACACTTCTCTTGACACTTATCAAGTTTCGAAAATCTAAGAATGTCAATCGACCAGTTCACAAGTTTTATTTCGTTGTCTACAATAAATATTTGCTAAATGTGAAGATTTGGTACGGATATTTCTCGTACTGAGTCAGATCGGATTGAGTATGTTTGAGAGGTAACATACATGTATATATACCCAATACAAACAGAACTGACTGAGTATGTTTGAGAGGTAACATACATGTATATATACTCAATCAAAACAGAACTGCACACACTTCAATTTTTACTAGGCAGAAGGAGCGACATATTGTGAACAATATGAAAAACATTTTTACTCCTGTATCTGTTTAGATGTTCTGAATGATAACCTGACTATGAACTGTTTAAATATTCTGAATGATAACCTGACTATGAACTGTTTAAATGTTCTGAATGATAACCTGACTATGAACTGTTTAAATATTCTGAATGATAACCTGACTATGAACTGTTTAAATGTTCTGAATGATAACCTGACTATGAACTGTTCCAATTTTGATTAAAAAAGTCGCTTTATATTCTCCTTTGCTTATAATGTAAAGGAATGTTATGGCACGTGAGTTGAAACAGTAAGTCAACATTAATGTTAACAATTTGCCTTACTTTTTGGTCTGGTAAATAATACCTCAACACTCACCCACACTCTGTCAGATACCGTTTCATTTCACGAGAAATAAAAGCACCAAATCTTCACTTTCAGCAAATTTGTTTCAAAGAAAAAAACAAAAGAAATGTCACGAACGGGTCGAATCGCATTCTTTGATTATTATTTTTTTGTTGGTTAAGCTTCATACGTATAAAGAGAGATAGAGAGATGCCCGTTTTAACTGGACAACTAAATGTTTGGTCTGCATTCTAATCTCGCGCATAACTGAAAGGTCCCACTCACGCTTTTCTATTTATAGCATTGTGCGATGTATGGAAGAGATTGTTAACCGTGTTAAAAGTATTGCATGACTGACACCATGACTTCAATCGATTCAGGCTTGGGAACAATCTGGAGTCGTTTTTATTAAAACGTTTTATGAATTAAAGGCCAGAAGAAGGTGTTAAATCATTCCAATCTACACTAGGTACTCCTTATCCTTTTATACCTCAACTGATCACTTATTTCCAACCGGAAATAAAATTTCAGGGCAGCTCTCTGAGCAGCTTTTACAGATTTTAAATTGATAGGTGGCACGTAGAAATTCATTTTACAGAAATAAATTAAAGGTGATAACAATTTCATCATTCTTCGCACAAATCGGTTTGTGTCAAAGTACATTAATATATCTAAAACAAATAGGTTTATATCAAAGTACATTAACAGCATTAGCAATTTATCAGCAATTATTTAGCATTTCGTAGCAGGTTGAAGGGGCAGCGCTTGTATAATTTTCTTCTATTTTAATTTAATTTAGTCTCAAGCTGTTGAGCAGCTTCTAAGTAGTCATGCACTGTTAAATTACAAGACAGTTACGCCCCCCCCCCTCCCTTTACTGTTTGTCTTGATTGATTAAAACTTTGGTGATGGCCATGTACCAGGTATCTAGTTTGTGATATGGCCATGTTCACTTCTCTGATGTCATGGAAACTGGTCTTGGTGATGAAAAGCATAAAAGATATCACTATTTTAAGATGGAATCACGACTGACCTGTACCAAGCAGTTGAAGTGTGATGCATGAAGGGGAAATATTGTTGCAACTTCTCTGGTGTATATCCTACTTCTTTAAATTCATCCCTGCCATATTTCACAAGCGTTTAACAAAACCCCTCATACCTAACAAAATATACATCTCATTAAACTTCTATTTGTTCAACGCAATGGACAGGATTTCCTAAAGGGAACTGCGCAATTCTGCTGTATTTCTCCTACTTTTTACAATCATCGTGTGGGCATCAGCTGTGACCTCATTCGTTCGCTATTTGACTTGTACTATCACAAATAAAAAGCGTCATCTGCAAGTCATGCTTTTGCTTTAGCTTGGGTGTCTTATTAGTTTTTACACAAGTCATGCCTTGCATCATCTCAATGCAGAATTGTATGTGTGTTAGGAGTGAATCGGATAGAGACAAAGTTTCTGTCGTTCCTAAGCAAGGGCCGCTTTAATATTGATGGACATATTGGAGGAAGGGGGAGTTGAGGGGAAGAGAGAGAGAGAGGACAAAAATAAATCAAACAAAGCAAGTTTGTGAAACAGTGGTATATTCTCAGTACACAGTACTTTAAACAATGAAGGCAGATCATTAGTATGATAAATAAAGGAATTGTATTTCACGTTTCTTCAGGGTAAACAATTAGCTGATAAATTAAAACTTGTAACACCTCAAATTTCATGCTAGTAGAAACCTTCGCCCGAATGCCAACAGCGTAACGCCTTGCTTGCCACGTTTTTGTTTCTGTCATGAAGGGCTATGCGATTTCTGGCGGGTACTGGCCTATTGTAATGTACGTCAAGGGAAAAATAATTTAACTTCTAAGATTTTTTCTTTTTCCATAATAAATGGTCTGTCTTTAACCTTTGAAGAACAAAAAAATCGTCTTCTTGTACTGACAGGAAAAATATGTTCTTAAAAATTCATTGCCTAATGTTGCTTACAAAAGAAATTTCAGAGCCCAAACACAAAACCATAGCCACACCTCTTTAATACTGCAAACTTAAACCGTTGTTAACCAAGTTTAATGTCAACTGTACGTCCCAAAATGTGCATAGACGATAATTTCACTATAAATTCCGTTGATAGTGTGTGATGCTACCACATTTTTATAATGAATACCCGAAAGCTTATGCGCACGTCGTAATATTAAAGACAGAAAAAGAAGAGATAAAACGACAAACCGCTGATGAAATATTCATGAAAAAGGTCGAGGTAGCAAGAGTTCAAGTGTAGAATGATTTGCAACTACTGAATGGCTTTCACTGCCGTCAGTCTTCTTCATTTATCACAAATACAAAAATAAATTTAAAAAATGTTCGATAATAGTGGATTTCATAAATTTAGTTGTACGGAATCGTTGAAACACAATTTTAAAAAAAAATCCATTATATAGAGAAGTTGGAACAATTTGTTATTGGGCAATAACACTGCATTGATTCGTCGTAGCCCTGACGTCAGTGATAAAAGCAAAGTTAGGAACAGTTCTCGCTATGTAAAGTGTAAGCGAAGTCCACATTGGTGGCATCCGGGGCAGGCATATGTTAAAGGAGTTGGGTACAAGGAAGAGAAGATATCACAACATCTCGCCCTATCCCCGCAAAGCTGGGTATCACGATTCCAACAGAGTGGCGAGAGAAGCAAATCTGTACGTTTTGCGTCAGAAAGAGGATGTACCTAACTATAATCCAGAGATGGAACCAAGCATTTTGAAGTATTTCGCCTGAAGAAAATTAGTTCCATAAATGGAATTCTATAAATTACATCTGATGCTTGATCTTGAGCTCTGCTGCAATTGGCAGAGATATTCCCGTTGGGAAGAAAAGAAAACCACTTGACTGGTTACAAGATTGAAGTTGACTGGGTTCGGTTTGTCTTACTAACTGAAATTCGTGGACACTGAATAAGTCAGATAATATCTAGAAACCACAATCCCTAAAGCACCTGCTTAAATTTTTGTTTATTTATTCTTCGATAAATAAAACAATACTATCGGAGTAAATCCGTACACATCTATAACGCATGACTGAACAAAGAGAGCAATTTAATAATTTAACTTAAATTAGTACGAACGGCTACCAAAGATGGACATTTATTATGTATATCTTCATCGAAGAAAGATATGAAACGTGCTTTACGATAACAAAAATACAATAATTTTTTAAGTTGTAATGAAATTTCTGCCATTTGAATTCCGCATTATTTCGCGCTGTTGAAAAGATACATTTTGTAGACTGATTTCATAACTGTAACGTCTACCTCGTACTTGAACACACATTCGATTTCTTGAACTATATTTTTTCTTTGGTTCTTTCTGTTTTCCAATGTTAATATGTGACTTTATATCAACTGAATCTAAACAAGATGTACTGTTATGTTTAACACTTTGCATTTGTTTCAAAACATGAGAGAAATCAGGTCAACCAGTCTTTTATAATCTCATCTCACTTATACACTTAATAAATTTTACTACAATAAACACCAAAACGTGAACAAAATAAATTAAAAGGCACTATCATCAAACATAAATAATTAAATAAATAAAAGGGCTACCAATAATTTAAAAATAGTGTTTTCCTCACATTGCAACATTCCCATACAGCCTTGTAGGGGTAAACATAAATTTTTTTTACATGATTTGAAAGACATGGAAAATTAAATTATGAAGCGTGCGCTGTAACAAGTTCCTGCATGAAGTGGACAAAGATGCCCACAAATATGGTGAACACATGCCGGTTCATTAACTTAGACAAAGCCAGTAAAAAGAGGCAGTGAGTATATTTTCATACATTGATATTTTGCATCGGTGTATCGATGAATGTTAAAAAATGCAAACATTTTATTTCAATGGAACACGCTCGCACAGTTTGTGTTATAGCTGCGTGTGTGTACGATTGGTGGTTTAGTTCCTTATTTAGAGGATTCGCTCATGGTAAAACATCTTTAAAATAGATAACCAGCCTGGATATACAATGGTACATTTATACCATCTAGCAACGGACAACTGATGATTTAATTCGATTGGCAAACCATATCAAATTACTGTTATGTATTTAACATGTTTGATTATAGCACTTACATGTACCCGGTATTTTGTAACATTTTATTGATCATTGGCGAAGAGAAACTAAAAAAAACTGCTTTGATTAAGAATTGTAATCACTGATCATAAAAACCCTTTTGGTATCGTATTTATTTTTATGATAAAAACAATGATTTCGATATCTCGATAGTATCCACTTCATATAGGAATCTGCGAATAACTTCCTCAAAAAATCCCTCATTCACACTGTCTATGATATGAACGAAGTTGATTAGAGGAAAATAACTGGGTGATTAAACACAGAGCGCGTACTCCATTTATGACCAAAATTTAGGTAAAATGTCATGAAATGTAATTTACAATTCTCCTAAAACATGCACACACACAAATCTTTTATTAACTTGCATTATTGGGAAATACACTTTATTGACACACGCGGGATCAATTGTTAGAGTTTCCATATGTGCAAAAATGTTTAGGGTTTATTTACAAATGAGTGGATCAACAATAAATTTAAAGAATAAAAAATGCTAATTACCTATCTATAAAATGCCAACATATAGATTGTATTTTTAAAAGATTCACGTTATGTAAAACATCTTACACACACCGAATTTAGAAAGACAACATCTGAGTCTTCTTATTTTTATTTGAAATAACAATCGAGAAAAAAATATAAATGAAACTGCAGTGAATCGAGAGCTGGTATCATATCCAAAGGAAGAAAGCTAAAGTGCACCAGTAAAAAATTTGACTTTCGAAATTTTTCAATTATAGGTTGTAAATATGATAATATACTTTTCATAGAATCCTGGAATTTTAAAGAAACAACAAAAAAAGGAGTAAGATAATTTCCTTAGATTCTTGTCACTTGAATAATAAAGATGCATGTTCAACTGCGTAGATTAAATACACTGGGTGACAGTGTGTAATATCATCAGGTTATGCACTTACGTTTTGTGTTATTCAGCTGTGTCGATTACGTACACAGGGTGACATCATGTAATATGATCAGGTTATGCCACTGAATTTTGTGCTACAACAAGGCGTAATTCGAGATCAAAACTCATGTACTACAATTGTTTAATGTCCAAACATGTCGCCATTATAATCACTTGTAATTAAACATGATTCCAACAATAATGACCCCGATAAAAATACTTCGCTATTATAGATTTGTTTATATGATTTTTTGTTTTTAGAAATTATATCATGGCGCCCAGATTTGATGATGCCACACGTTGTTGAAGACAATATATTTAGGTACAAAATACTCAAAGGATATGTTATTTATGACGGAGTGTTTCTATTTCATTAAAACAAGAGTTACTGGAATGGACTGACTATATACTGGCCGGAAAACATTTCCAGGAATCTAACGACCGTCCGTTTCTTCTCTCCTTATATTATTTTTAACAGCTGAGTACTCAAACCATCTCTGATATTCTTGAGAAACTCCAACATACCAAATTTGGTAACAAAAATATTTTCTTATATGTCTGATCTGAGTTAACATGTTCACAAGATACCTGTATGTGCAATACAAAATTCTTTGTCATGGCCTTTGACGTTGAACCTGACATCATAGATAGAAATTCATTGAATTTGTCTCTGACAAATGTCAAGATATACCCACATGCTAAGTTTGGTTAAATCTACAATTAAATATTGAAGAAAAATAAGTTATTTAAGTGGTATCAAAGTATTAATTAGATATATATCCACACACTGGGTTTGATTAAAATCCATTCATATGTGTTTGACCTTAAGCTCAATGACCGAGTGCTGACTATCAACATGTTCCTTGAAATGCAACTAAATGCAACGCTTGGTAAAAATTCACTTGTATATGTGCAAGTAACAGTGTTGATAAGCTCTATGAAGTACAAAAATGCAAGCAATGACCTCTGTCTTGACCCAAGGTAAATTAGGTCTGGTTTTCAAAACTTCTTCATAAATGTGTGAATATGTTGATGGTCAGACCTGCACCATTTTCATTCAAAACCAATTAAATGCATGTATTGCAAGAAGTATTTGACAACAATTTCAAGATGGCTCTATGGCGGCCATGTTTTAGGTCTGATTGGCATAATTTTAATTTTGGAACAACTACTAGATTTATAAACAAGATATTAAAGACGTCCAAATTAGAGGTTTACTTAGCACCATTGTTATTTAGGACCAACTAGGCGTCCGAGTGGCAACATTTTGATTTAGGGATAACCAGACATATTAAGAAGTCTTTAAGTGATACAATCATCCATTCAGAGGGAGTAGAGATAACAAGATTTTCAAGATCGCCACCGTGGCGGCCGTACTGGATGTCAGGTTGGTACCATTTTTATTTACGATCAACTAGACATCATAAGATGTCTTTTAGTGAAAACCTATGTCGATATGATTTTCCGTTCAGGTGGTGTAGCGATAACAAGAATTGTATCAAGATGGCCGCCATGGTGCCCATACTGGATGTAAAATCAGTATAAATTACATTTAGGACCAACTAGACACCATAAGAAGTCTTGTGGTGAAAATCCCATGTCGATATGCCATCCGTTAAGGAGTCTCGGTAGCAATATTTTTAAGTTGGCCGTCGTGCCGGCCATATTTGACGTCTGAGTGGCTGCATCCTCATTTAGAATCAACTAGACTCTGGGATGAATGTGTTAATAAAACTTCATGGTAATCCTCCACGTAGTTTAGGAAGAGTAGAGATAACAAACGTGTGCTAACGAACGGATGGACGACGGACAGTGGAGCTAAAAAGTATCAACAAACCGATTTCTTTGGAGAAGTGATCCAAACAGGTGTTTACAGTGTACCAGGGGAACAAATTCAATTTGCGTGGTAGAATTCCAAACTAAATGAACACAAAACATTTTCCTTCCTCCCTTCTCATGGCTGAAAACAAAAAGGTGTTCCATCCTGAAAATTACTCATTTAAGCGACTTAAGCCTTCATTCTGACTTCGCATTTTTGGTGGACAATATTTCCTTGAAATTCATTGTTCGGTGTGGCATCAGAAAAATAGATTGATAATTTGAAAACGTCCACCTATTTTCGTAAGGCTCACGTTAGCAATCTCCAATCAAACCAGCCATTCTTTACTATACCTACAAAAGAAACTAGAAATATCCTCGGCCAATAAATACGACATGACAATTTGTATTCCAGATGATTCTCGAATAACTGTACATAGAATAGATGATTTCAAACATCTTCTAGTCACTCCATCTCAACCTTAATCTCGAGTCTTCGGAGCAGACTAAAATCTAATCCCGAATTCGAGTTGTAGAAAATAAAACTAGCACACACGCATCATGTCATCAAGTCTAGATTGTAATCTTTAAATGATGGACTCTTTCAAACTGCTTGGTCAAAAAACATGCTGTCGTTTACAGTGGCACTTTTAGATATTCTCCTGTACGCTGGAACCACAAAACAAGTTGCCCAGCAACGCAGCACATGCGGCCCTGACTGGGTTCTCCTCTGAGCCCCCACAGGGGCCAAAACAATGCCATCAAACCAGGGGTTGTGGGAAGGTATGATTGCTAGCCAAAGAAACAACATGGCTGCCGCCCTCAGGAAAGAAGATTGAAAAACATGGTAGCGAGGCTGATGTTGAGAGCGATCAGTAGTACAAGGAGTTGTCGCTGTTGTACAAAATCCTGAAAGTAAAGAAGTGAAAAACATAACTATTTCCGACGTTTTCTTTGAAACTGATAATCAAAATATTATGGGAAAGGATAAGGGGCCGCACATTTAAAGTCTGTGTTTTTCTACAAAATTCCATTTTCCTCCACCGCAAAGAATTCTTCAAGTCTAAATCTGAGCCTTGGGAAGTACATGACAGAAGTCACTTGAACTTACTGTGCAATTTACATAAAATAAAGAGAGGTATTTTGATGGCAATAATCAATTTAAAAATAACATTATGAGAAACACTGGGGAAGATGGAAGAGAGCGATCGACACAAAATGACCACTACAGAAAACTTTTTTTTATGAAAATATTTAGCCCTACACAACAAACTAAAGTTTTTGCGTCATTTTATTACAACTATACACAAATGTACAGCTTTATTCCAAAGAGAAAGCAGTACGGGGGTTCCTCCTTTGAACCTTTAACTTATATCGAACACTTTCTCTTTTAAACAATGTTAGATTTTAGAACCTAACCCAATGTTACTATAGCAACTTACACGCTAAATTAACAATTCTATATTCTTTATGCATACAAGATTCCCATCCGAAAACCTATTCCGCTCTTTGGACCGTCAGAGAAAATCTTTATTTCAAATATCGTTCACACATGTCGTCAAGCAGTTTCGAAAATATATTTAAGACATTATGTTCCCATTAGTGGCATCAAAATAGCCATTGGCTATACATTTTGCAGATTGATGCTCAATGTTATTAAATAATGTATATTGGCTGCTGTTTTTTTTTTTTATTAGACACGTGTTGCAGCAATAATTAGATTATTGACATAATTATGGCTACTATTGGGCATTTGTTTGGTGGGAACCTAGAGATGAGACTAACGAACCGGAATGCTTCGGCCTCGTTTTTTGAAAAGCCTGATCCGTTCTACAACCTCTTCATTTTATGGACCTAACAAGTGAACCTTTTGCAAACTTTGGCATATTTTCTCAACGGGACTGGAAAATATGGAAATAAAAGAAACATGCAAGACGATAATGATCACCTCGACGTACAATTCATAAAACCAAAACCAAATCAAGTCTCACCAGAACCTAGATAGGATACATAATCGTAATTCAAACTAAGAATTGGAAAAAGTATCCTTTCCTTTTTTCATCTCCTCACTTCCTCGCCTAACCCCATTGGGATGAAAACATCTTCATAAAACTTCATATTCGTAATTTAAACGAGGAAATGGAAAAAGTATCCTTCCATTTTTTTTCTCCTCACTTGGTCATCCTTACCCTTACAAATCCCAAATTATCCAAACTCGTCTACTGATTGAAATCTGAGTGAAAGAGTGAAGTATATAGGTATGAATTATTTTTGGATTATATATTTATGCTTTTAATGCACAACAAAATCAATTTTTGTACAGCACTCACTACATGACACTTTGCCATGTTAAAATGCTGTTGATGTGCATTCTAATTTTTGTACAGCACTCACTACATGACACTTTGCCATGTTAAAATGCTGTTGATGTGCATTCTAATTTTTGTACAGCACTCACTACATGACACTTCGCCATGTTAAAATGCTGTTGATGTGCATTCTAATTTTTGTACAGCACTCACTACATGACATTTCGCCATGTTAAAATGCTGTTGATGTGCATTCTAATTTTTGTACAGCACTCACTACATGACACTTCGCCATGTTAAAATGCTGTTGATGTGCACTATAATTTAAAATATAAAAAGCAGATCCAATGTAAATTATGGAAGAGGACGGATAATTGATGATAAAACAAAACGTTTCTGTACTTCTTACTTTATGTCACTGACACTAATATATACCTGTATAGGAATACAATTCTCACTCTCATGTGACAAAATCTAGGGTTGCCATACGTCCTCTTTTTCCCGAACATGTACTCCTTTTCGGTCCTTAAATCTCCTCTTTGTCTCTTATATATATATATATATATATATATATATATATATATATATATATATATATATATATATATATATATATATATATATATAGTTCACATATGGCAACCCTACAATATCCATGAACTGTA
The DNA here is from genome assembly GCA_029931535.1 of Margaritifera margaritifera. Classification (NCBI taxonomy): domain Eukaryota; kingdom Metazoa; phylum Mollusca; class Bivalvia; order Unionida; family Margaritiferidae; genus Margaritifera; species Margaritifera margaritifera. The sequence continues at coordinate 6,216,563 of JAQPZY010001656.1, forward strand.
TAGTACAAACTATACACGACAGTGGCGATTGTTCATTATATGGTGACTATGCGGTGTTTTTCACATTAATTTCTATCAACAGCTTTTCACAAAATCGGTACTAACAGAGCTTTTATTTCGACGGTATATGCATGTAACTATCGCCGAATATTTAGTTACTTGACTTTTACTTTTGCAACTTGTTCGTTGAACTTTGGGTAGGAGTTATCCACGGAAAACGTTTTGGCGCCCTAACTGTATATAAAATGATATTTCTAGCGCCCTCTCTCTCTCCCCACCCCCTTCCCCAACTTCGAAATTCTATTGGAGCACAGAATAAAATAAAAAGTATATCACTTAACGAGATTGGCAGTAGAAAGATGGTTAATCTTTACAGGCTGTGAATTGTAATTTGGTCTTAGCAGCGCCACTTAAAAGTGGCATTCAAAACGTTTGGAATCCTATAAAATGTACTGTGACTGTAGAGAATCAAATATGTCAAAAAATTTCCGTAAACGATATGTAACTGCATCACCTTCCTTTGGATTTAAGGAACATTAAGATACATCTTCAACAGTGCTGCGCCATTATGGATGCCTACCATTACTCTCAATTTCACGTATACTGAATTTTGAGCTGTTACAAGTTGCGTGGTCCGACTTTTGGAATAAAATAAATCCTCTTCGTTAAGCCAAAAATAGTCTACAATGCGTTACCATGCTGGGAAGATATTTAATTAATTACTACTACGTACAATTTGCACAGTTGGCTGGTACAAAATAAAACTACTGTTGTTTCAGAAACACTTGTACGAGAGGTTTACAACACCATTGAAAACCTATCTCTGCAGAAAATAATTAGTACCAAAGGTAACATTATTCCTCATTTTATGCTTTGAAAAACAGTTACCGTTTATCAATACTTACTTTTAAATCTCCTAAAATCACGGCGACATCACCTTGTCTGCGCCGCTCCGCTAATTCCTGTAATTTTCGGAGTTCCTCGCGTCTTGTCGTGCTCAATTGATAGGCCTCTTCACGCGACATTGGTTTCAATTTCTCTGCAGTTTTGACGCCTGTTATATCTGGAAGACTTCCATGTTTTCCCGAACGATCCAGAGAATTTTGGCCTTCTAATGTATACTCCTTGGGTAAGTTTCCTTTAGAGGAAAAATGTTGTGGGTTCTCTTTCCTTTGAACACTTTTAACACGTTTTCTAATTCCGTTCTCGATGACAAATGTATCTCGACTTCTTCCTGCTAAATTTTCACTACTATGAGCCTGTTCCTTTTCAGGAGCGCGTTTTTTGTTTTCATTTTCTGCTTTCACAATGCTTGGAAGCGTTCGTCTGCGCTGCAAAGGACGGTGTTTGCTTTCGTCATCAAGCGTCTCCGAGACCCCAGAATCTGGTGATGTATCACTTGGGTGCATGCCCATATAGAACTGACGTTCCTCATTTGGAATTATTTCTCTTCCCAGCCCGCTATCATCCCGGTTAGCGGAATACTGATCAAAATGGTCATTAAGGATTGTGGAATTAAAAAGCTCACTAAATCCTCTACCCCTTCGAGAACCAGCAAGGAAACTGTATCGTCTAATTTTAAGTGAGGGGCTTCGGCTATGAGGTGAATGGTTGGGTATCATCACATTTTCTTGCGTCGAATTTATAAGGGGATTTGGCGATTGATAGTTACTATTTACATGCAAATAATTAAAATCAGCCTGTGCACTAGTCTTACGATATTGTTCCATTTCATTCGGCATTCCTCCAGGATTATCGCCTTTTCCTTCCCTCAAAGATTTTGAGCGCAGATGGGGGTTATGGTTTTGCATTCCTTTGACATTGCTGAAATCGTACGTATCCTCTGTCGTCTGCCCATTTTGTTGCTGCTCCATAAGTTTCTTCTTAATTATATCTGTTCCTGGAAGAATATGGAATAATGCCTGTATAAGATCCGAAAGCTACACCAATTTAATTATAAGAATACATAATAACCCAAAATCCAGGCGCGATTGCATTACTAATGCATCGAACAATGTTTATACAGCAATAGTAAAGAAAAAGGATAAAATTTAAGTCTGACGTGATTCTGAGGTTACCAGTCAAATAACTAAAGACTAGACTTGTATTTTAAGTCCCGGCGGTGATATTAATGCCAAAGAAAAAATCGAATCACGAGCCAATATATGATATTGCTTATGATCGCTTGAAGAATTAGGGACCCTGAGTAAGTAACCGTGTGAGCAGATACTGACATTTTTTGCTGCCTTTACCAGAGGTATAGCCAGAAATCTATAAGGAAGTGGCGGACATGTCAAAAGAGAGACAACAATTTTAAAAGGTATGTGACCAACTCCTCCCAAATCCACGGTCAGGACATTTTAAATTGGTGTAGCTGATGATGCCTTAGCACTTAACGCCGATCGACGTGCTATGGTCCACGACGTAATAAAATCTTACAGGACCGCTCATATCTGGAAGTTACTGATAGGATAGAGTCATTAATATAATTCGTATCACCAAGAAACTCCACGATTATGTTTTCAAATCATTTCTTAGGAAATTCACCGAATATGGAGGCTTGGGGGCCGAGTTCATATACTTAGCGAGAATCTTGAATCTGCACGGAGTTTACAAATGCAAAATCCGGCAGACGGAATAAATAAAATGAAGTAAAAAACAATAAGGAAATATTACGTTTGCATACCGTGGATATGCTTAAAATGGTTGAATAACATGTCTGTGAAGTGTGAAATATGAAGAACGGTGTTCTTTTCATAAGCTTCAGTTGTTTGTTGTATTTTTTTTTTTTTTTTTTTTTTTTGGGGGGGGGGGGGGGGGTTCTCCGACACATAATTTGAGAAATGTCATGTCACACTTATCTTGCATGCATTATATTCTTTGGACTATTTTTTCTGAAATTCAGGGGAACCTTTGGTGGTGCTATGGAGGGAGTTTCGGTCGCACGCGATGCATCTATTCAAGTTGTGCACATTTCTATAAATATATATATAGCAAGTTTGGAGCGTTAGTTAGGCACTGGCTTTTTACATATGGCGTTTAAGATCCGAAGCCCCGTATTGATATATCCCAGGGTTCGTGAAAATCCATCTTCTGTCAATGGAATCGCTGCGTACGTCGGTTTAGCATACCTAAAATACAACTCTGAACAAACATTAAACCTTTCAAATTACTTATAATAATCTTTTAGATGAAATTAAAATTAAAAATTATGACCTGTTCATCATCCACAGGCGTCACAGACTGTATCTCATGACCTACGGTCAACACGGAATCGGATGATGCCAGGCAAGAGGAAACACACCCACACAATACTTCTCGATATAGCAAATGTGTACTACCGACTTTTTGGTTCTCCATTAACAATAAAATAATAACGAGAAGCCTTTGAAGCATAGAACCAGTCAAGATTAAGAAACGCCCATATTACACTCATGCCATCTAGCGACAGACAGGAGTGATGGGTGTGTTCCATTACAAAATATAACACAGTGCTGGTCTGCTTGTAGAAAATGGTCCCCAAAATAGACTATAATGAGGAACGTTTGAAGTGACTTGGAGCTAATTTTGCTCTTGAAAATCTGAAATTTCTTCTCTTTTACTTTAGTCTCTACTAATTTTGGATCCATAAGGAAAGATGTTTCTAAAATGATGAGCATGGGTTGGGCCCTGGGCATATTTAGGAATAATCAATCATAAAATGAAGTGTCAGTCATATGACACCAATGAAAATACATGTACGATATCGGTATGTAGCAACAAATTCACAGCTGTTACTTTTGAACATGCATGTAGAAAGAACTTCTGCAAATATAATAAAACACTTAGACTATCCATATATCGTTCTTTCAGACTGAACGAGACAATTACGGCCGATCCGCCATTTTGCAAGGAATTGAGTATAAATTGGCAGTTTGGTTAGTAACGACACGAGTAAGGCAGGGTCAGGGGCTACTGATTCATAGGTACGTACCGGATGTGATATACAGACTACAAAATTATCTAGAAATTTAGTTTAAGATTCATTCTTAGCCAATCCAAAGTAATATCACAAAAGTAATAGCACTTGTCGGGCAAAAAAGTGTAATGCCCAAACTCAAGCATCAAGTATTATGACCTTCTGTTATTTTCATGGTTGACTGTTGGATTATAACCCCCATACAAATATATCCTTCAGACTTTCTTCTTATCTAGGATATATGTTTATGGGCACTGTAAAGTGTTTTGCATCATTGATTTCGTTATAAGTTCAGTCCCTTCTCGTCAGTAATGCTGGTCATGCACATGTTCATGTGAGGATTTTATAAACTGAGAGTAAGAAAATAGCATATGTCTTATATTCAACCAATCGAAAGAAGCTTTATTTGTGTAACACTATGTTTGATTGGCTGAAAATGAAACTCAGACTCAGATTATGTTTCTATGACAACTGCCGTCGCATGATGCTGTTCGCTTAAAATCGGAATTAGAACGAACAGCGTAGACCACTATCTGCCGTCGCATTATGATCTTACACGGGCACCATACGATATACAATATTTGTGATGAATTGAAATAAACTGCGTTCTGATTGGTTGTTTATGTTGTGTTTAAATCACCAAAATAAATTAGGGCTCATTTCTGTTTGCCTGCTTTCGGATCGGTCATTATCGCGTCGAGTGATTTCTGTTCCACAAACACTGACAGTTGCACTTAAAATTTCTACATCATTTTCTCAAAATGATCGCCCTAGTTCGTGATTAGTGCTTATTATCTTAATGGATGATACTTTTGGTAGAAGCAGAAGTCCCAGAAGTATAATTGAAATGGAAAATTTCTTCCCAGAAATGCAGTAGAAAATGAACGCCTGAGTGATATCAGTTAGCCATAAGCCCTCCATTAGAAAATTGATTTTCCGTGCGCGCATTGTAACGCTTTCAACTTCAATCATAAATCGTGTCCAGGTTGCCGTTCACCACTCCGTGTATTAAAACGTTGTGGAAAACCGAAGTCATGTACATTAAATACACGAAACGTACAAAAACGTCTTATGTATATTGATTAGATTTTCTAATTAAGCATGACAATTTTTTTTAGGTTCACAACATTATTTTGAAGCTAAGGAAACTATCATCGTTTTAGATAGCCTCTCTATTTCTGCGGGCAAATTTTGACTGAAATTACACACTCCAGCCCATTTATCGTTAACTGATGACCGACGTTACAATAAAGGTTAACCCTTTTTCTACAAGTCCATATGCCCAAACTGTATGGATTTCCAAATCTATGTTTGACTCATGTTATGTATAATGTTTATATAATATTATAAATATTTTAGGAAATTATAAATGTTTCTTCACTTTAATATTTGCTTAAATCTTAATGTTTATCAGGAAAAACATGTTTAACTAGTGTCCTTGAATTAGGTTGTTTTGATCAATATGTTTTCTCAATTTGAAGGTCAAGGTTGATTTTTGTTTACATGTAAAAATTCCATTAAGATGACTCATATTCTAGAACATTCTGTCATGTGACCAATCTTTATATATGCCATGTTTGGTGGACATTTATTCAGTTTTGACATTACCATCAGTCTTGTAAAGAGCTATTACAGTTGTGAAAATTCATTCCAAATTCTAAGAGAGGAATTATTTTAAATATTCATTGGATTATAACAGTGCTCATAAACTTTTGGATTTTGGACTTTTAATTGATGATTTTGGAATTTAAGTGAACTTATTCAGATATTTTGGAATACTTCATTTTGACATCAGCACATCAAGATTTCTAGTACATCAGGACTTTGGAGACCATTAGCACATCATAACATTCAAGGACACAGCCGTGAATTCGGAACATTCTATATTTAGGACTTGTGATTAGAACAATCATTCTTATTGGATTATTAGGATTTCAAAACACATTACTGTAAGTGACTTTTTGATTTGTCATTTTTATTATCTAGTAATAAATTGCTTGTTGATTTTTACTTGATTTGTTGGTTTCACTTTCTTTCTGTTACATTTTTCTTAGACCATAGAGTCGAAACAGAAATTGGGGGCTCGTCGTTCCGGGATTGAATTTCTTTAAAGCATATTAGAGATATTAAATTTATCTTTGAAATTCATATTGATTTTGTCTCGGAGAATATTTTTGTCTTTGGCAAAGATTTTTAAAAGAGAATTTTTTTTTTTTTGTGAAACCAACAAGCATTTACAATGGCATCTAATGTTCAGAATTTCATTTCAAAAACCTACCCAGGAGGGGTTAGAGTGCATGAGAAAGGATGAGTTGCTCGAGCTTGCCAGAAAATACAGTCTATCTGAGGCAAAAGTATCATTGACAAAACAGGAAATAAAGATTATTTTAATTCAGTATTTAGTAGGAAAGGGAAAGTTTGAAAATAGTGCTTTAAGTTTGAAGAGAAAGCCTGTATCTGGTTCTGACAGGAAATTAAGGGAATTAGAGTTAAAGAACCAGATGGATTTAGAATTGGCAAAGCTTCAGATTCAGAGAGAGAGAGAGAAAGAAGAGAGGCAGATACAGATGGAGAGAGAGAAGGAAGAGAGGCAGATACAAATGCAGAAAGAAGAGAGTCAGATACAGATGGAGAGAGAGAAAGAAGATAGGAGGATACAGATGGAGAGAGAGAAAGAAGAGAGGCAGATACAAATGCAGAAAGAAGAGAGGCAGATACAGATGGAGAGAGAGAAGGAAGAGAGGCAGATACAAATGCAGAAAGAAGAGAGGCAGATACAAATGCAGATGCAAAGAGAAGAAAGGGAAATGCAATTTAAATTAAGAGAATTAGAACTGGCAAACAGAGCACACTCCACTCCTTTAAACACAAGTTCAGGTTTTGATGTTACTAGATATATTAGGTTAGTACCCCCTTTTCAGGAAAAAGAAGTAGATAAATACTTTCTTCATTTCGAGAAAATAGCTGAAAACTTGAAATGGCCCAGAGAGCATTGGACTTTGTTATTACAAAGTGTACTTATTGGCAAGGCTCGTGAAGTCTACATTTCACTGTCAGTACAACAAAGCACTGATTATGATGTGGTTAAGGAGTACATCTTGAAAGCTTATGAGTTGGTACCAGAGGCATATCGACAAAGGTTTAGGAATAGTAGAAAAGAAACTGGACAAACTCATGTCGAATTTGCAAGGGATAAAGAACAACTATTTGATAGGTGGTGCTCAGCCAAGAAAGTTGATCAAGGTTATGATAACCTCCGACAGCTCGTATTAATTGAAGAGTTCAAGAGGTGCATCCATAGTGATGTTAAAACCTACCTTGACGAGCGGAATGTGGAAACTTTGGAAAATGCTGCTCGTATGGCTGATGATTATTCCTTGACTCACAAAATTTCATTTGGCAATAAGTCGTCCTCTCGGCAGTTTTCTGGTAAAAAAACCATTTCAATCTCATTCGAGTACTTCCAAAGTTCACAACAGCACAACTGTTAGGAATCAAACATCTGATAAGACTGATCAGAAATCCTTATCTCTTCCTACGTGCACTTATTGTAAAACGAAAGGGCACGTTATTTCTGATTGCTTCAAGTTGAAAAATAAGCAACAGAGAAAAGACAGAGCTTTTCCAAATGCTCTTATTTCTACGAGGTCAAGGTCACGGTCTTGTATTGAAAGCAATACATTTGTTGGGTCAAACAAACCCCAATCTGATTCTATTTTAGAGGCTTATGAACCATTCATGTCAGAAGGTTCTATATCACTTATTGGTGATTCTGCCAAACCTATCCCAATTAAAATATTAAGGGACACTGGAGCTTCTCAGAGTCTTTTATTATCAGGTACTTTGCCTTTGTCTGAGGAGTCTTCTTCAAGTGAAAGTGTTCTTGTTCAGGGAGTTGAGTGCGGCTTTGTAAATGTTCCTCTTCATTGTGTAAATTTGGCATCAGACTTAGTTTCTGGACCTGTGACTGTTGGGGCAGTGACTTCATTACCCATAGAGGGTGTTCATTTATTACTAGGCAATGACCTAGCTGGAGATAAGGTTGTGGTTAATCCACTTGTAACTGACAAGCCTTGTTTGGATCAGAAAGTTGATCCTGTCGAAACTGAAAAATCCCTGATTTGTACCCTGCTTGTGCAGTTACTAGAGCTATGGCAAAAAGAGCTCTTGAGAGTGATGTTGATCAGGATATTATTCCTTTAGCTGACACATGTATTGGTCAGTCTTTTGATGAGGTCACTTTTTCCTCAGGTATTGATCAATCAAATGGTATTGATCACAGTGATCCTCTTTTGGCAACTCATTCTCTTTGTTCTAATCAGGATGACAAACGACAATCCCTTGTCGTTGAACAGGAGCAAGATCCCGAGATATCTTGTTTGTCTCAGAGGGCTATTAGTGAAACTGAAGCCACACAAGTTCCAGTGTGTTACTTTGTGAAAAATGGGGTCCTTATGAGGAAATGGAGACCACCTGATGTACCCGCTGGTGACGAGTGGTCAGTGAGCTATCAAATTGTTGTTCCTAAGTCATATCGACAGGAAATTCTTAATTTAGCCCATGAAACTCCTTTGGCTGGTCATTTAGGAGTCCGTAAGACTTATCACAAGATCTTGAATCATTTTTATTGGCCGAAACTGAAAAGTGATGTTTCTAAATACTGCAGATCTTGTCACACTTGTCAAATGGTAGGAAAACCCAATCAGAAGATACCTAAGGCTCATCTGCAACCTATTCCTGCATTTGATGAACCATTTAGTAGAATAATAGTAGACTGTGTTGGTCCTTTACCTAAAACCAAGTCAGGCAACCAATATTTGTTGACCATCATGTGTGCATCTACAAGATTTCCAGAGGCAATTCCTCTGAGAAATATAAAAACTAAAACCATTGTGAAAGCTTTGGTGAAGTTTTTTACACTTGTTGGCCTTCCCAAATCTGTCCAGTCGGATCAAGGGTCAAATTTTATGTCTGGAATTTTCCAACAAGTTATGCATGAATTAGGCATCCAACAGTTTAAATCTTCTGCCTATCACCCTGAAAGTCAAGGTGCTTTGGAAAGATTTCATCAAACTTTGAAGAATATGATTCGATCATATTGCTTTGATACAGAAAAGGATTGGGATGAGGGTGTTCATTTGTTGTTGTTTGCTGTTAGGGAATCAGTTCAAGAGTCGTTGGGTTTTAGTCCCTTTGAACTAGTTTTTGGTCATACTGTCCGTGGACCATTGAAATTATTGAAAGAGAAACTTCTTTCAAATGAAGATTCAAAGATTAATCTTCTTGATTATGTTTCTGATTTAAAATACAAGTTGTCAAAGGCCTGTGAAGTAGCAAGAACTAATCTTCACACTACCCAGTCAAAAATGAAATTAAGGTATGACAGAAATTCACAGGAAAGGAGTTTTAAACCTGGTGACAAAGTTCTGGCTCTCTTTCCCATACCTCAGAATCCTCTTCAGGCTAAATTTTATGGTCCTTATACCGTTGAAAAGAAAGTAAATGACTTAAATTATATCATTAACACTCCTGGGAGACGGAAACAGAAACAACTTTGTCATATAAATATGTTAAAGGAATATTTTGACAGAGATAGCCCAGCTAATTATTCTGTTAATTTAGTTGTACCTGTCCCACACAGTGAAGATATCAACGATGGAATACAATCAGACTATAGTGACTCTGGTATAACCAATCTTCGGAATTCAGAAATATTGAACAACCTAGACCAGAAACTTTCACATCTACAACAACAGGAAAGAAATGAACTAAAACAGCTATTACATGAATATGAGCACTTGTTTCCTGATGTTCCAACACGAACAAGTAAAATTTATCATGACGTTGACATTGTAGATTCTGCGCCTGTGAAACAGCATCCTTATAGGATGAATCCTCTCAAACAGAACTATCTGAAGAAAGAAATTCAGTATCTACTGGAGAATGATTTCATAGAACCAAGTAAAAGTAACTGGAGTTCACCATGTATTCTTGTTCCCAAGCCAGATAATACATTCCGTATGTGTACTGACTATAGAAAAGTCAACAGTGTCACCAAAACTGATTCATTTCCAATCCCAAGAATGGACGATTGCATTGATAAAATTGGAAATGCGGAATATGTCACCAAGTTTGACCTTTTAAAAGGATTCTGGCAAATTCCACTGACGGAAAGGGCAAAAGAAATTTCATCATTTGCAACTCCAGATGGACTTTATCAATATAAAGTCATGCCGTTTGGAATGAAAAATTCGCCTGCAACGTTTCAACGTCTGATGAACATGGTAACATTTGGTCTTGATAATTGTGACGCTTATATCGATGACGTCATTATCTACAACAACACCTGGGAAGATCATTTGGAAACCATTCGAAAATTCTTCGATCGACTCAGCGATGCGAATCTGACAATTAATTTGAGCAAAAGTGAGTTTTGCCATGCTTGTGTCACATTTTTAGGACATATTGTGGGACAAGGTCAAGTTAAACCTATAGAAGCTAAGGTCAAAGCTATCTCTGAATTTCAAGTTCCAATTTGTAAAAAGCAACTGATGCGATTTCTAGGTATGGCTGGATATTATCGGAAATTTTGTTCCAATTTTTCCAAAATTGCTGAACCTTTGACAAGTTTATTGAGTAAGAAAGCCAAATTTTATTGGTCTGACAAGTGTCAGGAATCTTTTGACAAGTTAAAGGCCATGCTTAAGAATGCACCAGTTCTTTCTGCACCAAATTTCAGCCAATCATTTAAATTATCTGTTGATGCAAGTGATGTAGGGGTTGGTGGAGTATTGAATCAGGGGAAAAGACAATGTGATTGCAGATGCACTCTCACGTGCCTAGAAATGTAATATTGCTTGATGTAATTAAGTCCAGTATCATAAAACATGTTCTTATGTAATTTTGGTTATTATAGTATTAGATGTATATTCAAAAGAAAGCTTTATTATATAAATCTTTCTTTTTCTTTATGAGGGGAGGTGTTATGTATGATGTTTATATAATATTATAAATATTTTAGGAAATTATAAATGTTTCTTCACTTTAATATTTGCTTAAATCTTAATGTTTATCAGGAAAAACATGTTTAACTAGTGTCCTTGAATTAGGTTGTTTTGATCAATATGTTTTCTCAATTTGAAGGTCAAGGTTGATTTTTGTTTACATGTAAAAATTCCATTAAGATGACTCATATTCTAGAACATTCTGTCATGTGACCAATCTTTATATATGCCATGTTTGGTGGACATTTATTCAGTTTTGACATTACCATCAGTCTTGTAAAGAGCTATTACAGTTGTGAAAATTCATTCCAAATTCTAAGAGAGGAATTATTTTAAATATTCATTGGATTATAACAGTGCTCATAAACTTTTGGATTTTGGATTTTTAATTGATGATTTTGGAATTTAAGTGAACTTATTCAGATATTTTGGAATACTTCATTTTGACATCAGCACATCAAGATTTCTAGTACATCAGGACTTTGGAGACCATTAGCACATCATAACATTCAAGGACACAGCCGTGAATTCGGAACATTCTATATTTAGGACTTGTGATTAGAACAATCATTCTTATTGGATTATTAGGATTTCAAAACACATTACTGTAAGTGACTTTTTGATTTGTCATTTTTATTATCTAGTAATAAATTGCTTGTTGATTTTTACTTGATTTGTTGGTTTCACTTTCTTTCTGTTACATTTTTCTTAGACCATAGAGTCGTAACACTCAAATGAAAATAGAAAATACTTGTAACTAAAGGTTTTGACTATTTTGCTTGACCTTTCATCAAAAACACTGGTAAATGACACATATTCACAGGTAATAAAGTTCGATAGGAATTTAGATGTTAGAAAAGGAAAAAACGAATCTACATAACTATGTTCTGTTGCTTTATCAAACAACCTTTAAAAATTTTGTTTAGAGTCCTTAAGAAATGATAATTTCCAGACAAACACTAAGCAGGACCATATATTAAGTATATAACGCGCATCTAATTGTACACAGAGTAAGAGGAGCGAACAGTGTAGACTCTTTGCTCCCATTATTCGACAGCAGAGCACGCCCCGTATTCTCGAACGTTTTTTAGCATGAAACCCGAGCTGAAGCTCAAAATCTCACATTTATATATAATATTCAGGGTGCGTCAAAATGAATGAGTCTACGACAAGGACCCAAATAAGGAAATTCTGATAGTTCTTTGATTCCAGCCTTATTATAACTAAAATTATAGAGTGTTAAAGTTATGTGATTTTGAGCTTGAGTTTCTGGCTCAAAGAAGTTTCGGGTATACGAGGTCTGGTTCCACGCTCTTCTCAGTCGGGGGCTGTTATTCAAGAACAAATATGTGTATCGCTCTAGCTAGTCACTAGTCTGATAATTCAACCTCGAAAATTTTAAAACTGGAACTTAAAAAAAGTTTAAATAAATAGCTCCGTATCTAAAGTGCGCGTGCAAGAGTCAGATTAAAATAATGTGTTAAATTGAGTTATATTTGTCGTAGTTTTCTATAAAATTATGTTTGAATGCCTTAGAGATTCTTCATGAAGGGTGTACACGACATTGCTTTTCACCATTTCCAGATAAAGGGTATTAGAAGGCTTTACTTCCTGCCCAATAATATTGTATAAATAAATACGTAAATAAATAAAGGAGAAGTCTAGAGCAAAGTAGCATTATCTATACGATTTTTTCAGTTATCGCTATCCCCCTCCCCCTTTTACATATATATGCAGAATTCCCCCCTCCACCGCTCTGCAACCATGAGATGTATCCGAATTCCAAAACCTGGTTAAATGTGCCTAATAACCAACTGCAAAAGCAGGAACAAATCTTGGTCAGTAGGATGCTTTCTGTATAAATTTATTCCAATTCTGTTATGAAAATAATTGTTGTAAGGTTTCTCAATTTTTTGTTTTTGTTTTTGTTTTTATTGTTATTATTTTTTTTTTCTTCATCCAAATATGACGGCATATCAGCATCATTTGTCCAGTATAGAAACGGCTTTATGCCTCAGTGCTTTATTTCAAAGTTGGTCAAGTTCTGTTGACAGTAATATTTACAAAAAGCTGTTTACATTTCTGTTTTTATTTATAGTAACGGTTGAAATATTTGGTGGCAGATCGGCATCGGACACTTTCTAACAAATTTGGTAAAATTCTCTTGAGCGGTTTTTGAGAATATGTTCTTAGAAGGATTTTCTACTTTTAGCAATGGTGGCCATATTTGATGGTGAATCAGATGGTCAAATTCTGTTCAGCGGTTTCTGTACTTGAAATACTTTACTATTTTTAGTACCGGCGGTTGTATCTGATGGCGGATCGGCATCATTTGTAAAACAACGAAAGTCCTTTATGCCAGGATACTTTCTGTCAAATTTGATTAAATTCTATTTAGAAGTTTTGGCGGAGACCTAGTTTAAAGGTTATTCTATTTTAAGCAAGTTGTTGAAAGGTTCTATATTTTTAGTAATGGTGGCCATATTTGATGGCCGATTGGCATCGTTTCTATAATACTGAAAGGCTTTCATGTTAGGATGCATTTTACAAAATTTGGTCGAAATCTGTTCAGAGGCTTTTTAAAAGAAGTTGTTTTAATATTTTTATATTTTCAGAAACGGCTGCCATATCTGATGTAGAATCTGCAACATTTTTAAAATTTGCAAGTCTTTGTGTCAGAACGTTTTTTAGAATATGTCGTTTGAAGGTTTTCTATTTTTAGTAACGGCGTCCATATTTTGATGGCCGATTGGCATCATTTGTACAGTTTGGAAGGTCTTCAAGCCAGGATGCTTCCTGTTAAATCTGGTTAATTCTATTCAGCAGCTTTGATAAGTAGTTTAAAGGTTTTTTCTACTTTTAGTAACGGTGGCCATATTTGATGCCTGATCGACATCAGATATATAAATTTGCAAGACCCTCATACCATGATGCCCACATTTTGTTGAAACTGGTCAACTGCTTTTGGAGAAGAAGTTGAAAATATAAATTGTTATGACCAGGTGAGATAATAAATATGGATGAATGATTAAAAAAGAAAAACAAATCCAGAAACTAAGAAAAAAAATCAATGTCCCTTAGAATCACCTCCCCCCCCCCCTCTCTCTCTCTCTCTTTCTTACCTGGCTGATGAAACTCTGGGGCGTACTCTTTGGCTTTTAATCGGGCAATATCCGAGTCTTGTTCGGCTTTCTTGGCGGACTGATCCGCCTGCTCTGCTTTGGCTCTGGCGTTAGCCATTCTGGAATAGAAAATGGGTGTAACCAGTCTAACCGGAAACTCGTGAACTATATTAAACTGTATCAGATCTGAATACCGCATCACAACCTGTATAACTCTGAAAGTGGTTTGACATATGTGTATAGCCAATGATCAAATTACTTAATATATATTGTACCTCTGGTCTTAAACGTTTTACTTTTTAATACACTTCATCCACGTAAGCCTTTTTCGTGTCTTGTCTGAATTTGCTTTTTGTTTTCATTTGTTTTCCCAGGCGAGTCAAAATTCAATCAGTTTTGCGGTTTTAGTTTTTAGAAAAAATTAAGACGTAATATAGTGTGGCTTATAACACATTTTTGTTAAGATCTTTGATTTTAAAATTTATTTCAAATCATCCTAAAATAGACACCACACATCCGCAGTGTTTTGTATATGTTTGGATGTCTGGATGGATGCATGCACGTATGTATGTATGTATGTATGTATGTATGTATGTATGTATGTATGTATGTATGTATGTATGTATGTATGTATGTGTGTGTAGGTATATATAGATCTATCGATGTTTCTCTCTTTCTCTGTCTATCTATGTCTCTATCTATCAATCTATCTATCCATCCACCCACCACCTGTCCACCCAACCATCCATCCAAACCTTTTGCTTTTCACTGTGATATTTCAGCCATTTTAACCTACACATTTCTTTTGAGCTTATTTTATACAGTGATCTCCGATTATGGTCCTGCACACCTATTAGAATGTCACTTCCGGATTAAACACAAAATAAGGATACCGAGAACACAAAACATGGATACCGAGAACACAAATTATGGATACCGAGAACACAAAACATGGTTACCGAGAATACAAAACATGGATACCCCGAGAACACAAAACATGGATACCGAGAACGAGAACACAAAACATGGATACCGAGAACACAAAACATGGATACCGAGAACACAAAACATGGATACCACGATAAAGTATCCATTTATTATTAAATTTTGCCCAAATTTAGGTACAAATTTCAGATACAATATGGTTATATATTTTTCACAGATCCACACGATAAGATAACATGATGCGAATTTTTATTTCTGACTCTGTCATCTATATATACAATGACATACATATATACATACAATATTATACATCTATACATATAATGATATACATCTATACATATAATGACATACATCTATATATACAATGACATACATCTATATATATAATGACACACATCTATATATATAATGATATAAATCAATATATACAATGACATACATCTATACATATAATGATATACATCTATATATACAATGAAATACATCTATATATACAATGATATACATCTATATATATAATGACATACATCTATATATATATAATGATATAAATCAATATATACAATGACATACATCTATACATATAATGATATACATCTATATATACAATGAAATACATCTATATATACAATGATATACATCAAAATGTTGCTGAAAGGAAGAATGAGAACTGACTTAGGCAAGTTTTTCTTACAAATGAATACATGTTAGTTTTTGTGTTGTTGCTGTTGTTGTTAGGTTGTTAGGCTCTTTCATAACTAGGTACCAATGATATTGTCATGGTGGATCATTTCAAAATGTTTTAACTCTCCGATCTCCAATGGATAATACATTCTTGCCTTGTATGTCTCATATTTGTTGAATCGCCCCCCCCCCTATATATATATATATATATATATATATATATATATATATATATATATATATATATATATATGTATATATTAACACTTGTGTAAGATCCTCTATTTATATAATATCAATCATAATGATATTTGTTAATACTAATACTACTACTACTACTACTACTACTAATAATAATAATAACAATAATAATGTGTTTATTGTAAGAGGATGACATATCTATCATTCAAGCTAATCTCCCATATGATCTTCATAAAAAAGCACACATACTGCATACGTATACATCAGTTAAAACTTGTAATCCTACTTAAAAATTTGAACAAAATGGCAGATAAAATAACAGAGCATAATATCATTAATTTAAACAATAAAAGAAGAGGAAAATGTGTACTCAATAAAATTGGAGTATAAGTCTGGATATCATTAGCGGTGAGCCAAAAGTTAGTCATTATACAAGGACTTGAATTTACAGTAAGAAGTTTAATTTCTAATTTAAGTAGAAATAATATTCCATAATTCTGGACACGATACAGCGACAGATTTATCGAAATAGGAAGCGTGAGATCGTGAAATTAAAGATACCGTTTGAAAAAAAAGAAACAAGGTCACTGTCGTGTATTAGCGGTTTGGTGAGATAAGATTGACGATCAGGTGCAAGGTCACTGTCGTGTATTAGCGGTTTGGTGAGATAAGATTGACGATCAGGTGCAAGGTCACTGTCGTGTATTAGCGGTTTGGTGAGATAAGATTGACGATCAGGTGCAAGGTCATTTACCGTCTTAAACAGCATGCTGACCTTTTTTGCAATGCAACACATTTATAAAATGGTAACCAATTTAATATCGAAAACATTTCGAAAGATGGTGTAAAAATATAAGTTTGTAATGGTCCTTTTGACATCATTATAACCCGAGTTTTACTTAGTTTTCATATTAAGATTGCAAAATTAAACCACAAACAGCCTCAGACAGGCACACACACACACACACACACACACACAAATATGTTATGCAGAGAAATAAATCCCATGATACCATTGTGATTATAGTCATAAAATATTGAGGAAAAAAGTTTATCCACAACGCTTACAGAAAAGATCACATTCGAAAGACACACGTTCATGTTCACTCGTTTTTAAGCACTTACTGGATGAAATAATTGCAATAGAGTTTGGTGAGATATGCCAATTTACGCTGTACTAAGCAGTTGACCGTTTGGTACATCATGTAGCCTTTTTGCAGTAGAACTTGTTTAGAGAATGGTAACCAATTTAACTTGGAGAACATTTCTAGAGATGAACTGGAGATTAAGTGTCTCATCAATAGTGGGATTACATATCTTAATAATAATTCTTTTCACTATTCTCTGTGAATAAGTTAAACACGAAACTTCTATCCATTCATTATTCAGCTTACATCTGCGCTAATCCTGTGAAGAGAACATTGTTCCATTTTCAGACACGTCCTTTTTGTGCATGTTAAAAATAGTGGCATCAACTTGAAATGAATGATTCCTGATATTTAAAAAACTGAATATTGGCATTATGCCATTTATACGAGAATACCGTGAAGAGCCTGGAGCAATGCCTTACCTGCTGTAGTTCATTTACTGGAATGATATCAATGTTGTTGCTGGTTTGGCCATTTGCCGAATTTATGTCCGCTCTATTTCTGAGCTTATGTTTATTACCCTGACAGTTCTAGCCAAAAATATGTTTATTTTATTTCTTCAGCAATTTAGCCAGCTTGACTGTTTATCAATCCATACTATACATTTACATTAAACCTCCATAACCTGACATGCGAATCAATCGGAATAATTTTACGTTCTCTCTCAAATGGAATATTGCATGCAACGGGAGTAATAGAAGGTACTCCAATTATCAGTCGAATGCTACTGAATCTTGGGATTGGTTACGGCGCTCGCAACCAGGAACATACTTTCAGCTTTCATCAATGTTCTGGTCTGTTCGCGAATTATCTTGCGATAAAATCCGATTATCGTTCTAAGTAAAATGTAGCCGGGCATTAACCTCTGTATGGTCGCACAAAGTCTGACGTACAAGGGAAAAAATTGCAAGCAGAATCAGCATAACGTGCACGAAGAAATAAGGAAGAAAGTTATTACAATTTTGCATTTATAACAGAAAATGTTAAACAATATTTTATAAAGAAAGTAACAAATAAATCCATGATATGAGATCACATTCTTTTGGGTGGTGGCAAGAATAATTTTCGTTCATGAACAAGAGCATGTTTATGTGCACTCCTTCTTGATGTGAACTGGCTTCTTTTTCAGAGCCAGCGTGATTATGGACAAATGTGCTCATTCACATTCTGGAGTACGGGGTGAACCTCACTAGCAGTGGCAGGCGTCTCCTTCTCCTCCTCTTCCTCCTCCTATCCCTTCTCCTAACCATTACGCCAACGTGCTTACCTCTGGAACCAGTGTAACCATTACGCCAACGTGCTTACCTCTGGAACCATTGTAACCATTACGCCAACGTGCTTACCTCTTGACCAATACCTCCATATGTGCACTAACCTATATACCACCACCTCCATATTTATGGTGACACTGATCCATATGGCAAATGATACTTTATTTGTTACGTTTGCAGTGAAGGGTATAACAATTCAGAGTAATCACTTTATAGATTAGGATATATAGTTTAACATCCAACAATTTTAGACCTCTAATCGATATAATGCAGTTCCCTAAAAGCATATTGTAAAGGCAGGAGTTACCTATTGATGACTTGATGAAGACAATTCTCGGTTTGGAGATCATAGTGTGCCAACACACACACACAGACACACACACACACACACACACACACACACACATATATATATATATATGGAAGACACCGATATCTGTGTGTCGGCGGTAAAAAACTAAACTGAAAGATTCATGTGTGTGAGTGAGAGTATGCTTGTGTATGTGTGTCTGTGTCTAGAGAGATTCTTTATTGGATACCTTGTCAATTGTAAAACAATTATTTTTCAAAGATTCCATAAAAATATGTACATATAAAAGTGAAACATGCATATGACTACAATACATATAAAAGAACATAATGAATATAAAAGTGAAACATGCACATGACTACAATACATATAAAAGACAATACGACATATGTAACAAAGGTTAGGAAAGACACAATACGATGGTAATAGCAACGTTAAACACTTTGACAATGCATTCATAAAACATTCATATCAAAAAAGATACAAGCACAAGACAAAACGATCTTAAGACGTTATAACATCAAATGCATCATATAAAATAATTATACATAAAACGGGTAAAACGGAAGGGACATAAATAACACGATACATTCATTACAGGGCATAAACATTCAAATGAATTTTTGACAGGTCTTAGAAACAGGACACACTGGTTTTTTTTTTTTTTTTAAAGTTTTGAAAGTTGGTAGTGGATTGTACATCCCGGTTTTGAAACTGCTCTAGTACGGTGGGAAATCACAAGAGATTTTAATGCCAAGCCACGCACAATCTTTCACATTAAGCAGCATCTATTGTAGATAATCTGTTTTTTTAAATACTATGAACATTGTGCTGGTTATGCATATCAACAATGTGAGTATACATTGGTAACCTCGAACTTCAGAACTGATCTTATTGTATCAACACTGGTAACCTCGAACTGCAGAACTGATTTTATTTTATCAACAGTGTGAGTATACACTGGTAACCTCGAACTTCAGAACTGATCTTATCTTATCAACAGTGTGAGTATACACTGGTAACCTCGAACTACAGAACTGATCTTATCTTATCAACAGTGTGAGTATACACTGGTAACCTCGAACTTCAGAACTGATCTTATTTTATCAACAATGTGAGTATACACTGGTAACCTCGAACTGCAGAACTGATTTTATTTTATCAACAGTGTGAGTATACATTGGTAACCTCGAACTTCAGAACTGATCTTATTTTATCAACAATGTGAGTATACACTGGTAACCTCGAACTGCAGAACTGATTTTATTTTATCAACAGTGTGAGTATACACTGGTAACCTCGAACTGCAGAACTGATCTTATTTTATCAACAGTGTGAGTATACACTAGTAGCCTCGAAACTACAGAACTGATCTTATTTTATCAACAGTGTGAGTATACACTGGTAACCTCGAACTTCAGAACTGATCTTATTTTATCAACAATGTGAGTATACACTGGTAACCTCGAACTACAGAACTGATTTTATATTATCAACAGTGTGAGTATACACTGGTAACCTCGAACTGCAGAACTGATTTTATTTTATCAACAGTGTGAGTATACACTGGTAACCTCGAACTGCAGAACTGATTTTATTTTATCAACAGTGTGAGTATACACTGGTAACCTCGAACTTCAGAACTGATCTTATTTTATCAACAATGTGAGTATACACTGGTAACCTCGAACTACAGAACTGATCTTATCTTATCAACAGTGTGAGTATACACTAGTAGCCTCGAAACTGCAGAACTGATTTTATTTTATCAACAATGTGGGTATACATTGGTAACCTCGAACTGCAGAAACTATCTGAAAATGAAGATGGATGTTCAGGCTGACCACGTATGTAATATTTATTTTCGTAAACGGTAGATAAGTCCTTGAAAACTCCTGCCAAAACAAAAAATTAAACGCTGGCACATGATTTATATAGATATCGCTCTCTTGGAAACGGATGATAATAGCCAAATAATAAAAAACGATGTCCAAGATAGAGGTAGCTCGGTCTAGTCCAGGCAGTAACACATAACATGTTCGTCCCGCTTCATTCGTCGCACCAACAAAAGGAGGGATAGTTTTATATATATATATATATATATATATATATATATATATATATATATATATATATATATATATATATATATATATATATATATATATACATATATATATATATCACTTCTCCACACAGATCCATTTCACAAAATGTCGACACATGTCAATATAAACAGGCACATTCCCAGTAGTGACTTTCCTTTTTATACTATGCAATTCCTGAAAATCAATCTCGATATCAATTCACAGGTGTTGCACTCAGAAACAATCCACTATTTAGTGCCAGGGAGAATTAGGGCATTTTCTTTATTATTTTATTCAAAGAACTTTCTTCCATTGTGGAGTACACTGGATACCTTTCAAGATAAGCTCTTGTGTGTGATTCATATAAAGTCAATATTGATGAAGAAAACAGTCAGAACACCATAATGGATAACTGTTTGACAATCACTCGATAGGCAAAACAAAATGTTATCCAGAGGCACTAAAATACACACACGTATGAGTTGTTTATACAGAACTTCAGCCTGCATATATCGATCTACACGGCTTCATCCTCTATGATGTCCGGAGTTAATAAATTCGCTTGTGACAAAAATAATAAGAAAATAGGAAGAGATTCTAAAGTTTTTATTAACATGGAAACAGTGTTTGACTTATTATTTCTTGCGTCTCTGTAAATCAACAAGTGTAAAATATACCGACTAAGCATATTACTTGTGGCCACGTTAGCAGTGCATAAATGTTTTTCCGTTAGTTGTAATCACCGACATGCGTGTGCATTACAGTGTTTGGAAATAGATCAAATGACTGATGGTACTACTTACATGGAAAAATGGGAACCAGTTTAGATATGGGTGAATATAAAATAGAGTATATATGGGTTTGGAGGGCCATGATTGGTTGATAATGAAAAATAACATTTTAGTAAAAAATATCTTTTGAGAGCTCATCCTATTTGTAACTGAAAAAAATTAGAGACAATGATCTAGCAATGGAATTTCAGTCCGCTTACAGACTTGACTTTGGAACACTCAATACTGAAATGAGCACCTGATTCTTTAGGTGCGGGACTGAAAACACTATAGATATAAAAAAAATGCCGGGATCTTATGGTTTTCTCCACACAGAAGCTTGCATTAAGGATGGGTCTATACTGAGATATATAGGTTTGATCTGGAGCATTTAGAAATGTAAAGTTATTGAATTTTAATATTGTGGTGTGTCCATAGATTTACTATGGGAGCTGAATTAGTACCGTGAGTCCTGAAGCCTACAGCCTTGGGTTCTCGCTAGAAAACAACAAACAATTTTTTTTTTTATTTTTTTGTTTTCCCAAGGTCTTATTTAAAAAGAGTCACTCGAAGGGAGTGACGCTCTATTATCCGAAAATAATTTATAGGAATCCACCATAATTCCATTTCTTCTGTCCTTTTATTATTTGTAACTACTGGTTATAGAAATAGAAACCATCTCTGATATTCTTGAGAAACTCTAATATACCAAATTTGGTAAAAAAAAATTGTGTAAATGTTCCAGTTAAAGTGTTCACAAGATACCAGTAAGTGTTGTACAAAAATTCTTAGTTATGGCCTTTGACATTGAACCAGATATCATCGATAGAAGATCATCTAACTCGTGTCTCAGAAAATATCAATATATACACCTATTGTAAGTTTGGTATATAGTAATTATTTTACAAAATAAAAACGGAGTTAGATAAAAAAAAATCCATTCATACTTGTTTGTGTTGTCATGCTCGTAAGCCAGTACAGCTAAAAATCGGAGTCAAGACATTTGACCTTAAAAGCATTGTCAGAGTGATGACTATCAACTTATTTATTGGAATGCAACTAAATACCAATAAATGCACCTAAATACAAAACTGAACAGACGCAAAAACGAAAGATAACTCCGCCCACCAATCAGATTATCCAACTCGGTTAAAATATACAACAAGCTACTCGACAAATATTGCGATATTATCTGGACTCGACAAATATTGCGATATTATCTGGACTCGACAAGAATTGCGATACTATCTGGAGAAGACAAGTATTGCGATATTATCTGGACTCGACAAATATTGCGATACTATCTGGACTCGACAAATATTGCGATATTATCTGGACTCGACAAGAATTGCGATATTATCTGGACTCGACAAGAATTGCGATACTATCTGGACAAGACAAGTATTGCGATATTATCTGGACTCGACAAATATTGCGATACTATCTGGACTCGACAAATATTGCGATACTATCTGGACTCGACGCTCTTCTTGACGATTTATGAGAATTTTCTACCTTAAGAGCCACCCTTCGCCAGCGCCAGAAGGCAAGAGCTTTTAGTAAGGGTGCATAAGGAAAGTCTGTGAACATCTCTAAAATTGGAGATAATCAGGTCAACATTTTTGCCAGAATATTTCGCAGTCAGCGCAAGTCCTAGGAACCGCATAGAGTACACATGACCGTGAAAACATTGAGCGGAAAAATCACAGAAGCTTATTGCATATGTGTCGATCTTTAATTGTAAAATGTATTGACGCCTATGATTAGATTAGTGTGTTTAAAGTTTAAAAGATTCCCTTCCCGCATCTCTCTTATCACAATTTGAAAGGTTCTGGCCCAATATTATTGATAAATTCGGTGTGCATGTACTTAAATTTACTGTCCGATATTGAGTTTGTAAATACTCATTTTGGAATGATAATATGTGATTTACTGGTTCTTTTTAGTAATGATCAAATTATGCATTTCGAATTTTTGTGTATAACTGTTACTTCCATATCGAAAAGGTATATAAGAAACGACTGACTGTGCACCAGGCTGATATCTAACGTGCTTCATTTCTCTTTTAATTTTCTTACAATGTATGCTTTGAGCATACTTATATCTGCTTGCGTAATTTTATCTTCAAGCTGTTTTTACAGCTTCAAGGTGAAAAATAATGAAGTTACTATTTACAATTACATAACATTATAAATTTTCTCGTTTATTTCCATGGTGGATGTGCAGGGTACATTCAACTTTGTTAAAAAAGGTGTTTTGTGTTCGATATTTAATATTTTATTTTCTCTAATTTTATTTTATGTATTTATTTAAATACTGAATAATTGATATAGTAATTCATATCTTTTTCTTTTTCTCTATTAATAGCGTAAGTGGGATAATAATCTCCAAGCATAAGGTATACCAAACATTTGAATATTCCCAAGCATAAGGTATACAAAACATTTGAATATTCCATTTCCTATGATTACAAAGGTCCCGGGCACACATTGTCACAATTGTCACAGGTTAAATTTAGTTTATCACGCGGATCAACCAAATAAAATCCTTCATTGTCAACCTATTGTTTTTAAACAATTGTCGGGGGAAAATGGCGGATGACTTAAGGTGCTAGCGGTGTGTCGGTTAAACGTGCGCTGATTGGTCCATCTCACTGGCGTGTCTAGCATTTTGCGTCTTGTTCATTTGCATATGAAATACAACAATGGAGGCAGCGACCTTTGGTCTCTCAGGTAGGTCCGGTTTTGAAACACCATCACAAAAGTGTGGATAGGTTGGTGATTAAAGCTGCACCATTTTCATTCGGAATCAATTACATATTGCAAGAAGTGTCTTAGAGAAAACTCAATGGCAATGCTACCATTCGTGCAAGAGGAGTAGCGATAACATGTTTAACATGGCCGCATTAGTGATATATTGGAGGTCAGATGAGCACCATTTTCATTCAGAACTAGTTTCATATTGCTATTGTATATTGCTATAGTGTTTTGTTTTGTTATTTTTGTTGTGAAAAATCCGTGTTGATACGACCATCCATTCAGAAGAAGTAGCTATATAAATATATTCAAGGATGGCTGTCAAGGCAGCCATTTTGGAGGTTGGATCAGCATCAGTTTAATACAGAAGAACCTTATATTGCAAGAATGAAGAGGAGTGGGGCAGGGTTTCGTTTTGAAATATTGATATGGTTGTCCGTTCTGAAGAAGCAGCTGTAACGAGATTTTTCCCATTTTCCAAGGTCACATCGGCATCACTTTCATTTAGGACCAACTGCAAATAACGAGACGTGTTTTCGTGAAAACCCAATGTCGATACGAACATACCGTCAAGAGAAGCAGTGATAACGGTTTCCAAGATGGCCGCCATGACCATAATGTTAGAGGTCTGATTCGAAACATTTTCATTTAGGACCAACTATATAACATAAGAAGTGTTGTCATGAAACCCCATGTCTAGTAGTAATAACACGATTTATTTTCAAGGTGACTACCATGGCGGCCATATTGGAGGTCTGATCGGCACCACTTTCATTTTGGAGCAACTACATATCCTAAGAAGTCTTTTAGTAAAACCCTTTGAAGACAATCCGTTCAGGAAAAGTAGCAATAATAAGATTTTCAAGATGACAATCATGGTGGCAACATTAGAGGTCTAATCGTCACCATTTTCATTTAGGATTAGCTAGATCTCATAATAATTCTTGTAGTGAAAATCCCATGCTGATATGACCATACGTTCACGATAAATAGCAATAGCAAGATTTTTTAAATGGCTGCCGTTGCAGCCATGTTGGAGAACTACTATATATCATAAGCAGTCTTCAAGTGAAAACCCCATGTCGATACGGCCATTCGATCGGAAGAAGTAGCAATAAAAAGATTTTCTACCTGTCCCCTATAGAGCTTTTATGAATGTCAGATCGTCACCATTTTCATTTAGGATCAACTAGACATCATATGAAATCTTGTGGTGAAAATTCCATGTCCATATGACCATCCATTTAGAAGCAGTAGCGATAAAATGATTTTCAAGATGGACGCCATGGCGGCTGTATTGGATGTCATATCAGAACCATTTACATTCAGGACGAACTATAAATCATAAAACCTTCTTAAGAAAATACATTATTTCAATATAACCATCTGTTAAGGAGGAAGAGCGATAAGGAGATTTTCAAAATGGCCGCCGAACCGAAACGGCCGTATTGGATGTCATATCGACACCATTGTCATTTTGGATAAATTATTTATCACAAGAAGTATTTCAGAGGAAATCCCATGTCAATATGACTATCCGTTCAGGAGAATTAGCAATAAAAAAGTTTTCAAGATGATCGTCGTGGTAGCCATACTGGATGTCAGATCGACACCATGTTCATTGAGGACCATTTGGACATCATACTTAGTCTTTTAGTAAAAACTATCGATACGACCATTCATTCAGGTGGCATGGCGATAACAAGATTTTTAAATGGCCACCTTGGAGACCATATTGGATTTCCGAGGGGCACAATTTTCCTTGAGAGCAACTATACATCATAAGAAATATTTTAATGGAAACCTCATGTCAGTATGACAATCCACTGAGATGTATCAATAAAATATTTTCAAATTCGCCGAGTGGGTGTGCATATTGAATGTTAGATCAGCACCACTTTCATTTATGATCAACTAGACATCATAAGAAGACTTGTATGTAAAACCCCATGTCGATGTCACCATCCGTTCAGAAGTAGTATCGATAACAAGATTTTCAAAATAGCCGCGACGACCGCCATATTGGATGCCGGAGGGGCCCTATTTTCATTTATGATCAACTAGACCTTGGGATGAATGTGTGCCTATAGTTCCACGGCAATCCTCCAGTAATTTATAAGGTGTAGCAACAACAAACAACAGACGATATGACCAGGTAGACTTGAACAGATGGATTAAAATAGTGTTTCAACAACAACAACAACAACAACAATAACAGCATAATTTTATAGATAAAAGTTATTAAGGGCTATTGGTAATGCGAATAGGCTTCATACGGTGGGTGGGTGTGGTATAGCCAAAAATCACGTATAGCACATAATAAGTGGAAACTTATAAATTAGTAACTTAAAAAACTGTCATTTAAATGCGCAGGTACATTTGTTTTGCGGAAAAGGTATTGATAAGAGCTAAAATTAGACAATTTGATATTGCATTTTACGCGCAATAGATCACAATACTGAGATAGAATTGAGCTATTGCATTGTAATTATTGTGTTACATGGAAATTAAGCAAGATGCAACGAGCGTTACATTTTTAATACACTGAGCCTTGCGCACTGCATGTAGCAAACATCACGATGCCATTTAATGGGGGCTGCCATATTGGTCTTTTTCCAGTCGAGCCAGTCCCATGACTGACAGTCATATTACACGCATACCCCTGTAACCCGATAGTTATCAAACTTTCCATATAGAAAGTATTGTTGTGGTCGGTACTTTTAATAGCGAAGACAGTTCCTAAACTTTCCTGAAATACATACAATGAAATGATTTATTTGCTTGTTTACATGTCACTTCTTTTCTCACTTCTTTCACCGCATGTAATTCTAGAAATATTAATCTGCCAAAGTGTTTATCTTCGGGTATCTTCAGTCCTTCGTTCCTAATACCCGTCTAAAGATAATGAAAAGTACTTGACATTAGCTCATTATCCTAAATAAACATTATATGTATACATACATGGGATATGTATTAAATTTGCCTGAGAACTATTGTAGTGATGGTATGTGTTTACGCTAGTGTGTGAGAAGGCGCTTCCACCCAAAGCAAGAGTAGTTTCAATTTAGAAAAATATTTTTTTTAAAACAAAATTACAAACTGATCAGGTAATATATATATATGATCAGGTAATATATATATATGATCAGGTAATATATATATATGATCAGGTAATATATATATGATCAGGTAATATATATATATGATCAGGTAATATATATATATGTTCAGGTAATATATATATATATATGATCAGGTAATATATATATATATGATCAGGTAATATATATATATGATCAGGTAATATATATATATGATCAGGTAATATATATATATATATATATATGAGCAGTTGCTTTAGAAGAAGGTATTTCACTCAGTTCTGTTGGATTGTCACTAATCGTGAATATTAAAGTAAGTATAGCGCAACATGCTTAGTGACGGTGAATATGACATGTATGTATGTATATATCATGTGCTTCTGTACAGTGGATTCTACGGTGTGTCGAATAGGACAATTGTAGGGAAAGAGTTGACACTTATTTATATTATTAATTGTATACATATTAGTGGTGATTTAGTGACAATTTTCGGTATTTTGATATATCGTTATTGATATTGTTTTGTGTGTGACATCTCAACACTGGATAAATTATGGGTTTTTTTATCGTTGTACAGTGTAGTCATTTGCAAAGACATGGGGTGCTTTCGAAAAGCAGAATAACAGGAGGTGGCTTAATGTGGCTGGTGGGCTACATAAAGGGGAAATATTAGACCAAAGTCTTACATTTTGTACAGTTTGCCTTGAACCCATTACAAGGATACCAAGAAAGTGGTCAGAGATTTAAACTCAAGATTCAATAATTAATACAGTATAGAAAACTAAATTACCAATTTTGGTAGAATAGATAGATGTACAGCATGTAGAGAAAGACATGTAAGCGGAAAATATGAAAATATTCCAGAATGTTTATTTTGGGATCATCATAATGTTTGTCACTGAAAATTGTGTCATTATTATTATTACAAATATACATGTATAATTGTGTCATTGACTTCATCATAAAATATTTCTTATTGCTAGTACAGGCCTCCCTACCTTTTTTTTAAGAACTACTGTCAAGGTTGTTCATGACTGACAAGAATCCCGTTTATTTGCAAACAGTATGTGCAGAAAAACAGCTCATGTTCAATATATCCAAGTTTTATACAAAATCCACTTCTCCTTGACACTAAATGGATTATTCATAGGTGTCAGTGACATTTCTTTTTCACTACATACAGACTCCATATATTGCAGTACACTGCATCAAAGTCTGTGGAGAAAAAGGTATGGCATTTTGTACTGTAAGTTATTCTTTCACACACTCACTGCTAAATGTTACAGGATACTTAATTTAAAGAAATGGGACATCACTATTACCATAATTTTTTGCCATTTCTTCACATTCAGAGTACCATCCCCCACCCACCCGTAATGGATTGTGCATTACCAATAGCCCTTAATTGTTGATGTCCAAAGATGTATGACAGGTTTGGAGTATATATGTGTTCTAGAGACAAACATAAGAAAGGTTAATGTAGGTCATACTCTATATGAATCAGATAAAGTCAAGAAAAAGTCTGTACAGTTTGTACAACAGTTTTTGTGCTTCTGGCAATTTAACACATTTCTAACATAGAATTTTCAAGGACGGTGATTATGTTGATGACATGTACAAGAGGCCATTGATCTCCTGTTGCGTGTCAGACATGGAGGCATTCTTGTCTATATCGTCTGATAGAACAATAGGATCACAGGATTTACAGCTGACTGCAACTCACTTTAGCTTGTGGTTGCTATAGTAGCAAAGCACTGACAGCACAGCTCTGCTTGCATGAACATATTTACATAGATACTACTATACAGGCTGAAGCAAAAGTCTGGGTTAACCAGTGGCCATTGTAGTTAGGTCAATATGTCTGCCAAAAAAACGATCTAGCCATCGAATGTATGATACATTAAAATCGTCTTTGAGGTTGTTGTTGGTTTCTTGCTGTTCAGCTACAAACAGAAGGTTATATCGTGCCGAGATTAGTCGAGTAAAGTGCCTTTCCCAAAGACACATCACAGTAGCTGATCTGGGCTGATCCGATGGTGAGAATCGAACCCCCACTCTTCTGGTCACGCCTTAACCACTGAACCACCACTCAAAATTCATTTATTGATTATCTTTTATTGGGCGATTCAGGGAGTAAAACTGAATTCCGATGGAAAATAAGTATTGCCTTCTCTTAAAAGATTTTTTAAAACCTTTTCTCCTGATAATGACCGATAATTATGTTTCTTAACGGAATTTCTTTGACAGGGTAAGGCATCCTGGATTTCAAATTCTTTGAGCTGTTGATAAGATTAATTTCTGAAATTCTTTACATGGCTTGCTTATTGCAATGGAGTGAAAGTCAACATAAGAGCATGTATTTACCCGTTGTTTTTAGAATTAAAATTAGCAGATTACATTTTTGTGTATATTGCTAGATTAGAACTCCATCAATGATGGGTTATGATCCCAATGCCCAAAAGTTTGTACGCTACAAAGGTTTGGCATCATGTGTTACGCACGAGCTGCGACTGCTTAAGTAGGTGGAGTAAAGTTAAGTAACCAGATCAACTACGGTGTGAGAAATGTAACTCGTATTGGTTGAACTCCGGGTGTTCAGAGTTATAGGTTAATTAATCCCGCTCTCCTCCCAAATGATAGGTCATCAATCACGTATCAAGTTTCACCTGTCAATCACTATGTCAGGCAGTTAGCAAGTTCAAATAGCCATCACATCCCAGTGTGGAGCAACATTCCCTGATGACAGCTAAGTTTAGACTTAGTCTAAATAAGATCGGTTACCTATGTGGTTTTCCCATGGTTATTAACCTGATACAACCTGCTACCTTATGTAGTGGTCTCCTGGCTTTTAACCTGGCATGACTTAATGACAGATATACCAATTTGTACAAAATACTTCTTGGCATTTTACTTCATCTCAAGATGGCTTTAAACGTAGTTCTTTGTTTTATTCAATTACTCAAACATTGATTAATATCCGACAAAACCTTCAAATTTCAACCGAATTATATTCAAGTAAATCAATAAGCTTTTTTATGCAAACATAATGTCAGTAATCCGCGACAAGGTAATCTTGAATCATCGTTCATTAAACTTAAATTAAAAAAGACAATGAATTCCCAATTATCACAAGTGACTGATTGCATGCCAGTCTGATCATAATGGGGTTTAAAGTATGGTTACAAAAACAATAGCGAACTACCAAACTTTAAAAGTTGCGGTCTTTTTCAAAACTGAGTTTTGTCAAGAGAAAGTTTACGTTTTAAAAAAACACAAGTTAACACATTTTTACGAAGATTTTTACTTATTTCAAATTACAATCAAGACATATATCAGTATGACTCTAGTAAGTCATCACAACAAAAGAAAGAAACGAATCAAGTGTATGGAACTATATTACTGGACTCTTAACATAAGTATGTCTCAGCCAAACTGGACTGCATGGAATCATTATATATTAGCCAAACTATAGTCTGTTGAAGAAGTGACTTTTTCTTTTTGTGCCAGAGCAAGGCTTTCCCAAATATGGAAAAGTGATTTGATTAGCTCATGAGATAAGATGATATCCTACATTAATGTGCTCATCACGTGCACAATTTAATTGGCTGTTTACAGTAATGTTCATCGATATCCATTTCAGCTTTAGTATGTCTAGAAATATTTCGGATAAAGAGCGATGTCTTTGTAGCGTTGCTTCGATAAAGTGTCACTGAAGCATCTTCCATCAGTGACAGAGATCAGCAATGTATTTTACCACATCCTCGTTTAGTGGACAGTTCACGTAGCGACGCAAAAGAATGGTTGAACGAGACTATCCCGGATACGATGTATGAGCTGCGAGTGATAACTGTTATTCAGATCATGTGCAGGCTTATAAATCATTTGATACAAGGACTAAAGACTTGAGAGTGCGAGCAGAAAACAATGGAGGGCAATTGAAGATAATAATGTACAAATACATAAACAATGTCCTCTCAAGAATTTTGTGATTTATTCCCAATAATGTCAAGATAACAATGTACAAATATGAATAAACGTCCTCTCAATAAGTTTTGATGACTTATTCTCCATGATGTAAAAACTTTAAAAAAAAAAAACTACTACAAAGCAAATTGAAAACAAAAACCAATTAAAGCTAACAATGTCCCAACACATCAGATGTCTTATACAGAATTGTCATATTTATTTCCTATGATATCTGGTATAAAAAGTACTTTGTTTGAAAAACTATCGATATTATTCCCTCAGTAAATCAAATAGCCGTTATCGGATTGTGTGTATGTCTGTGCCGGTGCGCGCATGCGTATAAACAAACGCTGTGCTTTACATCAGATTTTATCAGGTGATTATATTTTTTTTTGGGGAGAAAGGTTGTTTGCATGAATCATAAAATCTAGAGGTCAATAAGTTTTCTGCGATGTCAGTGGTTCTGGACGGTAGTCAACACTAATGATTTCCAGTTAGTGTTTTTTAATGGATTTTTTTATCCCGCTCAATGAGCATTCCGTCTTACATTTTTAAAAAGAATATCGGGGTGAAATATGTTTACGTTGTTGTTATTGTCAAGACTTGGCTACTACCTTTGGATCAGATACACTGCACAGTCTGGCCCGGTACCCAGAAAACCATTCAGGTTGGTTGGTTGTTTGGTTGCTGTTAACGGCTTCTTCAACACATTATTTGTTATATCATGCCAAAGAAATATGAGCTAAGTGCCTTTCCTAAGGACAAACGAAGGCAGCCTGGGATATCGAACCCACGAACATTGGCTTATAAGTCCGACGTTCTACCAACTGAGCTAGTACGGCTCCCTAAAACCATTCAAACGCTGTCATGATATTCCGATACACATTGCCTGACAAACATGTGGATTTTGGCGAACATTGCATGCACGGTAGCCTTGCCAAGACGTCTTTTTAAAGCTGATCTGAATTATTTCCTTACAGATATACATGGTGAATACGAGATCTGGAATCATCAAAACGCTTTGTCTTCAGTTCAAAGAATAACTGTACTTAATATGTTTGATGTTTAAAATAACTTGCTCTCCGTCTGCAATGTTAATCTGCATATCATTGAAAAATAATATTTGTTTACGTAGGAGAAACGACACGAAAACTCAGGCTGAAACAGGCGAAATAGTCGTATTGCTTTCTTGATTGCTTTCGAAACCTTCAATTGTACAGAAGCAGACACCATTCATGCGACCTGTTCCTTTGTCAATTTGATTTTGTAACTGATATGTTAATCGTTTTATGTTCTACAAAACTCATCATGGATTACTTCTATATCGTACAAATAAAACCCTTTGTTGTTTCAAAAATATTTGAACTAGACGCAGAGACCTAGTAACCCTGTAGAAGTTGTATGCTGGGTGTCCCAAATTTCCATCAAATAAAATCGTTCATCTGGCTTTTACATAACTCAACCGCTGACCATGTCATTAAGCAGGACTTATTAGTGTCATAAGAACAACACATATGTAAACTATCTCCCAAACTTGATATCATGTCGATTTTACTCAATTTACTTTAATCTGATAAAAATATTTCCAAAGATACATCATACCCAGTCTGCATAGTCTCTTGATCATAACCAATTCATCTAAGATCTTTAAAAATTAAGTTTACTGATGAAGCTTTAATTTGTGGTATACAGAGCCACATGGCTTTAACATGAATTGAAATTATAATTGCAACGTTGTTTTAAGGCCATTGTTTTTTTTTCACTCATGGTAATTACATTTGGAAGTGTTTCAGTAGAAAAGCATATTGGGGTATTTTTTTTTAAACAATAAAACCTGCAAATACAAAACATAAATTTCA
The DNA here is from genome assembly GCA_029931535.1 of Margaritifera margaritifera. Taxonomy (NCBI): domain Eukaryota; kingdom Metazoa; phylum Mollusca; class Bivalvia; order Unionida; family Margaritiferidae; genus Margaritifera; species Margaritifera margaritifera. Next base: position 6,249,748 of record JAQPZY010001656.1, read on the forward strand.
AATACTTTGTGAGTCATGACATTGAGTATATGAAATGCCATACAATAATGCACAATAGATGTGATAGCATATGAAATGCCATACAATAATGCATACTAGATGTGATAACATATAAATGCCATACCATAATGCACAATAGATGTGATAGCATATGAAATGCCATACCATAATGCACAATAGCTGTGATAGCATATAAATGCCATACCATAATGCACAATTGATGTGATAGCATATAAATGCCATACAATAATGCACAATAGATGTGATAGCATATCAATGCGATACCATAATGCACAATAGATGTGATAGCATATGAAATGCCATACCATAATACACAATAGATGTGATAGCATATGAAATGCCATACAATAATGCACAATAGATGTGATAGCATATGAATCGCCATACAATAATGCACAATAGACGTGATAGCATGTAGATGAAATCTGATTCAGGTACTTTAACATGGCAATACTTGCAAATCTCTAAGTCTATTTCACGAAACAAATAAAATTTGCTTCCAAATATTTAAGAATTGCAAACTTGGTATGTTTTTAGAAAAAATTCTATCCAAACAAATTTTTAAACTTATACATGGTTTTTACAAGAAATATGTTCTGACTGAAGCAAAATCAATATTGGAGAAAAACACAATTACTTACAAATAAATATTTATAATTGTGTAAAGAAATTCTGAAACTTAATTACAACATTGCATATAGTTTATATCTGCATGCAACATCGATGCATCTGATCAAATGTTTCTTCAGTTACTATCTTCGTCCACTGACAATGCATCATTATAACAGTGTCTCAAGATTGTAATCATTCATTGATTTTACAACATCAATTTATAGCAAAGTAGTATATATACTTACAGTCTTACATGTTATATTTCTATTTTATACCTTTTCTTCAGTTATAAATTACAAATTACTCATTTTAATCCCTAAGGTGTATTATTTTCCTAATGTATGATATATTGTTCTATTGAAATCTAGGCATCTTGTGTTGTAAGCATTGTTTTTTAAATATGCTTTGCTTTTTTGCAGGACTAGAACTCTGTGTAACCCCAAACCTGCGATTCTCAATAGTCAATACAAAGAAAAGTATTTTAAAACAAAACAAACTGATTAGATAGCATACGAATTGATAATTATTTTTAACTGCGCTGAATTTGATTCTTGAAGATTTAGGTCTTTTTACCAAGTTTACGCAAATCGGATCAGAAATACTGTGTGCAGATAGGTAACAAGTTCAGCCAATCAGATACCCGATCACCTCATTAATATGTGTGGATCTTGCTAATTATCGAAATCGTGCGAGATCTTGATAGTATAAGACTATATTCAAGTTTCATCAAAATCGGATCAGAAATATGCCCTCCAGAGTGGTAGCAAGGTCATCCAATCAGATGCAATATCACCTCATTATTATGCGTAGAACTCGCTCATTATCAAACTTGTCCAAGATCTTAATGATATAACCATGCATTATAAGTTGATCAAAGTCGGATCAGAAATATGTTTTCCTGAGCGGAAACTTGCACAGCCAGTCTGATGTGAGATCGCCTTATTATCATGCGTGAATCTCAATCGTTATCGAATTAGTCTGAGATCTTGATGATATAAGCATATATTCAAAGTTATATCAAAATTGGATAAAAAAATATGTCTTCCAAAGTGATAAAAAGCTCAGCCAATCAGATGCAAGATCGCCTCAATAATATGCTTCTGTCTTGCTCATTATCAAACTCATCGAAGATCTTTTTGTTATAAGCCCTTATTCCTAGTTTGATCAAAATCAGATCAGATATATGGCTTCCAGAATGACAACAAAATCAGCCAATCATGTAAGAAAATATTCCAAGTTTATTACAATCGGATCGAAAATACAGACTCCAGAGTGGTAACAAGCTCAGCCAATCAGATGCAATCTCATGTCATTAACATGCGTGGATCTGGCTCAAGTTTGATCAAAATCGGATTAGAAATATGGACTCCTGAGTGGTAACAAGCTCAGCCAGGCAGATGCAAGATCACCTCATTCATATGCGTGGATTTTGCTCATGATCCAATTCGTCTAATATTTTGATGATATAAGCCCATATTCCAAGTTTGATCGAAATCGGATATGAAATATGCACTCTAGAGTGGTAACAAGCATTTGATATGTGATATGTAGATTCCAGAAACACTGTAACTGTTTACAAGAATCAGTGTTGTTTTCACACAAATGTTACTAAATACGGGCAAACGAAACCTTCAAAGTGTCAAACACCATACATAATTAAAAGAAATCATACATTTCAATAACTTTCCAGGGAAGAATTGTTTTGATATTCATTACAAAAATAGAATTAAAAGGTCTGCATTTTTTCCCCACACTGAATCACACCTCCTACAAAACTAATCTTACTCTGGATGACATTTGAATCACTTACACTTAGAGGGCATCAATATTTACGAGGTAGGGTCTGGATGAACAGTGTCACGGCCACCAGTGTCTCTCATGCATAGAGTCAATATGAACAGTGTCACGGCCACCAATATCTCTCATGCAAAGAGTCTGTATGAACAGTGTCGCGGCCACCAATATCTCTCATGCATAAAGTCTGGATGAACAGTGTCACGGCCACCAGTGTCTCTCATGCATCGGGTCTATTTGAACAGTGTCACGGCCACCAGTATCTCTCATGCATAGAGTCTGGATGAACAGTTTCACGGCCACCAATATCTCTCATGCAATCTACGATGCTATATTGATCAAACCATGAGAGGTACCTTTCGTAATATGGAAAAGACGTATCACGAGTTCAGACGAAACAGTGAGTTGCCCCAAAAAAGCCAACATTTCTTTCTATCTCTCTCTCTCTGGGTAACGTGAACATTTGGAGCTGTTTCTTCTCATGAAGCAAAGTCATCTCTAGAATATACTTTGAAGGTGTCAGACATTTGTATAATTTACATATGCCACCTCAATGCATAGTCTATCGCTGTTTTATTTACATAGCATCGTACAATGCACGAGAGAGAGAGAGAGAGAGAGAGAGAGAGAGAGAGAGAGAGAGAGAGAGAGAGAGAGAGAGAGAGAGAGAGAGAGAGAGAATGCCGTGGGTGTCATTGCAAATCTTACTGCATATTCATCCCTCCCCTTTTACCTTGTTATACAAAATGTAACATCCTATCACAAGATCTATAATTGTAACCTACCTTAAGTTTTGAAGAAACGAAACAATACCGCACAACAAATCATACCTTACCCACAAATTATACAAATAATCATCACTCCCTTTAGCCTACATAACGAGTTGAAAAGTAAGGAGGAGAATATCAAATCAAAATAACCTTGACCTTTAGATTGGTATACAGCGCAGTAGCAATCACAGCGCAGTATCAGTCCAATGATAGATCAAAATGAATTTACATAGCTTTAGAACATTGAAAACTATTGCGTCTACAAGCCGCGCAAATATCGGTAAAAGATTGTAATCAAAATATATCGTCATATTTGTAATTGTTAAGCGGTTAAGCAAGGCATTTTCTATTTTAAACCATGATCACTTGATTGGCTTGCAATCATACATCCATTTACGTTATAATATCAGAGAATATGTATTCTGTTACGAAATGATATCAGATTTTGTAAATTTGAATAACAACCAGAGTTATTGACAAAAAGTACACGAGTAATGTGAACGGTATAGTGTACGCCCGCCCCGTATTTAATAGTCCTCTGTGTTGGCACTAGCAGGGCATGGTTGACTCCGGAGATTACTGACCAACGGGTCTCAATGACTTTGAACTTCGTTCAAAATATGCGATCTTGAACGAAACTTACTGGTCATATTTGAATTAACACGACTTTGACCATTGGCCTTTAGACCCCAAAAATCTACAGGTTTCTTTCTGACACTTAAGTGCAAGTCATCCACTAAGTTCAAATCATCCACAAAGTTTGGTCAAGGAACTTATTCTAGAACACATTGACCTTTGAAGTTTGATCTTTTGACCCAAAATCAACAGGCTTCTTCATTCCTCTAAGTGCAAGCCATCCACAAGCTTTGGTCAAGGTATGTGGTCTAGAACAAAACTTATTATGCAAAAAAAAAATGTTGTCTTTTTTCAGTCACAGTGACCCTGATGACCTTTCGACCTCCAAATCAATAAGACTCTTTCGTATCCGAAGTGTAAGCCATCCACAAACTTTGGCGAAGGCGCATGGTCCAGAACTGACATTTTTGTGTATAAACCATTTTTTATTTTTCAGCCAAACTGACCTTGAACTATAGGTTTATTTTTTACACTAAGTGCAAGCCATCCACACAGTGTGGTCAAGGCACTTACTCTAGAACAGAAGTTATTGTACAAAATCCACATTTCTATGAGTCACAATGACCTAGACCTGTAACGTTTTGACACCAAAAGTGTAAAGTTTCGACCTTACACCAAGTGCAAGCTATCAACAAAGCTCAGTCCATGTCTGTAATGCAGAACTAAATATATTTTGCACAAACTATGTTTCTTTTTTAAGTCGCAGTGACCTTGACTTTTTGACCTTTTTTCCCCAAAATCGATAGGTCTCTTCTTTATCAAAGTGCAAGCCATCCAAAATTTGGCCAAGGTCTATGTCGTAAAACTAATGTTATTGTGCAGAAACCATTTTTCTTCTTCCAGTGTCAGTGACCTTGACCTATGAACAAGTGCAAACCATCCACAAAGTTTGGTTAAGATAGATGGTGTTATTGTGAAGAAACGAAAAAGGTAACAGACGGACGGACATACGTTATAACAATATACGCTCCGCCTTTTGGCAGGCGTATAAAATGATTATGTGACTGATTTACATATTTACATATGCATGTATATCACATAAATTCTTTACTTGTTTAACATAGAGAAAAGACATTTGCTGGTAATATTTCTAACCAGAACAATGCTGCAAGTACATCACACAAATTAATCTCAAGAATAATAACATTTATCATTTTTGGTTTGTTGGCTTAATGTTTTACGACACAGCAATACATATAGGTTATTGGGTGCTGAGGCTATTGAAGCAAAGTGTCATGCCCAGCGACATTCAACGGCAAGCTAGCTAGACTGATCCGATCGTAGGATTCGAACCTGCGCCATTTAATGTTTAAAATATTTAAATTAGTAAGTATTTCTTGACTCATTGCAGTAAATTATGAAATAAGACAAGTGTTAATTATCTTCAGTATATGCATAAGAGATATAATCCATTCTAAATGCTGAAACGGTATTCTTATATCTATGTGCAAAAGTAGAATTGCACATATAAGAATGCAGAACCAGCAGGTGATTCCTGTTGAAATGCGGAAATACCAAATATTTGATACATATCCATAAGAAAGATTTATGTAAGGGTGTCGATGCGTGATAAACTAAGAAACTACTTTAATTGTTCTTTTCTTCGGCGGACATGGCATCTATAATAATTTATTGTAGAGGATGAAGAAAGTAAACGTTTTACACGTGTTTTCGTAGGTTTGATCAATTTTGTCAAACATCTCATCGATGAAGTCTTTCTTAGTGGGACAAAATACAACGAATAATGTCTAGATTTTTAAGGGAAAACATAATTTCCATAGTAAGATTTTCATATAATGTTTAGATAACGGGAAAAACATAATTTCCATAGTAAGATTTCCATATAATGCCTAGATTACGGGGAAAACATTATTTCCAAAGCAAGATTTCCATATAAAGTCTAGATTACGGGGAAAACATAATTTCCAAAGTACGATTTGCGTATACTATTAAAACAAGTTTCAAGATAAAAATACAATTTGTAAAAAAAAAAAATACTCGATTTGACCTTGTCTGATTTCCACTCTCGTGCTTAATTGTCACAGTCAGAATTGATCAATTTACTTATTAAGAACTGAGCAAAAGGTTGTGGGAATTTAATATATTAATAGTCATATATGCTCAGCCGCACGTCAACACAAACAAATGTTACTCGTAATCTAAACAAACACTTCAAGTAATTCTCCACTATAAGTTAGACGGGTGATCTTGTTCTGTTCTAAATTATGCCAGTTTTTGTCTACACATACACTCAATCATATTCCTGAAGTATCAGTTAGGAAGAAAACAAAAGGCACAAGTGGGCCCGATATAGCTCACATGGGTAGTTGACATATGACATCTTGTTAAGGCGAATTCATGCACATTAAGATCTCCACCCAAGGGCGCTGCGGTTGCTCAGTGGTCAAGGCGTTCGACTCATGACCAGAAGGTTGCAAGTTCGATTCCCACCATCTCATTAGCCTTGATCTTTATTAATGTGCTTGGATCTCGATCGTAATCGAATTCATCTGAGATCTTGATGATACAAGCTTACGTGCCAAATCTGATCAAACTCTGATCACAAATATGTGTGGATGTGGCTCATAATCGAATTCGTCCGATATCTTAATGATATAAGCTTGCATACAAATATTATCAAAATCTAATCGGAAATATAGCTTTTAGAGTCTTCACAAGCTTCGCCAGTCAGATGCATTATCACCTCATTAATATGCATAGATCTAGCTCATAATCGAACTCCTCAGATCTTGGTACTGCTATCAAACAAATCAAAATCTGATAATAAATATGACCTCTAGAGTGTTCACAAGCTCAGGTAATGAGATGCAAGACCACTATATATATATCTATATATCTATATATATATATATATATATATATATATATATATATATATATATATATATTGTGGATAACGCTCATAATCGAACTCTTCTGAGGTCTTGGTGATATAAGATTACATACCAAATCTATTCTGAAATATAGCCTCTAACGTGTTCACAAACTTAGCCAATCAGATGCAAGATCACCTGATTAATAAGCATGGATGTCGCTCATGTTCGAACTCATCTGAGATCTCAATGATAATAGCTTACATATAATATCAAATCAAAATCTGATCAGACATTTGGCCTCTAGGGTATTTTTGCTAGTTCAACCAATCCATTGCAGGATCACCTCATTAATATGCGTAGATGTCGCTTATAATCGAACTCATCCGAGGTCCTGTTGGTATAAGCTTACATACGAATTCTGATTAGAAATTAATCCTCTAGAGTCTTCACAAGCAATTGTTGACAGATGGACGACCAACAACGCACGACGGACAAAATGCCATACCATAAGCACACTTATCCTTTGGCCAGGTGATCTAAAATGGGATATATAATTGAATGCCATAAAGTTTTAAGTTAAAATTAGTATCAACGAGTTTGAGAGTGGACATTTTCTTTTTGGTGCTCAAGGATTTGTTAAATATGCAAAAGAAAAAGCCGAAGACCTCTCAGTAAGGCATCGGGGTAGACCAAGTTTTCCCTGTCTTGGAAAATTTGCCAGCGTTGATGATGGCGTGAGTTTTCAAGGGCTTATCTCCATTTAGGCAGCAAAATATTACATACGTGGATCGCTTTAGGTGAACATTCATCTTCACTTCCAGACAGCAAAATATTACATACGTGGATAGCCTTAGGTGAACATTCATCTTCACTTCCAGGCAGCAAAATATTACAGACGTGGATAGCCTTAGGTGAACATTCATCTTCACTTCCAGACAGCTATCCTTCTGATCCAGTGTGGATATTTCTCCAAAATGCCTTTTATTGTCAGCTACCCAAGCCTTCTTCAGAGTTCCTACAGACATTTTGTATCTCGCGCCTAATACTAAAGATTTTTTATTTCCGATCACGCGTCACTGCTCATACATATGTCACTATATTCCAAATTAGGCTTTATTATGAAATGTAATGACTCTTATGAGCCGTGACGCGAGATTGGAAGTAAACTACAAATTGTCTATAGTAACTTGGAAGACGGCTTGGGTGGCTTACTATAACAAGAGTCCCTCGAAGGGACTGGCTCTCTACTGTGCGAAAAGAATTTCCAAGAATTCAAGATAAGACCATTCTTCCTTTTAGTTGCTGAGTGTTGAAACCATCTCTGATATTCTTCAGCGATAACAAGATTTTCAAATTAGCTGCTGTGGTGGACCTACTTGATGTCAGATTGGCACCATTTTCATTTAGGACCAAGTATACATCATTAGAAGTCTTTTGGTGAAAATCCCATGTAAGTATGACCATCCATTGGTGGGTGGGGGTGGGGTAGCGACAGCAAGATTTTCAAGACAGCCGTCTTGGCAGCCATATTGAACGTACGATTGGCACCATTTTCATTTAGTACCAACTAGGTATCACACGAAGTCTATTGATGAAAACCCTATGTTGATATACCATACATTTGGGAGGAGTAGACATAACAATATTTTCAAGATCGCCACCATGGTGGCCATATTGAGAATCAGTTTGCATCTTTTTCATTTAGGACCAACCAGACACCATAAGCACTCTTTTGATGAAACCCCCACGTCAAAATGACTCTCCATTTAAGAGGAGTAGCCATAACAAGATTTTCTAGATGACCACCATGGTGGCCATATTGGACATCTCATCAATATTTTAATTTAGGACCAACAAAACATTATAAGAAGTCATCTGGTGACAACCCCATGTTCGTAACTTTCCGTTTTGGAGGAGTAACAATAACAAGATTTTCAAGATGGCTGCAATGGTGGCCATATTGGGTATCAGACGCTCACCAGTTCCATATAGAACCAACGTGACATAAGAAGAAATCTTCTGGTGAAAGTACAATGTCAGCATGACCTTCCATCTCGGATAAGTAGCAATAATTGGACGCCAGATTGGCATAATTTTCATTTATGACCAACTGGACATCATAAGTCTTTCAGTAAAAACCCCATATTTATACGACCATCCATTCAGAAGGAGTAGTGATAACAAGATTCTTAGGCGGCACCACTTTCATTTAGGACCAACCAGACAGCATAAGAAGTCTTTTAGTGAAAACTCCATGTTGATTTGACCATCCATTCAGGAGGAATAGCGATAACAAGATTTTCAAGATGACTGCTGTGGTGGCCATATTGGATGTCTGAGCGGTACCATTTACGTTTAGGACTAACTAGACCATGGGATGAATGTGTGTGTTAAATTATTTTTTGTGTGTGTTAAGTTTCATGGCAATCCTCCAGGTAGTTTAGGAGGAGTAAGCGATAACAAACTTATGCTAGCGGACGAACGGACGACAGATGGAAGACCATCCCATAAACTCTTCTGGTCTATGACCAGTAGAGCTAATACGCAATTTGGAGAAATATTCACGCTGGATTAGAACGACTGAAGTGTAGAAACCAGGTTTGGTTTGTGCAATACCCTTTCATGAGGCCCTCCATGGCCTTTGGCAGCTGAACCAAGTGGATATCGATAAATGCCCATTCAGCCCAAAATAATTACTTGATGTACCAGAATATTACCTTCAGCACCACTGGATTAAATGTTTTGACATCTCCTACTAATACTCTATGGATTTTGTTCAGTTCAAAACATCTGTTGCCGTATTTGCACGTTTATATATAACACCCATCTGCGAAAATCGTAGACCCATCTCTGACGTCGACCAATTGTTGTTCGTTCTACAATAGGTTTCAAGCGAACGGCGAACACCCAGATTGGTTGGTGTATTATGCGACAACAGGCCTGAAACCACGCTGTTCGCAGATGAATGCATCTTATACACGGAATAATAAGATAATTTGGGTGATTTGGGGGTTGGAAATATATGGAAATCAAGTTAATTACAATGGTGCTGCCATGAAGACTTAATTAACCTCCTGGACTTGCAATGCCCGGCCACAATACAAGAGGCAACGGAGAAGTACTCATCCTTACAATTTGGATATATAATCATGCCAGTGTCCTGTCTGAGGTCAGTTGATTAGGGAATAATCTGCTAATCCATAGCTTCAATTTTAATCCATCCATATACCGCACTCGACTTAGATCCAAGCTCTTTCTACAAAATAACCATTTAAATTCTGATTTTTCCAGAAAGTTCTAGCGAAGCACAAAAGGAATAGGTCTAATTCACCAAATTGTTTACAGCCTGTAAATACCCCCACGCTATAGCGGGGTGCATCGTGATACACTGCCTCCATCCGTCTGTCCGTTCCCACGCCACGTCTCTTCCAAAATCACAGGATGGAAACGTACAAACTCGGTACATAGGCTGGCCATATGACAACCATCTGAGAAGGGGCTATTTTTTGTTTCTTTTTTTTTTTTTTTTTTTCTTTTTGCTATCATCTGGGTCCCTAAGATGATCAATGGTCCAACATACAAAAATTGCATTGACTTTTTGTAAATATATTTCGATCAAGCATTAAACATGCAGCCATAGCACAAGAACACATCATTTATGTAACGGGTTTTGGGTTACAACCCCTGGGTCGTGATCGAGGAAAGGGAGAGGGGGTATCTGGCTCGGGGTGCGGTGGAAGAATATGCAATAAAGAGCGTTAGGATTTGTATGGCAAAACCATGGAAGTAGTTTTAGTTAAGATTTGTCATAAATATATCATAAATAACTCCATACCTATATGAAACGCACGAAAAGGTCAATCAATCAAGATTGAACAAGAGTAATACACGGATTTTCGTATTCAGATACAGCCAGTCTTGAGATTTTGTATCTTGGATTCAGATACAGCCAGTCTTCAGATTTTGTATCTTGGATTCAGATACAACCAGTCTTGAGATTTTTTTGGATCTTGGATTCAAATACAACCAGTCTTGAGATTTGTATTTTGGATTAAAATACAGCAAGTCTTGAGATTTTGTATCTTAGATTCAGATACAGCCAGGTTTGAGATTTTGTATCTTGGATTTAGATACAGCCAGTTTTTAGATTTTGTATCTTGGATTCAGATACAGCCAGTTTTTAGATTTTGTATCTTGGGTATTTTTAGACCCGTAAATTTTAAGGATATTTCGTGCGTGAGAGGACAATATTTCTCATTCTGAGTCGTTGGTAGGCCTGACCACCATCAACGACGTACACCTAAGTCGCTACCAACATTGTGTTTGATGCACACCGTCCTAGAAATCTAACTGGTTTGTTGTTTGAGACTTAAAGTGTCCGTATGCGTAACGCGAAACATAACTGATATCTAAAGCTAAAAAAATGTTCTCTTGCAAACGCAGGTGACGCTGTTCTAAGTCATGCGATATATCACGTTTGTTGATTAATTTGAAAGAGTAGCCAAGAAAGAGTAATTTCTGCGTAATCATAAAGGGTTATATCTAGTCTATAAATGCATCTTCGGGTCTGTACAACCGTGACTTCGAGTAAGGTCTGTACAACTGACACTTAACTCGATAAAAGTTCGACAGAGTAATTTACGAGACGTAGAAAGAGCGCTGGAGATCAGGTTCTGACAGTCCTTTGCTGTTTGAACTCGGAAATCGTGGAATTAAAGGTTTAACTTGTTTGTGATGTTCAGAAAAAGTCATCGTGACATTGATTAAGCAAACTTAGCTCAAAATATATCAGAAGCTTTAATTGTATTTCGAAATGCAATAAAATCTATTCATAATCTTTCAGTGAAATAACCCTGCTAAAAGGCGAATAATAGTAACGAACTAAGCCCCAAATACTGTTTTCCCAAAGGCCTAAAATACTTATGAAAATCTCTGCATGGAATTTCTCTTTCAACTCGGGAATCCGTCGTTCGAAAAGATTGAATGAAGTTTCTGAAAGAATTGTATGGATAGCCTCTGTGCATACTAGATCGTGTCTAAAGATAAGTCCTTTAAGAGTGCAGCATGAACTTAGATATCTTGTTGCATCCATCAGTCTCCATGATAAGCTGAAGTATATATCACGTCACTGGACTTTGTCAAGATACACAAAACCACATTGCATGCTCTTCAGTAGGAACAACGAGCTCAATGTTCAGTAAGAATACAAGTCGAAGCTCTAAGACCGATCCTAAGTTAAACTCCGAAGACTCAAGACTCGGAACAGAAAACACGTATTTATTTATAGATTTATTTTTTACAATCTATTATATACACTTTTAAACATTTTTCATATATATATATATATATATATATATATATATATATATATATATATATATATATATATATATATATATATATATATAACCAACGAAAACATTTTCATAAAAACGCTAATAAATAGAGCCAATATGGAGTTCAGTTGTAGTATTCGAAACCGATATTAAGATGCGAGAGAAGAAAGCTGCTAGAACTAAAACAACGGTCGTTTTTATCAAGGATGAAATATTATTTTGTTTTGTAATACAATTCTGATGACGTGCGTACTAATTAGACCTGAGTATATATTATAATAGTATTAATTCTCCATGAATGGATCTACTTACCTAGTAATTGCTATATCTGCCTTCTGTAATGCAATCTGGGCGGCTCTTTGGGCTGATAGCACAGCGTTGTCTATCCTTTCTCTCAATTTTGAAGTCCGAATGAGAAATAATCTATTTTTCTTCCCTGACGATATCAAAATATTGTTTTTATACTTCCCTTCCTCCTTTGTTCCATCTTTATGGGTAGTAACACCATATCCATATTTCTTATTATTATACCATTCCCCTTCATATTTCAATCCATCGGATCTTTCACTTATTCCAAAACCAGATCGTTTGTCGTTCTTCCACTCGCCCATATACGTTTCCGTTACATTAACGTCAGTGATATCATCTTGACTAACGAAGCTCAAATTACTATCAGTGTACACTGAGGCAGATGTCATCCCAGATTGCGTGGACTCTGCACTCACGTGACTTAGACTGCTTATAGTGCTCCGGACAGAACCGGTTTGGCGTTTCGGCGAGTCATTAATGTCCCCTGTGCTCTTTTGCTTTTTCAACTTGAGGCCGGAGAGAAGCTTCCCACGCAGGCTAGACCGACCTTGCTTATCGAAAAATGAGCGTCTACGTGTCGGGGGCGTCTCATCACTCCGTGCCTTCAGGACGAATCCTCCTCGACTTTCGTCCAGCTTTTTGTCCCGGTTTTTTACCACCTGCTCGTCCTCATTTTCGCTCCTAAGTGATGTTAGGGACGCTCTGACCGCTTTCGGACGATAGTGAGCGGCCAGGCCGTATGGAACGCTTTGACGGACACCATAACCATGACGCGTGCCTCGAAGCCATTGTCCTTGGTAGGTTCCTGGAATGGAACAAAGAAACAACTTGAAGATGTGCACGACATGTATAAAGACGAATTCCAAAATCTTTCTATTCGACAGCAACATGTCTTACACTGATGAGCGTTTATCTCCCTTTGTTGCCAACACTCTTAACAGATATGGATTATGATCCTCTGGTGAATAATCAACGGACTCATTTCCTATTTTCTACTGCAAGTATCATCGACTCGCCAAAATAGCAGAGTAATAAATTGAAGTCAAATGTTCTAAGGTATAAAGCATAAGGTATTTTCACAAATCTAAACTTTATCTTAAACTCTACCAGCATTTTGAAATCGCACAACGTTTGGCGAATGTATTTCATTGGTTCTTTTTCTTCTTTATGCAAATGAATGATAATATGATCGTGCTTTTCCCTTTAATCGCAGTAAGGAAGATTCAGTTGATTTTGTTTTTACTGCCATATATTCTTCAAATTCAACGATTCTTTTGAAATGTACACTCTCTTCAATGAGGAAATAATTGAAAAGGAAATAATTCTTAATTGGACATTGAAGTAAGGAGGGTTTTCTGACCCTGCTACTGAAAGTAGATGGAATCTGTAACTTCTATCTACAACTAAAGTATGAGAACAAGTTGGTGCCAGGTAATGAATGTTCCATATTTTTTAAATCACTTATACACATTCTCATTACAAAATTATGTGATAAGAATCTATTGGTTGCACTTATGAAAGTGTTGAAGAAAGCTGATTATAGCACTGATAACAACAATTTAACTTCCCACGCACAAATAGAGTTGAAGATAAGCTTTTGGTAATGGGATACATACAATTTAACTTTCCATACACAAATAGGGTTGATGATAAGCCTTTGGTAATGGGATACATACAATTTAACTTTCCACACACAAATAGGGTTGAAGATAAGCCTTAAGTAATGGGATGCATACAATTTAACTTTCCACACACACATAGGGTTGAAGATAAGCCTTTGGTAATGGGATGCATACAATTTAACTTTCCACACACAAATAGGGTTGAAGATAACCGGTAAGTAATGGGATACATACAATTTAATTGTCCACACACAAATAGGGTTGAAGATAAGCCTTAAGTAATGGGATACATACAATTTAATTTTCCACACACAAATAGGGTTGAAGATAAGCCTTAAGTAATGGTATACATACAATTTAATTTTCCACACACAAATATGGTTGAAGATAACCCTTAAGTAATGGGATACATACAATTTAACTTTCCACACACAAATGGGGTTGAAGATAAGCCTTAAGTAATGGGATGCATACAATTTAATTTTCCACACACACATAGGGTTGAAGATAACCCTTAAGTAATGGGATACATACAATTTAACTTTCCACACACAAATAGGGTTGAAGATAAGCCTTAAATAATGGGATACATACAATTTAACTTTCCACACACAAATAGGGTTGAAGATAACCCTTAAGTAATGGGATACATACAATTTAAGTGTCCACACACAAATAGGGTTGAAGATAAGCCTTAAGTAATGGGATACATACAGATGGTAAGAGCATTATTATTTATTAACTAAACACTACAAAGCATCAAAAGGCACGGGATGTATTGTTGCAGAAGTGAAACAATGCTTGCGTTACCAGCAACTATGATGACTATTAAGTTGGCAAATGAAAAACATATGGACTGTATTGCCCTATTCCTATCACCTCTTTAGTTAGAGTTTTAACCGTTAGGAAAGCGAGTCTTCGGGTATCACTACACCAGTATAGTCAATCAGCTGCAGCTGTAGTCCCTAAAATTAAATCTACTTTTTTTCTCAATACAGGGGTCATTTTGCACCTTTTGCAAGTGCTGTGATCTTTCCAATAGTGTACAAGTATTTTTTCCCCGCTTATAATGGTTAGCCAGCTGAGGCGTTGTAGCCTTTCCAAGAAGTGTAATAAATCGACCTTGTGACCTTGGACTTTGGTGATATGGGTGGGGGTCACCTTGAGAGACTGGAAGTATAGAAAATGCAACGTAATGTATGCTAATTTTCGTAATTTTTCCCCTTTTTAATTAACAAGAAACATATGTCTGTCCTCTTCTTAAACTTATTTCCTTTAAGTTATGGTTTAAAATTAGTATAGATAACATATAGTACAACTAATTAGTGTAGTCATACCTTTAAAGTCAGGAGAGGTAACATTCGATCAAATTTTTATTAGCGGAAGGTCTCCTCCAAGAGGGTAGCAATTAATTAGTTAATCTAGAGAGGCTCCATGGCATGGAAAATTAGCAATTAATTAATTAATCTAGAGAGGCTCCATGGCATGGAAAATTAGCAATTAATTAATTAATCTAGAGAGGCTCCATGGCATGGAAAATTAGCAATTAATTAATTAATCTAGAGAGGCTCCATGGCATGGAAAATTAGCAATTAATTATTTAATCTAGAGAGGCTCCAAGGCATGGAAAATTAGCAATTAATTATTTAATCTAGAGAGGTTCCATGGCATGGAAAATTAGCAATTAATTATTTAATCTAGAGAGGCTCCAAGGCATGGAAAATTAGCAATTAATTATTTAATCTAGAGAGGCTCCATGGCATGGAAAATTAGCAATTAATTATTTAATCTAGAGAGGCTCCATGGCATGGAAAATTAGCAATTAATTATTTAATCTAGAGAGGCTCCATGGCATGGAAAATTTGCTAATGACTAGTGCGTTTATCAATATATATGTACTATTTGTCAAAACAGTGGGTGGTCATACCAGTTACCACCATCTTCGCGAGGGACAATTTGGTTTACACTTTTATTAATGTCTCCACTTCAGTATATCCAAGATGTATGAATTTCAAATATGACATTAGATATTCTAACATCAGTTGATATAGGTAATAATTAATCAATGCAACTTTTTTTATTCTCTGCAACTGGTTTAAACATTAACTGGAGGAAGCTCAGTGATAACTAAATATAGCAGCAAGAATAGGGCAGGTTACGAATTGATCTTGTTGTTATAAATATAATTTGATGTCATTTGCCTACAAGACCTTGCGTGCACCGCCATATTACTTTCGGACAAACAGAACAACACCGGAGGTATCACGCTACTAATTCATGATATTAAAAATTCAATAACTTTAAATTTCATAATGCTCATGATCAAACCTATATTTCTCAGTATAGACCCACCCTTGATGCAAGCTTCTGTGTAGAGAAAACCATATTTTTGATCTACATGTGTTTGAAACATATGTTTTCAATTCCGCACCTAAAGAACCAGGTGCTAATTTCAGTAATGGGTTTTCCAAAGTCAAGTCTGTAAAATGACTGAAATTCCATTAATAAAACATTGTCTCTATTTTCTCAGTTTCAAATTGGATGAACTCTCAAAAGAGTCCTTTTACTAAAATTTTACTTTTCATTATCAGCCAATCATTGCAAGCTAAACCCATATATACTCTATTTCATCTTTTTCAATATAATTAGTACCGTGAGTCCTGGAGTGTACACAATGTGATGCTTACGCTCATCTATGTCTTATACTCTGTGAACTATGTTGCTCTGCTCATATCAGTGTGTACAAAATAACACTCAAAGATAAAATATTAACCAAATTTAGTAGAGAAAGTCTTATTTTATGGTCTTTAAGTCCTCTAATTTGGGTAGATTAGTGATTTATCGGCTAAGAAGATACTAGTTTTATTGTTCGGTCTAATAAAAACAGTCAATAATACCCCCGTTCAATAGTAAACTCCGTTCATTGTCGTAATATGTATCTTGTATTTCCATTCCTGGTTTCAGTAAAATTACAATGTCCCTTTTTGCGAAATGTTATGGTCCTTTGTTATCCTCTTGTTTATTCTCATTCGTGTGTAAATTCATATATTTCACAATTCTCCTATTGGCCTATATTTTCTTACATTCATTTATTGTTCGTTCGTTCGTTTGTTCATTCTTTCATTCATTTTATTCTTACGTCTACTATTTTAGTTACCAACTTATATGCACCTACCTGTGTTTGTTCGTCCATTTCATTGTGCATTCATTTTAATTATAAGACTGACTGGTGAAATCGAAAACGAAATGAATTAGATTTTTAATGTCAGTCTCAATAACAATTATTTAGAAGAAAAAATCGTAAGAAAACTCTCAAGGCACATAGTTATAATTAAATTGATACAGCCGTGGTGGAGGAATTCCTGAAGATTATTTGAATTTATATCCAGCGAATAAATATGCGCGATTTAAAAATTTTCATGCATTAACCTTTTCAGACATTAAAAAGATTGTATGTATTAAAATTGGCAAGAAAAAGTAAATCAGTCAACAAACTCTATATATTATTAAAAAATACAAGTCATTACAGAATGTTGATAAATATCTATGCAGAGGATTCCATTTTTTCATTCCTCTGGACTGTTCTATATTTAGATGTTCTACCATAAACTTAATGTAGAGGCAGGTAGATATGAAGGTGACCTTGCTTCAAAGAGTTTTTTGTAACTTCTGTTCCAGAAATAATTTACTATTAGTTGATGACAAACACATATTTTAAAAAAAAATTTACTAAGATAATAGAGAAAAAATATTAAGATAAAGAGTTATGTGCCCGTTCAACTTTTGAAAAAATTATATAGCTTGATGTCATCTCAAAGACCACAGTTTATAAACCATTTATTAGGTAGACAAAAACCTGTGCTTAATGTCTGACAGTTATACAATAAGAAGTGGTTTGCGCTCCAATATAATGACCTTTTTTGTATGTATTATAGGACGGTAGCCTAAAGTACTGAAATAAAGAATATAAGTTTACTTCGATTTCAACTTGGGACATTACAACCATCCTTTCAGTTGTATAACAGAGTGACTTTATTTTAGGTAGTAAGGTAATTTTGCCACGGGAACATCGTCTTCATTTAACTCTACATATTTAAGCAAAGCCGCCATATGACAAAGTTTGTTCGTAGGGTTTAAGACACTGTCCACGTGGGCTATTTTAAGGCATGAGGTCATTACGCGTTGCGTCACATCCGCCTAACGCGTAACCTACCCGTGAGCATCCCACAACATCGGCGCTATTCATTATAAAAACACTAAGGAGCAGATTGTCACTTTTATCTGAACAATGTTTTGCTCAATTGGAACGCATCACATCAAGTCAGCTCGTCTCCTAGTAGCATGAAAGATTTAATGTTGCCAATTATGTGATGGTTTAACTATGAAATTAGAATTCTTACTATCGGTACCATTAAGGGGTATTCCTTTTGGTGTGTTAATGTGCATATTAGGCACCTTCACACAAAATATATCGTGGCACGTTATGATTGTGAACTTATGCTGCTTAACGGCACATCAGCACATGTTACAGTTAGGCTACCTAACGTCGTGTCTTGAGCAGATGCAAGAGGAAGTTAAAAAGTTTTCAAAGTTTCAAAAGACTAAAATAGAAATAGAGCGTAATACTGTAAAAATCGCACATACTGTGTCACCCGTGAAATAAACGGGGGGGGGGGGGGGGGGGGGGAGAAACAACACACACAATAAAGACATCACGGCTAAGTAAGATGCGTCACGGTCAACGTGTTGTACAAGAGAGATAAGGGATGGAAGGAGGGAAATATTCCACGGTCCCGGGATTGATCCAAGGTTATGACATATGCAAGCAGTGGCGTAACGAAGGGGTGGGGGGTGAATGGGCGGTGGCCCCGGGGGCGGCACTTTCTAGGGGGCGGCAAATTGGTAAGAGTACCGTATAAATAATATGAATGGAGTGGGGGCGTAATTCTGGTAGTTGACCCTGGGCGGCACTTTGCCTCGCTACGCCACTATATGTGAGGGTATGCTATCTTCATCTATCTAAGGTCGGTGGTTTCTCCCGGGCTCGCCGGTTTCGTCAGATTCAAATATCACATGACATCGACCTCTGCGCCGTCAAGAGCGTGTAGTATACGTAATTAGAAATTTTTGTACAATCGACGAAAACTAAGAAAAGTTTAAATGAGAGAGAGAGAGACAGAGACAGCGAGAGAGAGAGAGAGAGAGAGAGAGAGAGACAGAGAGACAGAGAGAGTAATAACTAGGTGTGGGTATCGCTATAATTTTCGCATTGCGATATATTGCAATACATAACAGCGTATTGCGATGCATATAGCAATATATTGTGAAAATCTGTACAACGTTCAAAAATAATATTAAAGAGTGAAAAAGAAGTACAAGTTTCGTATAAGTTTAATTTCTTTTAAATCTCTTTAAGTAAATAGTGATTGGGAAACATCCTTACATGTGGGAGAGTCAGAGCTACATGAGATAGGGCCGATTAAAGTACGTGTAAGTTGAGCTAGTACCGGCTGGGTGTTTGTTTGTTTGTTTTTCTTTTCCTTATTTTTTCCCCTACTTTTATCAAAAATCATAACTCCATATTGGAAACAAATTGTACAAAGCTTAAATCTGAGAATTTTCCAATATAATGACTGCTATGAGAGATCGTATATATAATTAGAACAAGTCCAAAAATTGGCGACCAATTCAAAGAGTTGCAGGGATTGCACTAGTAGCGAGACCAAGAACACGTGTCAGCGCGTGCAGTGCAATCGGAACATCCTATATAGTCTAACATGGATGTAATCTGTCATAATTTCTTCTTGTGTAGACTATAAAAAACAAAAATAATAATTAAAAAAAATACGTGGTATAAGCCTAGTTTTCGAATTTATTAATTTGCGAATAGATTGAATAGCTGATGGGTTTATTTATTTATTTATTTATTTTTAAAAATAACTGATAATTCATATACATAATTATCGCTAACAAACGCTAGTATTAGCTAATCTTGAGCGTAGTTATAGGATGAGATGATGTCGGCAAACGTGGACAATTAAGTTCGTCGTCCCATCCGCGAACATCACCTCCGCATTACATTGCCGGCAAATTTGAAGGTTATCTATTAACTTTACATCTTTTTGGATGATTTTATTTCAAAAATACTTGCAGACGAGTGATTTTGTCTTTTTATTCGGCACCGGTTCATATAGGACTTCTGTATCCACGTCCGCCAGGCGGGATATATCATGCATTTCAACCATTTTCTCGGCTGACAAATCTTTCTGAAATATTTGGGGTTTTAGAACAACATACATTTTGAAAGAGACAATAAATTACAACGAAACAAATTAAGGCTGAAGTAGAAATTTAAATGTATTGTACTTATGGAAATACCGCAAAAACCATTTAATTGGCAATGTACCGCGATAAACGTACCGGAAGGACTCGTACCACAACATACCGATATACCGGTTAAACCGCACACCCTTAGTAATTACTATGTAACTTTCGAAATATAAGAACAAAATGAATAGTACTGGATGTGATATGAATGCATTATGTTTATTGCAAGCGTTCGGTGTAGCAGGCGCCTGGTCACTGTACCTTTAGAGTTTTTCGAGAGTCGTTAATGAGGAACGGAGAACAACGAATTTTGATCATATAATACTGATGAAATGGTTATATATATATATATATATATATATATATATATATATATATATATATATATATATATATATATATATATATATATACTAGTATATATTTGTAATTTTCTATAATAGCCTCTATATACCTTGATTTCTGTCGTAGGAATCCTGAGTGACAGTGTACTTAGATGAGAATTAATTACTGGGTCGACATGCCGTTACTCGCGAACCCGGGTTCGAATCTCCGGAGAGTACGAATTAAAATTCTCTAACCTGTTTGATAATATTATTTATTCGATTACAAAATTATTCTGTTAATGTTATCAAGCATTCTCCTGTAGGATCCAGGGTTAGCACTTTTCGCTCTGTTTGGTGTATATAATTCTCTCTCTCTCTCTCTCTCTCTCTCTCTCTCTCTCTCTCTCTCTCTCTCTCTCTCTCTCTGTATATATATATGAGACACACAATGCTTCCCCACCAATTCTAAAATACAAACAGCTTCAAGCTTAAATTCGGACAAAAGTATATTAACATATAAATGTATTTGGGGCTCATTAGACTTGTATTCTGGGTAGCGCCAAAAAGTAATCTCCGCGAATATGTTCTTTTGAGATAACCGCCGAATTTGAAAGTCAGTTACAAAGTGCTATGCAGCTGGATAAATAAAACTTTATCAAACTCAACTTTTTAGACCTAACTGTCATTTAACTTTTTTTATTGATATTCTAAACCCACCCACCGTCCACGTCAGAGTGTTGATTGTCATAGTCTCCAGATGCATGCGATTTGTTCTTTAATATAAACGAAAGATTCACGCGCAGCGTTTAATGTTACGTTTAAACTCTAATGCTCCTCGCACTACATCAGTATAAATATTTGCACTGTGCATGCATAAAGCCATATTGACCCGACAGTAAAACCGTTTTGTTTACTCGCAAGCTGGCGCTACCTCGATTTCGAATGACCTAGAGCATCGTTCCGGGCATGCGTAGTATGAAACTGTAAGTTGACCTCAAATATTCTTCCTTGTTTTACCCACATCACAAGTGTCAATGTTTCTATACCCCTCTTTGGCCACTGATAGTATGCTTTCTGCGCCACCCACAACGTTAGAAAACTCTGAAAAGAGGTCTTTCCTTTCCATGGTTTGGTCTAATGCTGTTATGGTACTAGGCTATCGGTGTGGTCTCTAGAATACAAGGGGTTAATAATTTCAACAAACACGCGTGGATTGTAGTTTATGTGCTCAACTGATATAGAACAATGATAATAACTTCGATTTTTCTCGCTCACTGTAAGCTTTACTGTAAGTGATACACCGATCAATACCTTCACAGATTTCCCCCTTAATGATTTTTCGATATTCATACATTGGCCTACATCAGTTGGCGCAGACGAGACGCAGGATGCTGAATTGTTCACTTTTTATCTAAAATCGATGTCTGCCTGACAAAGTTGTTCGTCACCCGTTACCGTATAATCTCATTTTATGAACAGTTTTTAAGTTTGGCTTTTATGGGGCTATCCCTTCATTCGATTGAAGTGAAAAACACTCTTTGTCATCATTGGAAGAATCATCACAATTAGGGACTTCTATGTTGAAATTAGTCTTAGGTGCTAAAACGCCTGTCTAAATCTTTTATCCAAACAGCCATCCTTCAATCGATCTGAAATCAACATTCACATCCTGTATTTACGATTTACCTTACCTTTCAAACTTATGAAAACCACATAGGAAAGATACGTTCTTAACAGCCTCAAAAATCTAACTTTGTTGTAAATTATGTAATATTATCAAAAGGCGATTAGGTCATTAAAAATTAGCCTATTTATTGGGCAAACGTAACTCATTTTCCTGTCTGTAAAAAGGAAGTCATCTTGTCCTATTCTCAGGAATCCCAGCCTGGCATTTTGACACGATAACTTACTTACTTGAACTAATGATTTCAGAGAGCCACGCCTTCGACACTTGCTTGAACGAGAGAATTGCACATATTCATTGAGCATTTTGTTTCCTAACTATTTGTAACTGAGCTAAGTTAATGTGTGGCAGTAAAATCGCGATTCCAAATTGGGACGAATGGATGTGTGGGAATGGGTACGAGTAGCCTAACAGCTGCAGACTACTCGACTAATGCGTTTTTTTTTCTCGCATATTTACTCTTCAATATTCTGGAAAACAGTCTTAGTCTATTCAGTTACCGAAAGGTAGGACTAAAGAAATTCCCTTCCACCGCACATGAATGCAACATATAGTTAAGCATTCAGCTTCTACAAAAAGACATTCAGCTATAATGAAAAGAAGTAACTTAGATGTTAAAGTTAAGCATTGTATGTAACAAAACATGTCTTTGCACGGAGGACCTCTAGAATGACGTTATTATAATGTACGTCATCTCAATGTGTCACAAAAAACGACCATACAGAGATATTACAAAATAGATAAATAAATTTTTAAAAAACTACGGAAATGGGATAAGTCATGCATTTCATTCACGAGTGAATCCTCGGATTACACAATTTTCATTACATAGAATTACAATGGACGGCACACTCATTGATAAAATATGTAACTGGGTCACTGTCCTACATGTCAGGAATAACAGGGAGACAAATATTCACGCTTGATTATTGTATCTGCTACGAAGCGTTGTCGTATACTGCGTGAGATGGGTCTAATCTCTTGACGATTTAGGTCTTTCAGCTCGGTCTTTCAGCGTAATTTTTCTTAGTCTTTTAACACTTCGTCAAAAATAAACTCTTCCAGCTTCCAAACGATTTTTAAAACAAAAAGCACTCCCTAGCATTACGAAAAAAATCTTGAGTCCAAAATAAAAATAAATAAATTTTAACAAGATTGCAGTGCCAATTTAGAGTTCAAACATTTGGAGGGTGAAAAAACAATATTTTGCGGCAGTTTTTAGCATTGCATTATGAACAGATTAAAAATAGGAAGTGAGGTGTTACCAATAATTTAACCTTTTCCAGTAGCAGCTTGATAAGCTGTCGTTAAGACTTGACATTACATTTTACACTATAAGCGGTCGTTAAGACTTGACATTCCACTTTACATGATAATCAGTCGTCAAGGCTTGACATTACATTTTACAAGCATCCTCTTGAAAAGCTGTCGTTAAGACTTGACATTAAACCTTACATGATAAGCAGTTATCAAGATTTGACATTACACTTTACACGACAAGCAGTCGTTAAGACTTGACATTACACTTTACATTATAAGTTGTCGTTAAGACTTGACATTACACTTTACATTATAAGTTGTCGTTAAGACTTGACATTACACTTATATAATAAGCAGTCGTTAAGGTTTGACATTACATTTTACCAGCAGCAACTTGATAAGCAGTCGTTAAGACTTGACATTACACTTTACATTATTTACATTATAAAATGTCGTTAAGACTTGACCTTACATTTTACATGATAAGCAGTCGTTAAGGCTTGATATTACATTTTTACCAGCAGCAACTTGATAAGCAGTCGTTAAGACTTGACATTACACTTTACATTATTTACATTATAAAATGTCGTTAAGACTTGACATTACATTTTACATGATAAGCAGTCGTTAAGACTTCACATTGCACACTTTACATGATTCCTTTCTTAAGCATCCTTTATATAAAGACACTGCCATTCAAAAAATCTATATGCTGAAATTAACGCAACCTAAGTAGGAGAGTGTTTTCTCTGATAAACGCAAACGTATTTCTGACAGTGCCAGAATAACTGTTATAATACCGATTTTTTTTTTAAATATGATAAATAAATAGATACAAATTATGGTGGTAAAAATACAATTCTTCGTCGGAAAGATTCTATCATACTCAGTTTTATAACGGAAAGTTCTTTATTTTAAATGTGTAAACAATAAAAATAGCAATAACCAAAACAGCACTAAAACAACTAAAATCTTCAACATATGTGGAACCTTTATTGTGCAACCAATGCGTAATTTCTTGTCCTGCTGCTGTGTCGGAATGAAGATCAACAGAGAGGTGGTCAAATTCCAGCAAGTTGCATTCTAATATTGGGTGTGCTCACCGCGCGGGGATACTGTAGTCTGACACCATATGGAGATCGAGTACACAATCTTGGTGATTGTTAACTGTAGTATCCAACGCCACTTTTGAAGATTTGCCGGCTGTATCCGATTCAGATTTACAGATGGTTTTCTTGTATGAACACTCCTTTTGAAACCATCCCATACGTTTCCATAGAAGGCGGGCATAGTCAGTGATAGTTTTATTACAATACTATATTTGAAATTGACTCCATGCAAGTAATCTTCATTCTTATGAAACGGAAGGTCAAGAAATAACGCAGTCATTTCACCTGAAAAGTTCCATACTTTTTATACATTTTAAACACAGGAAATAAAAAAATACCTATAAAGTAATTAAAGTTTCATTTTGACTAAGTATATGTAAATTCTTGGGTTATACTATTTGACTCAGTATATGTAAATTCTTGGGTTATACTATTTGACTCAGTATATGTAAATTCTTGGGCTATACTATTTGACTCAGTATATGTAAATTCTTGGGCTATACTATTTGACTCAGTATATGTAAATTCTTGGGCTATACTATTTGACTCAGTATATGTAAATTCTTGGGCTATACTATTTGACTCAGTATATGTAAATTCTTGGGCTATACTATTTGACTCAGTATATGTAAATTCTTGGGCTATACTATTTGACTCAGTATATGTAAATTCTTGGGCTATACTATTTGACTCAGTATATGTAAATTCTTGGGCTATACTATTTGACTCAGTATATGTAAATTCTTGGGCTATACTATTTGACTCAGTATATGTAAATTCTTGGGCTATACTATTTGACTCAGTATATGTAAATTCTTGGGCTATACTATTTGACTCAGTATATGTAAATTCTTGGGCTATACTATTTGACTCAGTATATGTAAATTCTTGGGCTATACTATTTGACTCAGTATATGTAAATTCTTGGGCTATACTATTTGACTCAGTATATGTAAATTCTTGGGCTATACTATTTGACTCAGTATATGTAAATTCTTGGGCTATACTATTTGACTCAGTATATGTAAATTCTTGGGCTATACTATTTGACTCAGTATATGTAAATTCTTGGGCTATACTATTTGACTCAGTATATGTAAATTCTTGGGTTATACTATTTGACTCAGTATATGTAAATTCTTGGGTTATACTATTTGACTCAGTATATGTAAATTCTTGGGCTATACTATTTGACTCAGTATATGTAAATTCTTGGGCTATACTATTTGACTCAGTATATGTAAATTCTTGGGCTATACTATTTGACTCAGTATATGTAAATTCTTGGGCTATACTATTTGACTCAGTATATGTAAATTCTTGGGTTATACTATTTGACTCAGTATATGTAAATTCTTGGGTTATACTATTTGACTCAGTATATGTAAATTCTTGGGCTATACTATTTGACTCAGTATATGTAAATTCTTGGGCTATACTATTTGACTCAGTATATGTAAATTCTTGGGCTATACTATTTGACTCAGTATATGTAAATTCTTGGGCTATACTATTTGACTCAGTATATGTAAATTCTTGGGCTATACTATTTGACTCAGTATATGTAAATTCTTGGGTTATACTATCTGAGTCATGTCCATAAAACTGACAATAATCTCAAACCTGATAAATCCAGTTTTGCCGATGATATAAAATGTCTGTAATAAAAAAAAATCCTATCTAGGTAATCTAGGTATGACTAAGTTACTAAGTTGTGCAACATCTCTGTGTATCCCGAATAGCTTGTTCTCCGATGGGTATTTTTTTTCCACGGATGTATGTTGGGTCCATATGCATACTATGGAATCATTGTATATACGACTTGAGCATTCTTTTGTACGGTGCTGCACATTGCGCGAACGCTTGGTCACATCTGTTCCTCATGAACATACCAGCCCACTTCATTTGGCCAGACCCGTGTGCGGAATTAGAAGAATTGATATTGGTATCTTCCCTGATGGAGATGATTCACAAAAGAGGTAGTTGTAGTGTCCTTATGGTTGGGCATAATTGGTTATATGGATAATAATAGCACCCGAACACTGCCATATGAATGTAAAAAAAGTTTTTAAAAAAATGCAAGTACCAAAGTCATTATTGCTATTGATTCTTCCAACAAAATTATGTAGGAGGGTAGGCATACTAAAAAAAAAGAAACGGATATAACTCATATTTTCTTTACTGTAATCATGGTGTATACAATTTTCTGTTGGTTGAAGAAAATTGACGAAATAATACATTATTCTGAAAGAAGAAAGAAAAGAAAATTTCAGGTGAGAGAATTGACCTAACATATTTCATTTAAGTTAAACATGTGAGAAATATAATATGATGACGGACATTTTTCGATAAAGCATCATATTTTTATTTTGAGATTCAATGTAACGCGATGGAATAATGGAAAATTCACACTCTCACCATGAGTAATAACAGAACTTAAGAGACAATAATTATTATAACCAGGTTGAATTTGTGACCTATATTAAGTGTTCCAGTTGAAATCATAGTAATCAATATCACCTGTGCTTTGCACGAGGACCTGCAACAGCAGACCATATTTATCGGTCTCCCGTCTCGAGTAAAACTTAGCTAAACTTTGGACATTGTACCGGTCTATAGGCCCTAAAGTCCAATTATGCTCGGCCTTTTCCGTCCTTAACTGGAAAAGGACAAATGCGTATGTATTGCAGTAACGTAACTAGACTTGTTTCCTATTATTTCTGCTACACAGTGAGGACTGTTACAGTTTTTATAACATTAAGGACAGGGAACCAGTTTAAAACGTAAATATATTCGTAGCAATTATACTTGCTGTAATTAATGTCCATCTAAACTATAGATGACGTTTTCTATCAAGTGAATGTGAATAATAACGAAGTTTTTATAATTATTAAAATTATGACTGTGCTACAGGTCAAACCAAAAAGTCTTTACGTCTGTGAAGAACGATTTTATATCACGTCCTTGAATTAAAGTGCGAACCACTCTTTGTTTGATATACATGAAAAGCCAAATCAAGATTGCGAGTACACAGTTCAGCGAATTCACTGTTGATCATAAAGTACATAGAGGGTTGTCAGGTTCAGAAACTCGTAGAACTGCCAAAATAATTTCAACAATTTCGAGGCACAGTTTATTCCAATTAGAGTTCTCGCGAAAAGCGTATTCAAATACTTGTATTACATTTTAATGTTATAAAGTTTCCAATGAGTCAAATATGAACCGGAACTTGAAAAGTTGATAATGTTACTATTAAGATGTACTGAGCACTGCTCGAGATGGGTCTCGAGATAAAAACAAATCACATGATAATAACGTAGGAACTGCCTATGCAGCTGCTGAATGTTCTTTCCTGTCATAAATAATTGGCAGTGACATCATTCAATAAAAATAGAAATTTTTTTTATGCTGTAAGATGGAGAGTCAAAAAGAAGTTGCAATTCGTTGAGTTAGACATGCAGGAGAAGAAGCAATACACTCGTAGAGATTTCCCCAAATGTTTGCTTTTCAAAATTTGCAGGTGAATGACCCCATCAAGATCGGTTCAACAGTCCTCCAACTATACTCTCCACACCAGACAAGAACTGCCACTATTCATTAATAGGTGCCAGCATCAGAGGATGGGACTAGTAATACAACCTAGTATTAAACTGTGTTGAAGTTATAACTACAATAGATTAAACATAACACAAGAGCAGCATTTATGCGTTGTCCATCAGATATCTCTAGATCATGTTTATACCATTTAACAGTAAATTATGTGTAAACCATGGTAATTTACTTTTCTCAAAACGAAATTCAATGGTCAAATCTCTCAATGTAAACTGATAGGAAAGTATTTTCATGAGAGTTTCCTTATTCGATGCATTATATTTTAACGAAGTGGTTCTTTGTTTATTTAAAAAAACATAAAAATGCATTTGACATATTTTATATTTGACAAATATTCGATACTGATTTAAATCAACATAATTATTCAGTGCATTTTAAGCGGGTGAATATTATGCAACATAAATATGAATAGATGAATAGATAAGCAATAATGGAAATTAAACTGACTACCCAACTACAATAAAGTGTCCTTTTGTCCATAAACAAAAGTCAACTATTATCGCATTTAGTAGAAAAAATAAATCATATTTAAAATACATGTATTTAATTTGAGAATTAAGTCGAGGGGGGAGTGGGCATGTTGATGTATGCTCTCAGAAAGTGTACATACTCTCAGTGATTGCAGTACTCAAAATTTAGTTTTTTTAATACTTTGGCATGGAAACTATTTCTTATACTAAATGCAATAATAGTTGACTTTTGTTGATGGACTGAAGAACAATTACCCCATAAGGATTATTTCGGTTTTGGTTAACAGGTAGAAGGACATTTTATTGTAGTTGGGTAGTCGTTTTTTTTTTTCCATTATTGCTTATCTATTCATATTTATGTTACAGAATATTAACCAGCTTAAAATGCACTGAATAATTATGTTGATTTAAATCAGTATAGGATTTTTATCAAATACAAAATATGTAAAATGCATTTTTATGTCTTTTAAATAACCAAAGAATCACCTCCTTAAAAAATAATGCATCGAATAAGGAAACTCTTATGAAAATACTTTCCTATCAGTTTACATTGAAAGATTTGGCCTTTCAAATTTTTGCTAACTGTAAATTTCGTTCTAAGAAAAGTAAATTACCATGGTTTATACAGAATGTACTGTTAAATGGTATAAACATGATCTAGAGATATCTGATGGACAATGCATAAATGCTGCTCTTGAGTTATGTTTAATCAATCTCAAGTTATAACTTCAATACAGTTTAATACTAGGTTGTATTACTAGTCCCATCCTCTTATGCTGGCACCTATTAATGAATAGTGACAGTTTTTGTCTGGTGTGGGGAGTATAGTTGGAGGACTGTTGAACCGACCTTGATGGGGTCATTTACCGGCACATTTTTAAAAGCAAACATCTGGGGAAATCTCTACGAGTGAATAACGGAATTTGTGGTCATACATTTAAAATTGGATTAATCGCTCACATTTTCATTATTTTAAAATGCCGGTCTGAATAGTCAGACACATACAAAACTAATAAAAACATTGATTATTGAAATATAATTCATATTTGGTAAAGGCAACACAATTGTATTATCACGTCATGGTAGATGATTAGGCATTAATTGAGAAATTTTCGGTAGCTCCTTCAACGAATGGTATTTTTGTTCACAGTTGCTAGGAATAATAAAACTTTATGACCACGAATCCTGCGTGTAAAAAGGTAATGTAGACGGAGTTTCCTCTGATCTAATTCCGTGTTAGATATTTCCACAGTTCTGTTCTTTTGCGAGGTCCGACCATATCCCCTATCGAAAAGATGGAATTGGCCGAAACCACACGGCATAGGGTAGTGGCTTTACACAGGGCCTAGCAAAATTTAGCGACCTTGTATATAACCCTACCTGTTTGAAATCGACAAGTATAATATTAAAATTCTCAGATATAACAAGAACAATAATAATAACTTTATTAAACCGATATAGGAGGCGATTATCCAGTATTTACGAACAAATTCTACTCTGCAATGTAAAATTGGCTAGTCACATGATCGCCAAATCTCGTGGCCTACGTATTTGAATGCAGTTGAATATCATTGGCCTTTTCCCGTTATATGTTCTTTGTATCACGTGATCGTTTAACCTCTGACGTCAACAGAAATGTAGGGTGCGAGATTTTGCATCACGTTATCAGGATGTGTCAGAAAAAAGGTACGAGTCAAGTTTGCAAACACTGTAATTGTGACTCGTGTGTCGGCTTGTTAAAGAAGCGAAATATGTTTTAAGTGTTAAAAATGAGAAGCTAAATTATCTGCCTATCGATTTCAGCCGGGTAGGGTTCAATACAAGTCGATTAATTTTGCCACGCCCCGTGAAAAGTGACCACCCTATGTCGATATCGCGTGGTTTCGGCGAATTCCATGTTTCCGATTGAGAATGCGCTTTAACCTGCCACCTCAGTATAACTGTCCAAGTATCTAACAAGGGGTGGACAAGGTTAGAGGAAAATTGGAGTACATGGTAATGATACTGCACTCCTAGGGATGATAGGGCAGATGATGCTACTAATGTAAGGGTACAACCATCGATTTCAAAAGAGTACATGCACGCTGCCGCGAACAAATGAGTCAAGCGATACAAAGAAATAGTTGGTACTTAATAAGTGAAATTTATATAGAGTTTGATGTTTCATACAGCTCTGGAGAGTTTTTTTTTTCTTCAAGTTTTTAAGGATTCCAAAAGGTTAAGTAGTAATTTTGTCGTACAAAAATTTAACCATCTCTGTATGTTACACAAGTAAACTACAGAGGTTGTGTGTCCTCTGATTCAACAAATATTATCCCATTTTATTTATTTATATAGTCATTATTATTGGACTATACGTAAATAAGAGAAATTCCTAATTTAAGAAGTTATATACTTTATTCCGCGTTAACGTTTTATATTACCTCAGGTAAATGCAAAAAGATTTTCGGAAACAAATTCAATTTTTTTCAACATATTCAAGGAATTTTTAAGGATAACCAACTTTTTTTTTAATTCAAGGAGTTTTCAAAGCAACTCCTCACATTCAAAGAATTTTCCAAAGTTGTACAAAACATCAGTTATGTTCTAAATCCTACTCAGTTTACAAAATTTACAGAAATAAAAGAATAGAGATAAAAAAAAATCTCCCCAAAACTCAACTGAATCAAATTTACAAGCTTAGAAAAATTACGTGAAAATCTAACAAACTCTATTTTAGCGGGCAAATAAGTTTTTTAATTCGTTACTACGACGTTTAAATTAGCAAATTTTACTTGAACTGCATTTAATTCACAAAGCAGTCAAAATTTATAAATCAAGGTTCGTTCAATTTTGACAAGAACACCGATAAATGCTTCGACTTATTCCAATATCCGTGGTAGCTCAGTGATGGACTCGCGACCGAAAGGATGCGGGTTCTACCGTAGTGTGATCTAGGGCAAGGCACTTTACTCCAACTGTCTGGGTACTACTAACTTATTTGTGTTGTTATATCGTAAAACACCAAACCAAACCCTGCACTATATGATATTCACGAGAGAGAGAGAGAGAGAGAGAGAGAGAGAGAGTTATTTCTGACAACAGCAGTGTAAAGAATAAGCACCCTATCATTCGTAACACAGAAATGAAGTAGTGCCAAGGTCGTATGCTTATTTCTTATCAAACCTGAAGCCAGTCTGATATTACTTTTGGCTACCAGCCAAGATTGTTCGAAAGCATCTCTATAAATCAGTTGTAAGCGTACCTCTGCATCAAAT
This sequence comes from Margaritifera margaritifera, assembly GCA_029931535.1. Lineage (NCBI taxonomy): Eukaryota > Metazoa > Mollusca > Bivalvia > Unionida > Margaritiferidae > Margaritifera > Margaritifera margaritifera. The sequence goes on from JAQPZY010001656.1 coordinate 6,281,730, forward strand.
GTAAAGTAGCATAAGGTACCCTATAAAATGATATGATTCAATGGCTTTGATTAGTGGTACATTTTTTTTAAAAATTCCTTTGCATCCGGTGAATGTTTTCTAGCAAGACTAATGACAAATGAATTGATTTGCACCGATCACATGTTATGCTGATATGATCAATCAACCGAATAAAGCTGAACAAGTATACTAGTATCTGTATTTCACTGTTTGAGAGAAAATCTAATCGAAGTAACCGCTCTGTTTTTAGTTTGTAGTTGCTAATAGTCTCGGCTCGACCGTCCGCATCAATTTATGAATGGAAATTCTTGTCGTTTACTCTGACGTCATTACTATAGTAACACGCACATAATTAGAACTAAATGGTAATGCGTAACTACGGAATACTATCCCATTCTGAAACTTTGACGTCGTTGACTGATATTGCGGCGATATCGGTGTTACAAAGGGTATAAAATGGGCATTGGTAAGTTTGATTATGACTTCAGACAGAATCAGCACAGAGCTTAATTACTTTCAAGCACATTAGACATCCAATATAGGAATACCAATTAGGCTTCGATTCTTACTTGTTTACCCGCAGTAATGCAAACAAAATTAAAATGATCCGTGTGTAGCAGAAATAAATTGGCGGAATATAAATAGAAAATTGAGTCTATTTGAGGATCAACGAAATCTAAATGTAAATCTAATCTACAGAGCTTTTTTTTAAAAAAAGGCATGCCTAGTTGCCTATCAAAGTCCAAAGATAGATATGTAGGTAGATGGGCAGGTAGTTTTGCAATAGGTACAACAAAGCACCCTCATCAATACTTATCTCTGATATGTTTGAGGTATTCTTCAAATTTAATTATAACCACGCAGCTAGATAAAGCCTTAGGAAGAAGAAAATATAAGTAATGAAAAGGTGGGGAGAGGGGGAGAACCGCGGTAGCTCAGATGGTTGAGAGTCGGACTCGTAATCCAATGGTCGCGGTTTCGATACCCGCCCAGGCTAACCCGGGTCGGCTGCCTCGGTGTGTTCTCGGGAAAGTCACTTTGCTCCCGTTTCCTCAGCATTATATAGCCAATAATATGTTAAAAGTACCGTTAAAAACTAAAATAAAACAAATATATCTATAACGTTCGTGTCTCATAACAAACCTTTTAACTAACTGGAAGCCTAGTAAAATGTAACACAACAAAATCAAATAATATTTGTAATAAGTTAATGAGTTTGTGGTTTGTTTGTTTGTTTGTTTTGTTTGTTGTTTTTTTTTTTTTTTTTTTTTTTTTTTTTGGGGGGGGGGGGTTACAGCACAACAAAGCAAGTAAACAATTTAGTGTCCAAGCAATTGGAGTCAAGTACCCTGCTTAAGGCCACACCACGGAAGCCAGCCCGAACTTATCCAATTGTAGAATTCGAACCCGCACACTTTTGGTCGCGAGTCCGGCACGCTAATTACTCAGCCACTGTGACTCCGACAGTTAATAAGTAAAATAACGAAAATTATCCCGAAATGAATGCAGGGAAAGTATAAAAACAGACTCATTTATCTTGCTAAATACCAACAAAAGTCACCATCAGTCTAAACAAAATGCATGATTAGGACATGCGTCTTCGATAATTCTAAGCAAACAGACTCCTTTCACCGAGGAATAATAAGATTTGACATTGCCCCATTTATACAAATTCACTAACCCAGGCATTCTGTGGGTCATAATTGCTAATAAAGCGAGGCTTAGACAGAGTAAGAGAAGAGATCCAAATAAAAACTGTTGAGTGATGTTGGCCAAATAATATTATTGACAAGTTGTCCATCCATTGCTAGTTTAGCACGATATTATTTTGTACCATGTGTACTCTCTAATGAGGAATGGAAAATCATTCGGGGTTTTCCAGAAAAGCTCCTTGAAACAAAAATCCGATCGTAACGGAACAGCAAAAACGAGTGTTATGAATAACGTGAAAGTTGGATTTAAATAAAGAACGGCAGTGATTAAGATCTGTTAGTACCATGTGCAATAGAATAACCTGAGTTAAATTAAAGTGAAATTTGACAATGTGCAGAAGATTCTTGGAATCAATATTTACATGCGATGGAGACAAACCAGGTAACAATATTTTAATTCATGGAGTTTCTAAAATTTCCTGTCACGTGGTTTTTGAGAAGGAATACTCGTTTCTCAGTTGATATTATTAAATAATAAGCCATATTAAAGAAATGATTTTAAGTACCTAAAAAGACTATAGCGAGTTCCACATCACTAAAAAGTGCATGGGAGTATATATCAAGAAATATATAAGTTTATGAAATAATTTAATTTATTTACAATTTGATAACTTGTGTAAACGGGCAGCTACAGCTAATTTCTACACTCCCTGTAAATCAGAAATTGGAGCGTTCAGTGTTGGCTGAGCATTTTTCAAACAGGTGGTAATACATTATTCAGGAAATACCAAAGGCTTTAATCATCTCGAACAGGCGAACATGCAGTACATATCTGTAAATAAACTTCATCTCCATCACCCAAACGTAGGCTCTCGATACGATAACCAGAAAAAAAAAGATGCACCATCTGCGAGGAAGCAACATAGCGTTTTCTATCTTAATGATAATGTAGATATGAAAGAAGGAATTTTCTGTGTGAAAACTGAAAATATACTTCAATTTCACCGCCAATATTTTTCTCTCCAAAGGTAGGGAAGAAATTTATTATTAAATAGCGATGGTTGAAAGACGTGCTGTTTAATTTGTTCGCAAAGGACTACATATATTTGCAAGCAATAGATAACGTTTGCGTCAAAGACACCCGTTGAAAGTCCCGTTTAGTATATCTCTGAGGAGTTTGGTAGAGTGGAAGTAATTGATTCAGAAGAATCTATCACTTTTCGATGGAAGTGGCCTCACACTGGCAAGGATTGGATTGAGGCATGAACTGTCGCAGCCTGGTATAGATTAATTTCATAAGTGCTGTTGAGAGAACCCCAAATTACTACCAATCGTTTTCATTATCCTGTCCAGTTATTGGAAAGGCATTCTATTACCATGATACATTTCACACCGAAGGTATGCCCCCTAATGACGAGCCGATGTGTTGAAACATATTTTTCTGAGTAATTTATCACATCTGGCATTCGGTAGCTTCGAATAAACAAAACTCAGCAGATCCAGCTTTTGAAGGCCATCATATGGTGGAAATAAGTGCAACAATTAATGTAATTGTATTTACCAAAGTCTGATACGAGCCCATCGGCCAACAGTGTAAATCTAGATCTGCCTGCGCATTATGCACGTGCAGATCAGGATATAGGCTGTTCGCATACACTTATAAGTAGAACGAACAACGTCTTCTGATCTACCGAACTCTTTATGGCACAGCATATCTGGAGTTCTGCGTACAATATCAAGAAGTAAATACAACTCGATTCGATAGTGTATTTTCATATGCATTTACAGATAGCCTGTGCGGGCGGAACCATACGTTAGTCTTGCAATTAATGTTCACATAACCTTAATAGAAGAAACAAGATCTGATATAAATTTTTAAAAATTAAAACCCACTTTTTTCGGTGTATTTAAATTAAATAACTTTCTTCCCTTACACAAGGGTGGAGTTTCCTATAAATGCTTTCAATTATACATTTGAAGATTGCGACACCTGTTGTTGATATGTTATAAATGGACGACAGGAGGATGAAAATTAATTATTTAAACGAACTTGTCCACATTACAATTCAAACAATGGAAATAAATTTACTTGGAATAAATATTCATCTTTGTATTTTTGTATATTCGGAACGGTTGCAAAACTTTGAATTAAAATAATTATGTTTTGAATGACTCCTTTTTTATTTACGTGTCAATTATTATGTAAGGGGCAAACTGTTAAATTTCTGTCTTTGTGGGTCTTAGATTCAGACACTTGATTGTGGGTCTTAGATTCAGACACTTGATTGTGGGTCTTAGATTCAGACACTTGATTGGTCAAATTCAAGTCAAACATTCATTTCATTCGCTGGATTCTAAATTTAAATCAGAAAATTAGGTCGTTGAAATCTTGGTCTGATCTCCTTGTGTTCATAATAGGGTCGAATAAATTGTGTAAGATATATATATATATATATATATATATATATATATATATATATATATATATATATATATATATTTATACCACATACATTGAAAATAACATGCCTTTTAAAGTGTTGGTATAAAGCAGCTTTCATGTTTAAATCATAAGTGTGTCTTATATTTATTTAATCAATATAAATGAAAATAGAAGCTAAAAAAAAATAAAAGAAGCAACTTATCAATTTGCAAAGAGAATTGTGAATAGCCGCAATAGGTACAGAACTATATTTTGTAGCGGACACACTGGGCAGGGATGTTAAGAGTTCACTCCGTCAATACACAGTTTCCTGTAGTCAATTTTAACTCCGTTGGAAATGCAAGTATGTGTATCTGTATGTAGAGTAAGCCTCGGCAAGCCTCGTTTCCTTTTAATGAAAAAATTATACATCTCACGGTATATCAATGATACAGAGTACATACTATACATATATATAATTGTGTAACTGCAAACTGGACCTCAATAAAAAATAGTGTAGAAAAAGAAAGGAACATATTAGGGATTTATACAGTGTAGCTATAAACTAAAGCAACTCCATGTGAGTATATCTGACATTTGTCCTGTTCCTGTGCAACATAGTTTTTAAAAATGTGGCTCAGAAAAGCGTGTATAAATACCGGTATTTTCCCCGTGTATGACGCAGAAATGATTGCGAAAACTTACCACCCAGATCTGCGGGCGCATCACGCGACGGCAGATCACGGTATAAGCTGTTCACTTAAGGTAGTCCGCTTTTGTAAAATCAACGCTTACTGCGCAGCTTTACATTACGTAATCATTATATTATGACGTCATCTAAATGACGTAAACTTTTACCTAATATCCCGTTCACGCGAGAGGACTTAGGCCGTATCAAACCGGTATAATTATACCGGTTTAAATTTTCCTCATGGTGAACGCGAAAGATGTCAACTTATGCTTATCCCACTTTCATATGTGCGTTTGACCCGGTATAACTGTATATGTTGTACAGTATTCCCTGGTGTGAACGCGGAATTGGTGTTGTCGTTTAGAAGACGCGCACAGCGTACATTAAACAAAATTGCGGAGAAGCAGACGAGAGGTTTGACGTGGGGGATGATGTAGGAAACATAACACTAATTAAATGATAGAGTGATCCAAAAATATTTGGAAGTTTGAACAAGAAACAGTTTTGACGTGTGAACGCAAATTATACTGGTACAACTATACCGATATAATTATACCGATTAAGAAACCTCACCAGCGAACAAAGTATATATGTATCATATTGCTATGATTGGTTTTGTTTTGTTTTGTGGGTTTAACGCCATTTTTCAGCACATGATATACTATACATGGCGGCCAGGTGGAGGAAGAACCCGGGAAAACCACCGACCCACGGGAAGCTACTGGTAAGCTTTCTCACATACCCACGTTGGCAGAGACTTAAACACACGCGGACAGAGGTGAGATGTGTGTAATCTGTAAAGGCGAGCGCCTTTGACCTCTCGGCCACCCGGGACCTCCATAGCGCTATGAACTCTGAGAGAGATTGGACGTAAAATGTGACGAGTTTTTGCGACTTCTGTCTCTTGTTAAATAATGAAAATTAAAAGTACTTATACAATTTTAATAATTGCAATAAACCGTTCTGTGAAAGAAAAAAATAAAATCAACGAAAGGTATACAAGACCTTTGGAAATCTTTAGCGATTTACGACCTGCCGTAAATTGGCCGTGTGGACTTTCTGTTGCAGAAGCCGGTGTGATCTCAATAACCGTGTCATACTCAAAATAATTCAGTCAACATACTATTTTCTTTGTGTTTTTGATAAGGAGTTTATGATCTTCAACCTGTGCAAATCTGATGAATTTGTAAACACTCATTACGCTATTAGTTTCAAGTATTATATTATGGGCAATAATAGATCGTAATCAGCTGCTGTTTCTTTACTTCGAGAGGTGGCAGCACGGAACAAAGCGGTCTGACATTACTTCCGATTTACTTCCTGCTTTACAAAGGAACAAAGAATCGATAGCATCTTCATCTTGCTTTAAAAATTTCTCAATCTTACAGATCATGGACGTTATCGTCGCTCAGAGAGGAGTTTTTATAAAAAGAAAACGAGGAGCTAAGTTATCTGCGTGAATGAAGGAGTTAATCGATCGGTAAACAGATATTAAACATAATAGTTGTTGAAAATGGAAAATCCCATATTCTGATATCTGCATAAAAAAATGGAATACTCGTTATTTTCACAAAAAATACCTTTTTGATTCTTTTCTATGATTATTGTGTCAACAGATGTGTTTCCCTAAAAATATATAATCTACATAACATTCAACGATTTGTGGTGAAAAATTCTTTAGATATTTAGTGGGTACATTTTTTCATACTTTCCTGTGTAATGACCCTTACTTGGGAATAGATATTCAACTAAGAGTAAAGCAAAAAATCCACACCAAACAATAAATTGCTTAATGATTTAGGATTCCTCGGATCCTTAACTATGTAAAAGTTTAAATTTGTAATGAAGTTAAATACTCCAAAATTTCACAAGCGATCATCCTTAAAAACCTAAGTGGAATGAACCGTGTAAACCCTGATCGCCGTATGCGCCGGCAGATCTGGGTCGACACTGTCCATAGTAGATTGCGTGCTACATTAGGGCAGTTAAGGTACAGCGATTCTCTTGTGGAAAAGCAAATAATATGAACTGTGAGATATAAAGTGTCTTAAAATGATAGACTGATAAGCATTATGTCAAAAATTATAATTTATGGTGTGAGCCTATCAGACAAATGATGTTCAACGGATCAAAAAGTAGACATATTTATGGAGCGTGCCACAGTAATATTTGCACATCTAACTCTGTTTCATACTTCATAGGTTGTGTGTCAGAAGTCTGGAAGCTTTCATTGCAATATGGATCGAAAAGTACCAGTAAGGATAATCTACTTTCAGACTGTATCAAGAATACAACATATTCTTTCTTATTGCTATTTGCGATTTTTAATGAATTATTTATCATACATTTATAGCTCACAGAAAAGTTTTCATTTTTAACTGAAAGCCTAGTGAACTGAAAAGAGCAAACAGCGAAGAGAAATTATTTAATTATCTAAGCAACACCTTCCTAATTAATAATTTTTTTATTTCAAATCTTTGAATTTCTCACGCGAATTGTCTTACATGTATTAAATCAGAGTGAGAACACTTTTCGGAGCTTTTGGTTGTGAATTTTAGCTTGTGTATGCACCTTTAACTAAGTTCTACAAAAATCTACCTGCCTTCGGCAATGCCACGACCCACTTAAACTTACCTGGCTTGAACCGTCGCAAGCCCCGGGCGATGGGATTGAACAGGTAACATAGATAAGAAGTCGAAGGAACTGGCAGCCAATCTAGTTATAATCATGCTCCTGGGGTAACATCTTCGATAGCCAAAAATTGTCGATCCACCTCGTTCCACATCAATCCTTAGTATATTCAGCTAGCTGAAACGGTATCTACTGCTACGCTATCTGATTGGATGCAGCTGAAAGAAACTGACCCAATCAGATCCCGTGTTACATTTAAATTGTGAGATTGTTGAGAATAATCATACCGGCCTCTGTATACAACGACATATGTCGCACATAAGTTTCTCCAATTCAAACATTTTAGCAGCTTTTAATTCTTTATCAATGCATGTGGACATCGTGGAAATCGCTTTATTTAATATCTAACAGGTCACGGGACGAGCTCTTTCACTGGTTAATTCATTTCGCTTGCTATGGACAGGGACTCTTTTATTCACAAGAGGGCGCTTGTTCAAAACACCGTTTCAGCTAGCTAAATATGCCTGGGTTAATGTTAAAACTAAGATGCCTCGGTAGTAATTCTATTGAATAATACTGACCGTGTCTTTATTTCATCTATTTTATTTCCAAATATTCAAAAGGATTTTTTGTATGATAGCGAAAAAAAGTCATTTAATAATAAAAGCTGGTGTCAGTTTAAATATATTTGTTGATCTTTGAAACTACTGAACAAATAATGGAGTTTCAAATCCGCGACGGTGTGAAGGCTTCATCGTATTTGTACATGTGTTTATAAAGTGAAGAACACGACGTTGCCTTAGCAACAGAAATATACTTCATAAAAATGAGAAGGATACGGGAATTTGTCATTTCTAAACTTTACTGTTATTTCAATCAAAGAACATGATTTCCTCAATAGTTATTTCAATGCTGACTTTTTATACGTTGTTTAAAAAGATTCTAGTGCACCAAGAAAGGTATGTTTGAATATTTTCATAAACAACTTGCTCTCTCTCTCTCTCTCTCTCTCTCTCTCTCTCTCTCAAAGAAAATTGTTCTCCCTATTTCACGTATGTGCATTTCTAAATATATAAAAATTGAAGCTGTGCAATAATACCTGAAAAATAATATGTCAAAAATATGTTAGAATTAATTAATACGTGGTACAGAGGTTGTTGGCTTACTTTGAAGTCTCGTAGCAGACACACACAAAAAAAAAGAATTAATATGACGCAAAACTGTTTATACATAATGCTAAGCTAAATATATCGTATCAATTCGTCCATGAAGACTCTATGCTGTATCAACTCGTCCATGAAGACTCTATGTTGTATCAACCCGTCCATGAAGACTCTATGTTCTATCAACTCGCCCATGATGATTCTATGTTGTATTTAACTAACTGTCATTTGATACTACATATGAAATTGAAATAAATAAAAGCATGCAACGAAATTAACGTTTCTTCGTCATAAGCAAACACTGTTGTTTATCGGATGTCTGAATCTGTCTAAAATAATGCATTCTAAAGTGTAACTTAACCATACATTAACAATAACATACAATTTAAATATGGATATTTTGGACTTTTGTTACATAAAAGGAACTCATTTCGAGATCAGAAAAACAGGGACCTGCCCCTGTATTCTCGAAACGTTTTGATCGAAAAACAAAATCAAGCTAAAGACATGATGTTATTATATATTATATTATATTATATTATATATTATAAAGACATTATGATAAAACATAAAGACGAAATGATACATATAGTGCAGCCATGTCATTGAAATTAGCATGCTAGTAGAGAAAAGAAAGTTCTGCAAGCCTGACTTAATTCTACGGAAGGCTACAGAATGTCAAAATTTTCAGACTTTCTGTACCAGCTTGAGTTTTGTAATAAAAAATCCAAGAGAAAGTCACCACAAGGTTTAGCAAAAATTCCTGTTGTCAAAGTCAGACTTGACGCCAACTCCTGATGTCTGAATAGTCAGTTTACAGACATAAGCCAATCATACGTCAGAATTATGATATCTCATTGGTCAGTTTATAGACATAAGCCAATCATACGTCAGAATTATGATATCTCATTGGTCAGTTTATAGACATAAGCCAATCAGATGTCAGAATTCTGATGTATGATTAGTCAGTTTACAAACATAAACCAATTGGACGTCAGAAATCCGAGTCGAATCAAAGTTTGAGTATGATAAAGTTTCCATAACCTCCAGGCCTGGTAAATATAAATTTTTTTACATGCAAATGTCGATAAGAAATGAGTGTATAATGGTAATGAACGAGCAACTGGTGAAGCATTTTATTCTTCTGATAATTACTTGTCCATAACTGATGTCTATTTTATCTAAAGAAAGAAAACATAAGTGCGTCGAGCAATAACTCGTTGATTTGAAGCTAAGTGGAATAGAAGCTTGCATCTTCACACTATTACAGGTAAAAACTGCCTAATTAGCAAGGTGAAAACTAATGTTTGCTGTTGTTCTACAGTGTGTAGTATGGAGCCTTTTCTTCTGTTTTTTTTTTATCGGCAGAAAAGAACCAAAAAGAAAGAAAACGAATGATTTAATATGCTGCAACTAAAGACATGTTAACCATGTTGATGACAAAGGCGCCTTCTCCAGACACACATATGATTTCATCACTTGCGTTGTCAGAAGACTTGATTTTACAAAAGAAATTACAAGGCCTGGAGCTCAAGATGATATGGTATCCCCCTTCCTCCAATCCCAACCCCTATGAAATCACAACAAATCACAGGGAAATATCATTATCTGTATGTACAGTAAATACGAAATGGTTCGATAACCTGCACTGACAACAGTTGACCAAATACAGAACTTGTCACTAAACACCGGTAACATCAAAGGTATCCGAAAATGTTAAAGACAAAGCTCATGCGCATGTTTCTCAAGGGTGACCAGCAAATTTGTTTAAGAAATGTACAAAAAAGGTCACAAAGACACGAATACGAAGATAAAAGAGAAAAAAATTAATAAATGTAAAAATTAATTAAATCAACTCACCGCCAACCCTCCCACGGCAGTAGGGAGACATTCCTGGCATTGGCGTGAAAAGATAAGATAATATTAGAGAAAATTGAATATTTAACTAAGATCTTGACGCAGGTACATTCTTGAAGTGAAATCTTAAAGCAAATAAATCCTATCGAAGTTTTTTCGGTGGGGGAAAATGTTTAACAAAAGAGAAAGTGGAGCGAAGAAGACAGTAACACTTAAAATAAAAAGTCTGGTATGGCACAGACCAAAACATGTACCAAATTATATCTGCTAAATATTTGTGTAACTTTTTTATTTTTTAAAATCAGTAAAATGGTTGCTTATGGCATTTCGGCAATGAAAAGAAATAGGTATGCTAGAATTTCGATTATACTTAACAATCTTAATTACTTTCATTGAAAATGTTTAAAGAAAAGAAAATAACAAAGACAAAACGCTGAATAGGAGGCTATATTTAAAATCTACAGTACGACCGGACCACATATTTTGATATTCCTTTTCTCGCACGAAACAGAACTCAACTCTGAATAAAGTCGGGATCCCCAAACGTATGGGCTTTTGTTAACTTTACTTTGTCCGCTTGCATGCTAAATTTAGACGAGACAGATACATTATAATTATTAATTCGACTCGGACTTTGAGACAGATACACTATAAGTATAAATTCGACTCGGACTTTGAGACAGATACATTATAATTATAAATTCGACTCGACCTTTGAGACAGATACACTATAAGTATAAATTCGACTTGGACTTTGAGACAGATACACTATAAGTATAAATTCGACTCGGACTTTAAGACAGATACACTATAAGTATAAATTCGACTCGGACTTTGAGACAGATACACTATAAGTATAAATTCGACTCGGACTTTGAGACAGATACACTATAAGTATAAATTCGACTCGGACTTTGAGATTTAGCTTCAGCTTTGTATAAGAAGAAAGATTCGGGGATATGGGGAAAGATATTTAATTTTTTTCTCTTGAAAGAAATAAAAATGGGTTAAGAAGAAAAAGAAAACGTGCTCCTCTAACAGAACTGTTAGCCAAGTAGCGAGAACTCGAGTTAACTACTTCCATATTTTGATGAATTCCATCCAGTTGCATTGGTTTTCACCGTCTATACTCGCTTATAGGTAGAGTTCAAATGCAAACTGCACAAACCCAGATCTGCAGTCGCATAATGCGCAGGCAGATCTGGGTCTATGAAGTTTGTTTGGAGTAATAAGTAGAACAAACAACATAGACCCTGATCTGCCGGCGCATAATGCGCGGGCAGATTAGAGTCTATGTTGTTTGAAGTAGAACCGGACTTATAAACGAGTATGGACGTTATGTGGTATAATGTGGAAAAATGATGTCAGGTTATAGTTCAAACGACAATTTTTACAGGCATACTCCTGTCGTTGTGAGTACCGACAGTGTTACCATTCCGATGAATGTCGTTGTAAGTACTGACAGTGTTACCATTCAGATGAATGTCGTTGTGAGTACCGACAGTGTTACCATTCCGATGAATATATAGTGACAGTGTTGCATATAGGATTCCAACGGTAGGGGATACTGTGTCCCCCACCCTCCAAATTTGGGGGAAACACAACATTTTAAAGGGACAAAGGAAAATAATAGTACATAATGCACTAATAGTGCGATCAAAATGAGATAATCTTATTTGCTTCAATAGTTTCTAATAATAGTTACATTATTTAAATTAAAGTTATATCATGCGATCTAATAACTCATTAAAACATTAACATGCTTGACTATATAGTTAACCTGAAATGAGCTGCACCGTGGAATGTTCCGTTCCGGATCTTGCTCTCATTTAACTTCAGGATACACTCATCTACCAGCATTTGTTATAATAAATACCTCTGTTAAACACTCATCTGCCAGCATGTGTTATAATAAATACCTCTGATAAACTTTCCTAAATTACTTTTCTTTCCAAACTAACAAATCATTAATTAAATAACAGATTAAGTATTTGCATAAATTTGGTCTCTTTTGTCATTACGTTACACTAACGGCAGTTGAATACTTTACATTGCAGATAGGCCAACTACCATAGACCTTAAATGTTTTCATTGCCAGATACATTATTTTAAAATAGATATTCATTGCCATCTTATCACCTTTTGCGACTTTGGCCATTGCTAGCCCCAACAGAGACATGGATGGACATCCACTAATAAAAATCTGTAGGCGTATATTTCGAAAACAAAAATGTTCTGACGAAAATGCGCGGCAATACGGGCGCACAGGGTCAAGATCTGGGGGACATAAGACAAAAAAAAAAAAAAAAAAAAAAACTGCGGGAAACCCACGAGCCCGCGCTCAGTGTACAACACTGCTTATTGATACAATCGCCTTTTATTTAAGTGTGTGTGGTCTGTAATTACACAAGAAGCCACACTCTGCAATGCTGTTAAATAAATATAAATAAATAAATGAATTAATAAAAAAATAAATAAAGGAAAATGAATGTATGAACAAATTAATATATACAATATTCAAAAGACAATGTAAAACAATTGTTTACAAAAGTTTCAAACTTTATATTAATATCATATTTTGCATGTCAGTGGTTCATCCTGATTAAATGCAACAACAAAAAATCTATTTAATGGATAAAAGATGACGCAAACATAGCTTTTCAACTGAGGTTCTTGTGAAGAGTATGTGATTCTAATCAAACATCAATTGCATCACCTGAAAACTTGTGTCAATAGATTGTCATCGTTCCTGTTTCCAACCCTTACTTGCTATCATAGCGCATTTGTAGATTGCTTCTGTGTTGTTTGTTTTCAACATGTTTGCTTATCAAAGTGTTGTCAAGAAAATGCGCCATCAAAGATTTCCAATGAAACATTTGCACGCTATAAGACACGCGGGGAACATTTAATCATGTCTGGATAAGGGGATTAAAACAACCTTCACCGAGGTAAAATTTGACGGTAGTCTTTTTTGGGATCGAAACCTGCTTTCTTGTTAAGTACTGAGCTAAAATCACCGCTTTTAAGATACCACCTGTCTTTGAGACCACAAAGTTTAATTCTATATTTAATGCTTTAGATGCTCAGTAAACATGCATAACAAGACCACATGTCTAAAGATACCACTTTTGGAGATTCCCACAGATGCACTCTTGAGACAGGTAATCGTTGTATAAGGTTTCAGATAACACTTAGGGACGCTTGGGTTCAACTAGTATTCGTTACTTAATTTTTAATCGCAGGTGGCAGTGTCATATGTGTTTATATGCGGATGAGTGGAGGACAACTGTCAGATTTCTTAAAGACATCGATCCTTGGTATGTATTTAAATAAGAATCACTAAGTACAAAATCAAACAAATCAAGAACTCTACGTTTAGGCCATACTGTTTGAGTTTTGCCTTTGATGATGTACGATATGTTACAAATTAATTAAAAATGCTTTTTGTGGAATTCTGGATTCAAAGCCAAGTGAATTCAATTTGTTACGTATATCCTTACCATTATGAACAGTTTGGGGTCCATATGAATTGTTTGTTATAAGGAGGCATTCGTTATAACAGAGTGTTCTATTTATGTATAAGTGCTAGGGGTCTAATGTGGGGTTTTCGTTAAAGCAAGGTATTCGTGATAGCGAATGTCTCTGACACTCCTCAGCATGGAACGGAATCAAGTTTTTACAGTTGTCTCTCTTGGTTTGAACGCCAGGTGGCGTGCGTATAAGATAAGAGGTGTGTTTAGTCTACGTCAACATATTAGATTAGTACTCCTTTGCCATGCAGTTCCAATCCAGTGATACGTGCACAATACACTACAATGCACCCATACGGGAACGAATTAGAGAACCCCAATAGCCTACAGAAACTGAGATACTTTAATGGAAGCGTACTTTTAAAAGTAACTTTGGCTCACCTCAGACTTTGATCCACAGTTTTGCATAGAAGCAGGCCGGTTACATGTGTTTTCAGGCATTCGTTTGAAGCTGTGACTTCCACCGTATTAAATATCGGAACGTTGCGTTTGAACATGTCCTTGCTTTATCTACTGTCGTTAGGGACTTTGTCACGTGGGTGGTCCACAAAGGGACTTAGTCACGTCGGTAGTTCACAACAGTTGTTGGAATGAATGCTAAAAGAATTGTTAAAACTACGATTGTCTCTGTCAGGTAAAATTAGTACGTACAAATTAAATTTTATTTTGCTAATTCGTAAAATGTTTGATGACTGATTACGACTGATTATGATTACGAGGGATTACAATCGTGCACCTATTACTTTAATACTTTGCAGGAATATTCGGTGAACACTTTTCTAACTTAATATATTCAAACACTTTCCCCCTTCCCGACAATAGTTTTGACACCGCAGACCATGCATCATTCACATACTCAAACAGGGAAATAATTTAAATGATATTATCTTGCTATTTAAGTACCATAATATATTTCGACGCGATCAGTTTTTTTGTACGTTTGAAACACAAAACCCCTCAAGCAGGCTGTCATATTTCTAAATGTCTTGCAGTGTGTTACTTTAAAAGGTTTCAACATTAACGATCTATGGGCCTCAACAGCTTCAAACAAGCAGACAACACAAATATAAACTCAGACAACGTTATGGCCAGGTCTATTTTTAGACTTAGTTTGTGTAAGACATCACAGGAAAGTCAGAAGAAGCCAAACATATTATACAGCATCTGTAAATTTGAGATTTTTTGAAAAAAACTGACTGGTCTATATTGATAGTGCAGAATTTCCTAAAAGATTTAGAAATTAAGTACAGCAAAAAGGGAGAAACACACTATATTCTACTGCAATATCAGCAATGTATTTGCTGTATGAAAAGAAAGAGGTCAGAAGCTGTCCGAGTCTAAAAAAAAAGTCGTCAATACTATGTATTTTCTTTGGGTTTGGCATCTTTCTTTTTATTTAGGTGTGACTTGACTTATGCTTAGAGATTACTAATGCAATTTCCAGCTAGAGTCGGTGTGCAATATGTCCTTTTCTCGTGAGACGTGGACCAGTAACCCATACTAATATTCTAGCAATTAAAAGTTACAATACAAAGTATTTCAGAGCGATGATCTAAGTTCATTTCAAAGACTATTTGAGTTATGAGAGCAAGAAAACAGCACTTCAGGGCAATAACTAAGCGGAGTCGCTTAGAATATTAGAATATGTATTTTCGCAGAGAGAGAGAGAGAGAGAGAGAGAGAGAGAGAGAGAGAGAGAGAGATAGAGAGAGAGACGAGGGGGATTTAAGATGCCGAGAGAGAGAGAGAGAGAGAGAGGAGGGGGGGGGGTTGAAACCCCCAAAGCATAGGTGGATTCTTACGGAGACCAAGAAAAATTATTCGCGAGAAAGAGCAGCAATATAAATATATTTTTATGAACGAGGACATTCTTTGGCTCTAAAACAATTATTTCATATCATATTATTAACCCGACCAAGCGATCAAATCATTAGAAAGAACTATTTACAAGAAGAGCATTTTAAAACAAGACTCTGAATGAATCTGATAGCTAAATAAGACATAACGTCATCAAACTTTTTCAAGATTTTGGATTCTCTGTTTAAAACATAAATGTAAATTCTGATAAGATTGTCCTTCTCATACTCTAGTTACTTTCCATAGTATGTAATACTTGCTCAGGAGAAAAACTCGTGTTTTTTACCCACATGTTTCTAGACCAATTGCCTTTATATATATTTCAATTTGCGGCAATATAGTATGGTTAAACTAAAACTCAAGAGAGTCCTGATATGAAGATAAATTATACAAGAGTATCTGAGATAAATATGCGAGAGTATCTAAAATCAATATACAAGAGTATCTGAGATAAATTATACAAGAGTATCTGAGATAAATATACAAGACTATCTGAGATAACAAGTGTAATACGAACATCCAGAAACTTTCGCAAATAGGCAGAAAACTTGTCCACAGACAATCATTTCATTTGTAGAATTTACTCTGTCTCTGGTTTAACATGCTTGTTAATCTATTCAAAGATAACGTTATCAAGAGTGCCTACATTACATTCTAACATATCTCCTACGAGCATCATGCTCAAGATCAGGCACGACTAAACGGTTTTACTGCCTTCTAAAACTCTCGATTTATTGAAATTATTTTGATTGAAGCTAAAAAAATGCAATGGTAGGAATGTTATTCTTGGACGCTACTTGTACTTTAAGCACATGGCCCAACCACAAGTTTCAAGTCTACAATCTTTGTACTTTAAGCACATGGCCCAACCACAAGTTTCAAGTCTACAATCTTTGTACTTTAAGCACATGGCCCAACCACAAGTTTCAAGTCTACAATCTTTGTACTTTAAGCACATGGCCCAACCACAAGTTTCAAGTCTACAATCTTTGATTTATATATAGGCCTAAGTAATTTTCATTGTATAAGCAAAATCTAATTACACATTCAGTGAGTGAATAAAAAAAAAATGCTCTGATTCGTCTATTATTGTAAGTTCTATAAAATTCACAAAAGAATATTTTAACAAGCTATCTGGAGGGGATAAGTGTCGGGTAGGATATGTTAGAAATAGAGGATAAAGACATCAAAAATGGTAATAAAAACTCTGTTACTTAATTTTTTCACACTGAAATTTTCAACATTAATTCTATGAACTGTTCCATTCAAGTCTGTTGGACAAAATTAAAAGGTTGCAGCTTCCTTTGCTTTCTAATTCATGTTAGAAATCCCACATGAAATACAATATCGTGTAATTTATACAGTAAAAGGGAATGAGAATGTAACGCCAACAATAATTTAAATAAACTCAAGTGAGGATATATATATATATATATATATATATATATATATATATATATATATATATATATATATATATATATATTGTAATTAGAGGATCAGATTTCTTAAATAAACACAAACGAGTAACACTACAAGTGCTGTTAATTTCTTTTGATTTGTTTTTTACACGAAAATTGCAGTCACCACGAAACCAAGACCTGTATTCTCGAATCTTTTTGAACATGAAACTCAAGTTCAAGTTCAAGACCCAAGAATCAAATATTATATTTAGAGTACATCTACATCATTGTAAAATAGCATACGAATAGAGACATTAAAGTTAAGAAAATCCTGACAGTTTTATTAATCTCATTGAATTCCAGTTGAATTATGGACTGTCAAACAATTCTGGATTTTGGCCATGAGCTTGAGTTTTGTGCTCAGAAGGTTAAGACAATAAAGGGTCAGTACTATCACAATCACCGTTTCGAGAATACGGAGCCAGTAATATCAACATCACCGTTTCGAGAATACGGAGCCAGTAATATCACAATCACCGTTTCCAGAATTACGGAGCCAGTAATATCACCATCACCGTTTCGAGAATACGGAGCCAGTAATATCACCATCGCTGTTTCGAGAATACGGAGCCAGTAATATCAACATCACCGTTTCGAGAATACGGAGCCAGAAAATATTACCATCACCGTTTAGAGAATACGGAGCCATTAATATCACCATCACCGTTTCGAGAATACGGAGCCAGTAATATCACCATCGGTCTTTCGAGAATACGGAGCCGGTAATATTACCATCGAAGTTTCGATAAAAAAAACGCTCAATACTATCACAATAACCGTTTCGAGAATACGGAGCCAGTAATATCAACATCACCGTTTCGAGAATACGGAGCCAGTAATATCACCATCACCGTTTCAAGAATACGGAACCAGTAATATCACCATCGCTGTTTCGAGAATACGGAGCCACTAATATCACCATCACCGTTTCGAGAATACGGAGCCAGTAATATCACCATCACCGTTTCGAGAATACGGAGCCAGTAATATTACCATCATCGTTTAGAGAATACGGAGCCAGTAATATCAACATCACCGTTTCGAGAATACGGAGCCAGTAATATCACCATCACCGTTTCGAGAATACGGAGCCAGTAATATCACCATCACCGTTTCGAGGATACGGAGCCAGTAATATTACCATCACCGTTTCGAGAATACGGAGCCAGTAATATCACCATCGCTGTTTCGAGAATACGGAGCCGGTAATATTACCATCACCGTTTCGAGAATACGGAGCCGGTAATATTATCATCATCTTTTCGAGAATACGGAGCCGGTAATATTATCATCACCGTTTCGACAATAAAAGCTCAGTACTATCACCATCACCGTTGAGAGATTAAGGTGCCAATACCATTACCATCACCGTTTCGAGAATAAGTGTCCAGTACTATCACATTGCCATTGGGAGAATAAAGGGCCAGTACTATCACCATTGATGTTTCTAAAATAGGGTGACAATACTATCGTCATGGCCGTTTCGAGAATAATGGGACAGAACTATCAGCATTGCCGTTCGAAGAATCGGGGTCCAGTACTATCACAATGACCGTTTGAAGAATCGGTGATCAGTACTATCACCATGACCGTTTTTAGAATAATGGGCCAGTACTATCACCTTTGCCTTTTCGAGAATATGACGTAATTTATATATTTTTTCGCAATGCAGCCAATCTCAGCCTCAATCGATCTACGAGTCAATTATGCGTTACTATTTCATATGAATTTACGTACACAAACAAACAAAGCCATAACTTTGTGTGCTTTGACATTTGTGTAACCACCTACAATGAAGTTTTTTGACAGCTGTTTCGAACTAGTGCACTGCAAATTGCCTCGAAAAATATGATAGTCTTCCTTAAGGATCGAAATATTATGACTGCACCTAAAATGGATGCAATTGAAAAATCCTGCTAAAACTGAATAGGATTACCAATATATTCTGACATGTTTCATGGCGAGTCAACGATACATATTTAACTTTTTCAAGCCTCTGGTCTATCGCCAAACGATATATAAAACATATCTGTTGGAAAGCTTTGAAAATATTAGGCTAAAGTGTGGGCAACTTATCTGAAGGACACATGCAGACAATAGCGTTTGATAAAATGTTTGTATATGTCTTATTACAAATATGACATGCTATATTTATTTCGAGTCGCAATGCACTGCAATAATCTTGGGAGAGAAAATCTGCAAGCCAATCACCAGTTGTGCGTTATCCAACAGTTAAAAGTGTATGTTATCAAAGAATTTGTGTCCATAAAACATATGGTGAGAGTTTCGAAAGGCTATTGCCAACGTCATCGCTTCTTGTGGTCTACGTGCCATTGCATGCTGCAGTCAACCTAATATCCTTACATCCTGTCGATATATCTCCAATTAACGACCATGTTTTTGCCTTATCCAAGAGCTATGTTATTGTTCTTCTTTCAGTCAGATGTTGGTCAAGGTCGAATTTACATTAGCCTGGTTTTTAAATTAAATGTACACAAGAAAGATCATTTCATACAATTATTGTATTGATCTTGAAAGATCCTGTCCAATATGTTTGAATAGAGCTTGTTATTGAAGATAGCTCGCATTCACTTTTAAAATCATTCTATACAAGAGTTTACAAATCAGGAGAATAATCATTTCAAACCAACAACTTGAATGATTTAGGATAAGACCCTTCCAATCAAATTACCCGCATGGATTTTTTCGAGAACTGTTCATAGACAAGGCGATATCATTATTTGTGAATTTACAAGAATGTATTGATCTCTTACCCATTCTGTATAGGAGGCGCTCTACAGATATTATGTACTTCTGAGAGAGTGACAGGTGTAAGGTGAAGTTGTTTGAGTTTACAACATGCACAATGGAGAGAATGTTGGCATACCTCTATGCTTTTTTCATGTACTGTGGATGAAATTTCTGTACATGATCTAAGCACACAGCTGACAAAAATGGCCACTCCCGTGTGCTCGAAAAATCAGCCTGAATTAGTCCAAAGTACACTGTTTTTAACAGTTATTAAAACAGGGAAAACGAATTTTGCCAGAGTAGGCAATACGAGCTTCTGAAAGTACAAAGAATGAATTACAAAATATAAAAAAGTAACAAAATTTATCTCTTTTTTTACAATTTACTTTTGACGTCCAGGAAGTGAAAATGACCAAGCGGAGCTAACAGTTTTTTGATAGGTGCACATCTGAAGTAAGACTAAGCTGTATACTCTATAACCCAAAATGCACACATCAATCATACATCAAAATAAAGGGAATTAAAAATTCTTTTAATAATATCAAAGATACACAATGTCTATTTTTAAATAGCCAGGATGACCAGTGAGGAAAATCAGGGAAATTCTTTTTCTTTGAAAATCTAACCCTATGCTAAATACTAAACTGTAGAACGCCACCATAGGGAATGGCTCTCGAATAAATTGGGCATTTACTATCACACATATGAAAAAAACATTGTATAATTTTATTCCGATGTATTTCCGCTTGATTTGTGCTGCCATTCCAAAGGCAACGGACTGGTACCTCTTTTACTGCAATTTTATTAAATTGATTCATTTACAAAGCCAGTCAGCAATATTTTAGTTTGATATTATTTCATTTTAACATTTATTTATTCATTTATTTAATTATTTCTCGAAGTCAGTAAAATGTCTGCGTTATATTGAAGATTGACTTTGATTTGACATTCAAAGTAAACTTACCTTACAAGGAACAAACGAATTATTTCGTACTTAGGTCTCTAAACAGGCAAACGAATTTTCAGGAAAGAAAATTGTTCCAAAACTTGTTCGAAAAGGAATATATTTCTGATCAAATCTGCAAAAGCTGTATGTTGTTTTCCTGATAAAATCGATACAATTAAAGTTTATTGGACGTATTTCTAACCTAATTAACGCTCCCCTATCGCCACTTAGACATTGATAAAGGTCTACAGTTTGACAAGGCCCTGCGAAAGAACACAGGAAGTGTCAAATCCTTAACCAGAGATTTCTGGTTATCAAAAACTATCAAATCTAACAGTTTGACAAGGCCCTGCGAAAGAACACAGGAAGTGTCAAATCCTTAACCAGAGATTTCTGGTTATCAAAAACTATCAAATCTAACAGTTTGACAAGGCCCTGCGAAAGAACACAGGAAGTGTCAAATCCTTAACCAGAGATTTCTGGTTATCAAAAACTATCAAATCTAACAGTTTGACAAGGCCCTGCGAAAGAACACAGGAAGTGTCAAATCCTTAACCAGAGATTTCTGGTTATCAAAAACTATCAAATCTAACAGTTTGACAAGGCCCTGCGAAAGAACACAGGAAGTGTCAAATCCTTAACCAGAGATTTCTGGTTATCAAAAACTATCAAATCTAACAGTTTGACAAGGCCCTGCGAAAGAACACAGGAAGTGTCAAATCCTTAACCAGAGATTTCTGGTTATCAAAAACTATCAAATCTAACAGTTTGACAAGGCCCTGCGAAAGAACACAGGAAGTGTCAAATCCTTAACCAGAGATTTCTGGTTATCAAAAACTATCAAATCTAACAGTTTGACAAGGCCCTGCGAAAGAACACAGGAAGTGTCAAATCCTTAACCAGAGATTGCTGGTTATCTAAAACTATCAAATCTAACAGTTTGACAAGGCCCTGCGAAAGAACACAGGAAGTGTCAAATCCTTAACCAGAGATTTCTGGTTATCAAAAACTATCAAATCTAACAGTTTGACAAGGCCCTGCGAAAGAACACAGGAAGTGTCAAATCCTTAACCAGAGATTTCTGGTTATCAAAAACTATCAAATCTAACAGTTTGACAAGGCCCTGCGAAAGAACACAGGAAGTGTCAAATCCTTAACCAGAGATTTCTGGTTATCAAAAACTATCAAATCTAACAGTTTGACAAGGCCCTGCGAAAGAACACAGGAAGTGTCAAATCCTTAACCAGAGATTTCTGGTTATCAAAAACTATCAAATCTAACAGTTTGACAAGGCCCTGCGAAAGAACACAGGAAGTGTCAAATCCTTAACCAGAGATTTCTGGTTATCAAAAACTATCAAATCTAACAGTTTGACAAAGCCCTGCGAAAGAACACAGGAAGTGTCAAATCCTTAACCAGAGATTTCTGGTTATCAAAAACTATCAAATCTAACAGTTTGACAAGGCCCTGCGAAAGAACACAGGAAGTGTCAAATCCTTAACCAGAGATTTCTGGTTATCAAAAACTATCAAATCTAACAGTTTGACAAGGCCCTGCGAAAGAACACAGGAAGTGTCAAATCCTTAACCAGAGATTTCTGGTTATCAAAAACTATCAAATCTAACAGTTTGACAAGGCCCTGCGAAAGAACACAGGAAGTGTCAAATCCTTAACCATAGATTGCTGGTTATCTAAAACTATCAAATCTAACAGTTTGACAAGGCCCTGCGAAAGAACACAGGAAGTGTCAAATCCTTAACCATAGATTGCTGGTTATCAAAAACTATCAAATCTAACAGTTTGACAAGGCCCTGCGAAAGAACACAGGAAGTGTCAAATCCTTAACCATAGATTGCTGGTTATCAAAAACTATCAAATCTAACAGTTTGACAAGGCCCTGCGAAAGAACACAGGAAGTGTCAAATCCTTAACCAGAGATTTCTGGTTATCAAAAACTATCAAATCTAACAGTTTGACAAGGCCCTGCGAAAGAACACAGGAAGTGTCAAATCCTTAACCATAGATTGCTGGTTATCTAAAACTATCAAATCTAACAGTTTGACAAGGCCCTGCGAAAGAACACAGGAAGTGTCAAATCCTTAACCATAGATTGCTGGTTATCTAAAACTATCAAATCTAACAGTTTGACAAAGCCCTACGAAAGAACACAGGAAGTGTCAAATCCTTAACCAGAGATTTCTGGTTATCAAAAACTATCAAATCTAACAGTTTGACAAAGCCCTACGAAAGAACACAGGAAGTGTCAAATCCTTAACCAGAGATTTCTGGTTATCAAAAACTATCAAATCTAACAGTTTGACAAAGCCCTACGAAAGAACACAGGAAGTGTCAAATCCTTAACCAGAGATTTCTGGTTATCAAAAACTATCAAATCTAACAGTTTGACAAAGCCCTACGAAAGAAACATAGAAACTGTGAAAACCTTAACCATAGATTGCTGGTTATCTAAAACTATCAAATCTAACAGGCTCCAAACGATGCTATCATTTGCAACAGACACGAGGGTACATTAACTTCATAGATTTTATGTCTGACAAACAAAAGTCGCTATTCATTTAATTAAAAAATCAGCTGGAAATGGAGAAATTATTGTATATTCCAAACTAAACACCACATAATGCTTAATTCATGTCGGTAGCTATCTTTAGAAGCATCACTATATTGATCTGATAACTTTAATTGTTCCAACCTTATTTTTGTTTTTTAAATCTACATTCAAGCACATGGTGATTTCTTTAGTTTGTAAACAACCCATTCCTTGCAAATTCAACAACTTCTGTTATATCATCTGCATTAGAAATTTCATCTTAAATTCCAAATGATACATTGCATAGTGCCTAATCCACGCCGGCAGCCATCGTTAGCGGCATCAATATACTTATCTAACAGCAGCAATTGTGCACACTCCATTTACGCAAACTTCGTTCTTTTATTGGTTGTTTTCCCCCATTATATCATGGTTATGAAGAATTCCAATATTATTTCTGTGTAATAACTCTTGAGGGAATCAGTGCTACTTCATTTTGATTCCTACAGTAAAAATTTGTTTACAATATGTACATACTACAAACCACGAACTTACAACACTAACTAACAAATTATTCATCTGTGAAGGCAAATAGGACAGCCTTCCCTATCAGACGAATATCAAAGAATATAATTACCAAGGAAAATGTAATTTATTTGGCAAAGCCACGAATATTGATACCCAACAAATACAAATGAATTTAAGGCAAGCTTCTCGTGATGTGAGGAATTATAGCAAACTTTACTTACGTTTCGACCTAGTGCAGGGTCTTCATCATGTGCCAAAAATAAATAACATACATAGAGACACAAACCCAGATTTTATTCGCCGACAAGCTCTAGATATATATAAAAGGAAGGACTGCAGCTAAGATGTGCGAATTTGTCTCCAAACTCGCTTTTGCGTCAACAACAAAAGAGGCAATAAAATAAGCTCAAAACAAAACATGGAAAAGAGTCTCATCCCAACAAAAAAAAAAACGGTCCGTAATTTGCAAGCCTAAGGAGTTCTTCGTAATTGATAGTAATTGCCGAATTACGTCAGTATGACGTTAGCTCGTAGCTCTCCAGAATTGTCTAACGAGCCAAAGAAAAATCACTGTACCGCTTTTGATCGAGCACATATGACGTAAATATTATCTGCATAACAATGATGCCATTCCTGGATTCTCATTGAGGTCAAATAAGTGTATTTTATTTACAAATAAAAGGGAATGTAGAATTCCAAACTTGAGAACAAATTAAAAGAATAGGGTAGGTATCATTCGTAAAAAGAATTAATAAAAATATTAATGCAAATCAAGCTATTAAGTTATAGAGGCCTCTGTATTGCCACTAACCATACATACATACATACATACATACATACATACATACATACATACATACATACATACATACATACATACATACATACATACATACATACATACATACATGCACATACATACATGCTACAGTTAAAACAAAACTTTTAGGGTGACATGTAGAGAAAGCTGATGTATTTTAATTTTCTGTACAAATTCCTATTTCTAGGCCGCATTTGTACTGTGTAAGCCATCAGCCTCTGATATCATTTTTCTGTCTGAACATATATTTTTTGAAGACACCGGGAAGGAAGATATAATTTAATGAAGGAATTAGTGTTGGTTTCGTTTTTTTGAGAAATCGAAGACGAAGACGAATCTTGACATTACATCAAACATAGAAGCGAAAAACCATCATGTAGCAAATTTAAGTACAGCAATAAATAAATATATGAAGGCATACATGCATACATACACAGCACACGAGCCAAGACAAACCGTTTAATCCTTCTTAACTCAGTTGAAACATTCGCGAAAGGTTTGTCATATAGTTTTCTTACACACAAGTGTACGTCCGTATGGTTTTAGTGAAAAATCAAATTACTCTGGGATGGTCTGCTAATGTGCATACTATATGGAAATTTTAAAGTAGGGTATTTAATTAACATTATGACTTTGTACTCAACTGGTTTGGAGAAGATATATATGGAAATAGAGCTATTGATTTTAGCTTTGGATGAACAAGACGAAACTCAGACGGATGACCGTGTTTTGTAGTCAAAAGTTATAATAATATCTTTGTATAACGTGCACACAGCTAACAGAGTAGACTCAGATCTACCGGCGCATTTTGTGATGACAGATCTGGGTATGTACTATTCATACAACTAACAGAGTAGTCCCAGTAGTCCCAGATTTACCGGCGCATTTTGTGATGACAGATCTGGGTCTGTACTATTCATACAACTAACAGAGTAGTTCCAGTAGTCCCAGATTTACCGGCGCATTTTGTGATGACAGATCTGGATCTATACTACCGGCGCATAATGTGATGACAGATCTGGGTCTATAATGTTCATACAGATAAAAGAGTAGTCCCAGATCTACCGGTGCATTATGTGATGACAGATCTGTATATATACTGTTCTCAGTTTGGTGCACGTTATTCGCGGCTAAATGTAGCGTTAGGTTTCTTCTTTTTGTCCTTCTCCTCCATTTCTTATTCTCAACAAATGTCACAGTCGCAGAGTTTACCAAGAAACAAGCTAACAGCATTAACAAAAACTTGTGTTTAATTCTCAAACGGTCAAATTTCACTGACGTTCACTATCTTTTAATAACTCCAATCAGGTGATATACTATTGCATTTCCTTTTAACTATTAAAAAGCTAGCAACTCCATACCTCATACTTCATGGCAAAATCCATTTACATTTGTCGCTGCTTGTTTATCTGCGTGACTCACTCTTTCTAAGAAGAAATCATTTGAAAATTGTATTGGCCTGAAGCCATGTACAATTTTAGTTGGCATTTACTTCGGTTCAATAAACTATATTTAAAATTTGAAATGAGACTGGAATCTTCACAAACAGCCGAGTATGGGAATTTGAATTTGGCAGTCAGTACAAATGAGAATTAAAGTCATCATATATTTGAACTCTCAATGCAACAGAATGTACTTTTAATGCACGACAAAAGTTTCAGAAATATCACATATTCAGCGATATTCACAAAAATTGCCTTATACTGAAGCGAAGTAATTCCACAATGGTCCATTTTATTTAATGTGCTATAGTTCCCAAAATTCCGTCTCTTAGTTGCGTTGAAGCCTTACGAACATATTACTCCTCTAGGAGCAATTAATTAGTTAGCTTTTTCCATCATATAACGGTTTCTATGGTGTGGAAAATATAAAACAGTGGACGCCTTGGAGAAGGTTGGTTGGTTGTTATGGGTTTAACGCCACGCTATACATGGCGGCCAGTATATTTGGTGGAGGAAGAACTCGAGAAACCCCGAGAAGAACCACCGACCCACGGGAAGCTACTGGCAAGCTTTCTCACATACCCCAGTTGGCCGGGCCCGAGATTCGAACCCACGAGAACAGAGGTGAGATGTCAGTGATCTGTAAAGGCGAGCGCCTTAGACCACTCGGACACCCGGGGCCTCCCTTAGTGAAAGTGAAAAAAGTTTGTTTCATCGTTTACTCGCTTGCCAAATAATAGAGAAAACGATGAAAGATATTCCATCGTGTCCGAAATATCATCAGTATTACTTTCTTCCATTAATAACAAGAACGGTCTACTACAGTACAGGCTCTATTATCCGGAGCTGATTCAAACCCCGAAGTCATTGTGACTTTATAAAGCATTTACCGGATAATGAGGGCTCCCTATTTTCGAAGTTTGTTTACGTTCCCTGATAAATTGAGATTATCATGGTTGTACTGTTACTGACGAATAGCTGACGCCGGTTAACTATTGGTCAGTTACAATTATTGCATGTATGAAATTTCACCGAATCGTTGACCGATGCTAATGTGAACAATGTCCAAATCAATACGTAATTGTATATGTACCATCAGCTTGTTGGAACTCGTTCCAAAACCTTGAGTGAGTTACCTCTCTCTTTAAAATCAATTGTTATTATTTGGCTATTACTTTACATTTCCAAGACACAGCGTGATGCACATCAATTTTGTGTGAAGAAGTATGAAATTTGCGATCGTTTTTTTATGGCAGTCGTTTTCAAGGATTTGCCATGATTTAAGAAGCAAGATATTTATATACGTGGTCAGCATGAACATCCATTTTCTCTTACAGACAGCTATCGTTGTAATCCAGCTTCAGTATTTCTCTAACTTCTCTTTAAAAATGTTTAGTCAGCTACCCAAGCCGTCTTTTTAATTTCTATAGGCATTTTGTATATCGCGCCATATACTAAAGGTTGTTTAATTTCGATACTGCGCCACAACACATACGGGCAATTACATGCCATATTAAGCTTTATTATGCTAATGATCCATATCGGCCGTGACGGGTAATTAAAAGTAAACAACTTTTAGCATTAATCGCGAGATACATGTAACGACGCGTGTATGCCGTAATATGACATTATAAAGTTGTTTCATATGATATAAGATCCGTAGTTCGTAACAAGGTCAAATTTTATTAACAAAATTACGGTACATGCAGATGGCATATGGTATACAAAACGTGCCCATAGTTATTATGGCTATACCTACAAGTCTAGCATAGTCTCAACAATATTTGATGAATACCAGTGACCGGAGGACTAATGCTGAGAAGATATGTAGCAGTGCTTGGTGAAAACCAGATGTCGAGAACATTCTCTTGTCAGATAAAGTCATGAACCTGTGTACTTGTATATCTGCCACGAATATGAATAAATGAAGATCTTCGTACGTGCACAAGTACACATCTGCATACAAGTATTACATGGTACAAAAAGAAAACAACAAACAAAGCATATGACGAAATTTAGTTTGGATCATTCGTATTAAACTTGGGACTTAAGATCAAAATAATTAACTCTAGCAACTACATTTTTACATGTATGTAAGACATGTATATAAGACAAATTGGTTTCTTAAAAAAAATGTCTCGTTCTATAAATAGCAGACGTAACCAGGAGAACAGAATATTTGTTCATTTATTCTAGCTTAAACAGAACATTGTTTCTGGCATTTAAAAGTAAAAAAGGTGACAATGTTGATAAAATAGTTAGTATGAGAAGGTTATTATCTACAAAAAAAGGGAGCAACATAAGGAAAAACAAAGTATGTAAATATTAGATTAATGAATAAGCTTTTCGGATCATGTGTACTTTTCTGAGATGACAAGGAAATAAAGAATTAATGGTTTAATATATAGGACTGTATACATGAGTGTGAGAAGAGGCCCGTCCATTTCTCAAAAAATCGCGCTAACAAATCCAAGAAATGCTCACAATTTGCACATTGTAATCGCAAGGCCAGGGGTTTTTTGTTGTCGAATATTCATTATATTTATGAATTCGCCATACTTTTTTAACCTGAGTAAGATTTCCCCATAAAATCCGTTTTTTAGATTAGACCCTGAGAAAGAAAAGTAAAAAATGCATAAGAAGAAATAAATGCTCAGCAATAATGACAAAAACTAGCATCAGACTGAAATCCACTTATAAGTCGAGTCCAACTGCAAACAACATAGACCCTGATCTACCGTCA
The DNA here is from genome assembly GCA_029931535.1 of Margaritifera margaritifera. NCBI lineage: Eukaryota > Metazoa > Mollusca > Bivalvia > Unionida > Margaritiferidae > Margaritifera > Margaritifera margaritifera. The sequence goes on from JAQPZY010001656.1 coordinate 6,310,774, forward strand.
GATAATGCGCCTGCAGAGCATGGTCTATGTTGTTTGTTCTACTGACTGCTTCTTACAAGCTGCATAGCCTCAGATTGTAGCGCAGCATGCGACGGCAGATCTGGGTCTGTACAGTTTGCAGTTAGATTCGACTTATAAGCGAGTATATACGGTAATGATCATATGGTTAAACATGGGATTAGTTTTCCCATAAAACATGTTTCAATTTTATTGTTTACTTATATACGGATTGAAGAACATACATTTAAATCACTTTATATTGTGGGAAACAAATCACAACATATTTTGGGGAAACAAATTGCAAAGTTATGCTGATATGAAAGTCTACAGTTAAATAACCAATGCAAAATTTAAATTAAAACATAATGATGAGCAAGCAAGAAATGCAAAGTCGTTATTCAACGATGTAGGTTTAATTTGGTGTTTGTGGGTTAACGCCATTTTTAGGAAAAAAAAGTGATGCTATTTTTAGGAAAAAAAAGTGATGCTATTATATCAGTCAGAGCTAGATAAATTCAGTTAAAACTCCACAGTTCTTTAATATTGACAGTTGGCATTTAGCTACAAAAATAAACAAGTTATATAATATCGACAACTGGTATAAAGAGGTAATTACCTAAAATACCAATTTTACCCAATACCACTTTGTATTATCTTTTTACTTGATTTATAAATTCAAAAAACCATTACATGATAGAGAATTTCAGAAATGGTGCTCTTGTTATTAAGAGAAGAGCACTAGATATACAAAAATTAAATTCGCTGGTACCGGCCTAAATTGGCAAGCCAATATCATTCTCGAGTAAAATCTTTGTCTCACGAGTCGTGTAGCGGAGTGCGTAGCAGATAGCATGAGAATCAGGAAACCAGACTAATGGGCATGGTGCCTCATGGGAAAAAGTACGGAGATCGTGTACTTTCACAAAGATGGAGGATGCTAATTATCTGCTGTCAATTGGAACTACTTCGGCTATTTCTGTGAGAAAAAAATGAAAAAAATATGCCTCAGATGCATGTCGGCGCAGTAATTTACAGTTCGCCAGAAATGTCCTCGCAGAAAAGAAACCGCATTATATTGAGACCAACTCGCCTATTTATACGAATCGACTGGGTGTAGGATTGACTGAGAAGTTGCAAATGAAAAAAAAATAGTTTTATGCATTGGTAGCTCCTCGGCCAATCCTTGTTTGGTAAATAGCTCGGGTGCTTCGAATGGCAGCTATCGACATACATTCGAGGTATGATCTGAGGGATTGACATCGAAGCTGCGAATGATTTGCAGCCTCACGAGTACTGAAAGTGTGACGCAAGTGTCTGCGAAAAAATCAAAATACAATCAATTGTACCATCAATTATAATGAAGAGTGGCGAAGAACTTCCAAAAGGACTGCTATTAACTATTATTATTGCCGTAAATACAAATAATATCTATCTCGCACAGATTTAAATATGCGAACATACCATGACACATTTTTTTCTTTCTTGTGTATGGAAACAGGCGACTAAAGCGGGAAAAGTGACATTAGTGTCTGCAACAAAGCTAACCCCACTGTTACTAAATTTCTCAGCATCCTTCATCAGATTGAGAATTGGCACTATCTTACTAATGATAATTCTTGAAATACTGGGATTGTCGTCAGAGGCAGATATGAGAAGATGGATGAAAAATAAGACAATTGTACACACGGGAATATTTGTATTCTTCAAAACTTAGTAGAGGAATTTCTCAGTCGTAACGACTAGACGATTTAATCAGACATTAACCTCGGAGGTATTTTCTATACGGAAACAGCTGAGAAGTTACGATTATAATAAAATCAAACTCTCCCGTTCTCTGCTCAAAAAAATGTTAAGTGTTTAAATTCTTAATTTGAAATAGTGTAGAGACAGAAAACGATCTGAAGCCAAATGGTCGCTTCTGTGAATCCTGCATGACCGGATCCATAGTACAGCTCATTCAAAATGTCCTCATCCACCAACACATTCTCACGCCGGAATTAATTAATGGCATAGTTCACCTCATGATGACCTAACCAAAAGGTCCACTATTCCTCCTTTATAAATCTTTTATGGGGCATCTGATTACACTAATGAAGTTTAGTAAAATTTACATTTGTTTTGTTCAAAGAACATATGTACACTACCTATGGTAGGATGCATTCGTCCATGTTTGTAAGAACGGGGACAAATGCCACTATTGTTATGTAACAGTGTGGCAATTATTCCTCCTTTACTGTTCATTAACGGTAGGCATGGTACAACAATGAAAGTGAAATGTGTCTTTGGAAAGCGTTCGATACCGGAAAATGTAAATATGGCTGTACGTCGTTCCTAGATAACAAAATGGTGTCTTGACTCGTGGTTAAAATTTATATTTGACCTAAAAAAATGAAGACGTTATTGTAGTAGCTCGCCTTCTTTATCATTTATTCGATTCGAACCTGCAGAAGAGCACAGACCATGGAAAGGCAGCTACAAGAGCTTGCGTCTATCAGAACATGGGATCGAACCACAGAGTTTAATCACTGTGTAGTTTAGGCAATCTAGTAGCTGTTTCTTTATCATCAGATCACAACCATACAGTGAAAAAGAATCGATTTATTACAAGCATAGTCAATATGAATGATTGCAGCACGTCTACAATTTGCTCTGACATTTCTTGATATATCTATTTCATCCAGTCAGAAGAGTGTCCATCCATTTCGTTAAGTAAATACCATTCAAATCCCTAACTTTCTCCCCTGAATACATATTCTTAATGTAAGCCAACACGATTTTTTCTCAACATATTTAGAAGCCAAGACGCTCTTTTGTGTGTGACCGAATTAGAAGAAATTCAATCAAGACGCGAAGACCAAGATATTTATCCCATCATGAAAGAGTGCCAAATGTTCTGCAGCATAATGGACATTGTGTGTGTATATATATATATATATATATATATATATATATATATATATATATATATATATATATATATATATATATATATATAAATATACTCGTCTAATACAATAGCATGAAATGATGATATTCGGGTTCATATCATTCGAGTAAATATTTTGCATTCCTCTCAGATATAAAATAAGTGTCTGTATATTTCAAAGTGAATCCGGGACATACATGTACAGTGAGTTCGTATCAGATACATTTACAAATAGAATGGGCTTCTCATCAAAACTGGAATCTTGATAACGCAGTATATATCCAATGATCTGACTAAGAAATGTTATAAATGGAGCCAAGGATGAAATTGTGGTCTAAGTAGAGATTTGACAGCCAAAGTAAACTTCGAATGACCGAGATAATAATTACATAGAAGGTTACGTATTCTTATTAACTGTATGCAAAACAAGCAGATTGATTCCCTCCGGTATTTAGCTCTTTTAAAGCTTAAAACAACAATGTCTAAGACTGGCAGAAGTATTATTTTATATATATGACAGCTTCCTGAATCAACATGTAAATTTGCTTTAATAATGTTTTTGTACTTCAACGGTAAGCACATATACATATTAAGGTGACGTAGTCCTCAAATAACCTACACAGCAGTAAACGTAGTTTTCACGTATTTCTTGGCTGGTTATTGAGTACTTAATGTAATATACTGCATTCCGGATGTTTTTGGCTACAAATTAAAAGCCCTGGTCTTTTACTAATGTACACTGACTAACAATTAGGTTATATGAGGCATATATATATATATATATATATATATATATATATATATATATATATATATATATATATATATATATATATATATATATATATATATATGAGAGAGAGAGAGAGTAAGCAGACTTTTAAGATGCTGTTAAGATCCATCAGACTCAAGCTGTCGTAGATTAGTGTCCAACGCTCTATAATAGGCATAGACAAAGAGTCACGCATATTCAGGGTAGTTGGACATCTCCCTCTCCTTAAGGATTTCAAAGAATTTGCCCCAAACGATTTTAAGAAAAACAACTAATCAACATTCCAGTTAGACAAGAAAATGGCGCTAATATGGGCCATTCTCCCTAACGATTTTAAGAAAAACAACTAATCAATATTCCAGTTAGACAAGAAAATGACGCGAATTTGGGCCATTCTCAGCGGTCAACTCAATTCCCTCTTGAGCGGGTGATACCAGAGCCAAATTAATTTATATATTTTGCGTCTTGTAGGCTTGGTGTCTTAATTCCAAGAATGTCGGCCGTTTTTTTTTTTTTATGTATTGTCGTAATCGCCTGGAGGTCTCAACTATCTCTCATTAATATTCAGCTCCATTTTGGTGCAATAAGCAAACTGATGAAAGTCATCCCGTCCAATCTCAGGATTGATCATTAATATTTAGGTGCGAAGTAACCCTTTTAGCAACGGAATGTAAGAGCGTAATTTCTTATCGGAAATACCACTAAACCATAATCGGAAAAACCATACTAAGTAGTCCGAGTTTCCTGTTACCTTTCCCACCTCGATTTAGATATTTGGACAGCTATGTTGGGGTGTTAGGCCAGAGTGTTCTTTATCGAAACATGGAAATCGCCGAAACCACACAGTAGCAGCATGGGCTAGTCGATTTAAACAGGGGTTAGTGAAACTAAGCAATATTGTATCGAACCCTAACTGCCTTATATCGATAAGTAGACTATTTATTTTCTAATTCATAACAATTAAAACTTACTTCGTCTCTGTAACAAGTCCACTCACGAGAAAAATTAGCAGTGTTTACAAACTGGACACCGTACTTTATCCATTTTATACAATGCATGGTCACATGATCCAAACATCACGGAATACATTTTTTCTTGATGCCAGAGGTCAAAGGAGCACGTGCTACAACCTATGTAAGAAAATGCAAACTGTGATCGAATACGGATGCCGCGAGATTTGACCATAATTCAACCGAGCAATGCTCCATGGAAAAGTAGATGGAAAAGTAGACTGTTCGCAAATAGTGGATAATCAGCTCATTAGTGGCTTATTAAAGTTACAAATTATGTTTTAATTGCTATGTCTGAAAAGATAAATATATATGAGGCAGGTAGGGCTCCATACAATGTCGCTTAATTGTGCAGGCCCTGTTTAAATTGACTATCCCATACCGCTACAGCATGGTTTTGTTTGGTCAATACCCTGCTGAGTATATACATACATACATATATATATATATATATATATATATATATATATATATATATATATATATATATATATAGGGAAAACGTTCTGACCTCGCACCCCAACATAGCTGTCCAACTATCTAAAACGGAGTGAGAAAGGTGTGAGGAACCTCGGACTACATACTCAATTGAAACTTGGTACCGATACAAAGTGCAACGATTGTGAACGACATATCTCCATGTATTTAACAAATAAATGGGCACTGAAAATTGTGTTCAAAATCTTTTTGCGGCTTTTGTCATAGGACTTATAAAAAGAAAACAGGGATTTAATATTACACGTAAATATGAAATTGTGATCTTTTGAGCACATCTGACAGGACATATGTAATAAATCATTTTTTAAAATGGTCCTTTAATGTCATAAACTTGATTGTTCAAACACCAAGGTCGTCTTCATGCAACCTGTTTTGGAATTCTCGCCAAATTGCCGAGTACACGTTCATGAATATTCCTGGGTATGCGCGCCTTGAGTTAATCTCTGAGCAAACATGGCGCATAACACTCGGCATTTTCCACCATCTTTGTTCTCGTCCACTCCCACTTCAGAGGTGGTGTGTGTTCTCAGTGTGAGAACAACTTTCGTGAGCAATGTTCTTTATCTTAGGACGAGAAAAACTGTCTCACCCAAAGACACACTACGATATACCGCATCGCAGTACGATTCGATTTACGGTAGTACTTAAAACTGATTTATGCTTGCAGCCACCAAACGGAACGCCTGCGAAGATTCTTGGGAGATGACACCTCGTTCCGGCATTGAGTGCGAACAACGCATGTATACAGATTCCACCACACGGGCTTTGGCAATCTCTATTTGAGGTTGATATAAAGCTTTTCTACCATCTCGTGGATGGAACCTGTTACACTTGCTTTTTAGAAGATTTGTACCTGACAGTAAAATTTCACAGAGTTGGTGATGGAAAAGTATCCTTATTTTTCTTGTTATCTACGAATATCTACTGATACACTGCTATAAAACACTGATTGTAAGTTAAATGGGAATTGGGCTGCGAAAACGGTAAGAAAAGAGGACCATATATCGTGATTACCAATTACCACGTCATTTTCAATGAGGCGGAAGTTACTCGTTGATAAAGATTGAATAAATACCCCATCTAAGCGTGCTTTATCACGGTTTAAAATCTTGTTTATTTTATCAGAGTACTTACGAACGCGGAAAATGTCGCAGTAATTTACATTTAAGCACGAGTCGGGGCATTTTAAAATAAACAAATTGATACTCAATGTAGATAATGTACATACACGCTGAAAATTGTTAGATATCACGGGATCACCTAGCCATTAGCCCGTCATTTTCTCATCATATATTACTACAGTATTTGTTCCAAAACACTTTGAATCTACTAAGAACTACATATATATGATGCACAACACATACATACATACATACATACATACATACATACATACATACATACATACATACATACATACATACATACATACATACATATCTTCTTCAGAGGCCAATATTGTGTTCATGTGCGCGCGTGTGTGATTGGTATATACAGACTTTCGCAATATAAATTTGCCCAAGTCAATATATTCCTGCAAAGAGAAGGGGTGGTTGAGTTTTTATCGTGTCTAAGTTCATCGAAAAATTACAGTAAATTCTATTCCAACAAAGCGTTTATCGTTGTTCAAAATGGAGATTTTACTCTGTATTATATCCTAGAACCCTTTTCAAGGCTGAAGAATAAGCTACCCTATCGGGTTCCTTTTGCAACTCTATCGTAAATCATAATTTTCCTACTCTGTCAATCGACACTTTATAGCCAGGATTGTTTTTAACGTGACGTTAAACACTATACAGGTATAACTACTGAATCAAGAATTGCGAGTTCGTATCTTGTTTCATTAAGTGTATGAATAAATAACCTCTTTGAACTGATTGATTCGAAGGTAGTATTGCGTTTTACTTTGCACAATTTTCCCCACATATTCGTTCGCGAGTACGTTATGTGGTAGGAAAAAATCGATATTCTTTGACAAGGGTAATAATGTTGTATGATAACGGTTAATTACCCGTCTAATGATCGTTCTGGCAATTCTTGAAATATTTGAATACTCTGGAATAGATGATCTGCAGATTTTAGCGTGACGTAATATAAGAGAACGGAGTCGTATTACGGACAGCAGACATAAATTGCTTCTAATAAATCTGAGGCGACTAGATGTTTGATGGCAACATATATCGTTAACTTTTTCAATGACCTCATAAACATACAACATTAAGAGACGGCATGTCTGCACTTGGAAGACCTCAGACGATTCTTGCATCATCAGACGTATCTACAAAGAAGCCATTTTGGCTGTCGTAGTAGTCAAGCAGAACAAATATTTCGGACTGCATCTCAAGCCTGCCTGAAAAACAGTAAATAGGCTTGTTTCCGGCGAAGAACTGTGCGGCGTCATTTTACATGCACTAACTTCGGCTTCTCCCTACAGATTATTAACTATTGGTATGATATGTTTTAATATTATGTGTATTTTGATCGTGTATGTTTAAAAAAAATATCACGAGTTGACAAGTTTCCACCAAAGGTTGCTTGAGGGTGCTATTGATCACAAAATACAATTACTGTGTTGAATTTTCTTGTCATATTCTGATTTGTAAGGAACATGTAAGAATGATCAACCATTTGCCCTTTCATGCACAATAATGAAAGTGAGGCATGACATGCATCAAGTTACATTCGATATCAACTGAATATTTTGTTGCGATGGCATGGTATATTTCTAATAAAACTTGTCTACAACTACTCCTGATCTTCTCCGATAAAATATTTCTTCATAAATTGGAAACATAATTCATTGTATAATATTCTTATAGTAATGCACGATTAACATATCCCTAAAAAAAAACCACTTAAGAGAAGTATCGAGATGTGTAAATGGACTATCACAGGGTTTTATAAATACATTTTTTTCTTCTATCTTTTAAATACCCCACCCCCCACCCCCCCGATTTGATGAATTAGATATCAAAACAATTTCCGTAGCAGGAAGATAATACAGACGAATCGATCGTTAATATAATTTTATCGGTCACTGAAACTATTAGCTGATTATCTAATAACTAGAAAATAGTTACAAAAAATATCTGGTAATCGTTTTTTTCTTAGATCATTCATTTTTTAACACTCCAGTTCCCAGTTTAATCCCAGCTCGTGGCATATTATAATATTTAATGAATTTCATACAATTTCATGTCACATGAACAAGAGTTTTATATTTTTGGTCAGCTGATTAAAAAAGATATTAGCATCAGTCATTAACATATATATGTGGCGCTGAACAGTTATGTCACGGTGTGACGAGATGTGATGATACTATTAAAAAGAATGTTATGTGATAAAGTTTAACGATCGAATTATGTAAAATAATGCATGATTCTCTCCCTTATCCCCATACCCAACCCACAAAGCTGTTGCACTCTTTGTGAAAAGTAGCATGGTAGAGAAATATTATGCACGGATCTCAAAGTTCTGATAATTGACCTTATACAATCACCATTAATATTGACACGTCATATTATATATGAAAATATCCGTAATGACACAACTGACAAGGACATTTTCATGTTATAATACACAGTAGATTTAAAATGTGACGTCAAGAGAGCGAAGTGGCTATACAACAAGTTTGTACTAAGCAAACAATCACTATTGGTAGATCGTAGATGTACAGTAAGTACTTGAATCGTTTATCAATAACTGATAATGGCGCAACAGTTTAAAAACCGCAGTATCAAAAGAATGAGATTTTTTTTTATAGAAAAACATAGCTTTGAAATTGTTTTAGCTATGTACTTTATTTCACGTCAGCTCTTTGCTCCATTCTATTCTAACTCAATTAGTATTTATTTTATATTCTTCCCTTCTTATTTTTTTTCTTTGTAAAAGTAATTAAAACCAAATTTATTTGTTTGGTTTTTATTCGATGTTGACTCAAAGTCCCATAACGTTAAACTGCCTCATTTATTTCTGAAAGATTGTTCTCAGGAAGAGTACCCTCCACAAATTGGGATACATTTTGGTCTGATATCATGTCTTAGTAGTGAAAACAAATTGGGATACATTTTGGTCTGATAGCATGTCTTAGTAGTGAAAACAAGTTGGGATACATTTTGGTCTGATATCAGGGCTTAGTAGTGAAAACAAGTTGGGATACATTTTGGTCTGATATCATGTCTTAGTAGTGAAAACAAGTTGGGAAACGTTTTGGTTTGATATCATGTCTTAGTAGTGAAAACAAGTTGGGAAACGTTTTGGTCTGATATCATGTCTTAGTAGTGAAAACAAGTTGGGAAACGTTTTGGTCTGATATCAGGGCTAAGTAGTGAAAACAAGTTGGGATACATTTTGGTCTGATATCAGGGCTTAGTAGTGAAAACAAATTGGGATACATTTTGGTCTGATATCAGGGCTTAGTAGTGAAAACAAGTTGGGATACATTTTGGTCTGATATCATGTCTTAGTAGTGAAAACAAGTTGGGATACATTTTGGTCTGATATCAGGGCTCAGTAGTGAAAACAAGTTGGGATACATTTTGGTCTGATATCAGGGCTTAGTAGTGAAAACAAGTTGGGATACATTTTGGTCTGATATCAGGGCTTAGTAGTGAAAACAAGTTGGGATACATTTTGGTCTGATATCAGGGCTTAGTAGTGAAAACAAGTTGGGATACATTTTGGTCTGATATCAGGGCTAAGTAGTGAAAACAAGTTGGGATACATTTTGGTCTGATATCAGGGCTTAGTAGTGAAAACAAGAAAGGTTAAAAAGAAGAACAATGGTGCATAAACACCATATTTGCCCTTTACTCCGTACAACTTCCCTGTTGAATAGCTGAGTATTGTTGCTTTATTTTCGTGCCATAATGACGTCCTATAAAGTATCATTTGAAATGCAAATTCTTTTGCAAAGGTTTTGATTAAGACAATTAAATGGCATTGAATGTGTGTGTGATTGCTTAAAAACTGATGCAGTAAATAATTAACGCTCAATAAAAAAGAACCGAAACATAGAATGCAACACGTGTATCAAGTGTAAACTCCCAAATGACCCTGGAAAATGGACTGAAGCGGCGACCGAGGGAGCAAATACTCAACTCGGCTTTTCGTTTGTTGTTTTTTTTTTTTTTAAATATATCTAAACTCTATTAAAAGCTGAAAATCATAAACAGCTGTTAAATCAAAAAGTTTGGCATTTAAAAAAATCCATACAAATAAATAATTTGAATTGGTTATATGCTTGGTGAAACATAACGAAATGAATTATGAGAATTTCTACTTGTAGGCCTTCATAATGGGTTTTCCAGAGTGTTTCTGTTCTTGCCATTTGAGTTGTTCTGCTAAACTGTACGTGCTGCACACGTGTAGTTATAACACAAAGATAATGAGATTTGTATAAATCGAATGTACCCTGACTTTATGTGTCACGTTAATCAGTTATAACACAAAGATAATGAGATTTGTATAAATCGAATGTACCCTGACTCTATGTGTCACGTTAATTAGTTATAACACAAAGATAATGAGATTTGTATAAATCGAATGTACCCTGACTTTATGTGTCACGTTAATTAGTTATAACACAAAAATAATGAGATTTGTATAAATCGAATGTACCCTGACTTTATGTGTCACGTTAATTAGTTATAACACAAAGATAATGAGATTTGTAAAAATCGAATGTACCCTGACTTTATGTGTCACGTTAATTAGATATAACACAAAGATAATGAGATTTGTATAAATCGAATGTACCCTGACTCTATGTGTCACGTTAATTAACTATAACACAAAGATAATGAGATTTGTATAAATCGAATGTACCCTGACTTTATGTGTCAAGTTAATTAGTTATAACACAAAAATAATGAGATTTGTATAAATCGAATGTACCCTGACTTTATGTGTTACGTACCCTGACTTTATGTGTCCCGTTAATTAGTTATAACACAAAGATAATGAGATTTGTATAAATCGATGTACCCTGACTTTATGTGTCACGTTAATTAGTTATAACACAAAGATAATGAGATTTGTATAAATTGAATGTACCCTGACTCTATGTGTCACGTTAATTAGTTATAACACAAAGATAATGAGATTTTTATAAATCGAATGTACCCTGACTTTATGTGTCACTTGTACCCTGACTTCACATGTACCCTGACTTTATGTGTCACATGTACCCTGACTTTATGTGTCACGTTAATCAGCTGAATCGTGTTTTTAAAAGCTGTTAAAAGTGTGATAATTTCAAGTTTGAGGGAAGAAAAAAAAAGTGCCGGTACTAAATTTTCCCTCATTATACTTAGCCTCGGACTTAAAAGGACAATACTTTATGTTAAAACTATCTCAGATCACTTGCAAGAAACATATCACCTGGTATGATTCGTTACAATTTGACCCATGTCATTAGTGGCACATGTCAAAACGTACATGTAAGGGGAGAAAACACGAGCATAAATAAATGGAAGTTAGACACCGAGGCATTCTTCTATACTGAATATAAACAATTTTTTTTTCTTTTTGAAATTATAATGTTTTTTAGTTTCGCGAAAGAACCAGTAGTTTCATAAATTCTGTAGGCAATAAATTTATATCGGATAACAAATCGGATAACAATGTATATCGGATAACAAATCGGGGATTAACACTTGTTTCATAAGTCTATGTATCGGTATTGAATCATGGTGCATTAAAAATAAAACAAGATTCCCTCGAAGGGACTGACTGAAATATGGGTGCCGTTGTGGTCATCAATTCTGGAGCTGTAGCGATAACAAGATTTTCAAGATGGCCCCCATGGTGGCCATATTGGATGTCAGATCGACATCATTTTCATTCATAACAACTAGACACCATAAGAAGTCTTCTGGTGAAGACCCCATGTCAATATGACTTTCCATTAAGGAGGAGTTGCGTTAATATTTTTAAGATGACTGTCATTACGGCCATATTTGAGGTCGGATCGGCACCATTTTCGTTTAGAACCAACTTGATATTTTAATTAGTCTTCTAGTGAAAACCCCACGTCGACATAACTTTCCGTTCAGAAGAAGTAGCGATAACAAAATTTCAAGATGGCCGCTATGGTGGCCATATTGGAAATCAAATCAGTATCATTTTCATTTAGAACCAACTAGACATCATAAAAAGCCCTTTCGTGAAACCCTATGCTGATATGACGATCCAATCAGGAGGAGTTGCGATATTACGATTTTCAAGATGGCCACTGTGGTGGCTATACTGGATGTCAGATCGGTACCATTTTCATTTAGGACCAACTAGACACTATAAGAAGTCTTTCAGTGAAAATCCCGTGTTGATATGACCATCCATTCAGGAGTAGTAGCGATAAAAACAGTATTTTCAAGATGGACTCTGTGGCGACCATATTTGAGGTCAGATCAGCACCATTTCACTTATAACAAACCAGACATCACGAGAAGCCTTCTGGTGATAACCCCATGTCGATATGATTTTCCTTTCAGGAGAAGTACCGATAGATTAAAAAAATTTAAAGATGGCTTCTTTGGGGGCCATATTTAAGGTCTGATCGGCACTGTTTTCACCTTGAACCAACAAGAGATCATAAGAAGTCTTTTAGTGAAAACCCCATATTGATATGACTATCCATTTAGAGAAGTAGTTCTAACAAGATATTCAAGATGGCTGCTGTGGTTTCAACATTGGATGCCCGAGCAGCAGCATATTCATTTAGTAGACCTTGGGATGAATGTGTGTGTAAATTTCATGGTAATCCTCCAAGTCGTTTATTAAGAAGTAGCAATAATAGTAGTGACGGACAACATGCCATACCGTACGTTCTTCTGGTCTCTGACTAGTTGAGGAAAAAAAGACGAAGGTGTTGGACAATAGCCGTAATATATCCTGCAAAGGTGCCATCACTCGATTAGTAAACCTGATATTACGGAAGCATTGCATCCAAATTTCCTGCTCCATTATTGTTGTGCCAATCTAAAATGTGGATAAAAAAAACAGCCTGTAGCAATATCTCATACTTTCAGTTTAAGACAAGTAGCAAGTAGTCGCAGATGTTAACTAACATTAGGGACTATGTTTTTGCCTTCCGTATCGCTAGGAACGTCAATAAAAAAAACCCCCACAAAATCTGTTTCAAGACACGCTCCATTACAATGGACGAATTGATAAAAGAAACTTTTCATTAACCACAAACAATCAAATATGTTCCCATGAAATGTTTATCCGATTAGTACAAAATGGAGACTAAACAATTACAACCTGATTATCGATCGCTGGAGTGGCCGCGGCGATTATTCAATAGCAGAAATAATGAAGGCATTTTCAAGTGATTTGTAATGACTCGCATTAGTGGTATCTTCTATTAAAGCTGGCTTTGTGTGCCATAATGATGGTTAACCCGATTCTCCGGTTAGACAGATATGTTGACATCCAACCACCTAGCTCAATGGCAATATGTGAGCACGCTGTTTTTTGTTGACGTGTACAAAACTAATTTTTAGCTTCAGATAACATAGAACACTTGTCATTTTAAGACAGACTTAATACAGTATACAGTAGCTAGTTCATTTTAAGAAAGACTTAATACAATATACAGTAGCTAGTTCATTTTAAGACAGACTTAATACAGTATAGTGTAGCTAGTTCATTTTAAGACAGACTTAATACAGTATACAGTAGCTAGTTCATTTTAAGACAGACTTAATACAGTATACAGTAGCTAGTTCATTTTAAAACAGACTTAATACAATATACAGTAGCTAGTTCATTTTAAGACAGACTTAATACAGTATACAGTAGCTAGTTCTTTTTAAGACAGACTTAATGCAATATACAGTAGCTAGTTCATTTTAAAACAGACTTAATGCAATATACAGTAGCTAGTTCATTTTAAAACAGACTTAATGCAATATACAGTAGCTAGTTCATTTTAAGACAGACTTAATACAGTATACAGTAGCTAGTTCATTTTAAGACAGACTTAATACAGTATACAGTAGCTAGTTCATTTTAAGACAGACTTAATACAATATACAGTAGCTGGTTCATTTTAAGACAGTCTTAATACAATATACAGTAGCTGGTTCATTTTAAGACAGACTTAATACAGTATACAGTAGCTGGTTCATTTTAAAACAGACTTAATGCAATATACAGTAGCTAGTTCATTTTAAAACAGACTTAATACAGTATACAGTAGCTGGTTCATTTTAAGACAGACTTAATACAGTATACAGTAGCTAGTTCATTTTAAGACAGACTTAATACAGTATACATTAGCCGGTTCATTTTAAGAAAGACTTAATACAATATACAGTAGCTAGTTCATTTTAAGACAGACTTAATGCAATATACAGTAGCTAGTTCATTTTAAGACAGACTTAATGCAGTATACAGTAGCTAGTTCATTTTAAGACAGACTTAATGCAGTATACAGTAGCTAGTTCATTTTAAGACAGACTTAATGCAATATACAGTAGCTAGTTCATTTTAAGACAGACTTAATGCAATATACAGTAGCTAGTTCATTTTAAGACAGACTTAATGCAATATACAGTAGCTGGTTCATTTTAAGACAGACTTAATGCAGTATACAGTAGCTAGTTCATTTTAAGACAGACTTAATGCAATATACAGTAGCTGGTTCATTTTAAGACAGACTTAATACAGTATACAGTAGCTGGTTCATTTTAAGACAGAACAGACTTAATACAGTATACAGTAGCTGGTTCATTTTAAGACAGACTTAATACAGTATAGTGTAGCTAGTTCATTTTAAGACAGACTTAATACAGTATAGTGTAGCTAGTTCATTTTAAGACAGACTTAATACAGTATAGTGTATCTAGTTCATTTTAAGACAGACTTATTACAGTATAGTGTATCTAGTTCATTTTAAGACAGACTTAATACAGTATAGTGTATCTAGTTCATTTTAAGACAGACTTAATACAGTATACAGTAGCTAGTTCATTTTAAGACAGACTTAATACAGTATACAGTAGCTAGTTCATTTTAAGACAGACTTAATACAGTATACAGTGGCTAGTTCATTTTAAGACAGACTTAATACAGTATACAGTGGCTAGTTCATTTTAAGACAGACTTAATACAGTATACAGTGGCTAGTTCATTTTAAGACAGACTTAATACAGTATACAGTAGCTAGTTCATTTTAAGACAGACTTAATACAGTATACAGTAGCTAGTTCATTTTAAGACAGACTTAATACAGTATACAGTAGCTAGTTCATTTTAAGACAGACTTAATACAGTATACATTAGCCGGTTCATTTTAAGAAAGACTTAATACAGTATACAGTAGCTAGTTCATTTTAAGACAGACTTAATACAGTATACAGTAGCTTGTTCATTTTAAGACAGACTTAATACAGTATACAGTAGCTAGTTCATTGAATTCCTATGCCCAAGAGGCCTCTATCTTATGTTTCACTATTACATAGTTTCTGCGTAAAATACGATGGGGGGGGGGGGATATGACTTATTGAACGCCTGTCTTTGTTTATAAATACTTTAAGTAGGAGCAAAACAGATTATTCTAAAGAAGCAAATTGTTTCGTACAGCATCTATGTACCATCTTTATCTGTTAGTAATTTTCTGGCATCACAATTACTGACGAGTTTTTACTTATGTATCAAAACTTTCAAACATAATATATATATATATATATATATATATATATATATATATATATATATATATATATATACCATATTTGAATTTGCTTATAAAATTCTGACAACAACACAAAATAGACATGTAGTTTAAGTAATGTTAAGACCTTTATCAACTCTTTCTTCTGTCTTTCTTCCACTATTTAACTGTTGTTTGTTGGTTCTCCTTGTCATTCAAATATATAATAGTCCAGGTATTTTACTCTTGGCTTTTGAGTTTAGTTTTTGCTTTGTTGATGTAAGTTGTTCCTTCCCCTTACGAAGAGCTTGATTAGCTCGAAACGTTGGAGACTCTATTGTAATTGCACTGTTGCCAGTTTCTCTCTCTCTCTCTCTCTCTCTCTCTCTCTCTCTCTATGTATGTATATATATGTATGTATGTGTGTGTATATATATATATATATATATATATATATATATATATATATATATATAGATATATATATATATATATATATATATATATATATATATATTTCCTTAGAAAATTAATTGGTCGGTCAATAAGACTTTATACAACAGACGGGATACTACATGTGTTATAAAACATTTTGTTCTTGATCGAGCAATTCATTTACGCTTAAGTATCCTTTCATTGAAGAGTCTAGTTCTAACAAGTCAGCAGTTTCTATGATGCATGTAGATAATAAGGACTATATGGAACAGCGGAATCTCTGAGTAATATCCATAATCACCGAATAGAGTCCAACAAAACGCAGTCCATCTGACAATTGGCAACACAATCAAACCAATCACTCCATCTTGTTCGAGCGCCGACAGACTGTGTTTCTACACTTATAACATTAATTGTCTTTGCTCGTTATGCCATAGTTAATTCGTTATGCCATAGTTAACTCGTTATGCCATAGTTAATTCGTTATGCCATAGTTAACTCAGCTAAGTATCTTGCGAGTTTGATCAGAGGGAAGGCTGGTCATAATTGAGAGTATATACGATCTTTTCCGAGCGCTATAGACAGTGTCATCATCAGTAACAGGCTCCAATATATGCCGCCCAAGCTGCAGAACAACAGCAGCACACAGAAACTAGTTTATGTTACCTTGGTAATCAGTAGCAAACGACTCGATAGAGAGAGCGTGACTGATCAAAGCAATCCGCATGTATAATGGTGTATTAGCAATGATACAAGCGACTCGAGCAAGGCATATTTTCCACACAGCTCGAATTCGATCCCCATGCCAAGGCAACAATTATTAACTTCTTGTTCATGCATAACATCACCACCTCAATTGTTGTGCACTTCTTTGACCTCCCGACCTGTTGAGTCGGTCTAGTCTCTTTCACTGACTTTTATTCTAAAAGAATCAACAATAAAATGTAACCGTTGGGCGTTGGTTAACCATTTTATCATGTATTGCTTTGCAAAATTTTAAACGCTTAAAGACGAAACATTTTCCTACTAAAGCAAAAAATTAAATGGCTGTTAATACTTAAAAAGCCATATTTTCAGGTACTTGCTCAGCGTCCTTCTCAAATAAACAGATCCTTCCCATATAGGTCACATCCTTCCCATATAGGTCACATCCAATAGAATCAAAGATTCTTGGTATGAAAGGTTTTTATTAACAAAGTACGTCAGGAACAAAGGAAATTTATATAATATCACGACACAAACATAATAACATCTCTTATTCTGTAAATTTATGAAATGTTACTGGCATATTTCTTAAAAAATAAACAATCAAAACGCAAAAAAAGGACAGATTTAGTACTCCTAGTACAGTATTGCACTCGTCGTGTCCTCAGTAAGGCACAGATCGTATATAACCGCAAGGTACCTTATTGCCGTGTACCAAATTTGTAAACTTTTGACCTTTCCCATTTTCACCAGAAAAGTTTCTACTTTGCTTTCGCCTGTATAATGACACAATGTCAGTGTATCGTTCGAAACTCGATGGAAATATCTGGAGAATCACCCATAAGAATTTAATGAGCTCTGTATGCCTCAAATGCTGAATCCAGATGCTAAACCCACATTTACCAGGGTATACTAAAAGCTTGTTTCAAACAAGATCACTAGCAGACGACTTTAGGTATATTAGTCATAAATTTGTCAGCCTTGAGAACTAGCTGGCAGCTGCTCCAAGAAAATTCGAGCGATTTTTGCCTTTTTCAACAAGGTATATACTGAGACGAAATCAGCAGACACTGTATTCATATTTATTACAACCCCATTTAATCGTATATTGTGAATCTGGCGTTCGATACAGATGTTTAATCCGTATTTTCAGTATCACACACCTGGATTGGAACTACTTTGGTGTCTTTTCTGACAAATTTGGTGTCCGCGCGTCGATAATTTTTAGACGCAGAGAGTTCAACTTTTATAAATCCTAATTCGTTTTGAATTTTATAACCTTCACAGACATGGATGACGATCCGGAAGAAGAGGAGGCAATAATGACCTCTCCTAAAGGAAAACAATCACGAAAGAAGACAGGAACTGCAAAGAAAATTGTATATCGAAAGACAAAAATGTTAATTTGAAACTGAAATTTACGAATGGCGCACGATCTTATACTGGGAGAGCTGGAGATTGCAATAGAAAAAGTGAAACATCAGAAAGATGTAAATAAAAGGAATAAGAGCCTCCCATTCAAAGTCAAGCATCAAACTTACAACTATCAAATGTAGGAAGATATTTTGACATTTCTCGCTAAATTTAAGGCGGTGGACTACCAGGAAAAATGGGGTGAAGAAGCGAAAATCCTGTACTTTTTAAATCTGCTCGCCTGAGAGGCAAGAGAGGCATTATAACCAGCAAGCAAGAGGCATGTTGAGTTAAGAAAGGCTCAGATGGATAGGTTTTGTAAAAGAACTCAAGGATATTTCAGCCCGTTAGTAAACATCAAAAAGGACGCAAAACGAAACGTACAGTACTAAACAGTCGTGATCAACGGAGAGGTTTAGTTGATGAACGTTTCTTAAAGGCTCTCCCGCTAGCGCAAACCCGATGGATAAGGCGCATAAAGGTCAGTGGAGGTGTTGTCGACGCTGCTGAGGACTACATCATGCCTACCAACGACACCAAGTTCGACCCTAAGCACAGCCGACAAGAAGCAAATAGCCAAGCATCAGGTGAATCTCGAGCAAAAGCATCTGGTTAGACAGAAAAATCCAACGGAGACAAAGAATGCTATAAATGTAATCAGAAGGGTCATATTGCTAGTGATTGTCTCAACAAGAATAATCCAAATCAAGCATCATACCTCTTTAAGTCCATGATCGGGTAACGTATTATCTCTGTACCTGGCAGTGTTAATGGCAAAGAGATAATGTTTGTCAAAGACACTGGAGCAGATATAAATTTGATCAGGAAAGACTTCAGTTATGTTAAAGAATACTGTTCTACATGTGACACATGCCGGAGGGTGTCTAAAAGGGGGGGGGAAGAAACGAGCACCTATGGTCGCTACCCCTAAAGAAAGTGAGCCCTTCTACAAGATATTGATGGATATTGTTTGTCATCTGTCAAGGACAAAACAATTAAACAAACTCATTCTTACTATAATCGATGATCCAACAAGAAGTGTACTCTCAACCAAGTGTACAATCAGAACGGGTGTACCCAGAAGTGTACTCTCAACCAAGTGTACAATCAGAACGGGTGTACCCAGAAGTGTACTCTCAACCAAGTGTACAATCAGAACGGGTGTACCCAGAAGTGTACTCTCAACCAAGTGTACAATCAGAACGGGTGGCGACAGCTCTTATATGCCTTTTCAGTCGCGTTGGTGTGCCTAGAGTTATACTAATCGACAAAGGAACAAACTTTACAAGCATATTATGAAGCAATTGTACTACCAACGGGCATAACGACATTACCTTATCACCCACATGCAAATGGATGCGTCGAGCACTTCAACGGGACACTCAAAAGAATGCTGAAAAATCTCTGCAAAAAAGATGAGAACGAATGGGACCCGATATTGTCAAATGTACTGTTTGCTTACCGGGAAGTGCCTCATGAAGAGACAGGCTTCTCTTCCATTAAGATCCTATATGGGTTGCCTGTGCGAAGACCTATTCAGATATTGAAAAGTGCGATGACAGGAAAAGAAGGCACCAGCAAGCCTGTCGGTGACTTTGTTGTGACAATAAAAAATTTACTCGCAGACGTCACATACATTGTCTAGAAAACTTCAAACACAGAAAACAGAATATCAAGAAATGGTATGTTAAGGGCTCCAAAGTAAGAGTTTTCAAGCCGGGGGAAGAGATTCTTGTATTGTTGCCTTCAGACGCATCAATAATGAAAGCACAATGGAAGGGCCCATATCGTGTCATCAGGAAAGTGAATGACGTAAACTACGACGTGCAGGCTGGTTAATGAAGGGGGGTAGTTACCTACCATGTCAACCTCTTCGGCGATATAATCTAACAGTTATGTTTACAGCCACGGATAGCGTTGATGCAGGGTAGTGTATAATTGATTGTCCATGTGACTCAGATGAAACTCTCGAGGACGTAACACTTGGCATACATTTGACTTCAGAATAGCATCACCAGCTAAGACAAATGTGCGAGGAGTTCAGTGTTGTACTCCCGGCCAAACTGGGGAAAATTGACCAGGTGACATACAACGTACGCACCACAAACGAGAAACCCATCAGACAAAAAGCATGCAAAATACCCTTTTATCAACGTCTAGAGATAAAACGTGCCCTATACGAAATTTTAAATCAAGGGCTGATAACTCTACCAATATCACCTTATTCATCTCGATAGTACTGGGGAGAAAAAAGATGGAACCCTGAGAATATATGCGGACTACCGCAAAATCAAGGAGATTACTATATCTGACCCATACCAAACTACACGTATAGATGAAAAAATATTTTAAAAGCTGGGAGATGAAGTTTTTTTTAGCGCATTGGACCTTTTGAAAAGTTACGTTTAAGTGTCACTAAGTAATGACAGTCAGGAGAAGTTGACTTTCATTACACCAGTTTGCTTGTTTTAATTTAAAGTTACTCTTCGGTATGAAAAAGCTCCCACTACGTTTTATTGTTTAATGCACAATATAACGCACTGGGTAGTGAATGTTGCGTCATATGTTGATGACATCGTTGTGTATAGTACGTCATGGGAGGCACATTTGACCCATCTGAAGCTGTTATTTGAGAAGCTAAAGCAAAGGAATCTAATATTGACGCCAACCAAGTGTGAACTCGGATCAAATGAATCTAATATTGAGGCCAACCAAGTGTGACTCGGATCAAATTAAGGATACTTGTTGGGTCATATCGTTAGAAATAGCACCATCAAACCAGACCCTAGAAAGTGAGAAGAATGAGAGAATTTCCATTACCACCTATAAAGAACGGTGTTAAAAGCGTCTTGCGCATGTCAGGCTACTATCGAAACTTCGTCAAAAACTATTCCAAATTCGCAATGCCTTTGACTGAGCTAATCAAAAAAGGGTCGACCAACAAGTGTGTAGTGGAATCAAGATGAACGGAACGCATTTAATGAGCTGAAAGATGCAATGACTTCAGCGCAAGTGCTGTTTGCTCCAAACTGTGAAAAGGAATTCGTTTTACAGTCAGATGCCATTGACAGATCGTTCTACAGTCAGATGCCATCGACAGGTCTGTTGGCGTCGTGCTTTAGTCAGCGCATAAGTGGTGAAGAACATCTGGTGGCATATTTAAGCGGAAAACTTCTTCCAAGAGGGCAGCGTTATGCAACTTATAAAAGAGAATGTCTTTCCATCAAATTCCTGGCACACTACCCGAAGGGAGTGACATTCACTGTAGAAACAGACCAAAACCCACTCGCCTGGCTTCATCAAGTCAGAGACAAGAACCAAAGGCTGTTACGCTAGTCTTGTGCCTTCCAACCATAAAACTTTAAGATATATTACCGAAAAAGGAAAGACAACATCAATGATGGTGGAATTTCAAGAATATAATTACAAGTTCACCTTGCAACGTTATAATCTGGTCTTCAGTGTTTAGTGCTGAGCTGAGAAAGTTTGCATATTCGTGAATGTGATGCTTAGATCATTTCATTATATAATTTGTGTAAGAATCATTTCTGTAACATATATCAGTAAAAGCCACAAGAGTAAGTTTATTGGAATTCTGATTCAACGTGTAGTTTAGTGGAATTCTGATTCAACGTGTAGTTTAGTGAAATTCTGATTCAACGTGTAGTTTAGTGGAATTCTGATTCAACGTGTAGTTTAGTGGAATTCTGATTCAACGTGTAGTTTAGTGGAATTCTGATTCAACGTGTAGTTTAGTGAAATTCTGATTGTATTTTGATATAAGTGAAATTTTAATTCAGTGTAGAAAGAAGTAACTCCTTCGATTTTGACTTTACAACGAACTTAAATACATCCTTGTTCCTGGCGGTTGCTGCAAGAAACTTCAAGTTTTTTTTATACTTTTTTCAACAAGGCATTCTGGGATGAAATTAGCAGATACAATACTAAAATAGAAACAACAGAAAGCCTACCTTCTGCTAGTTATAAATAGGAATGTTTACAAATATTTTCACGAGATTCAAATTTTTATTTTAATTATCAGACACCATATACAACCATTAAAAAAAGTCTGTCGGATGTCAGCCAAGTACGGATTTGGTTTCGTCAAATACTTATATCACTGAATAATAAATTTAGCTTTACCAAAGGAAATTGGAAGATAAAAATGGCGTGTGGGAACAATAATAATAATAATAATAATAATAATAATAATGATAATAATAATACTGTAGGCGTATGTTACGAAATATTCTAGTATAGGATTAGATATCCGACTATTATATCAAGAGATTGTAATATGATGTATCTTTGTGAGATAAAAGTGTTTGTACCGGGTTTTCTAGATTTTTTATCGTTAAGGCCAAATTTCCCATGTGTTTTTAGCTGCAGAATCCAGTGTTTTGCCTTTGGTGTGCGCTCTGAGCCAGTCCATCCTGGTTTGGACTCGAGTGGCAACATCTCCAAGGAATCGACATAATGTCCGGCTGAATTGTCATGATTTTAACAAAATACGTGGGGTATTTTAAATGTTCTGAATATTTCGTTATAATCTTTTTGTTTCTTGTAACCTGTCAATAAACTTAATGCCGCTACAATTAAAAGGATCTTTACTAAAATGTATTTAGATCTACATAAGATGCTTTATCTTGAACAGCAACGGTTATTTCCATTGTTTTGATGTGATCCTCCTCCTTTTCCTCGTCTTCATTTAATTTTTCTTTGACGAAGATTGATTATGCAAAACAACCACTACAATAATAACAAGTACATTCGGTTAAGTTTTGTCTTCAGTTTAATGTGTTGAGGAAACGCGAAAGTGACAGTTTTTTGATCCATGACCATGACGATGAAAATATGACCACAGGAAGTTGACCTTTCGTCCATAAAGACAAGTTGAGAAAAAACGAAATACCAGTAATGCATACTATAGGTATATACAAGAAGTGCAGGCAAGACTTCACCCTTCCTTCCTATTTGACTGTCATCTTGCGGCTTTTTTTTCCCTTAAAATGGCAAGAACATTAAAAGAAAGAAGAAAAAACCCACAAATCAATTTAACGGAGAGAAATGATCTTACCCATAAAGATGTTTGGTCAAGGTACAGCTGGTACATGGTCTAGAACCAATTTATTGTGTGGAAAGCAAAGGGAACACACATGAAAGTGGAGAACAATGTCTCTGATTTTAAACCAGTTAGTTTAATAGTAACTGAACCAAACTGTTTTTTTTTTTTAAATCAAGGAAACATAATCTAGTTCAATGAGATCTCATACGTATTCAATTTATTGTTAAATTAACTGCTTTAATTTCACCAGAATACATTACCTCCCTCCCTCCTTACATCTGTAAGTAATAACAGGGGTTACGCTGGACTCTTCTCACTCTTGCCTAAATTGGGTGAAATGAAGGGAAAATAAGGAGAAGGGAGTTAGAGGTCATATTTTGTGATGGCAGGATAGGATTTTGGAAAACTGATATTTTCCTAGCTCTGCAAATCTAATAAACACAAATACTCATTATATATTATAAAAATATCAAAAACTTTCTTTCTTAAATCTGACAAGATGCTGTACAACTTCGTTAATAGCATTAAACGGTAACCTCGAAAGATAGGTGACTAATACTCATGGAACACAAATCATCTCATTCCACAAGTCCTGTTAAAAATCCCAGATATGTCGCAGAGGCTGCCATTTTGAATTTCATTCAGGTTCAGCTCCGGAGTCTCGCATTGTTGGCACAGGGTTCAAAATTTGAAAAACAGGTATTTCCATGATTTTCCCTACTGGTAATCCTTGTTATAAAAAAGAAATGTGTATATCCAGGGTTTAAAAATCCTACAATTTTCTTAATTTTCATATCTGAATGATGGGGGTTGATTTAGGTTTGAGAGTACGCAGCTAGGTCATACTTCTGATGTACATCTGATAGAAGATTTCTAGCTCTGCATGGTTATTTTCATTTCCTGAACTTCAGTGGTAAATTACACAAATTTATATGAATACAGAAATTATTTTTTTTTAAGAGCCAATAACTTGTTCTGGATTTTTGATTTATTAAAATTTCATAAGTGCATTTTTAGAAGATAGTAATGTCTACACTATAAAAATCCTTTTCTGTGTTTGAAGGACAGGCACAATTAGTATTATTTGTTCTATTACAAGTATATGTCCACAGTACACAGACACATTCATTTTCAACAGCTGTCTGCTTCAGACGGAACATCATTTGCCTTCCAGTAATAAAAAAAATAAATAACTGCCAATGTAAGTAGGTAAAGACATGTAAGTGTATGGTAACTTTCTCTACATTGTGAGAGCTGTAGAGCAAACGACTTGACCCTGTGCCTTCCCCACTTGTAGCAGTTCTCAAAAATCATGAACTTGTCTTCATGAAAACGAAAGTATCGCATGACATGATCAGTAACGAAATACTACGTCACTGTATAAAAAGCAGTGTATTGATTCATTTTTTAAAAAAAAGATTAAAAGTTAATTTAAACTAAAAATATATTTCGTAGCTTATATCTCTAATTTACCTGTAATTTGGTGCATATACATTCAGGAAACAGGTCGTAGGTAGTGTACTTCTTTCTTGCGCAAGAATGTTGTGCTGTTTGGTTTTTTGTTTATCCCCGCCCCGCCCCCCTCCCAAAAAAAATGGTGAAATCAGTCCGCCGCGTATAGATCTGAGGTTAGTGTTGTTGGCTTGATAGAAAAGGATGAGGTTGCTTCGATTGATAATACAAACTATTGTAATTCTCAAAACGAGGCTACCCAAAACTATTGTAAAGTCGCTGATTTGTTGTCAGGTTTGTTAGCGTTCTTAATTAAAACTCAGTTCACATAAATTCACAATTTTCATATTTTTGTTTATGGTTTGGACCGAACATATAATTGATATATGGTTAATAGAGGTTTTCGCTTCTGCACGAAAATGTTGCAAATCGTCAGACTATGGCTCGAACTCACTGAGTACATAAAGTGGTACGGTTTTCCAGGTTTGCACGAATACATGCTAGTACCTCCAAGTGCGTTGTAAATACGTTTACATTTTATCGTTTGTGCACGAATATTGCTGATGGATTGTATGCGCAGATAGCGTATTTTTCAGACCGAATAAAAAAAGAAAGAAAAAAAAAAAAATTAGCGACCATCTGTCAGTAACAATAAACTGCACAGACCTTTATCAGATTCTCGGTCGGAGTATATCTCTCGGGGTCACGCGAGAGTCTGATTGAACGAGACTATTCATTCCATTACATTACAGATTCTACCACTTCCTGAAAAAATGGTTTAGCTCTAATACAAGTGTCCGAAAAGTTAAGGAGAAAAAAACAAGAGAGAGAAAAAAAAGAAGAAAACAAATCCCAACAATTTTTGTGATATCACACAAATGATGACACCTGACACATCGTCTAGCAGAGGTACAGCAATGTATTGTATATTTCATAATGAGACACTGAAATGTATCAGTTGAAGAAAATTGATATAGCCACAGTGGCGGTACCACTTTTATCGCCACAGTGGCGACATCACTTATAGAACAAGTTTTGTTCCCATTTAGGAAATATATCTCTCCTTATGTATGTTATTAAAACTTGTATTTCCATATTTAGGCCTATTTAATTTTTTTACTTCTCCTCTCTCTCTTTCTCTCTCTCTCTCTCTCTCTCTCTCTCTCTCTCTCTCTCTCTCTCTCTCTCTCTCTCTCTCTCTCTCTCTCTCTCTCTCTCAGAATGAACTAATCTTAAAATATGTCAAGAATGTCCACCCTTTAGCATACATTTATGTAATTAATGAGGAGGTGCCATAAAAAAAATGCCTAAAAACGAACTCCAATGACCTGTTTCTGTTCGCTCTTCAGTGCTACCAAAACATACCTGTTATACTCTACGACAAACGGTACAAGTTTTTGCGGAAAAACTCTTGATTAAATATAGTAGCGATTTTAAATCTTATCACAATCATGTTTGAAAACGATGGAGAAATCAGGGATAGATGAGTGTTGATTGCAAACCTAAATCAAGTGGCAATCGAAATTAGGGTGCAACGACGGTTACCGAACTAGACTACAAACATGACAAGGCCACATAGTTGACGTTTGAATGCAGAAATTAAAAAAAAAAAAAAAAAAAAAAAAAAAAACGAACCAAAATCCTGACAGGTAAACTCACAATCATTCAAATGGTTTGTTTAAAGATGTTACGCTCTGAAGTCGGTCGGATACGACCACTCTGTAATGTTTCTACAATATCCCCACCCCAACAATATTCACTGTATCAATCCGCGCAAAAAATGTGTTAACGAAAATAAAAATCTCTTCATTTCGTATGAAAACAGTATTTAATTTGACAAAATACAAAATTTGAAGAATTATATGTACCAGCTAAATTTGTAAAAAGTAGCTGTCCTAAAATTATTGTAAAATTTCGGAACCTCTTTTTATCGATCTAGTAATGCTGCTGTTAATCGCATTGGCACAGAATGGGGACAAAAATCCATGCAAATCGACGGTTTTTGCTTTATATATATATATATATACACATATAAACTAAAATCTACATTTTCTTGAGTAGATATATGGAAATATTTCACTCGTGAAGTAGAAACATTTTGTATTGTCACGAGCTAAAAAAAATGCACATCTGTAATCTTGACCTCGAAGACATGACCCAAATTTAGTAATTTGTTCTTTCTTTGCTTTTTTCTTTTTTTTGGGGGGGGGGGGGATAACTCATCCTCGGGTAATGATACACAAGCGTAGCTAATGTTATTAATTTATCTCAAATAACATTACGTTAAAGTGTGATATATAGTGTGACGGACTAACGAACGATTCGACGGAAGGCGGACTAACGAACGATTGGACGGAAGGTGGACTAACGAACGATTGGACGGAAGGCGGACTAACGAACGATTGGACGGAAGGCGGACTAACGAACGATTGGACGGAAGGCGGACTAACGAACGATTGGACGGAAGGCGGACTAACGAACGATTGCAAGGAAGGTGGACTAACGAACGATTGCATCGAAGGAAACTATGTCCCTCATTCCGCTTTTGCGAAAAAGTGGGGGAACTGTAGCGAATCTAATAACAATCGTTCACCTGTCCTAAAGGTGTACAAAGAGACGTATATTAATGCATAAGGATGGGTCAACGTGACAAAACTAAGCTGGAAACGTATACGCCATACGTAACCTTGAAATAATAAAGTTATTGTAATTTGAAACAACAACGACTAGTCATCAATAGATTAAAATAAGTATTCTTTGTGAACGTTAATTTAAATTTTATCACAAATCACTTACACTGAACACATAACTGTAATTAAAGTTGGAATGATCACAAGTTTGTATGGTACATATCTAGAACTTAACAATGCCAAACTTAGAATGCTTATCTCATCGAAAAAACACATTCATATTTATCACGTTTTTAAACATTTGTATATATGTTTACATGTTAATCCAACCTCAGATGTATTCTCATGAAGAAAGTGTGTATTCCTAATATAAATATTTCAATGTACCTTTACAAAAGTCAACTTGCATATGAAAAAGAACATTGTTAAGATAAAACCAAGACATCACACCCACCCTACTTCCCTTCCCCCCCCCCCAATTCTTGTAGGCCGCAACGTCTAAACTTACCCCCCCCCCCCCATGGATGGCCTGTAACGAAGTTTACACCAAGTGATCTCCATTACGTCATCGGCAACAGGATCTGGTTCCGGCTCAGAGAACAAAAACTATATAAAGTATAAGCCCCTGGAGTCTAAAATGTTTTGCAACAAATCTTTTCACAACAACTACACTGCCAACACTATCCTGTCGTACAGTAGGCTCACAGTTCAGTTCATTGACCTATGCCAGAAGAAGATGGAGGAGATGAGAGAGGTTCTAAAGAAAAGACGATGTACCACGGGATTCTGGAAAAGCAAGCGAATTCTCTAGAGCATTTGACCCAATAGAATGCAAACGATCCCATATGTGCACCAGGGGGGAGATATACCGCCATTAATAAGATTCTCCTAATCATCCGTTATCTACATGCCATATGTACCCATGCGTGCGCCTCATGCCTGAGTGCATCAATCATAGACTTAAAAATGGATAATTGATTTCAAAAACCTATAGGTCAGTTCGTGATATTAAAATTAATACAATTGAGGTAGGACATACGTTATTGCGAGGCGATGGCAGTGTTGCATATAACGATCGAATCCACACTCAGTGCACGATTATCACGTTAAAATGAGTGTGTATAGCACGTGCTGCTTGTAATTAACGTTACGTTCGCACACAGAAAACAACAGGATGTTGTTTAACAGATAGCTAAGTCACTCAATAGGAATATGTAAGTAATGGTAATTCATTGCCTGTCTCTGGTTGCCATGCTGCACGCCAGATCTAATAAAATCAAAATATGGTTTCGACCTTCATGTAGTTACACCAGTGCCCGACTTTTTCTTGACGTTCCTTGAGAGATCCTCCGATATATATATATATATATATATATATATATATATATATATATATATATATATATATATATATATATATATTTATTGTCCAATATCAATTGTCAATGACCTCGTAGGATGAAATGTGCCACCCTTCTCGATTTTACACAGGGCCACATGTGGCGAGAAATCAGACTTAGATACAGCGATTTCTGCTATCCCAAAAATTATTACATTCATAAGTACCAGAAGCTAGAATGGAAAAAGAGGAGCATATACAAAAATCCCTACAGGAGACGGAAAACAATGAATTGTACATAGTCCATCAAAACCAGTATCTATTTAAAATCGCCATTATCAGAACATTGCCTCTCCCAATACTGTAGTAGACAACCAAGCTCCGCAACATAACACCCTTTGTATCTGATCTTTTCATCGCCAGCTGAGCATGATTTAGTGCCTTCCCGCCCTTTATGCTCGGGAACCTTTGGCATAAAACGAGAACTGAAAATGAAAGTCTGCCTCCTCTGACCTGACATTGTGTTACTTGATATACAATAAAGTTATAATGTACTTCAATTAAAAGGAAGAAGCTTCTTCAATGTGATTCTCTTACATGCTTGATTTGGAAAATTTAAAATCGAGTTCGAGATTTGTGTTCGAATATGTGAATGAACTTACTATCAAACTTTGCAGCAGTTATCTCGAATTCGAGTTTCGTGTTTGCAGCAGTTATATAGCGTATTGAAAGTCTTTATGTACATAATCTGACTACAAATGCTGATAGTGGCCTGACAGACAAAACGTGTTAGGACTAACAAGAATTTGTGCATAATAATGAACAATTCCGTATGTATAAATTCTGTTTAGTTGCTACGCTTCTTGTCTATTGTACAAATGTACAATTGCAATGTACAAAATTACAGCTCCACCAGACACTTTTTGTACATAAAGAGTACAAATGTACAATTGCAATGTACAAAATTACAGCTCCACCAGACACTTTTTGTACATAAAGAGTACAAATGTACATATGTACAAAATGACATTCTGCCAAAATTTCACTTTTAATTTCAAGTACATCTCAACCTTGACTGGTAACTTTATTAATTAAGGACTGACATTAACCATGATAACGTGCTTTTTATATAAAAAATAATGTTGTGAACGGACTTTTACAGATTTATTTTATGTTCATATAAAATTTAATTAAAACTTATTATTTTTAAAAAAAAATTTTTAAAATATTTCCAATACTGCTGAAAATGTTGAAAAAAATTATATAATATTCTGATTACATACTTAGACCTATACCTAAAACAGTTGACTGTAACGGGGTTACGATTCTATATATAAAGAACCTGCCCGTCATACCGTTGGCAGCAATCGAAGTATATACGGGAAATAAATGATTACAAAATGTTGGTATGGATTTTGGGTGAATGTGAGATACAAGTTATTCACTTAAAAAATTAATGTCCATCTATACAAAAAATAAATTCTTTAAAGGAATCAGACTTACAATAGAAAATCAAGATGGTAAAATAGGACATTGTTAGCACGTTCACAATGTAATTCGATAATAAATACGACTCACTTAACTTCAAAGTGGGAATGTACTTAAAATTAAAAAGTGAAATTTTGGCAAAATGTTATTTTGTACACATGCCAATGTTACATTGTTTTTAAATATAAAAAGGTATTGCAATTCAACATACATTTGTGCGTAAAGAATTGTGCACAATTATGTAAATTGTCTTTAAAGTCCTAACAAGTTTTGACAGGCCGGCATCGGCTGCCGTAGGACAAGAAAACCAGTCGAAATGAATAGGTATTACTTGAGTGTCTTCGGTACACTACGTCTTTTTCGAGAAGCATTCTTACAGTGAAATTAGGGAGGAAAAAAAGCTTCGGATCGAATGCCAACATCAAGAAAATACGGTCGATTCGAGGCAAGTTTTTGCCTCTAAGTTTGCTGTTGCAATGTTTGAAAACAATGTAATTCACCAAAGACACAAAAGTAGCGGCTATTTATCTTACCCGTTTTTTTTTTTTTTTTTGGGTGGGGTGGGGTTGGGGGTTGGGTTGTTTTAAACTTTTTGCTTGAGCGGCTCTGATTTTCTCAAACATTTCGACCAATTATTTCAAAGGCTGAGATTTAGGGTCAGTGCAGAGAAGCCCGAAAATATCCAAATGCCCTTATCCATTAGGAGGGTGAGATTGAGTGTTGCCAGTTTGACGAAAAAGCAGTGACCTAAAAAATCTAACCTCTGCAACCAGATGTGGTCTTTCCCTTACTCATCCCCTTCACTCTTTTTCTCTCAATTTGGTATCACTACACAATTAGTTATATTTGACCATATTGTGTCGAAAGATAATTAACTAAGTGTAAAAATTAAGTTAAAGCCTTTTTTAAAAATTTGGGACACTAATTTTATACATTAATTACAAATATTTTATTTGTGCCGAATTTATTTCAGTATAATTCGACAAATTCGTGCATCATATAGCAATTTCGTAGCTTCATACAGACATTTCTAAAGATACAAGGCAGTATGCGAGTTATACAGGGCAGTATGCGAGTTATACAAGGCAGTATGGGAGTTATACAAGGCAGTATGCGAGTTATACAAGGCAGTATGCGATTTATACAGGCTGCTGAAAGAGCCTTCGCCATATCTGGACGTTTGCTAGATTTACTCGTCTAGAATTACGGTACATCTTCTATAAGTTTCAACCAGTGAATGAGAAAAATTGTCGGGGAAAATTCTTTGTCTTGTATATTTTCATTAGCTCGCGGCAAAATGCGGGAACATATAAAATCTAGTGTAATCTTCCTTTGTTCTCAGTGATGCTCAACAATATTCTGTTTGTATGTAAATATTACAAAACTGTTAATTTATACATGCTTATAAACCCCTTCGTTGTAAATATTACATGCTAATAAACCCATTCATTGTACAGGTACGTATGTAAATATTACATTCTTATAAACCCATTCATTGTACAGGTACGTATGTAAATATTACATTCTTATAAACCCATTCATTGTACAGGTACGTATGTAAATATTACATGCTTATAAACCCATTCATTGCACAGGTACATATGTAAGTATTACATTCTTATAAACCCATTCATTGTACAGGTACGTATGTAAATATTACATTCTTATAAACCCATTCATTGTACATGTACGTATGTAAATATTACATTCTTATAAACCCATTCATTGTACAGATAGGTATGTAAATATTACATTCTTATAAACCCATTCATTGTACAGGTACGTATGTAAATATTACATTCTTATAAACCCATTCATTGTACAGGTACGTATGTAAATATTACAAAACTGTTAATTTATACATGCTTATAAACCCCTTCATTGTACAGGTTATATACATGCTTATAAACCCCTTCATTGTACAGGTTATATACATTCTTATAAACCCCTTAATTGTACAGGTTACTTAAGCTTTGCGCCTTTTCTAATTTTTGTATAGAGCAAATTTAGATGGAGTTGCATGGACATAATCTGCACGTAATTCACGTGTGTAAAGAGCTACTAAGCAGTGTTTCTTCCAGTTGTCACAAGAATTGTTCATACGATTTCACCCTTAATAAGCCATCTACCGTTAATTCCTATTGCTACTTTGCATTCGAATTTTTGCATTGTGAGCCATCAATCGTTAATTTCTATTACTACTTAATTGTTTCTATTATTTGTTTTGCCTTTGAACCAATGTAGTCGGTTGAGGGAACTGAGGTAGTTTAAATTGGCAATGTTTAAGGACTCAACACTTAGGTGGAGACCGATCTTACAAATATTACAACAGGACGTTCGTACGTCTGCCAATACATATCGGTAACGTATCTACTGTGCATATTAGAGATATAGAAAAAGCAGATGTAACGTTTCGGGAAAGTCGGAACACTGTATTGCCTTTGCGTTACCATGATATAATAGAATTAAGGGCACACATAAATGAATAAATGATACAATTAGGGACATATATAAATGATAATAACTATATACTCAAAAGCAAGAGAGAATATATATGCTAGTTACCTATTAGATTTATAATTGAAGACCTGAAAGGTTCAATACATATACAATCCACAGACCATGCATTCATATACTATTCATAATTATGTTTTCACGTTGTGACTGGAATTCATTCATGCACAACTATAGACAGAGTTAATCAATAGTTCTCATGCATAATCGTGATTGGAACAACTTGTATTAACACTTACACATAGATAAACGCTAACGGTTACAATAAACACATTTAGTTCACAGAGTGGGGGTTGGTAGATTGGTAGTTAATGGCATATCAGTACATGAAAGATTATTTAAACTATTAAGTTCAGAGGCAATTATGTGCTTGCACAGAAACAGAATGCGGTTACAGTCCCGGGCTGGTATGGACAAGATTCAAGCCCACAACCCACAAATAGCGAATCTGGAACTTTAACCCCAAAGCTACCACGGCTCTCCAAAAAAGATTTTTAAAATTAATTTCTTGTGGCCGGTTAAAAATACATATTTTCACAGAGAGAGAGAGAGAGAGAGAGAGAGAGAGAGAGAGAGAGAGAGAGAGAGAGAGAGAGAGACAGACAGACAGACAGAGCAATGATATTCCACTGAACTATATCACGCTTGTAGCAAGCTATTATATTTATATGCAAAATACAATCAAGAAATTTAAGTGGACTTGTTGAATTTATTTAGATGATATTGTAATATTGAAAAATATTCCACTTGTATGCGTGGTAAGAAAGCTGACTTAGAGAATCAGTGGAGAGAATGGAAACCATTAATAATAGACGAATGACAGAGGTATCAACATTAACAAAACGTATGTAATATGGATTTGCTATATTGTATGCTAAATAGTAGTGTTTTTCTATTACTGTCTTTCAACTGGTAGTTCGTCTTCTAAAAAAATTTTTGAAAAATTAGATTTTCTCTCAATTTTTTCGTTGTTCTCTCTTTTTTTTTCATGTTGTTGCTAATCTATTCAGTTTAATATTTTCTTTCTGTATCCAGAATATTATTTAAGTATATCATTTAAATATATTTATGTTCTTAATTGAAGAAAATTATAAATTTGTGTAAAGCAATGAGTCCAAGGCTTCCGAAACTTGGCACCACCATCTGTCTAGGGCAATAAAAAAAAAATCGTCGGATAAATGCGGCTGTCGGATAAACAAATTTTATCCATAAAAAACAAAGAAATAATTACATGCGCTTGCCAGAAACTGCTTTCAATCAAGACTTCAAAGTAGGTGCAAATCAGAATTTAGTTATAACAGTACTTGAATCTGATCCATCGCCCACTTTAGCAGTAAGATTACACAAATGCAACACATAAATTTCAGTTAATTGTTTATTTCAACTATTTACCATATAGTTAAATCGTTTATTATGAATTATTTATTTCAGCTCCTCACTAAATAGCTAATTATTGTATACATCAGCTATCAACTTCTCAAGTAACTAATTTAATACTTCATACGTTAAATCCTGTTTATTTTACCAGTTATTACTATTATTAGTATTATTGTTATTATTATTATTTTCAGTACCTTGAACACACTATATTTATATTTATATATATATATATATATATATATATATATATATATATATATATATATATATATATATATATATATATATGAAATGTTGAGACCAATTACAAAGATACCAAAGTACTTCTCATATACTTAATGGATGTGTGTATTATCACTCTTGGACGCTCGCCATTACAGATCACTGACATCTCACCTCGATCCGCGTGGGTTCGAGTCTCGGCTCGGCCAACGTGGGTATGTGAGAAAGATGCCAGCAGCTTCCCGTGGGTCGGTGGTTCTTCCCGGCGTTTATCTGGGTTCTTCCTGCACCAAATATACTGGCCGCCATGTATAGTCTATCATGTGCTGAAAAATGGCGTTAAACCCACAAAACCAAACCAAACCGTATCATCGCTTGTTTAAAGCAAACCACACTAACCACACTTTAGTTTTGTTTATCAGACCCATAGCAATACAT
The DNA here is from genome assembly GCA_029931535.1 of Margaritifera margaritifera. Lineage (NCBI taxonomy): Eukaryota > Metazoa > Mollusca > Bivalvia > Unionida > Margaritiferidae > Margaritifera > Margaritifera margaritifera. Next base: position 6,345,721 of record JAQPZY010001656.1, read on the forward strand.
GTACAGACTGGTTTAGTCTGAAGATATATACATTTTTTAATTATATTATCTTTCTTTGTTCCTCGTTCTTTGTTTCTCACTGGTGGATGGTACTCAATACTCCGATACTGTACGTGTGCTTATTTATATGTACACCAACGGACGCTCATTTCCGTTTTCATCTATATTTCTGTTACCAAATAGGTAAGACTAATGCAGTAAAGAGTTTTCGTGGGAATATTTTACTGTAAAACACATTTACCAGTTTGTACGTATGGAATAAAACTATCGCTTGCTATATGGCAAACAATCCTTTCATTTTTTTTTCCAACAAAAAGCTTAGTATGAAACAAGGCTATGCAACTATTATCCCCGCTCATACATTGTATACTTTTCAGTTTCCTATTATCGTCGCATTTCTTTAATTGTGATTTCCGTCTTGACCCTGGTCCAGAATATTAATTCCACGAATTAGCTATTTTTCATCTTAACGTGAAAATAAAATTGATGAACTCAAGACACTTATCGGAATTTCATATCATATGCCCCAGTGAGACTCACCCAGATAAAAGAGTACCGCACGAAATCCTTGAATGGGACATTTTCAAGGACCTTTTCGTAAGGACCGGGATCAATTTGGTGGGGTTGTTGGCGTCCTTGTACATGAAAACGTTAGATGCGAACGTACAGTCGATCAAGAATTTAACCATTGTGAGATGATATCGCTACAGATTTATTTGAAAACAACATCTGTTCTTTTGTGTCCTGTATATCGACCACCTAATTCTCGGGATCGTTTTTGAAACAGTTTTTCCGCCTCAGTTGACCTGACGTCAGAACAGAGATAGGCACGCCTACTCATTAACATACCACATCATACAAAATCAAATTTGTTTCATTTGACAATTGCACCAATATGAACTGGTATGAACACTAAGTATAAACTGAACATTTCATAAAAATTGGTTGAAAAATGATAAAGGTATGCTGATTTAAATCTGTAAATGTTACATAGTGACAGTCAGTTAGGTGACGGACATTAGACTGGAATGTCCATCAAGCGTACCATTGTGACTGTGATAACGTAATGCGTTATACCTATTCTATCAATTGTATTGGTAAGTGGCCCATGAATAGCAGAATGTGTTTGACTTTGACTGACATTCGGCAAAAAAATAGGTCAATTGATGTAGAACTTGAACTTTTACTGTACCTAATTATATCGGGTGTACCTAATTATATCGGGTGGTTTAAACTCGGATCTGTTTCAAACTGCAAAACAACAGGCTGCACAATATTTTCTTAGAAAACAATATAGTCACTGTAATAGCTGACTCTACACGTGCTACTGAGCACTCAGTTGCATTGCTTGACTATAACAGGCGTTTTGGAAATCAACCCATACATCAGTCATGGGACGTCTTTTCACTCAATCAAGGTCGACTACCCTGTAAACAAATCGTTCACAAGGAAAGTCATTCTATATAAAAGAGGTGAGTATGAGAGATTAAACCAACTAATTAGTCATTGTAATTAGACTAATGTAAACGAAGCATTTCCACTTTTCGTGATAAATTAAACACTTTTATTACTGCATGCATACCATCACAAACTGGAACAATTTGACACTCCGTTAAAGTTTTAATCTAAGAAGGGAGATAAGGAACGGATACAGACTCCGAAAAAGAGCTTTAAACTCGCATAACCCTGCTTGCATGCATGAATAGGAACAACAAAGGAACAAAGTTATTAATTTATAGAAAATAACTAAAAAAACAATTTCTAACAAATTTAGTTGAACGACTATCGGACCTCAGCAGTACCAATTGTACATTGTTCTGGTCTCTGATGAAATCTCTTGTGAAATAAAGCATTTCATAATCAAATATATTACAATTGTTAAATGAAAACTTGGAACCAGTCTATAATGATAAAAGAAATAAAATCTCTGAAATGAATACTTTTGTGAAATTTCTTCAGTTGAAAATAGTGATCAACAACAACCCACAATTAAAACTACTAGCGCAGAGACTACGGGTAATTTAGTCATTCAAGAACAAGTGGTTATAGATACAATTTTTATTTTATTTACCAATAAAGCGTCTGGTCCAGATATCATTTGTCACAGCGGACATGAAAAACAAAAATAGTATTTGCAACCACTTATATCACTTTTCAAAATGTCTTTACAGGCAATTAAATATCCAGATTATTGGAAATTCGCGAATGGTATTTCTCTGTTTTTAAAAGGGTGATCGATTTAACGTGTCTCATTACAGACCTATTTCATTACTTAGTTGTATTGGCAACGCATTTAAGAGGATTGTTTTCAAGTGTGTACTTGCATCACAATAATTTTCTGTATGAATTGCAGTCTAGATTTATTCCTGGTCATTCAACAAATTAATCAGTTGACAAATATGCATAATTCTGTATGTTCAGCCCTAGATAATTGTGAATATTCATGCATTATTTGTTGCTGATATATCCAAAGGCTTTTACCGGGTTTGGCATAAGAGTTTCATAGCTAAACTTGAAAGTATGGTGTCACCTGTAACTCGTCTTCTTTGTTTAGGGAATACATATGGAATAGAAAACAAAAGCTTATAGATGGAACAGCTTTTGACAACATCGAGAAATACAACTCTCAGTTAGTGTACACCATTGATCAATTTTGGGGCCTATCCTATTTTTAACACACACACACACACGCACACACAGACAATGATGAGCTTAAATCAATAACTCCGTAGCAAGACTTTTTGCTGATGACTCATCTTTCCAATTTTACTCACGTGATCCTCTCGAGATACAAAGAGTACTTACTAAACGATGATTTAGATAAAATTAAAGATTCGATAAATAAATGGTTCGTTAATTTTAATCCATCAAAAACTGGGTGTACATCGTTCAGTGATAGGAACCCGCCTATTTTTCAAGTATAGAATTCTTCGATGACAAACTTAATTTTGTCAAAGCACACAAACATAGAGGAATAGCATTACCTTCTGGTTGATCATGGACTCAACATATCAGTAATATTATTAATTCCACCTCGAAACGAATTGGAAGCCTGAACAAAATGTAAACTCATTTTTGTCAAAATCAACTGTAAACAAATTTTTTCTCATTTTGTATTAAAACATACTTCAGTATTCATCTGAGATCTGGTCATCGGGCAGTCAAGCAGATGCTGAAAGACTTGTCAAAATTCAATTACACGCAGCCCGGTTCGTTACCGGCTTACCTAAATTTGGCAGCAAAAATTCGCCTTACTTTGAAATCAGTTGGATCACATTGGCAGAGATTAGATCAGCTAAAACTACAAGTGCGTTACAAAATCATCCATGAAATATCACCCACATATCTCTCCGATCAGTTAACTTACTGTTAGAAAAACTACACACTACAATGTAATACATGATGATCTTTTTGGTTTTCCATACCGAGTAGAACTGCGCTGTATCAAAATTATTTTATTCACTCTACCAGTATTACATGAAACAGTCTGGACCAGTCTACAAGGAATAACTCACCTATTTAAGTATTTAAACGAAAAGTTGATCTTTCTTCTGATTAAGCACCATCATAATCAGTCGATGTACACACATGGTAATCGTCATGATAATATCCTGCTGGTATGTTTAAGACGTAAATGTAGTTCTCTAAGTTTTCATCGATATCGTGTTAATTTCAGATACTGACCCTTCCTATTCACGTGGTTCGCCGATGTAAACCGATTTAATTATATGCTTAAAAGTAACCGTTATTGTCATCATCACGCTATTCTACATCAAAAACTGTCTTGAGTCAACTCAGTCGATTTACACACACTACTAAGTTTCTACTCGCCGTGCGATTGTATTATATAGCGGAGAGGAACTTGTAAGTTCTCATTGTTTCCAATCCATTTGCAATTATAATAGTTTATGACAATAAAATATGTTTAAATTTAATTTCAGTTCGTTGATAGTCTTGGTTAAATTAGATTACAGAGTGTAAAGACTTTACTTGTATGAATAATTAATTGGTGGAATAAACTCGAACCGAGGATGTGTAGATCAGATTGCAAATGGTATTTAATGGTATTTGAGGTACAAATATTGGTTCGAGAGAGAAATAATAATCTCTTGTCCCAGATAAACTGCACTGTTAATGTTGAACTTAGGGATCATACACGCGGATTTCCACGTGGAAAAATGTTTGCCGGAGCAGTATGAGCGAAGGGTGTGACACCAAGGGTTCAAAATCATTCCTGAGTTCTCCGGCAAACATTTGCACACAGCAAACCATGTATGTTCCTTATTTTTATATACTCAGTTGAAAATTAGTATGAAAAAGGGAAACCTATGCGCGAGCGAAGCTTGGATGTTTCTCTAGCTTGCTAGAATTCTGTGTGTCTGTTCTGACTGATGTGGCGCGCGTGACACGATGGAGATTAACACACTGTGTTTCGGGCGTGTTCTTTGTAAAATAATGTTTCTGAGTTGGAAGAAATATTATTTGATATTGCAGTTCAATTAAAACCGAGAGAACAAATCTTGGAGATTTTTAACAGTAAATATGTCCCATGACCAAGAAAATAATGTATGATGAACGTTACGAACAATTACTCGTCTTTTTTTTTTTTTTTTTTGTTCTTTTCCATAATGGAGCATGAACAAAACGCCATAAAATTATGGCGGTAGGCATTTCTGGTGCGACAGTTTTCAGTTGTTTGGGGTGTAACTTTGACATACCTTGCTTTACATATGGGCGTTATCTAAAAAGCTCGCTAAGCAAGCCGGGTCACGCATCGCTCCATTCACAATTTCTTGGTCAAACCTACGGATCATACCTCGAAATTATGCCGATATTCGGACCAACTCGGATATTTAAGAAACAAGGATTGACCGAGAAGTTGCGAATGCAACAAACTATTGTTACATTCGCAACTTCTCAGTCAATCTTACGCTCAATCTAATTGTAGAATTAAATGAGGTGGTCCGAATAGATTTCTGTTTCTTTTATTGCGAAGTAATCTCCAGCGAACGAAATGCATGATTTTTCTGCAAATTATTACGCCGACATGCATCTGAGACTTATTTCTGTTTCGTAGAAATAGTCGCGGGGTCCGAATGCGCTTTGCTCTTGAAAATTACCTCCACAAAAAATAGTTTTGACATGAAGGGAAAAAAAGTAAGCGTCCAATGCGATTCAGATGCTTGAGTATAGCTGAAGCCACACAAATCGCACGCGTCACACCAGCGGCAGTAGCCCTATCACGTAAAGAATATGAGCTTATAAAACCTATAGATATGCTAAGTAGAAAGTTCCCTGCCTACTAGATATATCATATCCTAAGTAGAATATATTTCCAAAGTATGCGTTTGACATCAGCGTAGCCAGAGATATTTATGTGGATGATATGATGAGTTCTCTCATTCATTTAGGGTAAATATGCTATTGCAAGGCCAGCAAATATTTTGTTTTAAAAGAATAGTTAACAGACATTTTTTTAGGTTTCTTCTGTGAATTTATTTTGCTACTGATATTTGCAATATAGTTAAAAACGAGAAACTTATGTTTAAATGTTTGTTCTTATCTTGATGATGTAGTATTCTTTAAATTAAATTTAAAGACAGAGGCGACGTTCTGCATAATTCTGTTTAGCTGTAAATTGCGGAATTTAATGTCTAATTGTGTTGCACAGCCGACACTCCGTCAAAGAATATTGTGGCTTTTTGCACATTTTTGGTGTCAAGACCATGAAAAAATGTCTACGGGTGTTAGAAAAGTTTGGTGTCCAGAAAATGGAATGATGAAGGAGGGCGGGGGGGAGGTGGTGTGTGTGTGTGTGTGTGTGTGTGTGTGTGTGTGTGTGTTGTGGGGGACTTGGGATTTTTTAAAAAGTTTTTCGGGAGCTTAAATAGCTTGAAACAAAAGTATTCTTGCTCTGATTTGTAGAAAAAGGAACAAATTATCTCTATTATGTTAGCTGAAATAAGTAAATTATCTTGAAGTAAAAGAGAAGAAAAAAAATCCTGCTTCCAAGAAAATCCCACTACACTTAAATGGTTGGTCCCTAACTGTCGTCTGTAGAGTTCAAGTATATATTTTAGACTGGTAATCCCCAGTCTTTGTATGCCTCGGGGAAAATTTCCAGTCTTTGTTAGTAGTTGGTCAATCACTGTACACATATTAATTGCACAGGTAAAAATGAAAGAGTGTAGACCCGCAGCTTGTTCTGTACAATTAAAGAAATCCGATTAATTAATGTTTTAGTCATTAAAAAAAATACCAAAACAAAAAAGAAAACCAAATAAAAAACATGACGCATGGATTTGTTTATTTATCGCATTCTGATAACAACGAGCTTGCTGACACTACCTCATAGATTACTTACGATGAAAGCTATAACAACTGGACTGTGCGTTTGAAATTTGTTTGGTAAAACTGTTTTATCGATCTATTCACCGCGAGTTTGTGCTGCAGAAATGAGATAGATGTCACAAATGCAAACTGACAGTGCGTATCAACAGAATAAATACTTGGCCTTAGCTTTTAAACTCGATAACTTATTTACCCTAGCTAGACGAGGAAATAGTTCCATATACATATGTCAGGATCTCTAAATTTGGAGGTTCGTTTCATCCACCGAATATCTCTTGCAGCATTACTCTAGAAGTGATGCATAGCGCACAAGCATAACCCAGCCTACCCCCGATACTATCATGTATAAACTATTCCGTTACTATAGCAACTGCCTAGATAAATGCAAAACCATCTCATCCTTACATGTTTATGACGATGGATGTACATGAAGAACCACATCCTTGCGCGTAATGTTTGGTGCACATATGTGGGTGATTGATTCAGTATGTAGTGGCAGACATGCGGCAGAAAGAAACTTGCATCTGGAAATTATGGTAAACTGAGGCAATAAAAATCATGAGATACACTGAAGAGATAAAACCAATACATGTATACGTAAGTTGCAACAACACGGCACGTTTTAACATTAAAGTCCTGGTTGTAACTGTAGGGAGCCGCATGCAGAGGTTGCATGTTAAATAACAATTTCCGATCCACAAAGAACTCGATCGGAAATAAATATATCAAAGGTAATTTGGCAATTCCTGTCATTGAATAGGTAGTTAAAGTTACCAAACACGCCTTTTTAATTTTGGGAAAGATTACATGTGACGGACGTGTTCAGATTGTGGAACACGTGCAGTTGTCTATCTGGAGATAAAATATTTAGCAATTAGTTAATTAATCTGACAGAGAGACAGACGTATAGATAGATATGTAGATAGATAAATATATAGATTGTAGATAGACAAAGTGAGTATAACGTAAAGGTAGTCTAACAATTGTTCGGTACTCTGCAAACGAAATATATCAGGAACTTAAATACTAATACACTGTCTTTTGATTTATCTAACGTTTTCAGATTTTCTGTGCTTATCAGTTGGTATCAGACTACATTTTATTTTCATCTCCACTATTTTGAAATTAAATATCTTTCATTTTACATTAATTTAAAAAAAACTACAAATATTACCTTTATTCATCATGTGAACTTTATTTCCTCAATATTATTATGAAAGAGTTTCAAAAGGACTTTAATTTCAAAAATGTTTTAAATCCGCCATAATCATGGCCATAGCAGTACATTGTATAAAATTGCATATATAAAGAAGAACTGCAAAGAAATATGGTCTATGTACATGTTAAAGGACCCTTACTTTCTAGAGTTGCATGAAATGGCATACCAATTATTCCGGAATTTTTAAATAGAGAATCAAGTTAATATTGGCTGAGTTTCGAAGAAAATGGGTATACATACAAAGGTTCAACGAATGACCCCAAGGGTATCCGCGTATTATGAAAACAACCTGCCTGGTTATCTTGCCCTGTTTCATCAGTACAATATGCTGGGAGATCAGACTATGAAGAAAATAATAAGGGTTTGATACCTGGGGCGGGAAAGAACTTTAATTACTTATCTGATCCAGAATATTTTCCCCTCAAGAGGGTCTCCGATGTTCAGCTCTTTGGATACCATTAATCAGAAAATCTGCATAACTTGGGAATGAGCTCTGGATTGCTCTGGATTGCTTGTCATTGCAAGATCAAGAAGTGAAATGGTTCTAGACTCCAAATGTATACATGTCATGACTACAACCTGCCCTTAACTAAAGTATCTTGATTCCATATTCCACAGGTACGTACGAGACAGATACCTCTTCGAAGTAGGCTCAGTCTCACGTTTTCTAAATATTATTTAATTATCCAAATGAAAGAAGAAGTATTCTTAAACAATCCTGCCGCTTCCGACAGGTTTCAGTTTATTGATTTTGTGGCATCCAAATTTGTAGTAATTATAGATATCGGACTTTCACGTGCCGCTTGAAAGCAGTTCCCCGGTAAAATCGTAAATTAGTCGATTGAATATTTATGTGAAGAATTATTTTTTTAACGACTCGTCCGCTGAACATTCATTCGCACTTTCACTCGAAATGTTTTGCCTGTCTCAAGAGAGGCTTATCTATAAGGTATGTCTCGTGCTCTCCTTTAAAATGATTTCTAATTGAATGTCCATTTACCGTATATGCTCGCGTATAAACTGATACCAACTGCAAACTGCATAGACCCAGATCTGCCGTCACATAATGCGACGGCTGATCTGGGTCTATGCAGTTTGTAAAGACTAACCAGTAGAACAAACAACATAGACCCTGATCTGCCGGCGCATTATGCGACGGCAGATAAGGGTCTATGTTGTTTGCATTTGGACTTGCGATATACGCGAGTACATACGGTATGCTTCTTTGAAAAGAAAAGTACAAAAATATATTGTATATTGTAATCGCTGTAAAAAGAACATTCCTGACAAATTTCAGGCTTCTTGTAGTGCATCTTATGTGCGATGAAAGATTACAGTCACTAATAACATCATGCATTTGAAATTATGCTCAGATCATAAAAGCATTTGCTTGATGCAGTATAGCGGCGGAAACATGAATTAAGTTAGTGGAATATTTGATAAAGATTCTGTAATGTGAATTAAATGCAAGAAACAAATTCTATCTAATCACTGCGGAAAAACGTAGTTTTGGTATACACTGCAGGAGCAGGATGCTTGGAATTTCATGCCTGATTTCATGGTTAAGTTTCTGCCACTGGTTGCCGTAGGAGTCGTCCAACACGCGTCGCTAATGATGCCTTGGTGTTGATAGTGATATATGTGAATACAGAAATGTAACCAGATCACTAACAAGCTCAGTGATAACAGATGAATCATTGTCGTAATCTTAACTATTAAAAAACCGATACAACGCAAACCTAAAACTGCCGTTTTTATCCAAATTTTCTTTACTCTTGTAATAACTATTATGAAGATTTTTAAGATTGAAAGCAATATACTCAGACCACAGATTTTGCAGAGAGATAAGAGTTATGAGTTATGAGTTATGAGTTATGAGTTATGAGTACACCTGAGACAAGGTATAAGTCAGAGATAAGAGTTATGAGTACACCTGAGACAAGGTATAAGTCAGTTCTGCTTGAAATCATTCTTGCAAGACTGAATCGTTACAAATGAATTATGTGCATTGTTCACCAGTGACAACAGACCATTTGCCATTTGGCTCCTTACCAGGTAAAGGTGACAGATACTGATGCAAGATATGGTCTTGGATTATATTTCAAGGTACGATTTTTTTAAAAAATCAAAGCACTTTTGTTTTCGTAAAACGATTGAAAACACATATGAAGGTAGAACATGTTCCCTTTCCTACTCCTTTTCTTGTCATCGTTTAGTTATACATCGAGAAATTGGCATGGTGAGAAAGGTACGCAATTATTAAACTTTTTCAAACACAGATGATATATGCCTCTTACACGCTCTGATCCCAATAAAGAAGCGAGACAATTACACAGGTCAATTATATATATATATATATATATATATATATATATATATATATATATATATATATATATATATATATTGCCCATTGTTACAGTGGCGGCTCGAGGGTTAGAGGCGCCCGGGGGCAATGTTCTGTAGTGGCGCCTCTACTTTTTCACATAGAACAGTTTTTGTGTCAGTTGCCAACCTCCCCCGATCTACAGCTAAAAAAAACAAAAAACAAACAAACAAAAAAATAAACAAAGCAACAAAAAAAAAAGTGGCGCCCCCACCTCGCCCGGCGCCCGGGGGCAAGTGACCCCTCCCGACCGCCGGCACTGCATTGTGACAAGAATCATTCTGTTTATCAATCTATCCGTATAGCTCTTCCCTTTATTGTAGCAGAATTAAGAATCATGATTCAAGGTTTGTGATCAGATGGCGTCAGGAAAAAAAAACAAAAAAAAACAGAATTTGACAACTTTTTATCCAATCACATGCGAAGGTATGACTGATGTGTTCTTTTGGAAAATCAAAATTATCCCTCCCAGAAGTAAGCAAGAACAGATATTCGCTGTTTCTTACGCATGTATGAATTATTTATCTATTTTATCCCTTGGGTGACTATTTTATCACTTGGTTGACTATTTTATCCCTTGGGTGACTATTTCGGTGAATAGTACTCTGACTATCAACACCATCTGATATTAGTTAATCTGATTTAAATATGCAAAAATGAGAACTTATTACATAGAGTAATTTTGTTCTAATGACTTCAGCGAAATCACCTTCACCCCGGCTGATCTCCAATTAGGATTTGTTTCTCTTTTCTGTTTGCTAAAGATTTTGATGACAATTTTTTTTTCTTTTTTCTGTAGCGTTTGAATCTTATTGCTCGACTAAAATTACATAATGGCTGGCGTGCCTTTACATTTCACTTTTACATAGTACTCAATTCCTCGTCTGTAACCAATATCTAAATAGCACGCATGCGCGTTTATTTAGAAACACGTTTTCTTTAGCGTGTATCATTAAGAAGTGAGAATAAAGAACACAAATTATAATAGGATATTCAGTAAAAAGCATATAACGTGAAAGTACTGTATCATATGAAATGGAAATAAAGAATATACAATATATATTCTAATAAGATATTCCATAAATAGCATTATATGTGACAATAATAATAGCTGTATTGGGTGAGCATGAACAAACAGGATTGAATGAAAATGGATTATTTAGGAAATTGTCAGAATAGATCTCAGTGTTGTCCTTTGCCTTAATATCATATAAAAATATATACGGTACACCTTGGCACTTGCCTTAATATCATATGAAAATATATACGGTACACCTTGGCACTTCAGGACGCTGACACTGTTCTGAACAGAGAAAGATAATCTGAATTCAGATTTTGCATCTTATGCTTGTTTCGTCCTACATCTTCATAAATTCTACTCACTGACGCGAAACAAATTGTAGAATAACACAAGTTTTTGTCTGTAATCCGCAATGTATTTTGTGTATTGCTTAGCAATGATGATAGACTGCAAGACTGCAAAACTTGTTGCTCACGCTACTGTTTGGACACATTTTGCGACTTAAAGTTATGTTATGTTATGTTACACACACACACACACACACATATATATATATATATATATATATATATATATATATATATATATATATATATATATATATATACATACACACATATACCGTATATATACACACACATATATATACATACATATACGTATATATATATATATATATATATATATATATATATATATATATATATATATACACACGCACACACACACGCACACACACACAGGACAGGTCCGTCCACTGTGTTTGTTGCCTCCGTTGTATATCAGATGAAATAACTGTCATAAAAGAAACACATTCTTTTGCTTTGATTCAATGATTCAGATCAATATTTCGTTTTCATTAACGTTATTTTGTTATTATGGCACATGAGGGTTATATTTTTATTTCGTTATTATGGCATATGAGGTTATTTTCTTATTATGGCACACGTGGGTTGCTAAAAGAAGTTACTATCTTGTATTACTGCCTCATTTGAGATATCAGTATTTGAATCGATATTACATGTAAAGGAAAATATATTCTCGAAATATTTGTAAAGGTAATAACCATAATATCAATAATAGATACAAGAGTTATAAAAAAAATCAACAGCTGACTTTGACATAACTTGTACAATTGTTCGTTTTTTTTTTTGTTTTTTTTTCTTTTTTCCCCGAATAGTTTCTTAATGTGGTAAAGAGATCCAATGGCACGATAGGACAGTATGACATCACAACTCTTTCTCCTTTCTTTTGAGAACGTCTTCGACTGATGTTATAAAGCGAGAAGGTACGTTGTAACGTTCAAATTTGTCCTTTTGGAAACACAAATATTTAATTATTTGCATTTTTATTAGTATTAGTGACTATCTGTGATATGTGAGTAGATTGTGTTATCCTCCTCGTTTCGTTTCCATCTAGTATATTTGATTGCTTTCATTTGTACGTGCTTAACAACACACTTCATGGGAAGTCTATGTCAGTTATGAAGATTGCTGATATGGAAATTTAATAAAATTTGTCAGAGTTCTTTGATTGTTATTAACATTAAAGGAAATAAGAAACCAAATAAATTGTTAATGTCTCCTTTGACGATCGAAAGATTTTGCAGGTTCATATACTGGCCACATAAAATGCATTCTGATTCCCTTTCTTTTAGTGAAACTTTCTGCAATTGTGGACACAAACATTGTTTACAAATATTTTTAGTATATAGCATGATATTAGAACCAAAATGTATTCTGTAAGTAAGGAGCCTATGTATGTTTAAAGGGGGCAGGGGGTAGCAAAATAGTGCACGGATCTATATATATTTAGTAAAAGGAAAACTTATTATATATTCGGTACTGAAGTGTTACTGCCCTTATACAAACATTCCCTCCACCATCATGTTTATGTTAAAAGCGTAATAAATCATTTTAAACGGGAACTGAATTCGGAATTTCGTTCCTGGAACAAAATTAATTTGTTCACATATACAAATTAATTGGTTCGCGGACCAAGGTGGATAGGTCAATGTGTAAAGCCTCATGCCAAGTACAAAAAAAAGATAACATTGGTAGCGAACTAAATAGTTTTGCTTCCATATAAGATGTCTGGGTGTATAAACATATATTTTTTAGGCAGAATTAGGGTACAACGTCATATCTTGAAGTGTTCTTTTTCTAAGCTAAAGGTCCCAGGAAATTTTGGAATAGCTAAAGGCCCCAGGAAATTCTGGAATAGCAAAAGGCCCCTGGAAATTCTGGAATAGCTTCATCGGATAATATATACAACCATTTGGCAAATTGAATTAGTTAAAGAGAACTTCCATTTGTCTATATAAATGGAAAACGTCTGAGTTAAACTTTGCACTTGAAACAAAGTACTTGTATAGATCATTCTAACAGATATATTTTTTTATTCGAACTAACAGTCGAGAAGCAGGATACTTGGCGGGAATTAGATTAAAGCCAACAGTTGGACTTCCAGATAACTTTACCACACGATCTGTTTCCGACGAATTTGTCTAATCATTATGTATCGTCTTCACAGTACACTAATATATTTTCGTCTCCCGTCTCAGAGAATATATGGTGCTTTACTTTGCCTAAGTCAGTCTAAATCAAAGTGTCTTTTGCATACTAAGTAGTTTATTCAAGTACAAATTTATGCCACTGAAAACATGCCCTGGTTAATAATGGCGTAGTAAGTTCATGTGGCTCTTTATGTACAAATAACTGTCATATTGCCACTTGAGATCGATATATAATTCACTTCAATGCAAGAGAAACTGATTATATAATCCAACCAATGACTTTCATATACTTGCAGAATTCTTTCTTGTAAGTCTTTATCTTTTTCTGCCAATTGATGAATAACTTTGTATCTAAATACAATCACAAGAGGCCTAACTCTCAAATTTCACGGCCGTTTCGTGCAAAGCACGATTGTTGGACACACTATCATTCAGTGTCCCGCTTTGCTCGATGATGATTCCCGTAAAATGATGTATTTTGTTGTAACCCGTCAAGTTCATTACTGTAATGATACCACTATGATTTTTGTATGTACCTAGCCATGTATTATCATCACCCTAATGGCAATATTAAATAAATCAATGTACTAGGCTAGATACAAGCCAACTAGCAAGAGATGCGGCTTTCTACACATGATTTTGCTCTATCTGATAGGCGTTTGGCAAAATATGTTTGCTCCAAGATGCGAAACCAATATACTTAATCCACTCTAGCAAAGAACCATTCCTTTTTATCTCACAGCTGTACTGGTTCAAGAACTTCTTTTCTTCAGGTCTGGACCATGTGCGAGCCACGATGGTTTATGAAATAGTGGCAATCGGATTTTTTAATTTAAAAAAAAAAAAAAATTATTTTTTAAATCTGTGAGTTTTGGGCCACTGTAGAGAAGATATCTAAATACACATCCTGCGACAAGACTCGAAGGATGGGGGGTGGGGGAGCAGGGGGAGTGGAGGGGGGGGGGGGAATTGCCCAGGGTCCCGGCGATTTGTAGGGGCCCGCCGTCAACCCAGTTATAAAAAAATAAATTAATCTTTGCAGTAAATATTAAAATTTGTTCCTTGCAAGAGTCTAAGTTATGGTAGATTACTAGAGGTTTTGTATGCAAAACTGTGCACCGGTTTTTATATACAAAAAATTAAACTAGTTTCGGGGCCCATGACTGCTCTGCCAAGGAGCGGGCCTGGCTGCGACAATCCTTCCCATTTTTTTTTATGAACATAATTCAGTGAATAAAAACACTCATCATACAACGATGGCGTTTATCAACACTGACCATGTGAAAATACGAATATTTCCTCTGGAAATTTAAGCCAAAGTCATTTGAATCCATTTACGCAATAACGTAATTTCCGAATGTTACATTTTGAAGGTAAGACTAGCACCATATTACCGTTTGGTATTTTATTTCAAAGGTAAGTCTAGCACCATATTACCGTTTGGTATTTTATCTCAAAGGTAAGTCTAACACCATATTACCGTTTGGTATTTTATTTCAAAGGTAAGTCTAACACCATATTACCGTTTGGTATTTTATCTCAAAGGTAAGTCTAACACCATATTACCGTTTGGTATTTTATCTCAAAGGTAAGTCTAACACCATATTACCGTTTGGTATTTTATTTCAAAGGTAAGTCTAACACCATATTACCGTTTGGTATTTTATCTCAAAGGTAAGTCTAACACCATATTACCGTTTGGTATTTTATCTCAAAGGTAAGTCTAACACCATATTACCGTTTGGTATTTTATCTCAAAGGTAAGTCTAACACCATATTACCGTTTGGTATTTTATTTCAAAGGTAAGTCTAACACCATATTACCGTTTGGTATTTTATCTCAAAGGTAAGTCTAACACCATATTACCGTTTGGTATTTTATCTCAAAGGTAAGTCTAACACCATATTACCGTTTGGTATTTTATCTCAAAGGTAAGCCTAACACCATATTACCGTTTGGTATTTTATTTCAAAGGTAAGTCTAACACCATATTACCGTTTGGTATTTTATCTCAAAGGTAAGTCTAACACCATATTACCGTTTGGTATTTTATCTCAAAGGTAAGTCTAGCACCATATTACCGTTTGGTATTTTATCTCAAAGGTAAGTCTAACACCATATTACCGTTTGGTATTTTATTTCAAAGGTAAGTCTAACACCATATTACCGTTTGGTATTTTATCTCAAAGGTAAGTCTAACACCATATTACCGTTTGGTATTTTATCTCAAAGGTAAGTCTAACACCATATTACCGTTTGGTATTTTATTTCAAAGGTAAGTCTAACACCATATTACCGTTTGGTATTTTATTTCAAAGGTAAGTCTAACACCATATTACCGTTTGGTATTTTATCTCAAAGGTAAGTCTAACACCATATTACCGTTTGGTATTTTATTTCAAAGGTAAGTCTAACACCATATTACCGTTTGGTATTTTATTTCAAAGGTAAGTCTAACACCATATTACCGTTTGGTATTTTATCTCAAAGGTAAGTCTAGCACCATATTACCGTTTGGTATTTTATCTCAAAGGTAAGTCTAACACCATATTACCGTTTGGTATTTTATTTCAAAGGTAAGTCTAGCACCATATTACCATTTGGTATTTTATTTCAAAGGTAAGTCTAACACCATATTACCGTTTGGTATTTTATCTCAAAGGTAAGTCTAGCACCATATTACCGTTTGGTATTTTATCTCAAAGGTAAGTCTAGCACCATATTACCGTTTGGTATTTTATCTCAAAGGTAAGTCTAGCACCATATTACCATTTGGTATTTTATCTCAAAGGTAAGTCTAACACCATATTACCGTTTGGTATTTTATTTCAAAGGTAAGTCTAACACCATATTACCGTTTGGTATTTTATCTCAAAGGTAAGTCTAGCACCATATTACCGTTTGGTATTTTATCTCAAAGGTAAGTCTAGCACCATATTACCGTTTGGTATTTTATCTCAAAGGTAAGTCTAACACCATATTACCGTTTGGTATTTTATCTCAAAGGTAAGTCTAGCACCATATTACCGTTTGGTATTTTATCTCAAAGGTAAGTCTAGCACCATATTACCGTTTGGTATTTTATCTCAAAGGTAAGTCTAGCACCATATTACCATTTGGTATTTTATCTCAAAGGTAAGTCTAACACCATATTACCGTTTGGTATTTTATTTCAAAGGTAAGTCTAACACCATATTACCGTTTGGTATTTTATCTCAAAGGTAAGTCTAGCACCATATTACCGTTTGGTATTTTATCTCAAAGGTAAGTCTAGCACCATATTACCGTTTGGTATTTTATCTCAAAGGTAAGTCTAGCACCATATTACCGTTTGGTATTTTATCTCAAAGGTAAGTCTAGCACCATATTACCGTTTGGTATTTTATCTCAAAGGTAAGTCTAACACCATATTACCGTTTGGTGTTTTATTTCAAAGGTAAGACTAACACCATATTACCGTTTGGTATTTTATTTGAAAGGTAAGTCTAGCACCATATTACCGTTTGGTATTTTATTTGAAAGGTAAGTCTAGCACCATATTACAGTTTGGTATTTTATTTCAAAGGTAAGACTAACACCATATCACCGGTTGGTATTTTATTTGAAAGGTAAGTCTGGCACCATATTACCGTTTGGTATTTTATTTCAAAGGTAAGTCTGGCACCATATTACCGTTTGGTATTTTATTTGAAAGGTAAGTCTGGCACCATATTACCATTTGGTATTTTATTTCAAAGGTAAGTCTAGCACCATATTACCGGTTGGTATTTTATTTCAAAGGTAAGTCTAGCACCATATTACCGGTTGGTATTTTATTTCAAAGGTAAGACTAACACCATATCACCGGTTGGTATTTTATTTGAAAGGTAAGTCTGGCACCATATTACCATTTGGTATTTTATTTCAAAGGTAAGTCTAGCACCATATTACCATTTGGTATTTTATTTCAAAGGTAAGTCTAGCACCATATTACCATTTGGTATTTTATTTCAAAGGTAAGTCTGGCACCATATTACCATTTGGTATTTTATTTCAAAGGTAAGACTAGCAACATATTACCGTTTGGTATTTTATTTCAAAGGTAAGCTGATGAAGCAAACCAGTTTTACCTGCAATGACTTGCAGAAGATGCTGGCAATTTGTGCATGATTTTCCACAGAGTTGTAAACTCAAAATGAGTGGTATGTCCAGTAGGAGTTGTAAACTCAAAATGAGTGGTATGTCCAGTAGGAGAATAAGTATTTGTTAATAGTTACTTCATCAATGATGTATGCCATATATGAATGGGGGAAATCATGGCCACTTTGGTTGTCAGGTGTTGTCATTATAGTGTTTAAGGTGTGGAAATTGTGAATAACAAAGGTTTTCATGTAATCTGTCATCTTTAACAAAGTTAAAATATAACTTTAAAAAATGTACGCTCAAATACCAGATAAGAAGGTGACCCTTAAATTGCCTTTTTAATTTGCAATTGCTTCACTTACATAGCAGAAAATTGCACGTAAGAAAAACTATGCATGGTGAAATTGTATAGTGCAAAATGACATAATTTGCCATGCAATTTCTTCTTTTTTTACATTTTGAATGTAAAATGGCAACGGTATGTGAGAAAGATTGTATAAATAATTTACAAATCACAACCTTAGTGCGCGACGGTTATTGCTCACCCAAGCATGGTCAGTGGTTTTCCAAGCATTTCAGATTTTCCAAATATTCTAATCACTAACAAAGAATATACGAGCCTTTGTGTGTGATTTAGAAGTAAAATTATTTCCCATAAAATCAGGTAGAAACAAAATAACCATTAATTAAGCAAATCGCCCATGATGTTATAAATGCCAATTTTACGCAAGTTTCAGCTAAACTCCGATATTCCTTCGTATAATATACTATAAGAGTAGTGACCAGTCTGCACAAGTTTCAGCTACACTCCGATATTTCATTGTACAATATACCATAAGACTAGTGACCAGTCTGCGCAGTTTATCACTACGATCAATAAACCAAGTAAAAATTATTTATTGGCTTATTATTAAATGGTGGATGCGAGCCAGGGAAGGTTGAACAATTTGGGCCGGTCCAGCAGGTGAGTATGGATGGCAACTTTGGGCCGGTCCAGCATATGAGTATTAATGGCAACTTTGGGCCTGTCAAGCATATGAGTATGGATGGCAACTTTGGGCCTGTCCAGCATATGAGTATGGATGGTAACTTTGGGCCTGTCCAGCATATGAGTATGGATGACAACTTTGGGCCGGTCCAGCATATGAGTATGGATGACAACTTTGGGCCGGTCCAGCATATGAGTATGGATGGTAACTTGTTTACCAGAAAAGTAATCATGACCATGAGTCTAATCGATCAGACCAAACAAGGTAGCCGTCAGTGTTTATTTATATCTGGCTGATCGATTGGATGGCCTAAATCTTTCCAAAGTGTTGCCATTTATGTTGCAAGAGAGAGAGAGAGAGAGAGAGAGAGAGAGAGAGAGAGAGAGAGAGAGAGAGAGAGTTTTCAATAATAGTCATAACATTCCCCACATCAACAGAAGGGGGTGGGGGTGGACTGTAATGCTGGAACCTATGTGCAAAACAGTTTAATTTTTTGAAGAACAGAAAGAAAGTAGAGAATAAACTTCTAGTACTCGAGAACTACATCACGCGTCCGTTCATGTAGATGAACATAAAAAAAGTGTTGAACACAGATTATTACTGTAATTTTGCCGAAATTAATAAATGAATTTCAGTGATAGAAATATTGATTACAGATTAATTATAAAAAATCAATGATGGAGATCAAACGTTGTCATTCATCGTACCATTTCTTTAAATAATGTTTCACTTCTATCATCAGATGACTGCTTTTTGTATACCAGCGTGGTAGCACTGTGACGTCATTTGTTTGCAAGCACGATTACTCCAGAGATGGCTGCCTAAAGGCTTAAATGAGCCTCCCTTCTTGTCATATCCAAACAGAGGTTAATAATCATCCAGTGCTTAACAATTTTTGTTTATATATTTATAATTCCATAATCTGTGAATCACCTCCCCCCACCCCCCACCCCAAAAACGGTTCACCTATGTATAAAAATGCGCGAGGGAAATGCGTACGTAAAGATAACGCAATCTTGTCATATTTCGAGAAAAAGGAGTGTACATCCTCAGTACACAATGGTGACTAAAGCACAAACCACCATCGTTATTTTTCAATAGTTCGCCTAGTCATAGGACAAGGCTCTGGCAGATCATATAAAACCCTAAGGTTATATTGACTTTCCTATGTACAAAGCTAGGGCATCTATCTATAAGGTCTCTAATTAGTGATTACAAATGGTTGAACACGAGCGTGATCTATCGGCTTATAATAAAATTAATATATAAATTATCATAACATTAAATACAAGAGTAGATTTAATTGTGGCTAATGATAAACGGAGAGAGAGAGAGAGAGAGAGAGAGAGAGAGAGAGAGAGAGAGAGAGAGAGAGAGAGAGAGAGAAGTAGTAGTAGTAGCAGATGACACATTCAGTGAAGCACGTTCTTGTTAAGTGTATTGACTTTCACCCTTTTTAGAGGCAATTTTTATATATATTTTTTTATTTTTTTATGTCAACTCGATGAGGAATCTTTTCAATGATATTTCACCAGACAAAATATCTTGGACTTTCTAAGAGAATGCGATTTATATAACAAGTTTATACCGCATATTCAAGGATTTTACCTATTGTACCTTTTATCTTTTACTGTAAAAATACCTGTAAAGAATGTTAAAACTTTTACCTTTTAATCGTTATATTTCAGGAGTACACGTTCACTTTTATTTGGAAGGGTTTATCTTCCTGAATGTTTGAGCAGTTTTTGATCATCATATTTTTGCAGCCACGTGTTTGCGTCTGCAGTATCCAATACGTCTCTTTTATGGCCACGTTCACTGTCAGGCCGTCCGTGATTTAATTAAGTGGGCACCATTTTGAGGGACTGGACGGAATGTCCGGCTGATACGGTTTTGTGTTGACCTTGTTTCTGATATGGATTTTGTGATTGTTCATTATTTTCCTGAAGTCAACTGTTTTGCCAATATGTTGCATGGCACAAATATTGCACATCAGGACGTAAATGACGTTTTAACCTTTGGTTGATATTTAAACTCATGTTGATGAACCCTTGGAAGTATTAGTTTCGGGCATTTGACTACAGATTAGACAACGTCGGTCTTTCCTGCTTTAGTACTATGATCTGAGTTCAACTGGGCACTCACAATGTGGCCTTTTAAGTTTTTTCGTCGTCAATAGGAAACCATAGGTGATTCTTCCGGCGCCTATTCAAGCCTAGATTGTTGGCTATGTCGCTGTCTTATATATAGTAGTAGTTGTTGTGGTGGTAGTGGTGGTGGCAGTAGTAGTAGTAGTTATTAGTAGTAGTAGTAGTAGTAGCAATTACTCCTGATAGGCAGAGGAAAAGGAAAAAGATATACAAAACATAGCATTATTTTGCGTCAATGGTCACGATGGATTCTGTCCGGTTAGTCGATATTGCAGTGACTTCTAAAATAAAAAGAGACAAGCATCTACCTTCGGGCTGAGATGGAAGTGTTCCTTCCTTCTTTTCTTCCTTCCTTTCTTTCGTAAGAAAATATTTCCCTCATTACACTAAAATACATTCTGTCAGTATTTGAATATAAAGGTCCGATTATTTTAAATTGTCCTATATCTGCCTGATGTTGATGAATGCATCCAATAAGCAAAATAAGCAACCATGACTAAGATATGAAACGAAATGTTTATTCAGTGAGGGAATCCTACTCACCACGTTTAGCCTGGAGAGATAGACTTATAATAAATGCGATTTGTCATTTAGCTGAAAATAAATATTCATTTTTCACTAAAATTAATCAGGGGTGAGGATAGAGGTGTAGGAGGCATTGCAAGAATACTTGAAACTAGTTCTACGTAATTCTTGCCAATTCCATTGTTCCTGACAACTGGATAATGCAACACGTTAAACAGACGTATCGTGTTTCCTCTCATGGGAAATTCACTTTAATAATCCATTTGAAAGCGGGAAATGTACATTGTAGCGGGAAATGTACATTGTAGCGAGAAATGTGCATTGTAGCGGGTAATGTATATAGTCTACCTATTTTGTCATATTACAAACTCTTAAAATGTCATTCAAAAATATGTGATGAACAACTTACGACACCAAATATCAAAAGTTAACTGAGACGATAGTGATATTTTATCGATGTCACCTTAAGTTTGTGGATTGCATGCAACTCATGTCCCCTTCTTCAGTCGCAATGAACTTGAACGAGTGGGTGCGAATAGAGATGTCGACCATGCGTTTAAGCAACATCTCATTGGTTATATTGCCACTGAGGTTACGATACGATAGGTATCATGGTAGGTAAGACCCAATAAGATACGATACGTATCATGGTAGGTACGACCCAATAAGATGTATCCCGATACATATCCTGAGCTTATTTTCACGTGAACAATACACGATAAGCTTCACTTTGTAACAAAATTCGATGTCACCCTAGTATTACTTGCCTTTTCAACAAATGAATAAATGTTTACTGTGTTTCATTATCAAAACTAGCCGTAGGTCAACACAGGTTTGAACAAATTGGTACAGTATGACAAAAAGCTAAACAAGTAAAAAAAAAATTTCTTTCGTGTGTGAATAAATTTATAAAATTACATAATTATCTTATGTTCTCAGGTTGTTTTTGCGCGCATCGCGATACTGGAGTGATGATACGATATATTGTATCGTCACGATATTCCCAATACGTATAGCTGTATAGTTACATCCCTAATTGGTTAGTATATAACTGATATTTTGGATAATCATGACTTTTATAATAAAAAGTCTTTACTGTATTTGCTTTTTATACATGATGATATGAACTATCTCGACAAAATTCTTTTTTTTTTTTGTATCCAGAAGCCACACAGCAGCGAAATGTAAATTTGTTAGTCAGAACTTGGGTAATAAGAACACATAGACATTTTCAAAGTCATATTTTCCCCGTTACATGTTGTTTCACTCGATCACAAGAAAATCACGCCCAGACAATGTCGTTTGTACAAGAATGTGCGAATGAAGAAGTAATATCTCATGTTTATAATTTCATTATTGTCAGTGATTACACATTTATTTGTATTTATTTTATTTCATTTTATGCAATTTAATACACGAGTAAAAGAAATGCCAACTACCATGTAACGAGAAAAATTGGTTCTCTGTTTTGAGAATGGTAACATTTCCACCATCTTGAGACCGGGTCCCTATTTGAGGGAGTAGTCAGTATTTACTGGGGAAGGTGTAATTGCAAATGATACAGCACGGTAATCTGACTCCTTCCTCCTTTGGCGTCACACAGAATATTATACTCTATAGTGAAACCTATATGTGTACCCTAAATTTAGTTTTTTCACAAAACAGTTGTACCCTATATGGTTAAGTGTGCAAAAAGCTTACCATATCCCAAAATTACACCGTTCCGCCCCCACCCCACCCCCACCCATTTCCCCCGGTACTAACTAGTCCTTGAAGAACACTATTGGTGCTCCAAGTCCCTCTATTTGCAATGCGAATTGAAACTAGCTTTACACACCCTCTAATCTGTACGGGGAATTATGTTTCAATGAGTCGGAGGAAGATAACTGAAAACGTGATACTTAATATACTGATGTCATGATGTTTATAATAACATTCAAAATGAAATTATTATTATTATTATTATTATTATTATTATTATTATTATTATTATTAGATCGACAAGAAAACTATAAATAAGTCGATGCACGCAACATCTGAATGTTACATTTTCGACATTGACCTTTAAATGCATTGGGTAATGCTACAAAAACCTGTCTGTAAAGGTCACATGTTAAACTGCCCTTTACGGGTAGGTGACTTGTATGCACAGTGAGAGAGAGAGGGGGTGCGAAAAGAAAACCTGACACTTACCTCCATCGGCATATGTTTCACATCCATAACCATCTTGAAGGCCGGTGGTCCACGTGCCCTCGTAACGAGCCCCAGATGAGGAGCTGGACCTCACACCGTAACGCCCTTTGAACCCCTGGGTCCATTCACCACGGTAGACCCAGCGACCCTTAATCTCAACCCCTAAGCCGTGACGCTTGCCTTGAAACCACTGACCCTTATAGTTATTTCCGCTGGGCCAGGTGTAAACGCCCGAAATCTCGAAGCCATACTGCCAAGCCCCCGAGTATTCGCCTTGTCCCTTGGGTCCAGTGCAGACTCCGTGTCCGTGGGCCTTTCCATCCTCCCAGCCCCCACAGTACGTGCCCCCATCATCAAAATCAAAACGTCCTCCTCCGGTGGTCATCTAGGATGTTGTACCACATAGAATCTGACCACTGTGAAAAGATTTCTTGAACTGACGACGGAGTTTAGAGCCAAATTCTATGCTCAAAAAGACCCAATTATTTGTTTCTAATCGACAAAATATAAAGTTGTTGTTGTTATTTTTTTTTTTTAGGTAAAGACAAAAACAGAATTCCCTTACCTATTCTGGTGTTTAAATATCACTTTCACAGAATACAAGAGAACACCGTTTTTTTTTTTTTTTTTTTTTGTCTTCCAATCGCCTAGCTTAAATATCCAATATATGATACGGACAGATTTTTGAGAAACATTGCTGGAAAAATAATCCACCAAAATTCAACGATTCCAAATTTTCTTCTGATTCAAAACCTATATAACAATACTGGCAACAACAAATTCGTGTATCAACGAAAAACGTTGTGACTTTTGATAAGCAAGGGCTCCATTAGGGAATCCGAGATGCTGGTCCGATTCCTTGCGAGGTTTTGGCGTGATTTTCCCCCGGGGGGTGGGGCTGTTAGTCCCCTCCCTCAGTACGGCCTGCATGGCCTGGTAGTTTCAGTAACGATAGACATATTCCACATGGAAACACAGAGTGGGACAAAGCGAAAATCCTCCAGAACGAATAAATTATGCGAAAGTGTCGGCCATGCGTCTTGCTGGCTTGTGTTGGAACAAGGATGATAAGGTGCTTACCCCCTTATATGGCTTCGAGCAGCTATTGGACAAGATTGTTCAGGCTACAGCAACGAGAGAAACGAACCAGCCAGAATGCTACACAACTGTGTTCGTTAGGGATAAGAAGGCAGAATCACCCATGTTTTCTCATCATGAAACACTCGCATACTCAGCTTCATCCATTGCTTCTGTAGCTTGTAGTGTTCCACGTCACAATATAATCCGATAAGCTATTGCCACCATCTCTCAACGCTGGTTCACTGTGATATTCTGTGCTGCTAAGAAAAGCAGCCTTCTCGCAGTTATATGTGAATGTATTGGTTTGTAAATTGTATATGTGTGAATGTTGGCAATGTAGAACAGCTTGCGAGTTGAGGATGTACACAAAATCAAATCTGATAACAGAGCGTTCAATACAGTAATGAATAATTAAAACATCACATAGCAAAAGAGCACCAGAATCTTGTAGCGTACAACACACATAGGGCGGTGGATAATTGACAAGTATACACGCAATACTAACCGTCTCAGATCAAGAGATAGATAATCAGAATGTGTTTATGTGCAAAATGGTCCATTTGGTCTGAATAATTCGCTAATGAAAGGTGACCGCTGCGCGCCAGTACAATCTGTATTGTATTGTAGTACAATCTGTATTGACACTGTCAAAAGTATTGATTTTTAGAGATAATCAATTTATTTATCATTTGAAATCTGAAGAAAAAAAAATTGATCGGGTGCTACGGATGTTTCATGCATGTTGTTTGGTGGTTTGAACTGACCTCTGATGAAGAATGCACATGCACACTGGAACCTATCATAGAGCCCTCCCCCTCCCCTAATGGGGACCACGTCTTTTAGAAACTGCACAAATATATTCTATACTTAATTATTTGATACTCTAGACGGAACAATAAAAATGCATGAAAAGGACCCCCCCCCCCTTTCTTCAAAGAACAATTTTGTGGGTTCCGGTAAGTGATGTCGTTAAAACAGTTTATCTATGTTTGTTGGAGTTTGACGGCACATCAATGAGAGTAAAGGGTCACTCAACGGCAGGCGACCCTGTCTGATCTGGACAGGATTCGAACCCGCGCCCTTCTGGTCGCGAGTGGTATTCCGACCACTGAGCCACCGCCTAGGACAGACTCCCGTGTATATACTCAAAGCTCTTCTTAAGCGTTAAAAAGTTCAAACTGAAAACTTCACAGCTGTAAAAGCATATGTATTCGTTCGTAATGTTACGTCCTCAGTTTTAATTTTGCACTAAATCTAGAACTTTCCTATCTATTAATATGTTGATTAATTGATCATATTGCTAAATGCTATTGAATAATCAGATTCTATCAGACTCTTGAAAAAGTGTGCTTATTGTTTGTCATCGTCATCATCATAATTCTTTATTGTCATTATTGCTACCGTTGTTTTCACCGTCGTCATCGTCACCATCATCATTGTTTATTATTATTATTATTATTATTATTATTATTATTATTATTATTATTATTATTATTATCATCATCATCATTATCTTCTTCTTCTTCTTCTTCTTCTTCTTCTTCTTCTTCTTCCCAGGAGCCGGGGTAGCTCAGCGGTTAGCGTGCTGGACTCGCGACCGAAAGTGCGGGAATCGAATCCTACCATGAAATCAGCCTGCGTCGGTTACCGTGGTGCGTCCTTATGCAAGGCACTTAATTCAATTGCCTCGGCACTCAATAACCTGTTTGTGTTGCTTTGCCGTAAAACACCAAATGAAACCAATTCTTCTACCAGTTACGCATTCGTAATGTAGATATGTTTCTGCCAAAACAGTCCATTTTGCGTTATTGTTCTGTTTCAGTCACCTGCCGGTCAACTTTTCTGTTTATTAGAGACGATTGTATTTTATGCATTCAGATCAGAAGCATTGATTTTAGAGTTAGCTATAGGTAAATAATCCGAAAACCATGCAAATTGTTTCAGAATGGAGTTTGATGGTTTAAATTGCTTCTAACTGAAGAATCCATGGTGTATATACATTTATCACAAATTTACCATACAAGTTAATCAAAGAAAAACTGATAATGTAATCGTGGACTCCTTCTATTATACTTAATTTTATAACTTTGGAATTGCCCAGTTCATCACTGATTGGTTGGATGATTGATTGATATGTTTATTTTCTTCTTGTGTGAGCTTGCTTAGTTATTGATTTATGAGCTGATTAATTGATTGGTTAATTGATTGATTGATTGACACGTTGATTGATTGATAATGATACCTACTTACTGATTGCCCGACTTAATTTACTTAGTTTTCTTATTTTGCTACATTGAGTATTTGATAATGACAACATAAAATTAATTTTAGCTTTATTGTCTCTCATGTAACTCTAGCAAAAGCTGACGTTTTAAATTGAATATGTCTCTCATCTGACCATGTTAGAAACTGATTAGTGCATATGTCATTTAATAAATTAGATACCTGTATTCTAGTTATTTATATGAGTTATGCTCTTTAATTTGAGCTCGATAATTAAAGAAAATGGTAAAACTATGGTGGAAAAATTCAAGTGGGCTCTGGTGTATCACACGTGAAAAAAAAACTGCAAGGATTTTGTTTTGCAACTAAAAGTGTGAAGGACGTCCTTATTGTACGTGTATTTGACTGGATTTGTTTGCAATTAAAAGTGTGAAGGACGTCTTTAATGTATGTGTATTTGACTGAATTTTATTGCAATTAAAAGTGTGAAGGACGTCCTTAATGCACGTGTATTTGACTGGATTTGTTTGCAGTTAGTGTGAAGGACGTCTTTAATGCAGATGTAGTTGACTGGATTTGTTTGCAGTTAAAAGTACGAAGGGTGTCCTTAATCCACATGTATTTGACTGGATTCGAAATATTAGTACGCTGTGAATAAGAAATAGCATCTTTGTGATTATGACTGGTTTTGACTAAGCTAACATAAATGTAGTCCAATGAGGTTATCAATGTTTTCAATTCTTTTCTGTAAAAATGCATCTTTACAACAGCGATATATGAAGAAAAAGAAAAATGGAAGGGATGAGAACGCCACATTGAATCAACATTTAGCAAACTATGATAAAAGAAATCGAGTTATAATTTAAAGCAGGCAGTATGAGCTTTCGTTAAATTTAAAAGCCTGCTAATATCAGATGTGGAAACTGAAGATAGTACTCGTTAGTATTAACACACTACGGATACAATCGGTCCCTTTTTTATGTATTATGCTTATAGCAGATTGTGTTTGGTACAGCTATGCTATTTCACCCGTTTGATTTAGTTATAATCGACTTAGAAACATTTGTGTTACGCTAACAACCAAATATATTAATAGATCCATGGGTTATATTATCCCCTTATTTTCCATGCATGAGATACTGAATGTATGGTACTTAGTTTTCATGTAGTGTCCCTTAAA
The DNA here is from genome assembly GCA_029931535.1 of Margaritifera margaritifera. NCBI lineage: Eukaryota > Metazoa > Mollusca > Bivalvia > Unionida > Margaritiferidae > Margaritifera > Margaritifera margaritifera. Next base: position 6,373,676 of record JAQPZY010001656.1, read on the forward strand.
ATCTAAATACCAAGTGTAATAAATGTTTTTTTTTCATTTAAAATTTAATCATAACGAATTAAAAATTATCGTGTTTGGAATAAATAAATTGTTTTGAACAAACATCTACTTGAACATATGTAAAAGTGTTCAGGTTTTTAAATTGTTACAAAATCTTAACGATGGCAACGTCATGAGATCTGAATGGAAAAAAAAGACTGATCTTTTTTCAGATTCTTTATACGAAATATTAAATGTTTAAATTTTAAATTTTTTAAATTAAATATTAAATGTTTCCTTTAATTGTAGGTTAAAAAACAATAATGTTATGCTGATTTCGGGAAGTCGCGGTAGCTCATTTGGTTGAGCGTCAGACTCGTAATCCAAAGGTCGCGGGTTCGATACTCGCCCAGGCCAGCCCGCGTTGGCTACCACGGTATGCACTTTGGATAGGTACTTATCTCTCATTTCCTTGGTATGATATAGCCAGTGATGTGTTTAAAGTGCCGTTAAAACGAACAAAAACAAACAAGCCAAAAAATTATTATAATCATGGTTATTATAATCATGTATGAAATCTAATAGCTGTTATGACGCTCAATGAAAATCGATCAATCAATTAAATATTCAATCAGAGTTAAAATAAACAAACAAACAAAAAAGAACACACGAACATCTTTTAATTGAATGGAAAATAGTATTTTTAATTACTAGTAATTACATATATCTTAGCAAGAATACATGTTATAAGCTAACGCTGGGCAAGGGTTTCTAATTGCATAATTGTTATGGGCCTTATATTACGTCATCAAAGAAATTCTGATTGACGTTTAAAGGCCAATATATAGAAAATCGTGAATCCCGAAATAGAAAACATTCATTCATATTCATTCGTATTGATCTTAATATTTTGTATGCAAGTAGGAACCAATACACCTCTACAAAACCTGAAATAAAGCATGTGTGATTAACTCCCTTGTTGGAAGAAAAAGAACGCAAAAAAAAAAAAAAAAAAAAAAAAAATCACACGCTCAATTCGAGCGGAGAGCGACGATGCTTATTCAAGTCATTCCAACCGACAAAGAAAACAAAACCTGTGTATTTCGTTGGTATGCTTATCTCTAAATATGAAACACTATAAAAACTTTACTGAAAAAAATGTGTAGGTCACTAAAATAAAATATATCCCAGTTTTAATAGATACAAAACTATAAGACAGCAAAAGAGACACTTTTATGTGTCAGTTGTATTATTTTATTCGAAACAGAAAATAATATAAAAATCCAATATTGCTGCATAAATAATTCTACAATAGAATATTAATTTTCTCGCATTTTGGAATTCTTATTTAGGGCGATCTTTATCGTAAAATATAAATGTAAATGGATAACAAACCATCGCAATAAACAAAGTCTATCTATGTATGTATGTATGTATGTATGTATGTATGTATGTATGTATGTATGTATGTATGTATGTATGTATGTATGTATGTATGTATGTATGTATGTATGTATGTATGTATGTATGTATGTATGTATGTATGTATGTCCGCCTAAACAGAAATTACACCAGGTGTATTCAGGATAATACATGATCTTGAGATACAACAAAGAATCAAAGTACGAAAATGGAGCATCTAATTAAATACATCCGTATAAATGTCTATAGAAATATAAAAGCTGATATTGTTTACCTTGGTATAGCACTGGCGTTCCTTGAACATTTGCCTGATTTTAGCAATGATAAGTAGTATAGAAAACCTACGACCTGGACAAATCGCCTAGTGTTTGGACCCATTTTATGCCTTCTTTTTGGGGGGCAAAAAAATCTGTTTTAAACACTTTTCCCCTAAAAATCTACTTTTTTATCCTAAAACCTAAACTTTTACCGTATTTTACAAAGTAACACATTTTTTATATAAAAATGTGACTAATAACCATATTATAAAGCAAATTCGCCAAACTTTTTAATCTATAGTGTTTCAAACTTAAAATTGTATGAAAAAAACCGACCCACCCAATTTGCCAATCTTCATGACATCTAATTTCAAATTTTACTCTCTAAATTTCAAATATCCTTACCTGAACCTGATTTATTCAATAAAACCAAAAACAAAGGATTAAAAGCCAGCGCGTCGCAGGAACCGAGGCACCAATTTGATATCCACAATTTTATTCTATTCAAATACACAATACCGTGAATACAAATTCTGTAAAATCAAAAAAAAAAAAAAAAAAAAAAAAAAATAGAGATGACAGAATATAGAAATGGAGTTTTCTAAAAGTTTTAGTATTTTTTGGGAGGTGGGGGTGACTCTTGAATATAAAGACCTGAAAAAATTAATTAAAAAACCCAGATTATCCTTTGTTTTAAACTGTTTAAACCAAAGACCTAGCTTACAAAGACAGTGCATAGGGTAGCGAGGCGCTCACCATTCCAAACCGGAGCAAAGCGAGGGGGAGGAAGGGTCTTTATATCTCCAAGTTATTCTTTTCAAATTCTCTTTGCAGCGAATACAAACTAGAGATGATAGAATACCAACTAGGAGGTTTTATACAATTTTTCCTTTTTTTTTCCACTTTCAAATGAGGAAACAAATGATTTTATACGAGATATATATGACAATGATCTACTGGATCAAGGAACACTCTTTGAAGAGCTAGATAAACATATACCAGACAATGAAATTACAAAAGCGATAATAAATCTCAAAACTTCGAAACAATATGGCAATGATTATCTATTGAATGAGTATTTCAAAAACGGAGCGGATATACTTAGACCCTATACATGGAAAATATTTAATGCAATATTCGATAGTGGTCATTTTCCTACGCAATGGGGGGGGGGGGGAGGAGAGCGTGAGGGGGGAGGAGAGCGTGAAATTGTACATGGTCATGCTTGTAATACAGGAAATTATAGAGGTATTACTTTACTAAGTTGCTTTTCAAAATTATTTACCAGTAATTTAAATGAAAGACTGCTGAATTGGGCAGAGGAAAATGATAAAGTATCGGATGCATAATTTGGTTTAAAGAAAGGAGTGGGAACAACTGACGCTATTTTTGTTCTACGTTGTTTCATTAATAAATATTTAAATCAAGGTGAAAGGTTTTATGCAGCTTTTGTTGATTTTAGAAAGGCATTTAATAGTCTATACAGAAATGGTTTGTGGTTGAAGGTTTTTAGACAAGGTGTAAATGGCAAAATGTTAAATGTTTATCGTTCTATGTACAGTGTAGTTATCATGTGTTTCACTTTGGGGTATTCGTAGTGCCTTTTTTGAGTATGGAGTAGGTTTGATACAAGGTGAAGTGTTATCACCAATACTATTTTCGTTATTTATTGAAGATCTGGAAACATCACTACAGTCTACGGGAGATATCTGTATAGAGTTAGATGAGTTGTCTTTATTTTTGACACTGTTTGCTGACAATTTAGTTTTATTTTCAGAAAATATAGAGGGTTTACAGAAGTTTATGGATAATTTGCACGACAACTGTAATGAATGGAAAATAAATATTAATCTTGATAAAACTAAAGTTATGGTGTGTAGAAAAGGTGGTCCATTAAGACAAGACGAAGTATGGAATATAGCCGGGAGTAATATTGAGGTGGTTGAAACTTTTAATTACCTTGGTTTTGTTTTCTCGAACAATGGAAAATTCTCTTAAGCTCAACAAACGTTGGCTGATAAAGCAATAAAGGCAATGAATATTCTTATTTGTAATTTGAAAAAATGTTACTTAAATTATAATGAATGTTTGAAATGTTTTGATATTTATGTTGTTCCTGTTCTGAATTACGCATCAGAGGTATGGGTTTTTCACCAGGCTGACAGAGGTATGGGGTTTTCACTAGGCTGACAGAGGTATGGGGTTTTCACCAGGCTGACAGAGGTATGGGGTTTTCACCAGGCTGACAGAGGTATGGGGTTTTCACCAGGCTGACAGAAGTATGGGGTTTTCACCAGGCTGACGCCATTAAACGTGTACAACAAAGGTTTTTAAAATTTTTGTTAAATGTAAAAATATCTCCATCCGACATCGGTGTATACGGTGAACTTGGAGAATTCCACTTAAATATTTAATGCTGGTTAAGTTAGTTAAATATTGGTTTAGAATTAAAAATCCTGCAAATATTATATTGAGTACTGCATATAGGCAGTTATATATTGAAAATGAATCAAATAACAGTATCAACTGGGTTAGACTCCTAAAAGATACTTGAAGCAGATTTGGTTTTGGTGAAGTGTGGATGTTTCTTTATTCTGTAAATTGCTCCAAGTTTATTCCAATTTGTTAACAAAGAGTTACAGATGCTTTTCTATCAGACTGGAATAATAAATTACAAAATTCTGACAAACTGTCTTTATATAAACAAATTAAAACTGACTTCAGCCTCGAAGTTTATTTAAAATTCTTATGTAACCATAAACATCGATCAGCTTTGACAAAACTCCGAGTGTCTTCCCATAACCTGAGAACTTAAACTGGAAGATATGGAAGGAATAGAATCGATAGAAGTGACAGATATTGTATGCTATATGATAACCATTATATTGAAGACGAATATCATTTTCTTTTAGTATGTCCTGTGTATACTCACTTGCGTGTAACCTTAAGCCAAAAGTACTTATGGAATAAACCATCCACGCACAAGTACATTGAACTATTAACTTCTAGTAATAAAAAAGTAATATGTTCACTAGCTAAATCTGTTTATGAAGCGTTTAAAATAAGAGATAAACTATTATTTTTGCAGTAATTTATTATAAATATTGTGTATATTTGTACATCCTCTCCTTTCCAGCTCTTGACGATTACCTTGTCGAGTTCATGTTTAATGTTGTGTATATAGCATTTGATAACCACCCAGTATTTGTAATATGTAATCTATAAGCATGTACATGCTTATGATAATAAACTATTGGACTGAATTGAATTGTAAACAAAACACAGCAACAAGATCCAAACATCATAGATGAATTAAATTCATTGGAAAGCGTTGCATGTAATAACAGATGAAAAGCAACAGGATAAAATACAACAGCTTGAAATAGGAAATGTTTCATAATAAAACCTTGCTAAAGATGACAACAAGATGACCACCGAGGTAGCATTCAAGTTGTTTTCAAACGAACTGAAGATTCAAAGTAATAAATTAGACAATTTGTCGAACAAACTTCATGACATATAATCTAGCTTGGACATAATTTTTAATTTTACAACAAATAGAATAAAACAAGTTAGAACAAATTGATGATGACCTCGAGCTAATAGAGGATGACATGAAAAAAGAGCAAACTGATGATGATCTCAAAGAAATGGAAGATGACATGAAAAAATAGCAAATAAAGGAAAAGATCTACAACAGTGGTTATTAATCAGTTCCCTTTCAGTAGCAAATATTCTCACCTTAGGAGCTCTGGGCTACATCATTTTCAGGTTAGAATCAAAGCCAATATAAAACACGATGTGACTGCGAAGTATGAGTAAAAGATTCATGAGGTTAAGAATGAGAAATCAAAAGAAGTACATGCAACTGAAGTACATGCAAATGAAGTACATGCAAATGAAGTAATACAAATGAAGTACATGCAAATGAAGTACATGCAAATGAAGTACATCATAATGTTTTTCCTGAAATGCTTTCATTCAGTGGAAAGGAAAGTATTTTTTGTCTTTTCGGTGCTTTTTTTTATTTCTGAATCCTTTTTTTGCAGTACTCACGTCGTTGAACGTCCTGCAGAAAGTGTTTAATGTATTGTAATTCACGTTGCATTTTACCCATGAAAGAATTCAGTTCTCTTAGGGTTTTGATTGCACAGGATGTTGCAATGATACCTGCTGAAACAATATGAATTTTATCTACATTGGTGTACAAGAACAACAAAGCCTTGTGCACCTATTAGCTATGGTCATTTAAAATCAGTGAAAATTTGAATGTAGAGGGTGGCTAGATCTACTCTATTCAAAAGTTTAGAATAGATACATACATATGAATTACAGATGTTCAAAAGTCTAAAATTGATACATGTTGTAAAAATATTTATAGTAGATGCTTAAATATTTATCGTAGTAGCCCAAAGTCTAAAATTGATACATGTTGTAAAAATATTTATAGTAGATGCTTAAATATTTATATTAGTAGCCCAAAGTCTAAAATTTATTGTCATTTCATGTATTTATACGATTTAATAAATATCCATTGTTTTGACCTTGTCGCTTTAACCTTTGTCTTTATTCAAAAAATTTGTGAAATGCCCATCTTAGTACCTAAGTACCTAAATGCCCACCTTAGTACCTAAATGCCCACCTTAGTACCTAAAGCCTCTCTCTTTGTGGGTAGCACATAAGAAAAAAAAAACCATTTACCATCTCTATATTTGTCTACTCTCCGAGATTTGAAATTGTGCTCCGTTTTTTGCATACACGAGGTCATGTGTCACTCTTTATCAAACTTAAGCAGGAACGTATTTTTAAAAATATTTTTTGCATAGACGAGATTATGTGTAATGCTTTAGAATACATTGGGGGCATTATTTTCTTTTATTTTATTTAGATTTCTTTTTTTTTTTTTTTTTTTTTTAAATTTTATTTTTGTGGAGGTTTTATGCGGCTAGCTTTAGGTACTTAGGTGGTACTCAATTATATAATGAAAAAATTCTTGGCGGAAAGCTAGTTTCAATCCGCGAACCTTTGGTTTACAGATTGGGTCAGTGCGCAATTCGTATTGGACGAGGCGCTTGCACGAAGTACGAATAGCACACTGATTCCATAAATCTCGTATACGGTCACTAACAGACTATATAACGAATTTATCCCACCCAAAATCTTTTGCATTTAACTGAAAACAAAAGCAGAAGAATCTCAGCGTCTCTGTAAAAAATGTCAAAGCCGATATCTTATTTCTTTGGGCATGATATTCCCGCTAGGCATTAGCAGCACGATTATTTGATTTGATGGTATTATCAGAATTTATTGTTCCCCTTTTGTCCGCAATTTCTGTCGCTGTAAGATCTCTGAAGCGTTTGGTTCCCATTGTTGACAATGGAAGGGAGACAAGTCAATTTGACAAAATTTAATATGGCGGATGTACGCTGGATATGAACCAACGCAGACGGTATACGGGATTTATATGGTCTCCACGTGACCTAAATTTTCCAATGATATTCAAAGAAATGTATATGAGGTGGGATAATATAGCTTCTACTCTATATGAGGATTGATTTTCACGTATAGGTTCTTGAAATCTGTAGCTGAGATAAATAAATATTTTTATCAATGACACATACATACATACATACATACATACATACATACATACATACATACATACATACATACATACATACACAATAATTTTATATACTTTAATTATCTATTGCTATAAATTCTGACACTATCCGTCAAGACAAGACAGACCAATCTATAATAAATAGCCATGTATACATGTATTACTATGGGTCTGATAAACAAAACCAAAGTGTTGTTAGTGTGGTTTGCCCTTCAACAAACGATGATACGATTTGGTTTGGTTTTGTGGTTTAACGCCATTTTTCAGTACATGATAGGCTATAAATGGTGGACAGTATATTTGGTGGAGGAAGAACCCTGGAAAACGCCGGGAAAAACCACTGACCTACGGGAAGCTGCTGATAAGCTTTCTCACATACCCACGTTGGCCGAGCCGAGACTCGAACCCACGCGAATAGAGGTGAGATGTCAGTAATCTGTAAAGGCGAGCGCCTAAGACCACTCGGCCACCCGGGACCCCAAGTGATGATACACATCCATTAAGCATGTGAGCAGTACTTTGCTATCTTTGTAATTTGTTCTCAATATTTCATATATATATATATATATATATATATATATATATATATATATATATATATATATATATATATATATATATATATATATATATATATATATATATATATATATATTTGCACAGCACAGAATAAATCAACAAATTGCCAAGCTTACATGAGCTGAGTTATTTTCTGTTATCGTTTTAATATGAATGATATACAACTGTTTGCCCTTACGAAAGGAGAAGCCAATAACAGGGATTACCACACGTGTTATTCAGTGGATTTAAGAGTACAAGGACAAGATGTGATTGGCTATGTTATTTACTGTCACCTGAGATTATCTTGTCATCATATGTGCATGGGATTGCAGTGCTGGCTTTAGCCACTGCACCAATCAACTACAGAAATCACATCATTACTATTAGTAGACTGGCTAATACCTCAAAAGGATTTCTTTGTGAATTGTTAAAGTAAAAGTCTTAACAACACCTTCAAAAAATCATAGAAAAATTATGCAGGCGTATGTTCAAAAATAAATTAAAAATCTAGTCAGGTCATAAATGCATAGACATTTAAAATTTGGAGAAAATTTAATTTTATGGCCAGGCATGAGATAGCAAACGAACTATATATAAGCGTTAGCTTCACAGGCATTGGTTTTGCTGCCGAAATGCAGTCGTTCATATATATATATATATAGTTTCTGATTATCACATTCTACTCTCCAGAATGTATCTGTCTGTCTACCTGCCCCTCCATTCATTATTCTTCCATCTATGTCAAGATAAATTTTGAGTTGCCCTTTGTCTACTGTGATTTTTAACTTTACGTTTCTTCTATTTTTCAAAAATGCAAATTTTGTACCTTGAAGGACATAGTGACTCGTCTTAGTAAACGTAAGACTATGCTCGAAGAACCCAAAATAGACACGCGACGTTGTGACATATGAATGAGGTATTACTTAATGGTATGTTGTGCTTCAGGTTGCGCAAAACAAAAGTGATTTATCTTTTAAACAGGCCCCTCCGTCATAAACTTTACTCAGCATTTCGAATAGTAAGTGTTACTCCAGACTTGAAAATCGTACTCGAAATGTACAAATGCAGCCTTTTGATTGGTAAGAATATTTCCGAGTAAGATTTGGAGTAGAGTAAAGTTTTATGATGGAGGGGTCTAATTTTACAAAACACGGCACACTTGCTTCGACGTTGTGCCTTTTTCGTCACCATTTTTTAAACCGGAAATCTCACCCTCAACGAATACGTTTAGATTTTGTGTTTCATTTGAAGGCAATTTTGGGACATGACCTTGAGAATTGTGTACAGATATTCTGGAGATTATACTGCAAGAATTGCTTGTTTGCTGAAATCTTACTTTACAGGTTGGTAAAAGCAGATCGGAAACGGCACATAAATGACAAGAGTTCATCTCTACAGTTCGTGGTTTTCTCGATGTGTGTGTGTGTGTGTGTAGTTCTGTTCTGAACAAGCTACCCATTTTAGCTGACATTAAAACTTCGATGTAAGCATGGATGTTTGGTCCATTATTTCAACTTTTTATACCAAAATAGGCAAACACTTCTGTATGAGTATGCATTTTTTCATTTCTGCATTCATACACGTTTAGATTTTCCTTCCAAAAATGACACTTGATGATAATGAGGATGTTCCAGACAAAGATATGCTTATGTGTATGAAAAGAAAACACTACACCAATAACAAATGAAACAGATGATATGGTAAATAAGTTAATTTAATCGTAAGATTCTCTAAACTTGATATAGACAAACAGACCAAAAATAATAATATCCATAGCTGAATTGCCCAAAATCCCAGGTACTATTTCGGTTCTGTAAAAGCTGGGAATAAAATTAAAAAAATTTCTAGGATTTGTTTGTATATTGAAATTTATGAATGAATATATAACAATAAGTATTTGTAACAAAGATGTCACAAATGAGTCAATATTAGCATTGTCATATGACCACAGAAGCGTACTTTCATACCATAGAATTTCACAACTTAAATACAGATGAAGGTGTATCTTTATTTTTTTTTTTAAAATAAATAAATCTTTAGATAAATATTTCAGACGTTAAGCCAATGCTCCGAAGAAATCATATTGCAACAGCATAATCGTTAAAGTTGGAAATACTTGTCAAAAATATGACAACAAAAAATACAATATTTTTCCAATATATGTTATCATGATGGACCAGCTTCTATCATTTGTATTTAAAAAAAAACTCCTTGATTTCATGTTCCTTTGCGATAATTTCACTCTGCACATTGCTGCCGCTGCTTAAATCCAAATGAGTCCAAGGTTTATCTCATTATGTCAGTCATAATTTCAGAATAATATACATGAAGATGAATGAATTCCCACTTGTACAGCTTTCGTAGACCTCTAGAGCAATTGACACTGTTTTTATATGGCTGTAGAAATCATAAATTAAATCTTATTTAATGTTATTTATTGATTAATAAAAATTCAAAACATTAAATCATTATGTATCTGTTTGAAAAGATGTATACAATGAAAACCAGACTACATGGGACAGTTAAAGCAATATACACTTTGTCCTTATATTAAGGAGTTTCAAGAATATGCTCTAAAATTCAACTGTCACATGCGCATACAAATTATTTCCCTGTCAGTATCCACTAGTCTTTCTAATAAAGATTGATATAATTACTGGTATAAGAACTTCCTCAGTATACTTATTAAAATCCGAAAATAATGATACTGAAAACAAATTAACAGGTGCTTAAAAATATTTTCTCAGAGTAAGTTCACGGTTTTCAGGTTGTTACATGGTAGAATCAGGCTTTCGTGAAAAAATTAGGGATAAAGTAGGGCTATTTTGTTTTATAACGGAAAATCGGACAGAAAAATAGAGTAAAATCATACGTTTAACTTATTTTCTGTAGTTGAACCAACCATATTTCTGCTCACATATCTGCTCCTCCGATCCAGAAAACTTATATTTCCAGGAATAAAAGGGTTATACATTGCAGCAGCCAACCTTTTAATTGAAACTGCAGTTCAGACAAAGTTGACATGCCTCTAACACTCATAAAGTACAACAAATAGATGGATCAGACTGCCTTAGCAAGTTCATAACATCAGAACACCAAATGTTTCCTTAAAACTGCATACATTACTGAAAAGAAAGCACTGTGAAGCAATGAACCTTTCCATGACGGTAAGTACATGCAATATGAAAAAAGAATGACTCCAATGTTTTTAAAAAGTAGGGATAGTTGGGCTGAAGAAAAAGTAGGGAAAATTAGTGAGCCCAATGACAAAGCGGGGAAAAGTACGGCAACTTGAAAGCCTTTAGAACGTCCTTTACACGAAGCGAGAAGGGACAAAAATAATGTTCATGTACACATTAGACAGGTGTCCTGCATACAGAGAATCATACACGGATTTAATTTGAGGTATCCCAAATGCGCCCTTTATGGACAGGTGTCCTTTACATAGAGGTGTCGATTTGGACAAGTTTCACTTTACGTGATACATGGGTTTGAATATCATAAATAATGCATTATTTTTCGTAAGAGGTCTAAAAACACTCCATCTGTCAATAAATGATGGTCCACATTTTGCATTGCCTTCTCAAAACAGAACGTATAATTGGATATTACACAAAATTTTAGTTTGGTGTTCTACAGCACAACACATATATGTTATTTAGTACCAAGGCAATTAGAGTCAAGTGCCTTACCAAGCTACTATAGTGTGTCCTTGGGCAAGTGCCTTACCAAGCTACCATGGTGTCCTTGGGCAAGTGCCTTACCAAGCTACCATGGTGTGTCCTTGGGCAAGTGCCTTACCAAGCTACCATGGTGTGTCCTTGGGCAAGTGCCTTACCAAGCTACCATGGTGTGTCCTTGGGCAAGTGCCTTACCAAGCTACCATGGTGTGTCCTTGGGCAAGTGCCTTACCAACCTATCATGGCGTGTCCTTGGGCAAGTGCCTTACCAAGCTACCATGGTGTGTCTTTGGGCAAGTGCCTTACCAAGCTACCATGGTGTGTCCTTGGGCAAGTGCCTTACCAAGCTACCATGGTGTGTCCTTGGGCAAGTGCCTTACCAAGCTACCATGGTGTGTCCTTTGGCAAGTGCCTTACCAAGCTACCATGGTGTGTCCTTGGGCAAGTGCCTTACCAACCTATCATGGCGTATCCTTGGGCAAGTGCCTTACCAAGCTACCATAGTGTGTCCTTGGGCAAGTGCCTTACCAAGCTACCATGGTGTGTCCTTGGGCAAGTGCCTTACCAACCTATCATGGCGTGTATTTGGGCAAGTGCCTTACCAAGCTACCATGGTGTGTCCTTGGGCAAGTGCCTTACCAACCTACCGTGGTGTGTCCTTGGGCAAGACACTTTACTTTGCCTCGGCATTGTGCCGTTAAACAACAACAACCAAAAAGCTTGTGTGATATCCAAATATTTCACTGCAAACGAAAACAAATGCGTTTTGATCCACCAGTTTATTTTATGCTATGCATTAAAAAAGAAAAATTGCCGTTTATTATACAGTGTACAAGTTTGTAGGATTGCCACAAGTGGGAATCATTTACGTCGTGGTTTGGATTTCATAACAGTAACTTAAATTTAAGTCTACAATCAAGCCTTCTGATTGGATGAAAATGAAAGTCTATCACATTGCTTAATCTTGACCAATCAAATCTTTTAAGTCTGGACCTAACTTTCAGACATCCTGGTGATATTGGGTTCAAGTTATGTACTGCACAACGTTTGCCGACGATTAAGCCGAACATAGAAGATGACACAACTATTGAGGGGAAGTATACACTTGACGCCCATGGCAAAGGATCTCCTTTTTTAAAAATCAATAGCAAGGTCTTAACAGAATAAATTAGCAATGTCTACATTAATATACACATCCAATATCTATATACATACACAAATATACCATGCATCAGACCCATTTAGTCTACTTACTGTTTTTTTACCACTTGCTTTCGTCCGATATTCAAATTTTCAAGAATTTCCAGTAACCTTAAATTCTGAACATAGCTGGTGATCATCAAACTGAGATTTCGTGCATACGTATTTAATTTTATTTATGTCGGTGATTATTGTTTCATTTCTTACGACTGTTGGATCGTTAAATCTGTGTTCAATTGCTGTGCTAGTGAGACTGTCATGTGACTTTCCGATGCCCGTCTTTCTTCATTCACCATGATTAGAGTCGATGTTACTTGATTGATAGGCTGGATTTAGAACTTAAACTGTTTCATCTTAATACATTTACTATATAAATAATATACCAAGCATCATGATGTATACATGTGTGCATATAAAACATTTGTGCGCTATCTTGATATCGCCATTTGGAAGAAATTGTTATCAATATTTTAACGTCGTTATAAACAAATTCGGATATATCTATATGATTCGGGGGCTTTGTCATTGAGATGCAAACGACTGTAAACAGATATTTGTCGGTTTTGATAGACCTATTGCTGTATTCTGAATCAAAAGATGTCATAGAACTTTCCGCAAATAATTATAATTATGTTAAATTTATGAAAGGGAGATTCGGGCTATCAAATTTTATCGATGTTTCTTTTAAAGTGTGTGTGTGTGTGTTTGTGTGTGACAACCGACTAGTACTCGTGACTTCTTTTAAGTCGACAATACTACCTTTAGATGATTTTTTGTCATCTCGCCCAAAATAATGAGTTGTCATAAAGGCAGCCATGCTCGCCTGTACGCCGATGTTTGTTTAATGTTGCATTTGTTATCCCTACGCTTTTCCAAGATTAAGCAGGAATCACGTCAACCCGACTATCAGTCCTTGCATGCATGATTGAAAGTGTGCCTGCTGACGAGTACGACGTCACAAATCCTCCTACACTGTGATAAATACGGACTTAAAATATGTAGTGTTGCCAGGAAACTAAAACTTTAACGCTGGGGTTAACCTGTAAAGAAGAAATCAATAGTATAAGACAAGTAGGTACCAGTAACTTTTTTTTCCTCCTGAAATGGTTCAGAATTATGCAAGGAACGATCTGACCAAGTCACATAAAGATATCATGCCTAGAGCTGTAGTTAATGGGTGAAAAATCTGGATTATTTGAGGAAGACACTACCCAGGTCTTATGAAAATACCATGTGTATAGTAGGAGATTTGCAAAGAAGACAAGATTGCATTGCCGGAGTTAACCTATAGATAGATTATTCATTCATGAAAAGTATGTCACTGTTATCTATTTCCCAATCCAGTTCTTTCCTGTGAAGCAAGGAAGTATCCTGACCAACTTAGAGACATCATGCATGTTGCAACTAAAGTCATGCTAAGAAACTTTAATAATGCAGTTAACCTGTAAGCAACAATGTCATTAACGTAAAAAAATAGGTCACAGTTACCTTTGAGTGGTTCAGAATGATACAAGGAATACCCTGCCTAAGTTCCATGATGATATTAGGCAATGGCAGGAAAACCAAACGTTTACACTTTGGGTTAACCTCACTGCTGACGACGCAGAAGACACCAAGGGTATAGCATAAGCTCTCTTATACTACGTAAAATAGGGTTGTCAATCAAAATTCATGACCAATGCAAGTGATATAAATTTGTAACATTTTCAGGCTTAAAAAATAAATTACGTGCAAGATAATATTTTCAGTCCTAAAAAATATAATAGAAGTCGATGACAGACAACCATGTTGTCAATCTTTAAATAAAATCTTGTCAATCTAGAATAAAGTCAAGGTTAGAAATCTAGAATGTCATTCTGCAAACTTCCAGCATATGTTTGTGAAGATACCTCTTCTGTGCAAAAGCACGTCCGCATTTCTTGCACTGATAGTTCTTGCTTGTAACAGTGTGGATCATCATGTGAGACCTCAAGTTTGACTTGTCCGCGAAAGCTTTGTCACATCCAGGGTACTGGCACGCGAAAGGTCGCTCTCCTGTGTGAGTGCGTAGATGACCTTTCAGAAGCCATGACCTTGAGAATAATTTTCCACATATGTTACATTTGTTCTTAGTTTTGATATGGGACTTTACGTGAGCAGTGTACGCAGACATCAACCCAAACACTTTCTCACATTCGTGACACTTAAGTAACCTTCTTCCATCGCCGGTTCCCAAAAAGTCGACTCGTATATTATCACTGTTTCCATTTTCGTTTGAACTGTCTTTTCCCTCATTATATGTCTCCTCTTCCTCTTCCACCTCCTCCTCTTCCTGGTCCTGGTCATAATTTTCACCATCGGTAGATACAGATCTGCATTTTGATGTAATGCTCCCGGCATTCGATGAACTACCATCGCTAATGTACCCCGACATTGGTGTCGTTGATGTCGTTTTATACCTTTGCTCATAGTTATTCCTTGCAGGAGCCAGACGAATTCTTTCCCGAAAAAAGTTACCCATGCTACCAAATGATCCACTAGAAACAAACGTGCTTTCTGAAAAATCCTGTGATAACTGGTCTTCCTCATTTATTTTCGCAAAATTATTGGTTTTGTCTACCTCCGTGTCTTCACATTCTGACTCACTAGAAGAAGAATATATGTCTTCTTTATAAATATTCCCCTTTTGCTTTAAATTCCTAAATAAGATTTGGGTTTCGTCATCGAGGTCAGCGCCGTTATCTTCAGTGTCGTCATCCTCTCCTTCGCTGGCAGATGACTGGCTTGCCAGTGGACAAGCTTCCAAAAACTCAATTGTCTCCCTTGGGTTAACGCCAGCAAAATCATACCCAGGAACGCGGAGGCACATGTAGAATCTTGTAACGAAGGACAAGTAACTCAGGGATTTATATTTTACTATGGTGTGTTTCTTCTTGGTCTGTGTGGAAGGTTGGTTCGGCTCACGTACTGTAGGAAGTGCAAGACGGTTCAGTGTCCCCTCTTTGCATAGTGGCATTTTCTTGATGGACAAGCCGGACCTTGTTGTCATCACATAAGGGTCGCATTCTGAAATGGGAAAGATCAACAGATAAATCACCATAAATGGAAACGTCGACTTACTTATCTCTTTCATTTTCTTTCCTTTCTCTCTATTCATATAATGGTAATATGTAGAAATTCAAATGAATTGGATAAAGATTTTATTTTATTAAAGAAAAAAAAAAAGAAAAAACAATAATAAGTAAAATATGCGAGTAGACATTATTACCACATTTTTGTGTGCTTACAGAGTGGTGAATATTTAATTTACCGCTGCTAACTTCATCAAATATCTTCCTTACGTATGTGACAGCCTTTGCTCAGGAAAATGAACCATATTAATTTCACCATGCAACCAGCGGGTTGATATAGAATGTGTCAAAACAATTTTGAAAGAATTCACGGAGTCATAAGTCTTAACCCTAAAATAAAGCTGATATAACATTAGATTAACTTAAAATCAGGATTTTTCTTCATGGCAGTATTGAGTAAATAGGTAAAAAAAATTATCTAAATTATTACATATGGCCCTATCCTAAAAATACCACACCATACGACCGGATTTTAATCCAATATACAACTATCATACACCAAACAATACTAGATGTTATTATGTCTATGGGCACAATAATATTTTTTACAAGTAACCAATTTGCAAAATGTGAGAATTTGAAAAATTGTTAAAAATGGCATGACCACTCATTAGAACATTTTTTGGTCGTTTTGGAGGTATTAAACAGCGTGTAGAAAAACAATGCAACATCCCTACTCCCTGGATGTTATCTATGTTTTGAAATGGACTTTTTCCTCAAATTTAATCGATCTTTTGCACTTCGTGAGGCACTTTTCTCAAACTCACTGGTGATTACATGTTTTGAGCTGAAAAGTGTCACTACAGCTTTTGACAAATATTTTGCTTTGTATACATTTATTTGTGGAAATATGACAAGATAATGTAAAAATAATATTTCAAACTTGTTACGGTATGAATATGATTCACATCCACGCTACTATTAGTTAATAACATCAACAGTGGTTGCATTAAGAATGTGTTTTCTGTCAATATAGTCCGTTTGCTGTCGGCTGACCCGCAATAAATTAAATTCTCGGAAGTTTTAATGCCCATACAATTATAAACCGAATCGATTTTTAAGTTAATCTTGGACATTACTTGTTACTAGGTCACATTAACAGCACAAGGACAAGATATTATTGACTGCCATCCGAGGTTAACCTGTCATAACACAATGTAAAAACTATTAAATGTTTCTTTGAGTGTTGTACGGAGTGTTGGGATGCTGGATTTAAGTATACGTGAATGAAGCAGTGTGGTTCTCTGGAAAATATAGATGAAACCCATTCAAATACTGATTTTATTTATTTTGTTTTTAAGACAACAATGAAGAAAAAAACGTGGTCACACAAACTGCAATTGTAAACAATTATGGTTAAACTTATGCTTTGTTGATTGGAAAAGGTGTATTTTAATATTGTTGTAAGGAATAATGAGACAAAACTTATCCATAAATGCTCACAATTGACAGCTGTATAATAACGATGTAGCCTACATAGTCCGCACTGTACAGCATTGTTCCATATAGTTTAAGTATTTTACATTGATCTTTTATTTTATATACAGTTTACAGAATATTAACATTTTTACGTTTTACATTTTATCGTTGTACTTCATGTTTACATTTACTTGGAAGGGTTCCTAAAGTTTGTATGCATTTCAGTTTTACATTTTTCGAACATTTACCTTTTGCTGACACTATATAGCCACTATTATGCTGAGGTGCCGTAAAACTCTACTACATTCATACGTACAACATTGTTGTCACTGGCAAACTAGAGTTTGCTGTAGATTGCTGTTTTCAACTATATGGGTGGACTCGTTATTTGCGTGCAAACTTTTTAATGAACTGTTGGCGTGCATATGTACAGATTCAGTGGAGGGTTTCAACAAAACTTGGTACAGTTTGTTTGCGTGTATTTGAGCGCTAATAAAAGAGGAAGTTCCACAGGTTGTAGATACTTTTTATCTTTTTTGATGATATACTGTCTGCAGTCTTCAGAAAATTAAACTTGAATTCATTGTGAACAAGTACTTAAATCTCCATCCGTAATGCATGAAATGACCAATAAATAAAAACATAAAATACTAAATTTTCATATCATCCGTAAAGGTCTTCTTGAAAGCAAAAGAAATGATACCCATCTTCCACAATGAAAGCATAACAAACGAAATGAAGACTTTATCATTACATTAAAAACAAACAAGAACATTAAAGAACATGCAAGCAACGCCAATGAGGCTCTTTTGATTTCCATCTCGAACCTATCAACTCCTCAGAACATAGAGAAGAAATAACGGAAGAAATGGTGGACAATTTCGGGCATGTACATTCGATGAATCGATAACTATACTTTGAAACAGGAAACAGACTATATTACCCACAGGGTCTGGCTCCCATTTCCTCAGCATGATATAGCCAATAATGTGCTAAAAGTGCCGTTAAAACCAACCAACCAGGTAACCAAAGTTTCCCCGCTGATTGTGCCAAACCTTATTCCCTTTGCTGCGGTTAATGAACGGTCATCGAATCGCTTTGGAAACACGATAAACTTTCCACATGGCTGAAGCGTCATAAATTGGACTTGAATCGTGTTAATTTGCCATGTATTCTGACTACCTGGAATGATCGTTAAACTTTGACTTTAATAGAGTTGATGTAATAATTAAATTATTTGATATTTAGCACAAACCTGCTTACCATGTTATGGAATTGATTTTCAATGAAACTTGCTGCGTTGATTGACATTAACTGTCACGAACTCAATTTAAAAAAAAAAAAAAGGTGAAATGTTGTCATGTTAAATGAAGGAATCTTATGCGTAAGCTACCCCCCACCCCCTTAACAAATCTATGGTAATTATTAAAGCTGCTTTCTTCGGTATCTGTATGAATACCATATATATATATATATATATATATATATATATATATATATATATATATATATATATATATATATATATATATATATATATATAATGCTTACAGACTCTAACATTAAGATAGTCATGTATATACTTTTGTTTAATATCGTACTTTTATAGTCTGTAATTAATAAATCTCACTAATTGTGTACTATCGAACGTATTTGCTGAATCGCCAATTTTTGTCTCGTAGAATTTCAATTATCCAACAGACATTTGTTAAAATTTGCAATCTAAATTCTCATCAAAATAAATTAACCATCTTCAAGGCTTGCTTCATCTTATTTATGTTTACATCAACAAAAATATATTTAAAAAAAAAAAAAAAAAAAATCTGTTGCGTATTTTGCTTTGACCCGACGCCAGATGCCCATTTTGCGGCTGCTAAACATTAGGCTTTTCACCTGTTGTCCTTCTTCGTCTGAGAAATATTTACTTCGTTAGAAATGCCTGCCTTCCAATATTTTCCCACAAGGCTAACTGCAAATACATTGATATTTATTTTCTCCTGTCCCTCCATACGTCGGTCCCAAGCTCGTTGGCTCGATTTCGACGCATGACTGGTTTAAATGATTTCTGCAGTTTTCATCACTTTTTCATTATGTTTGAACATAGATTTCTGGGCGAAACCGTATTAACAGGATTACACCAAAATTGTCTTAGGTGCACATAAGAAATTTCGTATGCTTATTGAAAGACGCATATCAATGATATGATTAGAGCCCAATGCTGTTTCAGCAATTTTTGCAATGTGTGTGCGTGTCTGGGTGTGGTGGTGGCTTTTTATTACAGCACGGCAAATCGACAGGTCTTGTTTTAGATTGGTGCAAAATTTGGACCATATTGGCTTCCATGTTGGAAGCAGAGGAAGGTGTTATCATTAGTTTCCCCCTTTTACTGATAGAAACAAGTGCCTGTGATATGTCATGTGCTTTTCGTACGTTTCCAATTTTATGGGCAGTGAGTGAGCAGAAAACAGACTATATGTATATTGTTTGTGATTTACCGTGCATTTACAACAAAACCTACTACTACTACCTTTTAAACTCGTATAATTACTTAGTATCACGACGACTACATATACCGCACATGCAGCATCGACACTGTTGTTTACGGCATATCATGACGATGATCATGATAGCAGCAACAGTGTTGAATTATCAAATGGAAATAAGAGCATACTTTCAGCGCTCCATAAAAATCTAGTGAATTGCTTACAATTCAACTCAAACATACAAGAAGTGTATACAAAAAAAAAAAAAAAAAAAAAAAAATTGACATTAGCCGAAATGTAAGACACTATAATTATTTCCGTTGAACTATATACTATGGGTATTTTATTTTTGTAACTAACTAAGGCTCCTCTGGAAGAACAGACCTATATAAGGCTCAAGATTCATCGAAATTTTAAAAAAAAATCTCTTTTCATGATAATATTGTCAATGTTTTGAAATTTTGTCAACAGTACAAAAACAAACACGAATCTACTCGCCAACTGGAGCACAGTTCCAACCAACAATATACAGACTGGAACGAAGAATTGACGCTAAGGTAATAGGCGTTAAGTGCCTTGCATAGAGATACTCCACTATAACCGTTTCAGGTTGGCCTGGATAGGATTCGAACCCATTAACCACTGGTAGTTAGTCCAAGCAAACAAATGAGCCACCATGTGGAGGCGGGACTGGAATGTACTACTCATTACGATGCACCAACATAGTTTCATCAGTGTACGGTCAAAACAAAGTTAAATTTGTCTAGATGTAATACAGTTAAGTACAGAGAATGTAACAAACAAATGGCTGAAAATACAAACGTCATCCAAGCGTGAAAATTATAACACAGTGACATACGTGTAAGATATTAATAACAAATAGCTGAAAATACATAAGTAACTCAAACATGAAAATTAGGCACACTGACCAACTATAAATATGGTTCTAGTACTCTACTTGAAATGTATCAACATACCAATTTTCATGAGTGTAGGTGAAATAAGGCCCAAGATATTAAGGGTATAACGAACAAATAGCTGATATTACACAAGTCGCTCAAGAGTAAAAGTTATGTCACAATGACTAATTTTTTGGCATGGTTAAGTTACTCTCCATGAGATGCATAAAATACCAATTTTCATGAGTTTAGGTGAAATAGGGTCTAAGATATTGTATATAACGACCTTATAACTGAAATTACAAAGCTCACTTAAGCGCAAAAATTACGATAAAGTGACCTAGTTGTGGTATAGTTAAATTTTTCATGCTTAGATGCATACACATGATAATTTTCGTAAGTGTAGGAGAAATAGGTGCCAATATATTGCGGACGTAACGAAGGAAAGAAAGATTATAAGATTAAACTTACAAATGAAAGATTGAACACGCGAACGAACGGGCAAACCGAAATATCCCCTCCCCACTTCGTTGGCGAGGGGATAAAACAAAATGAGGTAAGCCTCTAAGTTCTTACATTGTAAGTTAAGGTGTCTATTTACTCTTCAAAAAATGTGTGGAATTCTGAACATTTGCGGAACACCTCCAAATTCCTAAAGATAAAACAGGATTCTTTTCTCCTGAATTCAGGATCATAATGCACAGTGTGTGCCAAATGTTCCGTGCAAAGTTCTTAATCAAATAAAAGTAATAACAAAGATAATGGAAAGTATCATTCTGATAAGGAGACTTTTTTAGATGTTAATTAAACCGGATTCAGAAGAATATACATTTACAACTCCAGCCACAAACGGACATTACGGGTCATTGATGAAGTTTGATAGATGAAATAATTGACACATGTTTCATTAACTGATTATCGCTTCCTCCCTCACAATTGTTTTGTTAGATAGATAAAATGGCTAAACAGTGACGGAACCAGTACCGTGTTGTGTTTCTTTGAAACGGATTATAGCTGTGTACTTCAAATTAGTATGAAGACTGTCAATATCAACAATCAGAAATCATATTATAATTAAAAGATATATGTAGATTAAGTAAGGTTCATAATGATATATTAAATCTATCATTTATTTTAATATTAGAGACAATTCTAATCGGGTGCTAGATCTGTATTTATTTTATTCTACTCAGGCTGTAAACAATGCCCAATCCAAGATCCAGAGCACCTGCCAGCGGCTGACTTTACTCCTTTAAATACCCCAAATATTTTCTAATAAAAAAGCCCACATTCTACACAAACTGCAAGTATTTTGTAACTAAAAACCTATTTATGATTCCATGATAATAAAAATTGTCATATATCGGATAAAAATGTGTGTCAAGTCCCTAAATTGTCGAAAAACGGTTGCTGCTATAGACAAGAGCACTTGCCATTGTTTACAACTGAAATACGGGTATAAGTACCTATATCATTCATAAATATAAGCTCCTACCTATATTTCCAAAATATTTTCCACTTTTGTAACCTCTAATAGCGTTCATAAGACACTTAGGCATCTTGAAAACTTGCTGCCAAGTTTCGTAAAGGATGTGCAAAACATCGATGATCAGTTACAGGAAAATTCGTATTCTCGCGGTAGCGTTCGTCTGCAGTTTCACGTGCTATGACGTCATGTTGCCAGGCTACAAGGAGACACCTGACCATATTCATTTCCAACATTGTATTTATTGCAATTTTGACATGGATATTTCTAATTTGTGGTTAATAGCAAAAACAACAACAACAATAATAATAATAACAAATAATAGCAGCGATCATCATTCTTACTCATCGATATGAATGGTGATATTATTGAGGCCGTCTCTGTTAATCAATATCTTGTCTGCAATTATTTTAACTTTTTTCTTTTTCCTTTGTAGAAACGTTGAGACAATCTCACGGTTTGTATATATACAAACGTTGAGACAATCTCAAGGTTTGTACATTTAACTTACATTTCGGAAATAAATAGTTATTTATATAATAAGTGAATCTTTCACTGGCTGAATGAATGAATTTCGTTCAATTTTCACGTCTAAAAATGTTTTAAAAAATTGAAAGAGAAACTGTGAAATAGAAGATGGGAAACCATTTAGGTGAGGATCTCAGTTTTTATTTTTTTTTAAAAATGCATCTGTAAAACGGCAATATATCGAACCATTTATTAGTATACGCTTCATAAATTTAGGCATTAAGTTGAAGTCTACGAGGATTGATCAAAAAGTTCTATAACAAACGCTGTAAAGATAAAGTTATTTAACTGTTTGTAATACTTTTAGTAGCCATTTTCAAAGTAACTTTCTTTCGACTTAATGCACTTCTCCCATCTTGTGACCCATATCCTAAACACCTGCAGCAGCCCGTTACGTGACAGCATTCCTAGATACCCAGTGATTGCATCCCTTAGTTCTCTTCTTTCGTAATAGTTACCCCGTAACGAATCTTTCCATTTTAGAAAAAGCCAGAGGTCGCAAGGAGCGAAATCTGGGTTGTATTGTGAGTGATTTAGGGTTTCAACGCCAAGTTTTTGCAAAGTCTGCATTATAAATTTACATGAGTGTGCGGGGGGGGGGGGGGGTATCCTGGTAGGTACAGAATGATGTACCATCAGTAAGTCTGGACACATTTTGCGAATAGCCTCACGTTGTTCAAAATTATGTATTGTGTGTTGAAGAACATAATGCACATAACGTTTCTAGCATATTTGGAAAGACATGTTTTTATACGCGATGGTGAATTTGTGTGCTTCCATACACTGCTTTGTCTCTTACTCTCGGGTTCAAAATAGATTATCCAAGTTTCATCACTTGTAATAATTTTATTAAAGAAAATAAAAATATAGCCCGTTACTTTGTATCTGTATATTAATTCCATGCAGATCTTTACCCTTCAACTCATTTCTTCTTTATCAAACTATCTGGGAAACCAACGGGCACAAACCCTGTGCTTTCCTAATTCCTTGCTCAGAATTTCCTCTGCACTTCCGTATGAAATATCAAATTTATCTGCTACCTCTCGGACAGTAACACGTCTGTCTTCCTTCGCATATACTTCCAAAGAATTTACTATTTCTTTTGAACAGCTGTCCTTGGTTTACCTTTTTTCATCTTTAACAGTCTCCCTACTATCACTAAAACGTTTCATCCACCTACTGATTCCCGATTTTAGCAAGTGTTTTAGGTCCATAAACAACATCCAAGTCATCTTTTATCTGTGTAAAGGATTTTCCTAATTTTGCATAAAACTTTATAATCACTTTCTGTTAAAAAAAACGCACTCATCTTGCATTTTTCCACCGCGTCTACATATATGATGTAGAAAAAGATTAGGTCGCAAATCATGTGACGTAATCAACTTAAATATGACACCACGTCCTAAATTGGGACGTTTTAAGTTATAGACGTGCGAATTTTATGACGCTGGGTTGATTTGTTTTGAAACTATTGCATTTGATCAACCCTGTGTGTAAATTTTCCCAGTCCCTCCCACTTCCCCTCCAGCCTAAAAAAAAGGTGTCAATGGAATACGAATGCCTCACCACATTGACTTAAACGAAATGCTTAACTGGATATACAAGCGCACGTAGTAATGGATAGAAGGAAAAGGTTAACACCATTATTTTTTAAGTCAGTCTCATGATACACATTTTCGAGAGATATTCCTTAAATTACGATGGTAGTGGTGATAGTGATTATTGTTTTTCCACATGTATTTACTTGTTTCTTTAATATTTTCTATTCCTATGTATACTTTAAGCACAAGATTTAATTTCTTGTTGCAATTTAGTAATGGAGAATGTTGTTAAAAAAAAATTCCAAACATAAATCCACTCATTCAACTGTACATGAAACAAATTTAACTAAACTTTATTATTAGAGTTTTCATAATCTAACTAAACCATAATGGTTCTTTAGATATTTCAATTACATGGTGAGAAGATTATGAAAGTAAATCAAGAATGCGAAGAAAACGGAGATGGAAGGGAGAGAGATGGAGGGGAAGGGGATAAAGTTTGAGTATACTTCAGATATTCTTTCAAAAGGATAACGATAAATGCTGTGGGCAAATAGAAGGAAAACAAGCCATACTTGATGCACGCATTATTTTTGCCGTGGCTACACCTTCTTCTCCCACGGTTAAACTGAGTAAGAAACACTTGTGGAAAAAAAAAAAAGAGTTGTTGACATTACACCTCCCTAATAGTTCAGTTGCCACTATCTCCCATTAAAAAAAAAAATATTTGCAAAATAAAATAAAAGTTTATAATTAGTCAGATAACTCGTCATCATGATAAAGAATAACAAAAATGGATGTTGTATCATGCACATATGAGTGGCGCGCCGTTTTGATATGATTTTAGTCAGCGAAATTCCAAGACGTCATCTTTGTTTACTTATGCGTCATGAAACGTCAGTGTGTACACAACGAAGACATAAGCACTGTCGCCGCCTCAAATACCCACATGGGAGCTAAGCAAATTTGCATAAATATAGACTTGTGACCAGAGTCATGGATGACTTGGGTAAGAGCCCCAAGAAAGGAAATGAATTACATACCGATAAACCAAATGATAACCATAGTGCCAGTTGTGAACAAGTCCTACAGGAAAATAAAGAAACTAAATCTACAGATTGCGAGAGACAAGAAAAGCCCAGAAGTGATGCCAAAAATCAAGGCAGCCGAGAACTGAACTCCGAGGAGGGCAGCACAAGATCGTTGTCAACGATAATATGTCACAAACAAGACATCTCGAGATCTGTAAAAAGCCAAAGTAATAACACAATGTTTTCCAATCAAGTCGAAAACATGGAACCCAAATCATCTTCTGAACGTCACGACCAAGAACAGAGCAAGAGTGATAAAATAGTACAGGAAGTGTGCTCAGAGGAAAATCTGGAATCTTCTATTAAAGGTTTGGACCAAGAAAAGGCAACGGATGACGACAAGACCAGTTCAGATAAAAGTGAATCTGATTCACCAGGAGACTTTTGTCGCTCAAAAAAGTCCAACCATCCGCATCTTGTAAATTTGGACCATATGTATGTTTTACCGGCCTATCCCTGTAACTCGGGAACAAACAGACGCATTGACGAGAATTTGTCGCCCGAGTCAGAGGAATCCAGTGACGAGTACTGTTCTTTTGACGGTTTCAGATTCTTTGTCGCTAGACCACACTTGGAAGGAACATGTCGGTCAAACGAGGAGACAATTACCAATCCTCTAGATGAACAAGAAATTGACCTGTCTCCACCTATATTAAATGCCAATGCCATTCAAAGACATTTCCAGGATGTTATGAATATGACATCCTTTCAGCCATTTCTAGATCCAGAAGCTCGAAACCAAAGCTACGTGATATCAGACCTCTTTAAATCGGATGGTACAAATAATGAAGAGCACGGAAAATTAGACGACAAAGTTATCTCGGCAGACGACAGAGCTGCACATATCTCAGACCAGAAGACAGATTGTGAAAAGCACGTAAGTCTGAAAGAGGTATCAAGTTCAAAAACGAAAGTAAAAACGGGGCGCATTAGAGGTGAGAAGCGTACAGAATCCAGCAACTCCACCGAGGCACGTTGTACTGGGGGAGTTGGGAATTTAGCCAACTCGACACCAGTTTCCCTTAATCATGAACAATTTTCAACTGTTTACAAGGCCTTTGAAGAGGAGAGAGAGTTTAACACATATATTCGGTTCATTGCTCCTATGTTAGAGAAAAGGTGGTTGGAATATCTTAATCTCAGACCTGATCAGCTCTATCAGTTTGAATTAGAAAACGCTCGGAATCTGGGGTCGGCGCCTGAAGTAATTGAAATGCTTGAAGATCAAGATCGCTATGTATGGCAACTTGTTGAGGAGCTCAGATTTTACTGACATTTTGTTTATTTATTTCTGATCAAGGGCAAATACACATTTTTTTAAACCTAAATTCCTCTCAGAGAGAATTATGGTGTCCGAAGACCCCATAAAATTGCTTTTGTCAAGAAGTCAGTGCCGCTTTTCTTCATTGTTGATCAATATAACCAATGTGTAATTCTAGGTTTTAATTAACAATAAATGGCCATCGCTAGTACTTTAAGTAACAATCACTGCTTTTGCATAAATTTTCAGTGTAAAATCCTTGAAAAACGTTTCGTTCCGAAAATCCATGCTGGCAAGAGACTCCCACCCCCTCCCATTTATTACTATCACCACTATATACACACACGTTATTTTCCATTTTCTCCTATCATGCTCGTCATTTATTACTTATGACTATTTCATCAGACAAGTAAAATATTCCTTTCATGATTAAAATCAACGAAACCAAATCACCTCTTCTATTTTGGGTAAGCCTTTTTTGTTTTTCCTTTTTTTTTATATGACAAATTTACATGTTGTTTTGCAGCGTGCTCAAGATGTTCTTCTATATGACACCCACGTGCAATAATAATGGAATGCGATCAAATGTATTTGCCGAAGAATTATTTATTTATTCCAACTTAAGTAAAAGGTCTGCTTCAGAGTTCTTCCCCTTCTAATGGATAATAGTCCGTCTATAATTGAAGACTTACACGTTTCAACCTCGGTTAGCTCCCAACTCTCATAATAGACCAAGTTTCTTCTGTCTTGGAAATCGTTTTATTATTTGGCCATTACCATCCATTTCCAAGACAGAGCGTGATGTACATAAATCACGTTCGGAGGAAACTAAAATTTGCCAGCGTTTTTATGGCACGTGTTTTCAAGAGGCTCAACTCCATTTAGGAAGCAAAATATTAAATACGGGGTTAGCCTGATCATCCATCTTTACTTGAAGATAGCTATCGTTCCAATCCATCCTGAATTTTTCGCCAAATCGCATTTTTTACTCAGCTACCCTATTCGTCTCCCAAGTTTTCAGATATTTGTTGTTCTAATTTTAAATCTCGCGCGTGCGCAACGTCCTCAGAGAGCTTTAGGCCAAATTTAGGAAACGAAGTTACGGTAGTTCAGTCCATGTATAGCACTTCTACAACGGTTTGCCACATTCTCATTGGATTTCAACAACTTTCCCAAAACGAAGTTCTTCTCACCCATCCATTAAATTACAAACTCTATTCCATAATTAATACAAGTTTCACTCATTGCTACATCTCGTCTCTTGCACCATAGCCCACTAGTGTACTGGCCTCACTTTAACATGTATCGGTCCTCTCTTTCACCTTGAAACCGTAACTTTTATTGTATAAATCAGTCAAGCAAACTCGTCTTTATTCACAAATTCGCCGATTTCTTTTCCTTTTCTGTATCTTCAGAGGAATATATTGAAGTATCCACGCAGCATATTCTGGAGACCAAGTCATTGTGACAAAACAAACAGTTGCTGAAGTGCTTTATGTGGACTGAGGGACCGTAACTTAAGTTGCCAAATTTCGCATATGATCTGTAGGGCAGATGTCAGGCGCGAGATTTAAAAATGCCTGAAAACTCGAAAGACGGCTTGGGCAGCTGACTAAAAAAAGGCGATTTGGCGAAAGATTCATGATGGATTGGAACGATAGCTGTCTGGAAGTGATGATGGATAATCTGGCTAATCACGCATTTTTTGCTTCCTAAATAGAGCTAAAGCCTTGAAAACAACTACCATAAAAAACGCTAGCAAATTTTTTCTCTCTCTGCGCATGATTTATGTGCACGACGCTCTGCCTTTAAAATGGACAGTACAAGCCAAATAATAAAACGATTTCCAAGAGAGAAGAAACTTAATCTATTAATACGCATGTATGATTCACCAATGTATAGAGATCCACACAAGAATTTTGTATTTTTATTTCTTTATTTTATTTTATTTTATTTTATTTTATTATTTATTTAATTTTTTGCTTCTCATATTGCACATGCCATTTCATCAGCTGGTTGGACTGGCAGTGACTGGAATGTAGCTTGCAAAACTGTAAGCTGAAGTAGGAGGGACATGCTTAATTATTTGTATGATATTGCCAGAATGGGATCCTAAACATCTCATGGCTCTATCGAGTCATCAGTTATATATTTTAAAAAAATTACATGAATAGTCTTTTTTTATATTACAGTATGTAATAACAGTTCATAACGTCACAAATGAGGTCATTATGTCATTGAAGGCAGAGAGGTAATATCTAAGGCATTCAACTGCACGCCCCCCCCCCCCCCAGAGTTATTTCAGTACATTTTAAAACCAGAAATGTGTTTGAAATGTATGAAACTTTTTTGAATAATTTCAGTCTGGTGCTTGTTGAGGCTTTAATCTTCTTTTATAACTCTCATTTGAACTAGGACACTTGCAACATTCCCCCATATATATATATATATATATATATATATATATATATATATATATATATATATATATATATATATATAAAAATATATATATATATATATATATATATATATATATATATATATATATATATATATATATATACATATATATATATATATGTGTGTGTGTGTTTGACTTAAACCTTCAGACATCTTTGTTAAGTCATGCATTGTTTAACTGTTTCCTGGCCTGGTCATTGTCTGGTTTCATCAATATTGGTTTGATGTTGTATCATATATATTACACACGGTTTGTTGTAACCTATACCTATCAAACTTCAATGACAATTGAAAGGGAATTCTAGTTGGACTAACTTACTGACTCCTCAAACCCTTGCAATTTTTTTAATTTTAGAGTTAACACGGTAAAGGTCAGTTTTTGTAGCAAGGTTAAGTCAACAATTTAATAAACTTTTTATTGAGTAGAACAAACTTTGGCTGTTTTTTTTATGCGCAAAACATCTGTGCACATCACAGAGAAATTAATGTTTCCTTATGCAATCGTTGGCCTTCTCCCATGAAACTATGGTTGTAGGGATGATTCTATATTAATTAGGGCCACCTGGCAGCCCCAATTTCCGTTGACGGCCCCAGAATTTTTATTTTTAAATATCCCTATCAAAAGTTAGTAAATCTTGCTTGCCAGAACTTTTCCCTTATTCCATTCATATATCCTCAACATGTGTTACTAGATTCATACTGTGATTTTACCCTTTTCCTTACCAGAAGTAATATTATTCATGCAAAAGCTTGGAATTGATTTTAAGTGCATTTAATCATAATAAGTCAGGGTCCAAACTGATCTCCAATATTTGGGAGAAATTACCTCTCTCCAGCCAGACCATGGCGAAGCTGGCGAAAACAGAGAAGCAGGTATATACAGTTCAAAATAGTCACTTTATAGTCATTTGTGTGTGTGTGTGTGCATATTTTCAAGTCAGATGATTAAAATGCTGATACAATAATATTAAAAGTTTATAATAAAAAAGTACAACTTGTATTATTTTGCTTCATCACAGACTCACAGTTGTAGTACAACATAAAAAGGCAACCTCGAAAATAGAATAGTCAAAAATCTGCAACAGTTTCCATACCAGAACGTCTCTTTTCATACATCTTTATAATGAAATATTGAACAAAATGATAAAATGGTTAATTTGTATTAGTAATGGACATGGATACGTCCATTGAGTCATATTTTGCTTTGGACTGGGCTTCACAAGTTCAATTTTTCACTTGCTTTTCAAGGATCACGAGTGAATTTTCCGCAGGAATTCCATAGAAATCAATGTGATTTCTGGTATTTATGATCATCAAATTAGCACCTCAACTGACTACAGAACATAAAACTTGTTCTTCTATCTTTCCACCTTCTTATTTTTTTAAAGGAAAATTGACAAAGTCAACGTTTTAATTTTATTATTAATGCATTGTATTGAAAAAAGGGGGAGGGTGGAATGTCGTGGAATCAATGTAAGGCAAAGTGAACTTCACTTTTATTTGGCCAGTTTATGTGAAATAACAGACTCTAAGGTGACTATTTCGCCCGAATCACCCATCTAGTGTGAACCCAGTAAGTGTTCGAATTCTCTAGCATATATGCATTGTTGAAAATCTGACAAACGAGCAGACAGTTTTTCACATGTATACCTTCCTTAATTAGAAAAATTGTTCTGAACAGCTGTTTGGATTTCTTACAGCACATATTGGTAATGACCAATACACACATTTTGTGCTTTGAATTCAACACACTGCCCGAGATTTAATTGTCAATGTATGCTTAGAGTAATTTGGTCTAGCATGAAATGCTAAATCATTTTTACCGCTACTTTACTTCTGACGAAACAAATCCTGTTTTAAAATTTTTTTTTTTATGACATTCTATTTCACGTTTTATTTTGGCAAAAGGAATATAGTTTTTAATAGTGCTCAGTATTCTAGTCTGTTGACTTGTGTCTGCATGATAAATATGCTGCAAATATTTCTATCCTTTCAAACTGAACAGAACTTTAATTTGATTTAATACTAATGGTGCCATAATGAGGATTGGGCACCTTTATTCCAGTAACACTTGTAAGTAAAAGTTATTATAATGCAGCCTAAATTTATAGTATGTGAGATGAATAAACAAAATATAAACTAAATAAAAAGCTGTTTTTATGCCAAGAACATTACAACAGTAACTTCTGCTACCATTACTATTTAAAAATTTAAGGCAACTTCTCTACAAAATATGAACAACTTAAAAAAACTAATTTTTGGTTGATACTATACAAAACTCTAATAGTATTAATTTTGTAAACTGCTATAAAGGGACATGTGAAAATAAATTGCAACAAAAATTACGAGTGATGAGGAATAGGAGGTTAGAAACCATAAGCCTATGTGTTAAAAATTCACCCCAAACACTTGTTTCGTGATTTGTAAAAAATCACAATTCTTGGGATGGGGACCCCAAAACGTTATTATTGGAATCATCTCTGGGTTGTGCATACTAAGTACTGCATTAACAAGAGTCCCTGAAAGGGATTGACACTCTAATGGCCAAAAATAATTTCCTGGAATTCAAGACAAGACCATTTCTTCCTTTTAATTGTTGAGTGTTCAAGCCATCTCTGATATTCTTCAGCGATAACAAGATTTTCAAATTAGCAGCTGTGGTGGACATACTAGTTGTCAGAGTGGCACCATTTTCATTTAGGACCATACATTCAGGGGGAGTAATGACAACAAGATTTTCAAGATGGCCACCATGGCAGCCATATTGGATGTATGATTGGCACCATTCTCATTTAGAAGCAACTAGGTATCATAAGAACTCTTCTGCTAGAACCTCATGTTAATATGGCCATCCCTTTCGGAGTAGAGATAACAATATTTTCAAGATGTGGCCCTATTGAGGGTCAGTTTGCATCATTTCATTTAGGACCAACTAGACACCATAAGAACTCTTCTGGTGAAAACCCCATGTCGAAATGACTTTCCGTTTAAGAGGAGTAGCAATAACAAAATTTTCAAGCTGTCAGATCGGCACCTTTTTTTTATTTAGGACAAACAAGACTTCATAAGAAAACTTCTGGTGAAAATCCAAAGTTGATATGACTTTCTGTTTTGGAGGAGTAACAATAACAAGATCCTACAGATGGCTGCCATGGTGGCCATACTGGATATCAGATTGGCACCATTTCAATTTAGGACCAACTATACATCATAAGAAGTCTTTTGGTGAAAGCACACCATCAATATGACCAGCCATCTAAGAGAAATAGCGATAACAAGATTTTCAAGGTGGCCATATTGGAGACCAGATTGGCACATTTTCATTTACAACCGACTAGACATCATAAGTCTTTCAGTGAAAACCCGATGCTGATATGACCATTCATTCAACAGAAGTATTGATAACTAGATTTTCAACATGGCCACTGTAGCAGCCATACTGGATGTCCCAGCAGCACCATTTTTATTCAGGACGAACTAGACAACATAAAAAGTATTATAGCAGTACCATTTTCATTTAGGACCAACTAGACATGATAAGAAGTTTTTCAGTCAAAACCATATGTTGATATAACTTTCCATTCTGGAGAAGTAGTGATAACAAGATTTTTCAAGATGGCTGCTGTGGTGGCCATATTGGACACCAGATCAGCACCATTTTCATTTAGGACTAACAAGACATTAGTAAAAACCCCATGTCAATATGACTTTCCATTCAGGAGGTGTAGTGACAACAAGATTTTCAACATGGCCAATGTGGTGACCATATTGGCATTCAAATTTTCATTTAGGACCAATTAGATATTACAAGAAGTTCTTTTAGTCAAAACCCCATGCAGATATGACCATCCATTCAAGAGTAATGATCTCAAGATTTTCAAG
Source organism: Margaritifera margaritifera (assembly GCA_029931535.1). Taxonomy (NCBI): domain Eukaryota; kingdom Metazoa; phylum Mollusca; class Bivalvia; order Unionida; family Margaritiferidae; genus Margaritifera; species Margaritifera margaritifera. The sequence continues at coordinate 6,406,561 of JAQPZY010001656.1, forward strand.
ATGGCCACTGTTCTGGCCATATTGGATGTGCGAGCAGCATCATTTACATTTAGGACCAAGTAGACCATGGGATGAATGTGCGGGTAAAGTTTCATGGAAATCCTCCTAGTAGATTAGGAGTAGCGATAACAAACTTGTGCTAATGAACAGATGGATAATGCACAACAGACCATTCCATACACTCTCCTGATCTATGACCAGTAGAATGAAATATGTGTCAATGTGACCTACTTTGTTGTACATATGAAGGCATGCATGAATAGTAAATTAGACTCGAGGTTATGAAACTTGGGGTTATAAACTTCATTAATACTTGGCTTTTTACTGTGAAATGGTCACTCATATTACAACTGGGTCAGTGTGACTTTGTTTTCATGCATCGCTGATCATTGAGAATATTCATTCTTGCCTCTAACTTTGACATCCATCCATTTTTTTACAAAGATAATAGCCTACATATACAGTCTACACTCAAAGCATTGCTTTAAACTTACTGTTATTCAAAGTTAGCAATTTTGCAGTTAATTTCAGTAAAACTAGGTAAGTGTATTGCAGATTTTCTTTTCTTTGCTCTAAACAGAGACACACCAACAATGAACATAAAATGATCTAACTTACAAGGAAATGGACAACTTTAGCTAAAACCTTAAATAAAATCCTCAATATATGTGACCTTGACACAAAGGTTGAGGTGGCGAGCAAGTGTGTTTGCAAAATGAATTTTGTCTTTGCACTATAATGATACCCCAAATGTGAAGAGAATCCATTCACGGGTTAGAGAAATACAAGTAAAGGAAAAACAACAAAAAAACCTGCTTCCATCAGAAAACTGATTGCTATGTCACCTTGTTCACTGAAACAGATTTTATAAATAAATGCCAAACTTTGTGTAAGGCTACATACTGAAGCGAAAGTTTGCCTTGCCTTACAACTGAAATGATGTAACCTATTATCACAATAGTCTGAACCACAAGACTGGGAGAACCTGGGTAGCACATGACTGACTTGTCAATCAATGAGAAAGTCTCTCTATCTACAGATATCTATGTACTATTGATCCATACCGAGTTCCGCATTGGCTGTGGTCATCAAAACTGAAACCAATTATTTTAGTAGAATATGTTTCTTCAATAATATTTATCCGACCATAATATGTTAGGAGTACATCCACTACCTTGCCTGGATAGAGGAATTGCTGCCATATCCTGTCACCTTGCCTGGATACAGGAATTGGTGTCATATCCTGTCACCTAGCCTGGATAGAGGGATTGGTGCCAGATCCTGTCAATCATCAGTTACTACTGAAGCAGATGTAAATGCTCTTCCAGGGATGTACCTGTGGAGAGGGCTTACCAGGGTGTGCTGGTATTATGAATGGGTAAGTATTGTCAAAGAAACATATTTTACTCCAAAAACTTATTTCTTCTTACTGTGGAGTTGGCCCTGAATCCAAGGTATGCGAAGCACTTTCAGTCTTGCATACCTGCCATAAAAAAGACATGTCACACTAAAAACACAATTTTTTACTCCCAAACCCCCTTAAATGGTCGTGTTTCCAAAAAAATGATTTTCAGTAATCTTTGGAAAAAAATCCAAAAAAACTACCACTTCAGTATATGCCCGTAAAATGTAGAATGTATAAATGGTAAAGAGTCCTGCTTAAAGCTCATTTAAAACTATCTTTGGGGCAGTTTATACAGCTAATTGTCATAGAGGCAATTAAAAGGTATGGTGCTCAGGTATAAACAACCACCATTTCACATATTACTTAATTGGCTGACAATAGCTAGGGTGATGTGTTAACTCCTTTGAAGACTGCTGTGGGGGAGCCTATTAGACTAATTTACATAGGTAAAGTTCACAAACTGGAACAACCCAATTTGACTGAAGTTATAGGTAAAACAAAGGGATGCATGTTGAAGAACAAAAGTTATTACACATCATTGCCTTGAATGAGAATGTATAAACCATCGTTATTAAAGATTATTGGCAAGTTTGCGAACAGCAGCAATATGTTTCTTTGAAATAGGATTGAACTCCATTTATAAAATGCAAAACATTATTATTTCAATAGTCAGAATAGTGTTCAAGTGCGATTCATTTTGATGTGAAAACACAGCTGTGATTCAGGAAACAATGAGCCATCTGCGAAGCGAGTAAAGCCCAGCAAAAACTAAATTTCAGAACTCCTGGTTAATGGATTTTGACTTTGTGAAGCACAGCAGCAAGGGGGAGCATTTCATTCTTTGCACATACTGCAAACAACATATCGATATTAGTCGTTCTGGAGTGTACGACATCCATTTACAACCACCTGTATGTAACATCCAGACATCAAATATTCAACTTTCAGATTAGTCCTCTTTATTTATTATCTTAATCTTGTTAAAATACCAACTATTAATCGACCCATGCTTTTCAGGATGGTTTTAGCCATGAGATAGATTGATTGAAAGACAATAATAGGAACACGCTCATGTTTACAAAGTTGACTTGTCTCGATAAACAGATTGTGTTAACACCCATAGTGGACAGAGGTGTTTATTACTGCTGTATTACCTGTAAGACCCCTGTAATGCTTGAAAAATGATGCCCCCCACCACCACTGAAATGGTCAGTCCCTAACGTGATGTAAATTTTTCTTTGTTCTATAGAGACAAGTATATCTCATGGTCAAACTGTATCAGATACAGTTTTGACAATGCTAACATTATGGTTGGCAAGAACAACTCACTTCTGACCAGTATTTGCTTGGTGAATCCAGCAGGGAAGTTTTAACAATAGTACCATCCAGTCTCTATTGAGTGCAAAGATGAACTCTAATGACACTTGCATTACCTTCAAACCTCCCCCCACCACCACCAATGAACTAATGAGAGCAGCAAAGATTGCACCTAATTAGGACAATATTCTGCCATCCAATGGATTTGAAAGACAGAAACCTGGTGTATTTTTTAATTTAATGTCAGTATGGTTGTGATTATGCAAGTGTTTGCATATATGTGTATATATGTGGTGATGATATTTGACAATGCTAAGTGTACCTACTATTTTTTGTTTGTAAGTTTATTAAATGCTTTAAAGAAAACAAGTTATTTTCTTTCATTCAGAATTGAGTTTCCAGTCATTTTCTATAGGCTTATATGAAAAGATAGTTTATCCTCAATTAGACATGGCTTTTTTTAAAACTCAAAACACACTTTTTCAGTCTCAATCCCCCCCCCCCCCCCCCCATCTGGGAATATGGCAGGGCAGGTATGGTCTTGTGTTAGATATGTTAGCACATAATCAGTTTGGGCAAAAAATGTCACTCCTGCAAATCCAGTGGAAGTAGAGTAACCCACATCATTATGAAGCTGCTGTGTGACCTGGGAAGGTAGTCTGTTGTGCTGCTGAAATAGGTCCCACCAGATTGAACAGGGCCCTTTGGAATCAAATGTCTCCGATATAAAAGCTGGAGAATGTCATATCTGACCTCTATCTCATGGCTTGTATGATGTCAGCTAGGGAACAGTTGCACTCAAATCCTATGCTGGTGGTGACCTAACCTCTGGAGCCAATATGCGTAAGACAGTTATCTGGTATTGGCTTAGTTCTCTGTAAGTGGATAATCTAACATAAATACTGGTCCCTTCCTTGCCCTTGGGACAACAGGTCCAAAGAAGACAGTGGGAGCCTGTTCTTAGCCATGATAGCAGGGGGCATCGTGATGTAACCGTTGTGGCAGAACTACAGATAGTTCAGGTAGACCAATAAGGCATGAATTTACAGTTTCTGCCTGTTGAGGAAAGAGTAACTGGGAAGTACGTCTTTTGTATGAAAGGTGAGTCACAGAGGCTATAGACAGTGGTTTGAAGGGTGCCATGTTCAACCACCTCAGAACACATGGTAGGTTTAATTTTTGATAAAGGGCCAAGGTCTTCAGTCAAGAAAAGTCAAAACTGGCTAGATGGTCAGAGAGCTCTTTGTTCCGACCCATGTTCTCCCTTCTGTAATGGTGAAACGTGTCTGAAATCGTGGAATGGTAGCTCTTGATTGTGACTTCAGCTAATTTCTCCTAGAGAAGCCATAGGAAGAAGTTAGCTATTTCTGGTATCAACGCTTTTAAGGGAGAGATGTGTCTCTGCTTACACCACTGACAGAAAACTCGTGTTTCGCTCATAAGCTTTCAAAGAAAACTCACGTTTCCCTCACAAGCTTTCAAAGTGGTGAGCCTTCTTGCCCTAGCAATTTTATTGTTTCAGAGAACTATTTTTTTCTGAGTTCTTATTTGATATGACCCAAGTTCAACACCTCTTGATTCAGGTGGAAAGCCTGCGTGTGCAGTTGTTTCAGCAGGCAAAGAAAAGGCAAGATATTTCTGGGAATCTCCACCTCTAGATTCAAGAAGTCATGGATCCATGATTTTTCTCACTTGAGAGGAGCAATCAGGATTAATTGGTACTTGAAAGACTTTGGGAGTCAGAGGGGCTGGTGAAAGGGTTATGGGTCAACACCATTTGAATTCAGGGTAAAATGTAGACTGCCCACACTTTCAGATTTAGGACTAGCGAGATGAGGGTTGATAGCTTGGTGTTCTGCCTCGTCGCAAAGAGGTCTACAAATATGTGACCTCAGTGGGTGCATATTTGACTAAAGACTGAGGGTTGAATGGACAATTTAGTGTGGATTGGCCGATTCTGTCAGGACAATGAATCAGCTAGGACATTAAGCTTGCCTGGGATGTGGTGGACTTGAATGTGGATTTGTTGATGTTGACACTACCAGAGAATATCTTAACCTAGAAGGCAGAGCTCTGGGGACTTGGTTACCCCTTACCTTCTGATTTAGTCGATGACAGTGGAGTTGTCATAAAGAATGAGAACATCCTTTACAGATAACACCTCCTGCCACAATCAAAAGGCATTGACTGTGGCCTTCATCTCTGGGAGATTGATGTGGAGAGAGAACTCTTCAAGTGGGCAAGCCCTGCTTGATTCTAGAAATGAGGGCAGGAGGTGGGCACTCCTGCCAGTTGTCCTGGAATCGGTGCAAATTGTAATTTCTAGAAGTCGATCCTGAAGCCGGATACTTGCTGTAAGCCAGGATAGGTCCTCCCATTTGCTCATATGAGACCTCATGTTGTCCAAAACTTTGATCATTTGGTCTAGAGGGCAAAGTTTTGGTCACCACTGGGGTAGAAGGATCATTTGCAGGGGTCTCATGAACAGGCAGCCCAAAATGAGATAAGCCATAGCTGCATTGAGTAGACACAAGAGGTGAAGAAATTTCCGGGTTGAAATTTGACTCTCCAAGTGTATGGAAGACACTAATGAGATGATTTTCAAGGCACGTTCTTGAGAAAAACTTGGTTCATGGAGGTCCAGGTGAATTAAATATTGGGATTGAATATGATCAGATTTGTCCTTGTTGACAAGGAATCCAAGGCAAAATAAGAGCAAAACAAGGGATTCATGTCTTGGTACAAAAAAACTGCACACCTGATGTTTTTGTACAATGTTGGTCAGATAGTTTGATGTCATACACATGAAGTTGCTTCTGAAGACTGACATGACTCTGCCTATGATTCTTGTGAAGAGCAGGGGAGGGTCACTAAACATGATTTGGAGACCTTCCAAGATGATTTGCAAGACCTATGGGTCATCGAGGCATAGTTTCTCCCATTCCATGGCAAAATGTTAAAGTCTTCATCCCATTGGGATGTTGGTATAGGGTGGCATGAGTATTGGGTCATTTTCTGCAGAGAGACTCTTAAAGGGAGAAGCTGGGTCAAAATCAGTCCTTGTCTCCCAGTGTTTTGACATTGGTGACTCTCGAAAAAGGACCCTTGTAGAGGAAAAGGGTTGGAGGAGGGTTTTCTTCTCTGGCATGCCTTAAGGGAGTTCCTTCAACTTCTCGTCTCTCTTAGGAAACATTGACTGGACTTTTAGGATGCTGGGCCTGCATGATGTTTGCCTTTTTGGTGACCCATTTCCTGACCTCCTCTATATGACCGTGGAATATAAGTTTGGAAGACAATGGTTGTGGTCTTTTGGTGGTCTTTTAGCAGTGTAGACATGGATAGGAATGCATCTCTTTCTGTGTTCTGGAAATTTATGGAAGCAGCTATGGCACTGGAGAATGAGTTCTGAGCACACAAGCCATAAAATATACTAAGTTTCAGGCAAGTTTTTCAGCACTTTTCTCAATGGAGGGGGCTAGATCATGCTCTGATTGCTGAAATATAGCCATAAAGATGAAGTTGGGTATGGAGCAAATCGATATGACATTGTAAACCAGTTGTTGTGTGTTGAGAAAGGATTTCTAGTCCATGCATACAGAGGAAGCTTGTGACATTTCAGGCCTGAAGTGTCTCTGTTGACAGCAGAGACTTCAGTGTTGAATACTGGCATGCATCTTGTAGAAAACCAGGTTGAAATTTTATGGGAGTTGTTGTTATGAAAAGAAAGATCCATTGATGCTTAAGTTGCCTTTAAAAGCAGTGCAAGATATCAACAATTCAACCACTGTGGTAGCTGTTTGAAAGAAGGCTGGTCTTTCTTGGTTAAGTGGTCAACAGATGTTGGAATTTTGTAACAGACAATTGCAGAACAGCAGGAGACAGACTAAATTCTACAGGCAGAAAACCAAAGACTTTTTAATAATTGCACAAAAACCAAAGCCTTTCCTGGATATCATCCAATTCAGGAAGGAAGATGGTGCTTGTGAACATGCTGGCAGAGGCCCCGAAGTCTTCTCAGTGCTGATATGCTTTGGTTGTTGCACTGTGTACTGTGGATAATGGAAGGGCCATAACTGTGTAGGAGGCCTGTGATGGTACCAATTACTGGTATCCGATTTTTTTTGCATTGGTGATCTTTCCACCTCAACCAACTTGATTATAAGAAAATTGGTGACTGAGGCAGTGTCAGTGTAAATACTTATGGTGTCAGCATTCTTGCGTGTGTTTATTGGCTTGGTCATTAGCCCAGGTTAATTGCTAGACTATGAAAGTTGCCTATCTCTCATAGACCAGTGAAAGCAAACATCACAAGAAAAGTTTGAATGACACTATATGCAGCTTAAACAGGTGGGGTGGTTATCTTCTGCCAGCTTAAATCTAATACATACCCACAACCTATTCCTGCCGATTGTTGTTGATACCTGTATTCAGAGAGAGCAAAATAATAGCATATACAGGTAAAATCAGTCAAGTGTAGTACTAAGCCTACTGTGAAGTGGACAATATGAATTAAGAAAAATGGCAGAGAAAACTGCAGCAATGAACTTACTCCTAGTCATTTACATATACGGGATCTACTGACTGGAATCAGCTACCACCTGAACTATAAAGCAAGGTGACAATCTTGCCGTGTTCAAAGCAGGATGTTTCAACTTCCTAAGCATATATGATCTTTAACCAAATATTCCGGCACTTTCTCCTTTGTTCTTATGTGGATGCATTAATCAGTTACAAACATGATGCAATGATGTACATTATTCAAGTTTTAAGTGAAATATTTGTGTGGCATTAACCCACAGGTAATACATTTATATATATATATATATATTTTGTGTGCATGTATAGAATGTTTCATTTAGGACCGACTACATATAGCGAGAAATGTTTTACTGAAAACTACATGTCAGTATGACCATCAGTTACAGAGGACTAGTAATAACAAGATTTTCAAGATGGCCATCATGTGAGCAGTCTGATTAGCACCATTGTTATTTAGGTCCAACTAGATATCATACAAAGTCTTTTTGTGAAAACCCCATGTCACTATCACTATCCATTCAGGAGAAGTAGCTATAACAAGATTTCCAAGATGTCCACCACAGTGGCCATATTGGATAGGAGTTCAGCACCTTTTCCAGTTGGGACCAACAAGACATTGTAAAAGTCTTTAAATGAAAACTCTATGTCACTACAGCTATATATTGAGAAGAAGTAGTCTTAACAATATTTTCAAGATGGCCACCATGATAGCCATATTGCATTTCAGATCAGCATCATTTTAATTTAGTACCAAGCAGACATGATAAGAAGAAGCGATAAAAACGATTTGGTGGCCATGTTACAAGTCTGACTATCACCATTTTCATTTAGTACTAAATTGTCATCATAAGTCTTTCAGTGAAAACCCCATTACTGTATATCTTAGGACACCATAAATTAATTTTTAAAGTAATTTTTTTGTGCACTGTAAGTTCTGGGACAGATCGTTTTTTTGAGACATAAGTTTTTGGACACCTTTTGATGTCAAATGCACTCAAACTTATATTTTATTAAAAAAATAAAATAAAAACTGCTGTCAGTGTTGTTTGTTTAAACTTTTCTTCTTAACTGCAAACTTTTGAAGAACAAAAAATTTGATAAATCTATGGGCAATATAGGAGACTAGATGTTTGCACTACTTACAAAATACGTGCAAGTCAGAGCAACCCGTACTTGTATTATATTTTGTTTTGCTGTATAAACACTGTCTGATGCAATAAAAGTTTTGAGTTGATTTATATTTGCCTTTTTCATAAGCCAGTTCTAATTCCCAAGTATTATTTCCTCGGTTATCTGCCAGTGCAAATCCCTTAGCTTGTAAAGGCAGCCTCACTTCGTTTTCCCCACCCTTTGATCGAGCCGCAAAGTTGATACTTGTTCAGTGCCAAGTAGAGTCCTATATTCAGCTGACAGAATTTATTTGAACTTCCTGTGATCATGCCACACAACTGACACCTGTTTAATTGTGGCAAATCCTTTAATACCGCTACATTTCGCAATGTATGCTCAAAGCGTCACTTACAGACCCCGACTGTTCCACTGTTTCAATTTATAACAAAATTCCTGTGAATACTGCTAAAAAGAAACCAAATCTGGCTTCCCTTGGTCGGCCGACTTTGTATATAAAAAATCTGACACTTAAACGAATCCAAAGTCGGCTTCCAAGGTCTGCTTGCTTTGTAATAAAATAAACTTTGTATTTGATATCCTACTGGTAAGTTGAAACAATGAGTTTATTGCTCGCTACCAGCTGTGTTTATTCACCACCCGGTCTTCTATTGTTTGCCATCTGTAATCATAACTTTTACAAACAGGCATTGATGTCTGCAGGGTAAATTGTATACACAGCATTAGTTGTCTTTAAGAACACGTTCTGTATTACATGCTAGAGAAAATATTGTCATTTGCTCTCATGGTGAATGTATATCCTAATAATGATTTTTATTGGCGAAATAGTTATATTGTTTACCTGGATATAATACACTCTTGGTTATTTTGCACCATACACCAGGTCATGTGTGAATTGCTGGTGCCTTCAAGCAATCGGTTGTTATTTTCTGTCTCTCTCTTTCTATTGTTTGTGATTTTGCTGGATCCAATTTTCAGTTTGATAATATACCGGTATTCAAACTTCTGAGGACAACCAAACATGATTCGTTTATCTACATTCACATCAATAAAACGTGTCAATGTTGTTACCTGACATAAGCGATACACACAAGCAGACCATGTGGTGTTAGTGGATACGTTTGTGTCTTTTATACATAAATTGCTTATGGAGAACAAAAATGAGGAATAAATGAGAACAGTAAAAGGTTAGTTTCTTTCAGTTTATTATCAAATAAATGTTTAATTTACCTATCTTATTGTAACATGAAGGGGGTGGGGGGCTAATTCAACACAATTTGTTTCGGTTCTTAAGTTTTGGGACATATGATCTAGTTCAAAAAAAGTGTAACCATAAGTTATGGGACAGGAAAAAAATCATTTATTTTATCTTGTCCCAAGATATACGGTAAATATGGTAACTGACGAATGGTCATTGCATAAAAACATAACCAAGAATGTACAAATAATGTACAAGTCAGGGCCCATGACAGTAGAAGATTCACTTTAAACCATCCGACTTCACCCAGTTTTATTGCCTGAGGTGAGATCAAGTAATTCTCTTCTTGACTGAATCAAGGGAGCAAATTGAGCATGTACTTCCAGTGTGATGACGTGTGACTAATTCCAATACCTGCTTTAACGACCTGTGCAACTGACACGGATAATGTGGCTTTATTTGCCGAGGTAACTGCTTTCCAACAGGGCTAATTAACTGATGTAGATAGGAATCTGTAAAAAGTGCTTATGATGAAATAGGTAGCTCGTTAAATGTGAACAATTTAAATCTGATTGTCAACATTTGACAAATTTGCCATGAATCAATGAAGCGTACCGTCTTGTCATCATCACAGGAGTTTGATGTTTCATCAATAAAAACACAACAAAAAGTTTTAATAGATGAAATGTCAAACTCATGTGGATTCTTCATCTGACTGGAGATGTACAACATCTTGAACTTTTAAATATGATGTGCATTTAGGAAATTGTACTTAAATATCATTAATGTAATGACTTTAACTGTCAAAATGTTAACAAGTTCATATTAATTTTTGTCTTTGGCACACTCGAATAGTGTTACAAAATGAAAAGTTTCTAAATATTTGTAAAGTAAAAAAAAAAATCACTGTTGAATCAGAATGGTTTTAATTAGTATATTCAGGATGACAAGGAAATTTTGGCATTGATCATTGTGTGAAAGTGCTGGTAAAAGCAACATCCATGCATGTGGACATGAGACACTTGGTAAGACTACTAATGATGGTCATTATTTATTATGCTGTTATATTTTAAAATTTTTATTGGCATTCATGTTTTTATCACACATACATATTTACATACATAGTTAATGCATGTAGGAAATTTATATCCTGATCCAAACCATATCTCTCTGCAAGTTCAAACTTCTACCTCTTGGCCCTCAGAGGGAGAAGTCACTTCTCCCTAAAATTCATAATAAGCTTCAGCCCTGCATGTATGTATAAAGTTAGCTCCCTTAGCCTCCTCCACAGCTGGCAGGTGCTATGAAACCCACTTCAAACTGTTGCCTAGGACCTAATAATAAAGAATGGTTGAGATGCAATGAGGCTGTACATATGAATATGCTTTTTTATGTGCGGCTGCCAACAATGAAGCCAGGAGTGGTACAATAGCTCTCCTTTACTTTTTTGAGGCAAGCTAATGAAGATTACTAACCTTTACAAAATATTTTTTTTATTCCTTCTGCATGGCGATTAGCTACTGGATGCCTACTGTTATGTTTGGCCATCACAGCACAATCTTTGGTGGGACAATCATGCTTCTAAAGACACCTATATTTGAACCACTCCATTAGCAAGAGGTGTGCCAGTTAATTTTGCATGATTTGACACGTTTACATTTTGACGTCTACTCTCACTATGATGCATGCTCTGTCTCTGAAATATGTTGATGCACTACAATGCTGACTTTTGCACCCCATGCTTATATTAAAAGTAGCAAAGCTGCCCGTAGCCAACCACCATGTTGGTGCCAAAATACATTGTTTTATGTTAGGATTCATTAATTCAAAGCTTCACAATGTTTTAAGTTTAATACACCTTTAAGACACTAATGACAGTAATCCATAAACCAAAATAATTATTGTTTTAACTATTTGTAGTCTGGTAGCATTGCATTTTTTAAATAAAAGCAATTTTTAAAAACCTGCTGATCGTAACTCATTGACCAGTACTTTAATATAATCTTTAAAATATACCAGTGAATAAGAACCAATGGTAATAACATTGCAAATATACCCACAGTACAGATTGGATTCATAAATAGTTTTAAAAATGAATTTTTAATTTCGTTGCAGCATCAAAATTTTAAGATTTAAATTTTTCAAGTTTTAAGAACAAAAGAGCCATCTTTTGAAAATGTTGCGAGATAAGCAGTTGCATATAGTTTGGTTTGTCAAGAAACAAGGAAAATTATTTAAACATTTTGCTTGCTTAAAAGCAGTGGTTGGAAAATATAATGACTTGTATTATCCCCTGTATATAACAGGACTATGTGTGTAAGATAGGCCACATTACAGTTGACTTAACAAATGTCTGTATTTAGGGTAAATGGTATAAGAAAGAACAGATAATTGCACATGATTTACTTATAGTTTTAGGCATAAATTCATGATAATCAGCTTTCCTCTGAAAGTCCACTTTCACATTTAATTTTGTTCAAAACAGTAGCCATGTAACTGGCATAATTTCACCATGAAAAGATTTAACTTGTTAAAGTACTTCATGTTTTATATATTTTGATAAATATTGTCCACAACAACTTTATATATACACAACTATTCTCTAACTACCAGTTAGTAACATTTAGCCTAACAGAGTTTTCCCCAAATGACACCTCTGCCATGTCCCTCCACCTCTCAGTCCATATCTGCTGTAGACTGTCACGATCTAGTTTATCCAGTATCAGGCATGTAAAACTAAGGCTTCTCAAGGGGACAGGAGCATAAAGCTTATCATTAACAGCATCCATAAAGCCTATATCCAGTGGCGATTGAATCCCGCAGCCATCAGCATCAATACACTCCAGAAAGCTGCCCTCTGTCTTCGCCTCCCTGAGAAGATTCTGTAAGATGGAGTTGCCAAGCTTGGGGTTGGAGCACAAGGATAAAGTGTGGATGTGTTTTCCTGTCACAGGTATTCTGAAAGAAAAATAAGAGTAAACAAAAAACTTTATAAGTCTTGAAGAATTATCATGATTATTTTATTAATTCATAGAAAATTATCATATATGCAAACCAATAAATATTTTAAAAGTGGAATGAAAGGATAACAATATATATGCATATTCAAACCTATTTAGATACAAGATTACTTTATAGCTCCCTAACTATTTATTAAGAATATTTAAACTCAAAATGATATATTGTTTTTTGACACATCTTTAAGTACCAAATGTTTTGATCTAAAAGATCCCAATATATTGGGTGTTATTTGGCCTTATGCATGTATGCATGAAAATACAAATAGGATCACTTAAAAAGTTTAGTGTTTCTGAATTTAAGATACAATTTCTCATAATGTTTCTGTTTAAAAATTTAATCACAATTATGTAATATGTTTTAATTCCTCAACTGTACTATGTTGAGGTTAAATGTCGGTGGTGGGGGTGGGTGAAGTGGGTGTAGGGGAAAGAGCTATGTTCTATAAACATGCTTATAACATCAATTTCCTATAAATATACTTAAAATGTTTTTGCATAGTATACATATATGATTACTGGTATTCATTATGTATCTATCTTTACCCTATGTTTTTCAAACATCCTTAATTTTATTCTCTTAATAGTTTTTTAAAAGCACCATATGTTTTCAGATTTATATGGTGGTTGGCAGTTTTATTTCTGACCCTAATTTGTACACACTAAATAAAATAAGTTACAGTTGTATTAAAAAACAGAAAGGTAATTTAATTCATTACAGCGCCCAGTATTTGAAAAACGAAAGTGTTGATGTACACTGCCTATAAAAGACTGTGAATAGTTATCATTTTAAGATTATTAACCATAGCTTTACATTAATATCACGTGGAAAAATGTCCGAAAATGATCATTTCTTAAGTTTTATATTACAGTGAAACATCTAAAAATAGAACCCTCAGTATACCCGAATCCCCTCAAGAATGACTTTTTTTTAGTCCTGAACTTTTCCTTCTTTAATATCATAATGTTTGTCCTAGTAAACCGAAACCCCTCAAGTCCGAATACTATAAAAAAATTTCAATCCCAAATTTCAATTTAATGCTAAAAAAAGCCCCCCATAAAACTGAAACTCACTTCAAATTTGGAAATGTATCTTATGTGCTCAATTCCTGACACATGATAGAACAGAATAATTATGGTTAGCAAGTACTGTAGTAGGCCTATTCTTTGTCCCAAGGGCAGGTGAAGTATAAACAATACTTGACACATGCACCAACACAGATTAGGGCTGACAATAGTCAAACCTGAAGTCTTTGCACCATTAAAGAGAGCAAGATTTTAAGACGAATTATTAATAACTAAATGCTTGTAGGTAAGTCATTTAAGAAAGATTATGTTTATCTGCATCTCTAATCATGATTGATGCTATTCATTTGTATACATGATCAATAGAACATCTACATGGTATACAGGATCAATAGAACATCTACATGGATAAATAATGTAAATAGATGAGTCAGCAGGAGAGACAAATCATTTTATGTTTTTGGACAATGCTACATCACAAGGACCTAATTTGTCTGACTGAAGTGACTTTGAAATACCTAGAAAACATCACACTTGCAGCCACATGACCAGGGCATAATTCGCACATTCATGGCTAGATATAGAAAATATCTGCTGCATTCTCTTGTAGCTAACATTGATTGTGTGGACAGTGTTAGTGAATTTTGTAAACAAATCACTCTTTTGGATGCTATCCACTGGATTTTAAAAGCCTGGTCAGAGATGACACCTGTTACAATCAAGAAGTACTTTGAAGTGGCCAGCTTCCCTATTAATGCGGACAGTGATAACATCAATGAGGATGATGATGAGGTCAATATTCCCTTGGCTCGACTGGCTCTAGAATTACAACTGGACATCGACCCTGAGTGCTTATATAATTTTGATGATGATGTTCCTGTTGAGGATAATTCCGATGACTGGAAGAGTAAACTTGTGTTACCGTTTCATGAAAGCAATTAGGCTGATGATGAAAGTGATGAATATGATGATGAGAATGTATGTTCTGTGCCACCTGGCAGTGATATGACATACCCTCAAGTTTTAGAGCTTATACAGAGATTAAAAAACATCATGATTGCTAAGGATGTGTCATTTACACAAGCCACATTAGTTAAAGAAAGATGCAAGAAAAAAAACAGACAACACTCCAAGCCTTCATCAACCCAGGCTCTTGAAATGTGAACTTTTATGAATTATACATAGTATTTAAACATTATGGAGTATCATTCATAATTCTAATGGACTTATAGTAAAGTTATAAAAGAGAAGAATCTCATTCCTCAAATGTTTCTTGTGATGAGGACTGTATTTCTATGTGGAACAACTGTATTTATTCATGTAACAGGATTTGATTTTCAGAGGGAACATATGTTGTGAAGCTATTTTTCATTAAATATTTTTTAAAACTACTAACAGCTTTCTTAATTTTGTGCACTCTTACACACACAGACACGGATGTTCTCTCATAATTACTTCTCTCTCTCTCTCTCTTGTCACATAAGCGCTTATAAATAGACATTTTTTCACATCTGTGAAACCCTCAGTAAACCAAAAACCTCTGAAAACCTATTTTGTGTTTGGACCCAATGTTTTTCAGTTTTGAGAGGATTCACTGTATATATAGTTATTGTTTGCAAGTTAACATCGATTGATAGGCATGATAAAATAGAAGTTCATATCAGCTGCAGTAAAGAAGTTCTATTGTGAAATTAACTGTTTCCCTAGAGGAAAAGCATTCGTTAAAAAGAAAGGATAAACTGATAAAATGGGTAGGGTAATGTAACAAAAGCAAAGACTCAAACAAGCTTTCAAGATTTAAAATACAAATATTTAATTTCCTACAATATTAAAATATTTCAACAAACAGTCAAAGTGAAAGAATTAAAAAATAACTTACAGCATAGAATATCCTTAAAAGTCCTAAATTGTTCTAAAGTTCACTGATCCGGAAGTTAATCCAAATATTCCGAATGAAGTAGGTTCCGAATGAAACCTTCACTGTACTGATGTACTAACAAGAATCAGTTATATCCAAGTGTTATTAATTCCAAATAGTCCTTGTGAATATGGAATATCACACAAGTTCTAGAAATGTTTCCGATAATTCCACAGAGCTATATAATTCTTAAAGTTTAAGTAGCAGCACTGAATCCAGAATGTACAATATAATAATATCACTGAAGCAGAATATCCACACACAAAATGAACCAATCTTGTTTATGACCTCTCAGGCTGACGAACTATGCTAGAATCCCAAACACAGCAATACATCTTATTATTAGGTTCTGACTGCACAGAACAGAATAAGGAAAACCAATTTAAACTGTATTGCGACTTAAAAACAACTTAATCCTTCTAGAAAATAACCTTCTCCGAACCAATCAGAAACTAGGTTATGCGTGACACCGCTAAAGTACCTGTGCACTGACGTTATTACCAGTCAACAAAGTATTGACTTCTTAACTGAACATAGAATCTAGGTCAGAAGTTCAACCCTCACGTGCTAAATCATGTGATATGACTAATGCTACAACCAACAATATTTCCCAAGACCAATGTACTGAGTTACATTGAAATACCGTATATGTACTTTCTGCAAGACGATAGCTGTTAAATTATTATGCAGAGATCATAAAACTATACTATTATTTAAAAACAAAATGATACATAATTCCGTAACAGCATGCATAAACTTTTATTTCTATTACCATTTGATTAATTACAAAATATGCATGACATGTACCTTTATATATGTTGGACATTTGGAACTGTCACAATCTCAATCTAATCAGTAGAGTTTATATATTTTTGCTCCATTTAGGTAAATGATGTTAGCCTTATATATTTGTCATTGAAAGCTGTTTTGTCAAGACAGAGAGATTCAGGCTACAATGCTCAAACATAATTAATGGTGAACCTGCTAAATACCAACCAACCCATTCAGATGTCAGTGTGAATTCTGAATTGTAATAATTATACACAGCAGTAAGTTTTGCACCTCATGATAACATTACATACCACTTTATCAATGGCCCATTACAGTGCATGTTCTGATTGGCTAATTCTTCAGTCTCTATGAAATGGCAGTGCACAGCATAGTGGGCTATACTGGGGACTATTGCTCAAGAAATTTAAATAAAGGAAGCAGTATTTCTCACATTTTTTGTGTATGAAAGCTTTAATAGTCTTTGACAATCTTTCTTCAATCTACCAATTAAGCTGAAACAGTTTAATCGTATGCACAGCGAGATGATCATTTGCAGCAATTCTGACAACTCTGACATCTACAACTGCTGTTTCCATGCAGTTATTTTCTTGTTTGGAAACAACAGCATTTACATACAAGATTAAAAAGCAAATTTGATATATAAACAAAGATTTTGATTTTCTCATATCCACATTGTAAACACAATTGTTAATCGATCAACTCCAGAAACTAAAAAACCAGTGCATATTCTAACTTTAAGTTTTGGACAGTTTTGTTGGGAATCAGTTTCTTTTGTGCCCAAGTTTTTGGACATAAAAAGGATAACTATTTTTTGGGAAGCCCAAAACAGGGTAAAGACAGTATACAATGTAAATGCAATCAGCTTCACTTACCTTATGATAAAGTCATGATCATCAGCATTAAGATGTAAATCACTGATGTCTAATTTCCTAAGGGCACATCCATGCTGCAAAGGAAACAGTTAATTTATACTATTAAAAACACAAGACCACTATATTATGCAATATTATTTGCAACAAGAAATCTACATAAAACTATGTCTCACTTGATCTGTCTCAAGAGCAAAAAAAAAAAAATCTGTCTCAAGAGCAAAAAAAAAAAAATGTAGTAATTGGTGCTTTAAGTTGGTGACTTTTGATACTAGTGAATGCAACTCCTAAAGATGAAATCACCTGTGACGTTTCACGACTATATGTAACAGCATTTATGAAATGTATGTATGTATGATGTCTGTATGTATGCACATCTCTTCCTCAATTCAGTGCACCTGGATAACTTGCAAACCCGGCCATAACATGGAGGCAGGTGTGGGTTCCATTTTTTCTTATAGAAAAGGCAACAAATAGGCTAATATTTGCTTAACATTAAAAAATCCTGATTGAAATTGGTAAATTAAATTGATAACACAAGCTAATTAACAGATTAGTTGTCTCCAGCTGATTACAGTACATGAAATCACAGTAACACTCAGGTGTAAACCAGTCTTATTTCTTATTAAAATCACACAGCATAGACAACTCCTGGTGTTTGCCTTTGCCTAATCTGTGGACTGTTCTTCAAACTTTGCAGTGATACCTTAAAAAGAACTTTCAAGTTCTAATAAAATGTACATATTTCTTCATTTTCTTTGTCTCTATTTTGATTATCCAGATGCAGTGTTCTGTTACAGTGAGCAGTTCCACTGTAACAAACACTACATATGAAAAAAAAAAAATTATGCTGACTGTATTTATTAGTACAAACAACAATCTTTGCCATTTGCTATCAACAAAGAAGTGGTCACATTTAAAATTGCTATCTTGAGGAATTAAGTAGTATGACCATATTGATACATATGGCTCCATTGGTTTATAAGTGTAATTCTAGCTATGAAGCTTTAGTTTATCTGTGTTTGCTTATGATGGATACACATGGTTTGATACTGAGAGGGAAGCAAAATGTAGCTTTTGGAGGGGGGGGGGGGGGGGTAAAACTAATTTTAATTATGTAATACTTACCTGCTACTACTGCACTGCTTTCCTTTTCAGGGACTATAGTCACCAGTCCAAGCTAATTATTCCCTCCTCCAGTTAGTATCAGAGGGCCATAATTGAGAAGAACATGATCCTTAGTCACAGCGAACATATGGAACACCATCCTCTTTTGACTTGGACCTAGAGTACAGGACATCAGAGTGGGGTGGGAGGAGGAAATTTTTGCAATAGTAGCAGGTAAGTATTAAATAAGTAAAATTAGTTTACCCCCCCCTCCCCCCAAAAAACCCCCCTACATTTTAACGGCAGTAATACCATACCTGTTACTTTTGCATTGCTGAATTTACCAGTTAGGAGGAAGGCTGATGGTCTCAACAAATCTGGTATAGGAAACTATTGTACTTACCCTTATGGTAGAAGTGTTCACTACTGTAACCTGGTAGAAAGTTGTGCCATCACTATTGGGCCCAATAAAAAAATGCCTTCACTCTGATGCACCAAAGATCAAGGGTAAAAGAAGGTAGTGTGACACTGCCAGAAGGCAGCCTCATAACATCATCCAAAGAGGAGTGATTCAAATAGGCCCATGCTGCAGTAATAGCCCTAACTTCATGGGTTTTAATTTTCATGAGGGACTGATAAGCTCTCTTGATAGTGAGGACAATCTACCTAGAAATAGTGGACACCAAAATATCAGAGGAACCCTTAAGAGGTAAAAAGAGATGCTTCCAACCCTTCCTTTTCCCTTTAGAAGAAGCCAAATAAAACCATAAAGCCCTAACTGGGGCAAGGAGCCTATCTTGATCATCCCCAGCACAGATATGACTTGGACTGGGGATATTAACAGGAAGTGGAGTTACTGAAGGTAGCTGATTCTTAGTCAGAAACCCAGGTTGGCAAAGAAGAGAAACTGAATCATAATTACCGTTGAACTGAAAACAACCATTTTCCACTGACAAGGCATGACGCTTGCTACTTCTCCTTGCTGATGATATGGACAGCAGAAAAATAATCTTAAGAGTAAGGTTCTTGAAGGAAACTTCACTCAAAAGTTCATAAGAAGGTTTTGACAACACCCAAAGAACACACAATAGATTCCATTTGGCATTAGTGAGTGAGTTACTGGTCTCTGAAGCTCAAAATACCTGATGAAATCAGAAAGATGAGGGTCTGACCCAATGGCAGAACCCCTTGAGAACTTGAGAGTGTTAGAAATGGCTGCCATATAGCCCTTAATAGTGGACACCGAGCATTCTCTTTCCTCGAAAAGGAAGACAAGAAAATCTGAAACTACATTCAAAGGGGAACAGTTAAATGTAGGTTAATGCAAAAACTTACTAGGATCAACATGTTTCCTATTGCACCAATCACAGAAGATTCTTCAATTTGCATTGTAAACCCTGGAAGTAGCTTCCCTCCGAGCCTGGACGATGCAATTGGCAACCTCATAAACTGGTCCTGGCAGAATGATCACTCAAGATGAGCCAAGCATAAAGGTGGAGAATTCATGGGCTGTTGTGGAGGAAACACCCCCTGTGTTGCAATAGCAGGTTCCCCCACAGTTGAAAAAAGTGACTCTGCTACTGATTGGTGCAGAGACCATTCTGTGAGGACAAATGACCTCTCTGGACAGACTATCCACAAGGATATTCCTCTTGCCCAGAATATGGCAGACTTGGAGAGTGATCTCCTCTGAGGCTGTCCATCCGAGGAGGCTCCAGACTTCCGGACAAAGAAAAGGAGTATGTGTATCTCCCTGATGCCTGAGGTATGCTACTACAGACGTGTTGTCTGAGGTAATTATAATGCAATGACACCTTATGAGGTTGATACACCCCTTTAAGGCTGGAAACACTGCCCAAATTTCCAAGTTGTTTATATGAAGGGTCGCTTCTTCCCAAGACCAGAATCACCGAAGAACTACCCACTCCTACTCCAGGTGAGCACCTCATCCCAAATCTGATGTGTTGGAGTACAAAAAAGGAGTGGGGTTCAGGGGGTTTGAAATGGGATGCTGGTCAGAAACCGGTCCTGATTTAGCCACCAATGCAGGTGGTAGTGGAAATCAGGAGGATCCAAGCTGATAGAGGGTCCTTGTACTGTCTCCAGTTTACTAGAACTGGAGAGGGCTCAAGTAAAGTCTCCATATGAGAACCAAGTCCACAGCCAAGTTCAGAGTCCCAGGAGACAGAGGTAAAGGTGAGCTGACAATGAGGTCTTGGCCAGTAGAGTTGTTATGAGGGACAGGATTTGGTCAAACCTGACTGGAGGAAAATAAACCCTTCCTAGGCTGGTGAGGAAATTCGTCCCCACATATGAGATCTGACTTCTCTAGGTTTGGGATAAGACCGAAACAGGTCACCAATGACCAACATAGGGACAAGTCCTTCAGAAGAGACCACCCTGATAAAGACTCTGGGGGTGGAATCGAGGCTGAACAGAAGAGCTCAGAATTAGAATACCTCCTGGTCGAGACAAAACCTGAAGTATTTCCTGTGTTGAGCGAAGGTGGGGATGTAAAGGTATGCATCCTGAAGATCGATGGAGATTGCCCAGTCACTGGGCCTTATGGTGTTCCTCAATGAGGCGGTAGTCTCCATCATGAAGCGTTCTCCCTGAAGAAATCTCTTTAAGGTGGAAAGGTCGATTATGAGCTAAACTTTCTGCCTTTTTTCGACACCAGAAAGATTCTGGAATAGAAACCCTGAGTCTGGTCATTTTTCACCCTCTCAACTGTGCCCTTCCGCAGAAGGGTATGTACCTCTTTCCTTGATTAAGCCAGTTTGGACTGGTGAAATAAAATGGGGGTCCATGATAGTGGAGGATGTTCCCAAAAACTAAGCTGGTAGCAATCCTTTAAGGTGGAATGGATCCACACAGTCTTTGATGCCTGACCAGGCCCCCGAAAAAAAAAGCTACAAGAGCTCCTACCGGGATGGTCGAAAAAAAGGGCCAACCCCCTCCCTCCTTGGGGAAGGAGAGGACTCAGAAGACTTTCTCTCATGGCCTCTCAGAATGATGGGTGAGAGGGAGCTCTGAATTGATGCTGCTTGTGGGACTGTTGAGGCTGTGCCTGCTTTAAGAAGTTTGTGAAGGTCCAATAGGGTGGCCAGGGTGGGCATGTTTCTTGACCTGTTTCTAAGGTCCTAGAGCTGCTATCAAAGACCCATGTTCTTGGTCCCTCAAATCCTGTAATGCCATGGAGGGGATGAGGCCTTCGAAGAGCATCTCTGCCTCAAGTGGTGCAGATTTCAAAAGGTTCTTGCAGTGGTCCAGCAAGACCTTTGACATCTCCATGGCAGCATCCCTGTGTAAGTGAAGCTCTGCAGACAACACCATCAGCATGGAGAGTGCATGATGCGACGTCTTCACTACAGCCTCCAGCAAACTGATGAATTGCCGCTGGTAAGAATGATTCCTCCTTCAAGCAACTGAAGGAGGCCACCAAAAAGAGATCGGCATGCATAGTGATTATCATGAAAGTATCGACCTTAACCTTCAAGGTTTTAGCTGGGAGATGAACCCATGTCCAGCTGATATCTGTACTTGTGACACGCCCGAGTATGAGTCTCTGTGTGTGTGTGTGTGAGCTTAAGGAGCAACAGAAGGTCAGGACATGATGCTGCCCCAGGCAGCCTATCCAGACTGGAGAGAATCTTCTCGTCTCAGGGTCAGAAGGCTTAGAACAAATATCTGGGGGACGGAGGTGGTAAACTTTGTTAACTGCCTTATCAAATGTCTAAACTTCCTCCTCCTACAACATCTGGCCTGACAGGTGGAAGTGAGGTGGAGACCCTTAAGGAGGGGGAGGGACCATTGCCACTGGTTCCTCAGAGAATTCATTTGAGTCACCCATGATGGAGATGACATCATCATCCTGAGCCACTGCTGAGGTGAGACAGGATTGTCCCTTCCAGTATCTATCTCCAGTGAGGGAGACATTGAAATGGGGTTGTCCTCATCCCAAAGACATTCATGAAGGATGTGTGTGTGTTTGTGTGTGTGTAGACCTCCTAGATGAGTGGGATTGCTGATCTCTTCCAGATCATCTGGGTGTGTATGTGTGTGGCCTCCCTCCTTTCAGTGACCTATAACCAGTGACCCTCTCAGGAAGTCACAATTTCCTGATCTCGGTCACTGGGACACCAAACTTGAAAGGCCATTGCTCGTCCTGAAGCAGGAGGCATGACTTGCTCTCAGGTGTTGTTCCTCCCTTGTCAGAGGCCAAGGATTGATGGCATTGTAATAAGTATCAGGGATCCTTGACCCTTAGGTGATCTCCAAACCATGGAGGTCACAGAACATTCCTGTCCCACAGGGGCAGTAGTCTTTCCCAACAAAGGAAGAGATCCTCCTGTGCACACACCTTGTGACATTAAAAACAAACAATCCAGAATCACAAAAGGCTAGACAATACTTACCATAGCACTGGAACAATGAAAGGGAATACAATTTAATTAAGCACTGTTTGCTAAGCAAGGAGCAAAAAAACTCAGAAATTTACAAAAAGAACACAGAAAACACTTAAAAATAAAGCAAGAAATGTGGAGACAAACACTCAATCAATACAAAAAGGAAGGTGAAATACCAAAAGACATTAAAAGACAAAAATGAAGGCAAATTTTGATGAGCGATATAGCACATATGTGATGTATGTCATCGTAGGAAAAAAAAGAAGGTATTCCGTATGTTAGCTGTGACTAAAGAGTCAGACTGGAATCTGGTTCTTTTCAATTCTGGCCCTCCAATACTAATTGAAGGAGAGAATAATCAGTTTGGAATGGAGACTAGAGTCGCAGGAAAGACAAAGAAAGGTAGTCTCAGGTCAGTTGTCATGTGGCGGTTTGATGACATAAGGATATGGTAAAACACAACGTGCTATTCATGGTTGCCACAGTAGCAAAGCAATTATCTGACAGAATGCAAATAATATTTTTCTCTTTGACAAATAAACGGGTGAGCAAATATTATCAAATCAGGTAGAGTGCACTAAGACCAGAAAATCCCAGTCCTCGTAAAGCCCTGCAGAAGATAAATAATTTAACCTCTTGACTTTGATTTCCATGTGTCAGTGCCAACCCCAACACAGATTCTATCTCCCCTATCCTTTGCAGGTGAAACAAGTTTAATTTACTGAAATATGGAAAACAATGAACTAGTGAATAATCTGTCACAATAATGATGCACAAGTGTAATAGCTTTGCATGTTCTGGATGGAGCTACATCTAATGAAGGTGGGCTTATTTTCTATTCCACACCTATGCACATAATTAATTCTATAATTTCAGACAGATAAGTGTGAGACATGTAACAAATGAGAACTCACCTGGGACAGGTAGCTGTGCAAATGCATGCAGATTTGTGGCTGACTACTGCCTGTACCAGCAGAGGATAAATTAAGGACAGTTATCTTCTTATGGTCCAAGCATTTGAGAAGCAGCTCAATTCCAATAGATCCAAACTTGTTGTAGGACACATCCAGCTCTTGCAGTGGAGATTCTGGAAATTTAAGTTCAGAAAAAGATACAAAATATTCATGTCATTGGTATGATTGATGACTTTATACACATGTCTTTATTATTGATTGAGCAAATTAAAATGAAGGTCATCAATAGTCACTGCAAAAAGTTTTCTATTGTAAATTCAATGCACAAAGAAATCATAGCCCTCCAATACACATACAAAAAGGAAAACAATATGTCTGTTTTATTTTGAAACAAATATGGAGTTTATTTATTATTCTATACCTTGAAAACAAATTATTATAAGAAGGGTGTCTAATTATAATCAAAGTATCTATGATACTAAGATAAACATCAAAGAAAGTAGCGGAAAGATGCATACAAGATGGAAGAAAGATAATGTTTCATATTGACAAAAATGTTTACAAAATAATACTTTACAGTCAAATGTAAAATCAATTAAATCTGAACTAGAGGAGTAATGCATAACTTATTATGACCAAAAGATAAAAGACACAGAAATTACAACAGGCCTAGAATTTAGCATATACATTTCTTTGTAGCCAGAAGGACTGGTAGATTGAGAAATTTACTAGCCCTGCTAAATCTTCACTAGTCCTTCCCACAAAATGCTGACTGGCAACCAAAAAAACTGAAACTTTATAGCCATCTGACTATTGAAATTATGAAAATTACTAGTCTGACAAAAAATTTACTAGCCATGGGCTAGCAGACTACAGCTAATTTTGAGCCCTGTACAATATTACAAAAATATATAAATTTAACTTTACTTATCGAACATTAAAAACAGCAATATGAGACAAGCTTTGACAAAAATTTGAGCTAGAGTACTATGTGCATTACAAAGGACCCCACTTGCTATTATTTGCACTGGAGGACAGTAAAGAGGAACTTTGTGGATACAAAAGGGTGTGTATCCAACAATAATTGGCCATAACTATAAAAAACATGATGCAAAAACCGGTGATCAATTTCATGCAAGAGTTCAATAATATAAAACTGCACAAGAAATTAATTTGATATCCAATGTTTACCAGAATTGCACTGGTGCATAAAGCAAAGTTTGAAAAAAATGGGTCATCACTCCATCAGTTAATGACATTATATCCTTATAATAAATCTCATAGGAATTAGATGGCTGAACATTAAACTCATCCAAGATCTCATCAATAACAAGCTGCATATAAACTTGAATTGACATCCAACATTGATAGGCAAAGTTCTGCTGTGGAAACCAGTCTACAGAGATATGAAATCTGGATCCACAAGTTTGCTATATCAGGATGAAGGATGCTGGAAATGGAACTAATTCGAGGTCTGAAATAATATAAAAGGCCGAATTTAGTTGAAACCAAATAATCCTCTGTAAAGTTATGCTGCGGAAAACTAAGTTTTGGAGTATGGGTAATAAGGGTCTCAACTACTCTAAATGATGTGGATGAACACTGGAAATCAAACTCATTCAATGTCTCATCAATAAACAGAAATGTAATCATGGAACACAGATTCCATACCCCACTGCCTAAAATAACCTTAATGCAAACCTTAAAGACAGGGTTATGGTATAAAAGGAGGATGAACTATTTTTGTGTCATTTCATTTTCTCTGGCAGTGCAGAGACCTCTGAATTGGCACATGATTGGTCAATCATGTACCTTACTGTTTTCATAGCCAAGCTTGGTCTAACACCTGGCACAGGTATAACTGACCAGTTTGAAAACCCTGTCTTTAAGGTGTGACACTGGATAGATGGATGTACAATGGTAACACTATAACTGGGTTTGAAATACACAGCAGAAACCAGCACATTTGCTACCAGTTTTATGGTTTGGATACCTGGTTAAAAATCCCATAGAAAAGTTTTGCTACTAACAATTTTGGAAGAAAAAACTCCATCTCAGTGGCACAAGATTTGAATTTTACTGATCAACAAGAGTTTTTCCAACGCCTTTCTCCTGATGAGGTTAATTGCCAAAACTGTGGATGTTTACGTCATAATGAACATAAATTTATACTTTCAGTAAATCCCTTGAATTTTCTAGTAAGTGCCTTTAATGACGAAGATGAGTATGTACTAACAAAAATAGTATTTTTTAAAAGCATCTATAAAATGTGATCACTGGAACGCATGCACAATTCTGTATCATTTCCAACCAAAGGTAATAGCAGACAATTTGCCCCATATCAGTGAATGACAACAATACAAAGGAACTAACCTAACTTGTGTAATGTAAAACATTTTGCTACATGGTAAGCAATTCTGATACTGGATTAAAAACTAGGAAGCAAAATTTACTAACTGCTACTTCATGTTTAATTCTAACCCTGTAAAACTGAATCCCCTAAGGCTGTTATGGTGGAGCATAAAAGCTGCATGCTAATTTCAGTTGAAATCCAACAATTCCTAATAAAGTTATGCTGCAGAAATCAAAATTACAAGAACAGGCAATCAGGGCACATAATTCCTCTAAATGGAAACATGTCCAAAAACACTAGAAATCAAACTCATTCAAGTTTCATAAATATAAAGATGGGTGCCAAATTTGGATGAAATCAAGTTAATGCTGTTCTGATTACTTAGCTGTCAAGCATTAGTCACTGTCAGTAACATAACCAATTATGTGATTACAATTTCTATGATTAATTATAGTGAAATTCAGTTCTGCACCATTTTAAGTGTTTCAGACATCAAATTATTCTAACTACAATTATGTGTCCGTAAGACATGTATCCCCACACTACCCCATTCTGAATTTCACTCCGAAGTTTGATCATATTGGGTACAAAATGTCTCAAAAGCAAATGTCAGTTGGGTGTGAGCAGTTGTCTTTTCATGCACTTTAAGTATGTAGATGGCTATATTTTGGGTATCTTGACAGTTTCCAAGCTATGACCCAGTGGTTTAATCCCCTGTGGGCTAAGGATTGACCCTGGTGCCAATGTCATTTGCATGTATAAATCAGTCTTTTCATGTCCAGTAAGTGTATATATGATTATAGGGTGGGCAAATCAATAGCTTCAAGTTATGACCCATGGGCTAAGTTCCTGGGGTAGGGATGGATCCCAATGTCAATATCAACTGTATGATTAAATTTGCCTTTTAATACCCAGGAAGTCTATATATGGTTTGAGGGTGGGGATTTCAATAGTTTCTATGTTATGACCCTGAGGTTAAGTTCCTTTGGGAACAGGGAAAGACTATGGTGCAATACTCCAAAGTCCTCTGCAGTCTGATATACATTTTCATTTGGGTAACTGATCATACCAGCAAGCTGTCAGACATGTGAAATAAAAGACTCTGGAGTTATTTAAAATGTATGTACACCTATTCTTCTCCCATTCCCCACAGTGTGAGATCAATATTCCAAACATGTCAGACTACAATCTACACCCTGACTATCATTGATGTTTTAAGTGTCTAGCTCTAACAGTGTAGGAATAGTCCAAGGACATTACACACATATGCAGGCATGGGCTGTTTAATAATATCCATGTGCCTCTTTGAAAGCACGAGAATAAAAACAGCACATTTTGGCATGACATCATGTGTACAAATTAATAGATTATAAATAAATAATAGTCATCATAAAAAACTGATGATCAATCATAAAATTGTATCCAATTCCAAACACTAAATCCAGCAATCCTGTGTAAAGTACTGCCAAAACGAAAGTGAGAAGGATGGGCAATCTGAGCAAACAACTCCTGTAAAAAATGTCATGGAACATGGAAAGCAAACTCATTCAAGGTCTCATCAATATAAAGATGCATGCAAAATTCAATTAAAATCAAACAATCATTGTCAATATTGTGCTGTTGAAACCAAAGTTAGTGCAACAGGTAATCAGGGGCAAGAAGTTCTGTGAATTACGACATGTAATATTGCTGGAAATCAAATTCATGCCAAATTTGATTAAAATAAATACATTCTTGGTAAAGTTATCCTGCTGAAATCAAAGCTAGAAGGATGGACATTCATAGAGAATAACACCTGTAAATGATGAGGTAGAAAATTGAAGTAATTCAAAGTCTTATCATTATAAAGCTGCATGTGAAATTTGGTTAAAATCGAGATGCATCAAAAAGCTGGAAATCGAACTTAATCAAGGATTCATCAATATAAAGTTGCATTCCAAATTTGGTTGAAATCCTTCTATTCTCAGGAAAGCTACCTTGTGAAAACAAAATCATTGACAGCGGACTGATGAACTTGATTACTGTATGGCTCCAAGTTTGTACAGCAGGGTTGTAAGGAGAAATCTGTACACAAAGTAGAGACAGGGTTTCAACTACAAAGCAGCAATTAGCATTTACTATTTGTTTTAAGGTTTTGCAACTTGGTGAAAAATGAGGTAGAAATGTTTGCTACCAAGATTTTTTAAAAGAACACCCAGCAACACTTCTGCCTCATGGTCAGCCACTTTGCTATCAAAATAAAAAAAAATGTAACAAAATTTTGCTATGTTTAATGCTAACACTGTTGAGATTGAAACAAGACAATATAAATCTTTTGTAAGGTTTTATATGTTGAAATGTTGTGAACAATCAATATCTAAGTGTAGGCCAGCTAATGAGATCCATTCATGTGTGTTCAAATGATATAGTTGAAACATGGTAACGGCCTAATACTACGTATGAGCCATGGAAATGACTGTCTGTCACCTGCCAGTGTTGAGATATTATAAGTGCATCAAACATTGCTTGTTCATGGTAAACTGCTGCTGGCTGTTGAATCTGCATATTCTTCTGTGATGGAATAGAAAATGAACTACATTTCTGAGTAGGAACAAAAATTAAACTTTATGACAACTGACAAATACATATATAAAGATTTTCGTACTTTAAATAACCTAGTATCATGTGCTGACCACATTACAATGACCCTGTAGTTGTGGAACTTGTACATAAGATTTCATGTGACAGTGGACAGCATACACCAGAGCATACGAAAGTTGCATGTAACTGTTTTTGGCATTTTTCAAACAATTTTACTTGATACCTGGTATATAGTTTCCATATTCTAGGACAGTATATCTCATTACTCCATCCCTACAACTCAGTGTATATCTCATTACTCCATCCCTACAA
This sequence comes from Margaritifera margaritifera, assembly GCA_029931535.1. Classification (NCBI taxonomy): domain Eukaryota; kingdom Metazoa; phylum Mollusca; class Bivalvia; order Unionida; family Margaritiferidae; genus Margaritifera; species Margaritifera margaritifera. The sequence goes on from JAQPZY010001656.1 coordinate 6,435,445, forward strand.
CTCAGTGTATATCTCATTACTCCATCCCTACAACTCAGTGTACATCTCATTACTCCATCCCTACAACTCAGTGTATATCTCATTACTCCATCCCTGCAACTCAGTGTATATCTCATTACTCCATCCCTACAACTCAGTGTATATCTCATTACTCCATCCCTACAACTCAGTGTATTATTGTTCATTTGACAGTATATCTCATTACTCCATCCCTGTTGTGCAACTCAGTGTATTATTGTTCATTTGACAGTATATCTCATTACTCCATCCCTGTTGTGCAACTCAGTGTATTATTGTTCATTTGACATACATCACAGGCCTTGGAGTTTTTTCCATGGAATGTGTGAGGGTGGTGTGATGCAAATGAGAACACTTGTAACTCTCTGATGCTATTGATGATTTTTATGGTTGTGTTTCAACACTCTTTTTTATCTATAGACACGGCTAAAACACGGTATTGGTACTGAGAGTAGTCTCACTCACTTAAAAAATTGAAATGTTTGATAGAACATTTCAATGAAGCTCATTATATACCCTAGGGTGTCCCCTAGTCAGATCAAGTTAGATTTAGCTTGAACATGCATGCGATTTTGTTTAACCATTATTTCAATTCATTGGTATAACAACAGTTACAGACACTACACTTGGTGTATAACATGCAAGAAAAACAGCATGAAAACTTTAAAACTTTATTTTTTTTCACAGTAACATCAGTAACAGGATATCAACATTTAAAGTAAACAACATAACTGGAAGTGGTAAACAACTTAATAACAAAATCAAAACATCTATGACAAAGGTATCACTAAGAAAAAAAACCTAACCATGAAACTTTTGCATAACAAACATAAAAGACATAGAATAATCTTATTTAGGCATTTATCTAACACCAAGAAGAATATTTAAACAAACAAAATCATTAATACTGGCCAAAAGTATTGCAAACTTCCATAAGAGTCAGAAGTACATTGTCCATAAAATTGGTTACAGACACTACAAAACTATAGCATTTCAATACAGCTGCAGAACCATACATATCTCCATAAAATTCACTTCAAAAATAATTCAACATGAACACATTGACTAGAATTATTCATTAAATGAATGTTGATTAGTTAATAAAATGATAAAACCACATTGTAACAGGTATATGTCCAATACTTGTGTTAAAAATTATGAACTGTTAAATAGCACTTGAAAGTTTAATACTAAATAGTGTTTGTAAGAGTAAAATATTGAAGTATAATGAATGTTCAATAAATCATAGTCACTAAAGTATTGTTCAACCCAAGGTGCTGACTCAAACACAGACCCATATGTGATTGATCTTAAGGTTACAGACACTACACATTAAACCTTGACTTTATATTGTCATTTCAAATAGAAGTGCTTATGATTTTTTTCCAGATTTGACTTGAGCTTAGACAATTCAGCTGCATTAAACTTGAAATGACCCCTTTCATTGACTATTTGTGGAGCTTTTACCCTGTACAAGATAGCATCTAGAGCCTCTTGTGAATAATCATCTTTTTCAGGCCAAACATACATGTTGCCAGACTTTCTCATGTATTTAAGTCTAACTTCGTTATGAAGAATGTCTATTACTTCTGCTAAGTATACATCTAGAGGTCCCTTCTTTGGCTTAAGTCCTACAGCAACAAATTCTCCAGGGTGGTATTTCTCTATTGGTTTCTCTGTGTTGGTTGGTGCTTTTTTGTCAACTTTGATCTTCTTTGTCACAATGTTTTGTCTTTCTGTTGACTTCCGTTTCTTATTAGGCTTTTCGCTTGTTGCTGAGTTATGATCTTTCTGGTTACTTCCTTGTTTTCTTTTCTTGTCATTATTTTCTATTGTTGATGGATTCTTGTCTTTAAGTTGTTTTCCTTTCTGACTTAAATTATCTTTATTGAGTACTAACTTTCTCATTTCCCAGGCATTAACATTTTCGCTGAAGTTGCATCTCCCGTCAACCTTCATGCATTGCTCACAATAACAGCTCAGATTTCTTATGCTCAGTTCATAATCATTGCTTCCTGACTTTACAGCATGTAATTTTCTTGTACCTTGCAGTGTTTGCACATCAGTTTCTTCTCTATTTCTCTCAACATCTTTAACAAGGATGAACTCCCCTTCTCGAAACTGTTTTAGCTTCATTATCTGTATTTTTCCATTTTCAGTTTCTCTGTACAGAAATGATATACATCTTCTGCACAACCTATCACCTTTCTATTGCTGATTACAGCTCTGTAGCAAGCATTCTTGACTGTCGCACCGAGACCATCGCAAACACTCTTTCCATGTGATGTTTCGAAATAATTTTGTGTTACAGATGGCTTTTTCCTCAGACTTATGTCAGCAAAGGCTTTCTTCCCCTTATACTGGGCAGCACAGCCATCTGTCCACTCATGGATCTCCTCTACTTTCACACCTTTCTTCTTCAGAATTTCTATAGCTTTGTTCTCAAAAGTGATAGCTAAGTCTGCATCATGTTTGGTTTCTTCACTGATGCCAATAATGGCATGCTTTATCTTGAATTCTTTTTCTCCCTGTTTTTCTGTATAGTAACACATGATTGGATGTATTGTAACTTGGTTCCTGTCGAAGAATCCAGATTGTACTTCACTTTGAAAAACACACCCATAGTTCTCACTAAAGTCCATGACCATAGCAATAGAACCCTCACCAATTCTATCAACACAAATTCCCATCTGTTGCTGTTGCCATTTGGCCCTGAAAACGTGCTCTGGATACTCTTGCATGTCAGTTTCTAAGCATGTAATTAATGTTTTTATGTCTGTTTCTTTAGGCACACAGGAGACGCAACGCTTTACTTTATCATCTTTTGCTATTTCTATACTTTCCCATTGATGCCATGATATCTGCCTGTCACTATACTTTTCAACAAATGGTTTAAGGTAACTCTGCAAACATTTCACACCGCATTGTTTGCATTCTCTTCTTAAACATTTAATAGCTGGATTGGTGTCGTATTTACAAAAAGTAGCATCACTTAAGCTTTTCTTATCTACTGAAATTTCATCCAAATCTCCATTTTCTTTCACTGCTTTTTTTACATTTGTTAGTGCCTCACTTTTTAGGGCCACGTTACAGCACTTTTGGCATAAGCATGATCTTCTGCTTGTTTCAGACACCTTTTTAACATTCACTGGTTTCAATTTAGAAAATGAAGTTAATCCTATTTTGTGACTATGGTTCCTTAACTTGTAGTCTTTGTAGGCTTCTTCTAATGTCATAGTCATCACATGTTTTTGAAGTGTTTCTTTTTGACCACCTTTTCTTACTTTCACAGTTTCACGTTTATTAGGCACTTCCCTACTGATTTCTGGACTTAGAAAAAAATCTTTCACAGATTTCTTTAATGGAGAGTTAAGTGCATCCCTTCTTCTTTTTCTTTGTTTCGTCTCCCACCATGTAGAACTAGGTTTTTGCCCTTTCACTGATACTTTGAAATACTTTTTTAGTCTGTGTCTTTTATATTTCTTCAGTAATGCGTCACAAATGATGTTGTATGCATGTTTCTTTGCACCCCCTTTCCTTGTTTTCACTTCTGAAATGCTCTCTGACACAGATTGTATAACAGTATCTGTCAATTCAAGTTTTTTTCTGCAATCCGGTGTCATTATCATTATATTCCTATTTAGAAACTTTGATGTTGATGGAGATTCAATTAATTTACTTATGATGACTGCTTTTCTCTTTGGGGTATTTGGTAATACTTCCTTTACCTTTTTTAATTGTCTGTACAGAGTTGCTTTAGGTAACACTTTATTCATTGGTGAATCTCTGGCTGACCCAGTATTTCCTATTTCACAATCAGTCTGAATACACTCTTGCTGTATACTTTCATTCAGTTTGATACGCATTCTCCATGCTTGGGTTCTTTTCACAGCTTCTTTCTTCTTTCTACTTAATTCAGCAGTTTTCGGACTTCTTAAATCAACACTCTTATTAACCGATATTGCCAGGGCTGCTTTTTCTTTCTTTTTCTGGCGATACCTTTTCATTTCTTCACGTTTTTTCCTTCTTAATTCTTGTTGAAGATTTGAATCGGAAAGTGATTGCTGTTTTTTTAGTAGTCTTGCATCTTTTCTTCTTTCTCTATCAACCCTTTTTAGCTCCTCATGTTTCGCCTTATTTTCCCTCTGTTTTTTTCTCCAGGCTTGTACCTTTAGCCTCGTCTTCTCCCTTCTAGCTTTAATCTTCTGTTCATCTTCTTCTGGCTTATCTTTGCTTCCTAAAAGCAAACAACTTCATTCTCATTTTTGTTCCTCTATGTATACGGATGAAATTTAGACTTTACAAAACATACTTGTAATGAGTACGCAATATGCTTTCATACATAAGCAAACTGGAATAACCTGTAGATTCTTAAAGAAAAGTATCTGATTGAAAAAGAAATAGCATAAAACCTGATGATTATTCAATGTTCTAGCATTTACAATGATTGCACACTTTCCTTAATAATGTAAACAACAGTCGGGTCAATTCACATGTCTAGTAGTGTCTGTAACCATTTGACAATATCAGCAATGTATCCAATACTAAGTCTGAGCTCATTGAATTCTCATAATATTTCTGTTTGAATTTACTAGTCTAATGATATGGAATGCAAAAATACTCAGTTTCAATTGCATATTGTAAGAAATCACTGAAAATGTTGCCTGTTATCAGAAATCTAGATGAAAGAAACTATAAATATACCAAAATATTACAAATTGCAGATAGACAATATGTCAAAATTTAGCCTTACACATCAATACTGTAATAGGAAACATAATTTGGCTTCATTTTTTTTAAAAAAAACAGGGATAAAGTCATAGACAGTATAAAAAGGGGATATTGGTTACAGACACTACAATTTAAGAGTGTGGTTTACCATTCAATACAAACTTACCAGAGTTGTTCCCAGAGGTTTGCTTTTGTCGTCTTCCCATGTCTTAGGGATGTACCATGGTAAAGAACAGAAAAAGTAATTAGGCAGCTTCTTCTAGGATAAGAAATTCAGGTTACATTGTCTTGTAGTAAATTACTCAAACAGACAGTGCTGCAAGAATGATGCAATATTCAATCAAGAGAGTTATTGCATCACTTTTTTGCTCTTGGCTGCAGAGGTAAATAGATGATGCAACATTACATCACATAAGATGGAACTTTCTATTGAGAAAAACAATGTTTTAATGACAAGTAGAACAATACTTTTATCTTTCATTTTTATACCTGTTTGTGTAGTGTCTGTAACTTTTTTTATTGAGTTGCTGTTTTTTAATGGTACAATACAGCACCACCAATTTTGGCCAACTTGGACATCACATGGATACACATGAGCCTTTGTAGGATTTATACTTTTCCATAATGAAACAACAAAATTATTGCCATATAAACTTGTAAAGGTTACAGACACTACAAAATTTAGAACTGGAAAGTTTGACAAAGAACAAGCTCTCAATCGAATATCTTGGCTAGCCATGTGATTTAAATGGTTTTACTACTTATTATAATATAAAGTCGAGTTCTAGATGTCAATAAAAGTTATAATGAATGTTATTTTGTACAAAATGTTGGCATATAACAACAGATTAGTGTTTGAATTTCAGTGTTGAAACAAAACTTCTACTGACGGTATTTTGCTTATAAAATCCATAATATTTTACCGATTTCTTTAATTCAAGAAGCAATATTTGCAGGATAGAATTCCGCATAAAACCAGACCAATAAATGCATAATTTCAGTATGATATTTAGAGAATTCTCTATTTTATATTCAAGCTTTTTTCGAGTGAGACTACATAACGCTCAAAAATGGCCATTTTTAGAGCTTGTTTCCATGCATATCTCAACAATGGGTTACACTAACCTCTTGAAATTTTCAGGAAAGTAAGAGAGGTATATGCCAGGCTTACCAATCTTTAAAATTGGTTCATATCTTGTTTAATTTTTCTATTTCATGCATATAACATGAAAATTCCTTTATCAGCACCAATACCGTGTTTTAGCCGACAGGATTCAGGGGACTAAGCACACATGTAATAGTAGCATTTTAGTATGTAGGACTTTAACACACAATTTTACCATTAAGAAGTTTCAGTTTACACAAATCTATTTGTTTGTTTCTTGTTTTACAAAAGACATGTTTAAGCTACCACTGTTGTATATATAGTGGCATAAAAAGATTATTTGATCTGATCTGACTTGACTTTATTTTATAATACAGACTGCATGTGTTCAAAGGCACTTTAGGATTTGTTAATATCCCCCTCCCCTTCCCAAAGCAGACATCTACCACTTCCAGGTAAGAAGATTTTGAAATGCCTAATTCATAAACCTTTAATTGCCATCCATGTCAATTATGCCACTATTTCCCTTCCTGAGCCTCTCTGTTTAAATGACTTATCTGCCCTGTGTACTGACAAATGAGTAAGATGTTTCCAGGGATCACCTATTTTAGAGGATGTAACTTAAATGCATACATTGAAGCAGATCAGAAATAGTATAATTCTTTATGTAGGCACTAAAGTTAATATTCATGTTCTTTAAGGAAATAAGGAAGTAGACAATTTGCTGCTGCTTTCTTAAAACTTTTTTTTCCTGCATCAATCAAGTATTGACAACTCATAGAAAAATGGTAAACCCCCTTTGATTGAGTTCATACACACAAGTACTTGACTCCACTTTACAAATTAATATTTTTATTATACAGTAAAAATTAAAAAAAGTAATGGAATTGGTTTTTCAAAATGTGGTGGGTTTTTATACACAAATTTTTGAAATTTGGAAGTCATGTAATGTCTTAGCAGAAAAACCATGCTGGAATGTTTTCTGATTCATTGCATTAAAATATATACAAGTACCATGAAAAGTTTCTGCATTTAAATTCACATTTATGCAAGAAGATTTTAGAGTAGGTAGGTTTGTATACATAATTCATGCAAACAAATAATGCTGTTTGTAACTGGCAGGAAAATTACCCAACAATGGTCATGACCATCTTGCTGTAGATGGATCTCTTCAAGAAATCTTCAAATATATTACAGATTTAGATAGCCCTTTCACAGACCTAAAGGGTATGACAATGCTTAAAAAAGTTTATTTCTATGAAATACATTGCAGCATTTAGAAATTCATTACTAATATTAATGGAAACAAGCAATTCCATGGGTATAAAAAAGACAGAATTGGCAAGTCTACCATTCTGAACTTCATTCAAGCACAACTTGCTGCACATCACCACACAAATACTTTGTAAACAGATATTACAGAAAAGAACAATGCAGAGTGGTAGATTTGAAAATGGTTAAAGAATTCATAACTAACCTCCTCCCAAGCTGACTAACCATTTTTAAAAGAAATCTTTATTCAAACACAAGCACCCTCTCTTGATTGTGCACTGATTGACAGCAATGACATTTCATTTGGAAACCTTGGTTTTGGTGCACAGGTACAAATGACAGACTGGTGATAGCTTCAATGAATATTAAATATAAATGAGGTTAGCACCGATCTATCATCTATCCCTGTTGACAAAACCAGATGCATCCAAATAGTTCATGATAACTGTTTCTTTTTTTATATCAGAACCACTTATAAACACCCAAAATTTCCCTACTGATATGCCAGCATGTTAAATTTCACACGGCAGCAATATTTTCTTAGTTAGCCTGCACAGACAAATATAACTGTTACTTCATATGGCATCTATTTTTCAGTTTTGATGGAAACTGTCAGCCAAAGAGTGCCTACTTTCTCTGGTCACCTTTTCAGCTGTACTCTATACTGCCGAGGTCAGAAAAGTTAAAAACCTACCAGCACAGGTGTGAACAGAATCCATGTCAGTAATTTTACCTTGATCAAAGTTCTTTGACACTGGTGTTCACAATTTGAGTATTTAGTTAAAGTAACTTTTAATAATATTTTTATTTTTTCTACTTTTTATGCTCTTGTGTCAAATGTATACAAAATATTATATACCTAATTACTGATACACATACAAACATATGATTATCAGATTCATCAATCCAGATACTTTCATTCAGTTCTACTTTTTGACCAAAATTTGATTATCTGCATGACCAATTATCTTTACAAAATCTTTGTTCCCAGATAGATCTGGATAAGCAATGTTTTACTGTAACAGAAAACATATTTAAGTAGGTTCTGAAAAGGAGAATGCATCTCAATTGTGAGATTGAGTATTAATTACTTTTAAGAGGCTTTATGTTAATTTAAATTAAATTTCTTGAAAAAAAAATTACAATTTTTTTGAACATCTATAGTTCAAATACTAAAAGAGGTATTTTCTTTTAAATGTATGACATGACAGACCTATAATTGAGTTAGTGAGCCATATCAGGAATCTTTGTATATATATGGCATAGATATGGTTTGGTTTGGTTTTGTGGTGTTTAACACCATTTTTTAGCACATGATAGGCTATACATGGCGGCCAGTATATTTGGTTAAGGAAGAACCCAGGAAGACCCTGGGAAGAACCACTGACCCACGGGAAGCTAATGGCAAACTTTCTCATGTACCCACATTGGTTGAGCTGAGACTCGAACTCATGTGGACAGAGGTGAGATGTGTGAGTGATCTGTAAAGGCGACCACCTAAGACAACTTTGGCCACCTGTGGCCTCGGCACAGATTTGGAGTGAAAAGGATTTGAATTTTAATGTCTGGTGCTTATATGACCATAACATAAAAACAAATGTTTCTTAAAAAATCCCAGACATGGTTTCACAGAACATATATTCAGCTATATAATCACAAAAGTTTGTGTGAATGTCATAAATATGACAGAGAAATCCTTGTTACAAAAATATTCTAAAAAATAAAAAAATATTGAAATCTACATTTAAGAATTTCTATTCTTTTAGAACATTGTGTTTCATTATGATTGATTTTGCTTGCTATTTTATAACCTTTCGGAAAATATATATATTTGTACACTTACCATGTAAATGCACACTTTTATATCCTTATCTGGTCAAAGAGAAAAGTTATAAAGCTTAAAAGAAAAAATACTTCAAACCTCAAATGAGTTACCCTTCCTAGGTTTGTACATTTCCACTTAAGTGAAATTCAAGAACTTTTTCATGACTTTCCTGGGCTTCCAAAAATATTTTTCCAGGCCCTCAAATATGCCAGAATAAAGGATATTTCACAACAGGTTCTTGCCAACTCTCACATATTAGCGATGTCAAATGGTTTTTGACAATCACCATGCCTTATATTTTGACTGTGGATTGTGAATGAGCCAGTCTTTGTATAAAACATTTGTAGTCCAACTGTCCCACTAATGTGCAATTTCCTGGCATATTTATGACCAATTAATTCACAACAATAATTTTAACTAACAATGATGGCAGCCATTTGCAAAAATATACAGCAATACCCAGATGTGTGGTGTTACTGTGTTGACAGTAAAAGTGAAAATGATATACAGAATGACGAACGATACACAGGGTTCCCCCGCTTTTTGAAACGAAAACTTCCAGGTTTTTTCCTGGATGAAATTTATTTTTTCAAGGTTTGCTTATGACCTTTACTGAACGGAATAAAAAACATTTTGGTTTAGAAAATATGCATTTTTAAAATCAAAAACTGTTTAAATATTGAGACTCTCCTATAGCATCTGAATTAGACATGACCATGTACTAAACCACAAAATGTATCACTAGAAACAAGTATAACTATTGAAATTCATATAAATTTGCATGGAACTCATTTTAATTTACAGAATAAAAATGTTTATTTTACTTTGCTTAAATGCATATGTTCATATGAAGAAAGGTTTTTAGAAAAGGGTTGTTTTAAATTTTGACAAGAAGCCCTTAAAAATGATATACCTGTATAAAAAAAGGACTGAATTCTGTTTTGAAGAATCCACTTAATATGCAGGTCTCAGGGAAAATGTTTTCCATGCACTCCTCCTTGGGACAAGTGAGTTGCAACAGATACTATTCCGTGTTATCACTTCCTTGGGACGAGTGAGTTGCAACAGATACTCTTCTGTGTCATCACTTTACTCAACACAGTACACTTATCACAAAACTACTTGTACTCTTACTAAAAAACCATTGGCACCTGATGCAAGGTTCAAACTTGAAGGGTTTTTAACCTGCTGTCTTCGCTCTGAACATAATATTTTCATGATGATTTGAACCCATTTTATGTTCATCGGGTGCCTGTGTAAAAAGCAAAGTTGGCTTCCTTTGCGACATGTTCTGGAGTAACAAGTAGGCAAAAGTAATCAATAATGACATACACATTTTTACATGGTCAGGATGAGAGGACAAGTGGTTTTCCTGAGCCCTGCTTATGTGGTGCCCTAAGATCAACTTTCAATGTAATCAGACTATGGACTCTATATTTAATGCATTCATTGTCTAGGACACCCAGAACATGTGATTCTGCATCGAAAATTACCCCAACAGTCAGTAGATTTCTACATATTTAGGAAGGTCTGATTGTAAAATTCAACGCAAAGGTGAGTTGGGATTGTCGAAGGTAACTATTGATGATAATGCTTAACACTGTTACCAGTGTGAACTACCAAATAATAAGGAAGGATTTATTACAATGCATTTTCATTAAATTTATGTATCAAATGGGGAACTGGGGAAGATAAGCTTTATTATTTTTCTCTAACATTTACCAAGATCACATCGCAGACAATGTGTTGGTACAGTGTGATGCTAAACTGGTATTCTTATCTTCCACATAAGAAAAGATGCTGATATGGTGTGGACTAAGGGGTAACCAGTGTGCTTGACCAATTCGATCTCCCAAGTGCTTGGATTGACTATACAAAAATGTTTAGGGCATGCACCCAAATGATCCATACAGCAATTGTATCTTGACTGACTAAAGAATTCCCCAACCTCTGAAAATTCCAGCAAGAACTCAATAAATTTAACTCATGATCAGTCAATTATATATTTTTTCTGTCATCAAGTGGCAGCTGAAAATTCCCAGTTTTCCCCCCAATTTTTATCAATATTTGCAACATTTAAGGGCTTTTCCCGGTCAGGAACAAACCTTTTCTTTTTCTCAACTTTTTCCCAGACTTCCCGATAGCATGGAAACCCTGGATAAAAACCAAAACGCTGAAACACTGGAGATCAGCAACACAATAGAGCAAGATATTTGATGAACCAATGATGCCTATATTCATGGAACCATATGACAAAAAATGGTCCAAAATAATTTTAGAGGGAGCAAAAATGGTTTTCAAGGACTTAAAAACTAAAATGTCAACTTTCAAGGATTTCAAGATCTTGAATTTAAAAGCCAAAACCCAGTACTTTCAAAGTTTTCAATGAAGGGTATGACCCCTGTCCTTGTTATCTTAATGTTAACTTCTTTCTTAAAAGATACACACAAGATTGTATATAGGGCACTAATTTTGGAAGCATTGAATACAACAAGGCAGCTGCAACTACAAAAAGTAACCCACTGCATTTTATGGGTGTTAGGCATAGCAGAATATTATATTTACAATACAGTGACAGAAAATGTCATTTATAGTCAGGTGTTCTCTATACCGAGGTAAAAAGAAAAAGAAAATTAACCAGAGGTGAATATATGAATGAACAAAAAGGGCCCATAAAGACTGTCCTTTATGGGGTGGTGCCCTTTATATGAAGACAACTTCAGCAGAATTCATTAATTTATAGCGTCATAGGCTAAATTTAAATATCTAGTAATTACTTACTTATTTAGTAATTAGTTGAATAATTAAAAAGAATGTTCTTCAGTTACTTTTTAAGACTGAATGTTAATATGACTTAGAACTCAAATTCATTACCACGACTAATATATCCAGTCTGTATTATAAATAGTGCCCCCTCCCCTCCATCTCGAAATTTAGATACTGAATGTGTCATTTCAAATGCATTTAAAACTTAAACTAAAATCCCTACTGTGTAAAGCCTGTGTGAGAGAAATCCTGTGCTGTTGGAAGAGCTTCATGCTGAGATCGCAAGCAGCCATGCCAAGGTGAGATAACTCTGGCAGGTTCTCGATGAGACAGGTAAGACTGGTGATACAGCCATCTCCCAGTGGGTTGTGGCTCAAATTTAGACTATTAAGGAGCTGTCATAAAGAGAAGATAAGCAATATTACAAAGTTATATTGAGGTGGTGACAAAATCAAAGACTGCAAAATTTATAGTTAATGAGAAAATAATGGCAATGAAGAGATTGTTAAATGTGATTTTTTCTTGTTTTTTGAGTGTAATGGCAATGAAAATGTAAATTACACTGATGAAGCTGCATCTTGAACATAATTAGATATGAAACAGAAGTATACTGTACTTCAACAATTATTCACCAAAAGTTTTTTTCCCAATTACTTGATGGTGTAGTTCCATGTATGTAACAGATTTCAGGTGAATTACTTGTGGAAACTTACAGAATTATAAAAGAGAATGCCATGCCACCATTATGTTTGGTTTATCAAGCAGAAATGGAGCTCAGTTCAAAACTTTAAATGATATTAATTCTAACAGTCTATAAAGAAGTAATTAACACAGTTACAAAAACAGTTTCCCTTTTCTTATCCTGGAATGATTTAATATGTTCTTTTATCTCAACAAATTCTGAAAAAATTTGATGTCTTGAATCACTTTATGAAGTATTTATGTGTTTTGAGAACAAGAACTGTCAAATATAACATAGCTCAACTTGAGCAGCACATGTGTGTGTGTGTGTGTACAGACCACCATTTGAAATTGAGGGGGGAGGACAGGAGCTCAGCGGATACGCTAGTCCCTTGGATACCCCTCCCTACAAATGTTGGTCTGTTTGTCACCGTTGCTCTGGTCCCAACCCATCACTGAGCTTTAAAATATTGTCGCTCACCAGCTCACCACCCAAAAGGGGCCACAGGAGGGGCCAAAATGTTCTTTGTCCCACTGGCGCAGACCCCACTTGAAGTCGGTCACAACTGGGGGTTTTGATTCTTTTTCGGCATAAATCGGCACACATTTCTACTATATACAATGATCATATTGATTATACATTACCCAGATGTTATTTTTAAACCAGTCAGTCCACCTCATTCCAAAATTATCGATCAATAAACGCAAGCATGTTTACTATAAATAGTGACTCGCTTGACTAGGCACGTAAGGTTTAGACATTTTGTAGTTTTGGCTGTCTGCTAAGTAATAAAATGTAGGTAAATATTTAATCTTTTTGTGTGCTAAATATTAAAACCAACATGCAGGCATTTCAAAGATTATACAAATTAGCCAACACCATTTATGCTACCTTCGCTTTATAATCAATTAGAAGGGATGTTTGGCCCTAGTAAATTCAGCGCTGTCTGTGTTATCTGGTCTACATATACCCAGTTGAATTTCAGTACATATAGAGAATTAGTGTGCACAACCAGAGGAGTTCCCTATATGTAATGAAATCCATTGTAAAGAAATTAGATCTTCTCCCAGTGTGGCAAATATATGGATTGATATTAGATGATATTTTCCACATGGGACAGATGATGACACAGACGGACAGGTTTTGTTAAAAATCAGCATTTTATTTTTTGTACGGGTCAATTTTAGCCAAGACAGCTTTTGTAAAAATCAGCATTTTATTTTTTGTACGGGTCAATTTTAGCCAAGACAGCTTTTGTAAAAATCAGCATTTTATTTTTGTACGGGTCAATTTTAGCCAAGACAGCTTTTGTAAAAATCAGCATTTTATTTTTTGTACGGGTCAATTTTAGCCAAGACAGCTTTTGTAAAAATCAGCATTTTATTTTTTGTACGGGTCAATTTTAGCCAAGACAGCTTTTGTAAAAATCAGCATTTTATTTTTTGTACGGGTCAATTTTAGCCAAGACAGCTTTTGTAAAAATCAGCATTTTATTTTTTGTACGGGTCAATTTTAGCCAAGACAGCTTTTGTAAAAATCAGCATTTTATTTTTTGTACGGGTCAATTTTAGCCAAGACAGCTTTTGTAAAAATCAGCATTTTATTTTTTTGTACGGGTCAATTTTAGCCAAGACAGCTTTTGTAAAAATCAGCATTTTATTTTTTGTACGGGTCAATTTTAGCCAAGACAGCTTTTGTAAAAAATTAACAATTGAATTACCTTCAGAATTTCTAGCATTTCGTTTCATCCTAGCAACTCCAATGGGGTTCAAACACATGATTGTGTGTATAGTTTGAATTACCTTCAGAATTTCTAGCATTTCGTTTCATCCTAGCAACTCCAATGGGGTTCAAACACATGATTGTGCGTATAGTTTGAATTACCTTCAGAATTTCTAGCATTTCGTTTCATCCTAGCAACTCCAATGGGGTTCAAACACATGATTGTGTGTATAGTTTGAATTACCTTCAGAATTTCTAGCATTTCATTTCATCCTAGCAACTCCAATGGGGTTCAAACACATGATTGTGTGTATAGTTTGAATTACCTTCAGAATTTCTAGCATTTCGTTTCATCCTAGCAACTCCAATGGGGTTCAAACACATGATTGTGTGTATAGTTTGAATTACCTTCAGAATTTCTAGCATTTCGTTTCATCCTAGGAACTCCAATGATGTTCAAACACATGATTGTGTGTATAGTTTGAATTACCTTCAGAATTTCTAGCATTTCATTTCATCCTAGGAACTCCAATGGGGTTCAAACACATGATAGTGTGTATAGTTTGAATTACCTTTAGAATTTCTAGCATTTCGTTTCATCCTAGCAACTCCAATGGGGTTCAAACACATGATTGTGTGTATAGTTTGAATTACCTTCAGAATTTCTAGCATTTCATTTCATCCTAGGAACTCCAATGGGGTTCAAACACATGATAGTGTGTATGTTTTAATTACCTTCAGAATTTCTAGCATTTCATTTCATCCTAGGAACTCCAATGGGGTTCAAACACACGATTGTGTGTATAGTTTGAATTACCTTCAGAATTTCTAGCATTTCGTTTCATCCTATGAACTTCAATGGGGTTCAAACACACGATTGTGTGTATAGTTTGAATTACCTTCAGAATTTCTAGCATTTCATTTCATCCTAGGAACTCCAATGGGGTTCAAACACACGATTGTGTGTATAGTTTGAATTACCTTCAGAATTTCTAGCATTTCATTTCATCCTAGGAACTCCAATGGGGTTCAAACACATGATAGTGTGTATAGTTTGAATTACCTTCAGAATTTCTAGCATTTCGTTTCATCCTAGGAACTCCAATGGGGTTCAAACACATGATTGTGTGTATAGTTTGAATTACCTTCAGAATTTCTAGCATTTCGTTTCATCCTAGCAACTCCAATGGGGTTCAAACACACGATGGTGTGTATAGTTTGAATTACCTTCAGAATTTCTAGCATTTCGTTTCATCCTAGCAACTCCAATGGGGTTCAAACACACGATTGTGTGTATAGTTTGAATTACCTTCAGAATTTCTAGCATTTCGTTTCATCCTAGCAACTCCAATGGGGTTCAAACACACGATTGTGTGTATAGTTTGATAGTTTGAATTACCTTCAGAATTTCTAGCATTTCGTTTCATCCTAGCAACTCCAATGGGGTTCAAACACATGATTGTGTGTATAGTTTGAATTACCTTCAGAATTTCTAGCATTTCGTTTCATCCTAGCAACTCCAATGGGGTTCAAACACATGATTGTGTGTATAGTTTGAATTACCTTCAGAATTTCTAGCATTTCGTTTTTCCCCTAGGAATTCCATGAGGGTTGAATTCAAACACATATGTAATCAGGCAACAACCCCTGCAATTGGCTGTAAGAAAATGGAATTAATTTTGTCTGGGACAGTCTAACTGCATAAACCAGAGGAAGATTACCCTAAGATTGACAGATATGAGTTAGCAGATGTCCTTTTGTCCATTATAATTTTAATCTTTTTTGGCAGTGCTTATTTAGAGATGTTGTAGTTTGCCCATTAGCTAAAATGTGCACTGGTTTTTTTTATTGATGCCTTTGTTCCTTTGGCAACTTTGACTGTAGTAGGATTGGTTGTGGTTGGCCTTGGGTGTGTATGGTCCAATGAAATGAAAATGTTGACAGCAGTACTGGTAGTTCACAACTTTCTACAGTGGACATGCAGACCATACTGAATAAGGGCAATACTGTGTGAGGTGGCTTTGGTTATTTCAAATGTTTTAAAAGAGCAAGCACAAAAACAGGCCGCTTTGTCATTGCATTTTTTCTTCGCCCATTAGGCAGCATCTTATGCTGGAGGTGTGCTGGGGATAGGTCTCATGCTCGGAAATCAGGAAGCTGTTGTTCTATTATTTTCTCAATTACAACTTAAGTGTATGCCTTGTTTGTGTTAGAATGTATTTCTTTCTTCATTGCAGTATACTTGTCAACTTCACCAAGGATAAGCTTAAACTCTTCCTCAGAGATGGCATCATACTTATGGGCTTTCATGGTTATATGCCAGTTAATAAAATTCCCAGCCATAGAAACCAGCCTGCAACCCAACGCTGTAATCTCAAGGACAACAGTGACAGTATTGGAAAATACTGTTGTCAATATGCCTATCCCTGCCCACAGATACATCTGTCAGTGTGGTATCAATGCCATCCACCGTGTTGGCAGCATGCCTGTACTTTTTGTACAGAGTGTACCACTGTTCTGCCTCTGCCTGCAAAAGGTTTCAGCCTCAGTGATCTTTATGCAGGCTAAAATCTTGGGGGTCCTCAAGCTTTGGGTATAGGGACATTATAATTCCCCTTTGAGGAGCATGATGTAAAAGTTTGATTGATCAGGATGGGAGGAGGTGAGGGTGGGGTTAACTCCCATGTGGACACGTACATCTAACCAGTTGCTGCATCTTACTGGCACGACGGTGGTGATGTCACTTTCCTTAATATACTAGAACTGTAAACAACATGGCCTCCTTCACTCCCACTCTAGTCAAGAACCTCAGTTACCCTGCCATCTGTCTGCAGGCCCAATGACTGTTTGTTTTCTGTCCGATTACTGTGATGTGGCAGAACATGTTCTTTTTGTTACAATTATAACTGTTTTTTTCCCTTGTGGAGATGAGTGAAAGAGGGCCTTCCATACCCTGACAGAAATGTTATAGGTGTGAATTCAGTTTTGTTAAATACCACGTTGCTATTGTAGCAGCAATCGCACCAGAGACACTCCTGGGTGAGTACTTTTGACTGTTGTTCCTGCTGCAGTCAAAGTGCAACTGACTGCAGATTGGTTTAGGGTGCTCTGGGTTGCCCCAGTGCTCAATGTCTATCTGCTTTGCCTTCTTGTTTCATCCCAATGTGAACTGGTGCATGTCAACCCCATGTTGGCGCAGATACTCTTGCACCAGTGGTTTGTATTCCTTGTTGATGTCAGGCACTTGTTTTGGCAAGCTACACCAATGCTCCGTCATCGATCTCAGGATTGGCAGGCAGCACCAGTGATTTGTGTTCCTTGTCTATGTCTTGTTGCTCCCCCTTGGCATTTGTTTTAAGCTACATGAGTTCTAATTGCAAAAGCCAAAGATGGTTAGAGTGGTTGAGAATCCTGTCGGCTGTGCTTTGATGTTGAGACCTTTGCGCATAATGGTGTCCAGCAGCATATTTAGATGCAAATCTAGTTGTAAGTTTTCATGTGAAGCATTAGCCAGAATAGAAGTACTACCATTATGTGCCATTAAGGCCCCATTTACATGGATCGAAAGTGACATCCATGTTCTGTCACCATGACTCCCGTGGAGCTTAATTAAGTGAAAACTGGCCCATGGGATGGTGATAGTGTCGTTATCATTGCTGAGCGTTAAACCGCCAATGTTTTGAAAGTTTTGCGTTGAATCCCAGCAATAGTAACCAGACACATTTCCTGCTGTAACCCCACCAACTGAAGTGATTCTGTCAACTGTTAAGTACATGGTCTTTAAAGCAGCACTGGTGCTCGCACTGGAAGTACTAGCAATGACAACCTTGTGGCTGAGAATTTCAGCCACTGGGGCAAATGGGAGTGATGGCCCATATGATCGCAAAGCGCTGCTGCAAAAGAAACAAGGACCACTCAGACTCATAGCTTGCTTGTTGTTTGCACTTGTATGAGCACTAATGCTTAATTTAAAGGGTGAACGCATACTCATAGCTTGCTTGTTGTTTGCACTTGTATGAGCACTAATGCTTAATTTAAAGGGCGATAGTTCACTCCAGCATATTAACTGGTGTTTATTTTTCATCTAAAATACATATCGAAAGCTCATAATATATGTGCCAATGGGGGATTAACCAAAGGAGACAGTACGCGTTTCCCTGTAGGACTTGCCATCCACAGAGGAATAATTTGTAGCAGAGTACTGTTTTTCCCCCGAAGAGTTGGACATAAAACTGCGGGATGTTGATAAATGCTGGGGAATAGGATGTTATGTCTGTGCCTTGTATGAAAGCATGAAGCGAATCAAACCCAAAGATGGGGGAGAGATTACCAAAAGTAAATGATGGGTTTGGTTCAGTAATTGCGATGCTGACCCACCAGGTTCCTGCATTGTAGTCCACACTCATTCCAGGAATGACAGCTTGTACTACACTTTTGACTGTATCTAGGTTGTAATACCGATCAGGAATGGTGATGGCTTTTTGGGGGCTTTGGCTTTAACATGGTAAATTTGTTGTTACCAAGCTCAGCCAAAATGTTGAACCATCCTGGTTTGTATGAAATATCCCAGAGCGCTCTGTGTGTACTTGAGCCAGTGCATCTCACCTGTTCTGGAGCTACAGACCAACGACCTGCACACCCTGCAGCTCTAGCCTGTGCAGACCTCATTCCAAATAATGACCCACAGGATGAATTTCTGTCCCATGCACCTGGAGTCCACTCTTTTTGCCGCTCCAACAGAAGAAGCTGTGATAGGTTGGTGTGTGAACATCTGGACCACGTGCATGGGCTTGATGTAAATCGAGTCAGTTGCAGCCTGCACTGCCTCGGTGGGAAACTTCTGCAGCATACTAATGAGGTTAATGCCCACATATCCTAACACAGATATGTGGAGGTGCGTATACTGCGACTACCAGCCATCATAGCATGAGAGGACATGCCTTAAAGGCACCTTGTCATAACCAACTAGCAAGCTGGTCTCGTGGCAGGTGCACACAAGAAAGTCCAGCTCCCCTGTGCCAGTAACCATCCGGCATGTCATGCATTTGCGGCCATTTGCACTGCCAGCTGTAAACTTACCAATGATACTACATCCTATTTCCACGTCGTTTGGTAGCTGGGATAGCAGGCAGTCATGTCAAGAATCACAATCTCAGACACCTTGTAGTCAGGACTATTCCAAAGACCGTCATGCCCAAACTTGATGCATGCCCGCTGGATGTCCTCCAGCATGTCTGTAGGGGTGGGATTCCAGCCATTTCGTTCTTTCACTGCACTGGCTGTGTGGAGGCCTCACTGAAGACTTTGGCTGTCAGCTCCTTGGAGTCATGTGTCCTTGCTGCAGACCTTAATCTGTACATGCTTTTCTTCGATTCTAAAGCACCTCCCTTCAGCAAGCACAAACTGCTCCATGAACTTGGGGTTTGGTTTTTTGTCATCCTCCACCAAGAACCCACACAGTTTTTGGTTGATCGCTCGCTTGAGACTTTTTTCCCAGGTCAATGACATCATTGACAGTTGTTCCTGTTTTGTGAATCAGCCTCTCCCACACCTCTGTCAGACCCTGTCCTCTGACCACATTATCAAAGTGTTCCATCACCTGCTGTGCGATGCTGTTAAAATTACCCTCCCTGAGGTGAACCAGGTTGTTGTGGTCAGGCTCCCACATTTCATAAAGGCTGTATACCACTGCTGCCACCGGATAAGCATTATTGTACTAGGGCCTGTTGATGTCAGTGAAAACCCCTGGCCATGTGTTAGATGAAATTCTGACCATTTCACTGCCCCTACATGCTTCTGCCCTCACTGGGTCTAACTTATTCATTACGGCCCACTCATCTGTGTCCCATTGTTGGGAGATGAACTTAATGCTCATCTGAATGTCCAGGGTCAGGTGTATGCCTTGAACTTTTTGTACCCAGGCATTATGTTGAGGTCCGCGATCCTGAATGGGTTGTCGGCATCCTCGATGCAAAATATGCACATGTACCTCCTCACTGACCTCAAATTCATCTTTACCATTGTGGATGCTGTGGCACCATCCCACGTCAAAATTTCTGGGAATGAGTGCAGGGTGCGGTACTGCCTTGTTTAGATCAAATGGAACCTCAGGCTCCTCAGACTCAATGGATCCGAGGCGAGCCGATTCCCACTCCACTTCCTCTACTGCCCTAGCCGCTGAGGCAATCGAGCCATTCCCAATGCTGCCGCAGTGCTTCGCAGCTCTTGGGGTAAGGGAGCTGTACCCCTGGTAATACCTCATACTCACTGCACACTGTACATGCCTGTAGTGCATGTGACATCTTTGTTCAGTATATGGTATGCTTATGCAACATGTCTCCAATGGACTAGAGCATATATCACACAGCACCTTTCCCCTGCACATTATGCAACATGTCTCCAATGGACTAGAGCATATATCACACAGCACATTTCCCCTGCACATTATGCAACATGTCTCCAATGGACTAGAGCATATATCACACAGCACATTTCCCCTGCACATTATGCAACATGTCTCCAATGGACTAGAGCATA
The DNA here is from genome assembly GCA_029931535.1 of Margaritifera margaritifera. Classification (NCBI taxonomy): domain Eukaryota; kingdom Metazoa; phylum Mollusca; class Bivalvia; order Unionida; family Margaritiferidae; genus Margaritifera; species Margaritifera margaritifera. Next base: position 6,456,103 of record JAQPZY010001656.1, read on the forward strand.
TATCACACAGGACATTTCCCCTGCACAAAAATAAGTTTCTGTCACCCTAGCATACACTAAGCAGCATGGCCATCACCAGCTTAATCTGTGCCCTGGACTTTTTTCCATAATCCGTGTGGTTACCGCATTCCCAACACAGCTGCATCTCTGTACACATCCCCTGTGCACATGAATGGCACTAGTAGTGCGTGCCCCTTTCTCAGCCATTGCAGTTGCACCTTGCAGTATTTCATGACACACGGCACTTGGCATGACTCTGTTCTTCCCAGCAGCAACCACTTGCACACAGTGGGTCCTCATTGCGCCAGTATATTCAGTACAACACATTTTCTAAGAAAAATGTATTCCGCTGTGGCCTCAAAGTCCTTCAGTTTCGGCCTGCTTTGAGTCGGGGTCACTGCTGGCTGGACAAAGAACATTTTGGCCCCTACTGCAACTTCTTCGGGGCAACAAGCTGGTGAGAGACAACATTTTAAGGGGATTTTGGACCAAATGAGGGGCGATGAATAGACCACCCCCCGCTGGTACTTGTACACCAATGCCAACCAGTAACATTTTACAAAAATTAAAACTGTTCCAATTTCCATGGAAATCCTACCTTTGCTAGGCAATTACCTTTTTACATTTTTTATAGAATAAAGGTTTAGCTTCATACAGCTCTACTGACAGCACAGCTTGCCTTTTGGGGTGCAATACACATGTATAAACAGACATGTACCTGTAGAGTCAATACTGCACAATAAATTGATTTGAAACAAACAACTTTCATCAATGAAAGCACCCATTTCTGTGATTGCTAAGTGACTGTGCTTTTGGAAGAGAAACATTGATTGGCTTATTCAAACAGCGTGAAAGGTCATGTTGGGTCACAATGGTGAGAAAAATTTACTCAGATTATTGCCTGTGGCTTGCAACGATGCCACTAGTCACCTCTTAAGACATGAAGGAGGGTGCACTGGGCCTATTCTACATCCTCTAGCCCACAGGGGGTCCTACCAGTAAGACTGCTTGAGAATATGACCTAAAAGCATAGCTCAATTAAAGTCGTAGTTGCAAGAAAAGTTAGTCACAGTGGCCTACTTTTGGAATTATGGTGTCATACATACCACAATGTATGCACATGAAGACACATAACACTACCGGTAAGACTGCTTGAGAAACTGACCTAAAACCATAGCTGAATCAACCTTAAACATCAACTTTAACCTGCTGTCTAACAAGTCTTAATGCAGACTGCAACCTCAAACTTTTTCCTATAATTTGAACAACAAATAAAACCCAGTAAAATTGGGTAAAAAAGTATTCAATAAGGTAAAGCACATAGTAATTAACACACAGTAGTGAAACTAAAATGCATAGTTTCATACAAACAAAACCTTAAACACAAACCTTAACCGAAAACCTCTTCCATAACTTTGTCACACAAAAAATCTGTAAAATTGGGTACAATTTTAACATTCTGTTCACATAGAGCAAACCTTAAACACAAACTTTAACCTCAAACTTATCATCATAAACTGAAGACCAAAAAGACATCAGTAAAATTGGATTAATGAATATTAAATAAGACCAGGCACATGCTTTTTAATGCACAAAAGTGAAATTTAAATAAGTAGTTCCTTCCTAAAAGCCATAAATAAAATATTTAATACAAATTAAAACCTCAATCTTTTTAACCTTAAATTACAAAAAAAAAAAAAAAAAAAAAACCAATCGGTAAAATTGGTGAAGTATTGAATAAGGTCATACATGTTATTTGACATACATAATTGAAATTCAAATGCACAGTTCCTTCCTACAAGCCATAAACAAAACCTTAAACACAAATGTTAACCTGCTGTCTTAAGAAAGCAAACCTTAAAGGCAAACTTCAACCTCAAACTTGGTACCATAAATTACAAACAAGAGGCCCAAGTGTACCTGATATTGCTCACATGGCTAACATAACTTAACAGTAGACAATTTCTCTAAGCATGCATATGTAGTACTGGAAGAGCACAGTACATTTAAACTATCTCAAAAACTTTTATATCATGTTGATTTGACCTATTTTACTATATCCTTATATTTTTTTTAGAGATAGAGGCATAATTAATATGCAAAGTCTCTTGCTTATAACAGAAGTCATCCAAGATCTTGATGATATAAACCCATTTACCAAGTTTTAAAAAATTGGATTAGAAATATAGCCTCTATATCTAGATGTAACAAGCTCAGCCAATCAGGTGTAAGGTATATCATTAATATGCACAGATCTCACTTAATATAGAATCTGTCTAAAACAATGATAATATAAGCTTAACGTGGAGCAAAATCGGTGGGAATTCGGTCTTCAGAGTGGTAACTCAGCCAATAAAAAACAAGATTGCCTCAATAATATGTGTAGATCTTGCTCATAATCAAACATATCCAAAATCTTGATAATATAAAACTATTTAGCAAGTTTGTTCAGAATCTCAGAAATATAGTTGCTAGATTGTTGACAAGCTCAGCCAATCAGATGCAAGGTCACATCATTAATATGCATGAATTTCACTTTGAACTAAACCCTATCAAAAATATAGTCTCTAGAGTGGTAAAAAAATCTCCTTATCAGATGCAAGATCACTTCATAAATATGCATAGGTCTTGCTCATAGAAAAAAATCAGCCAACATCTTGATGATATGAGCATATTTACCAACTTTGATTTAAATCAGCCATAAATAAAGTCTCTCTGGTAAGAAACTGCCAATCATATACAAGATTACCTCATTAACATCTGTAGTTCTTTCTCATAATAAAAGATATTTTATATCTTGATGATATAAGCCTATTTACCAAGTTTGATACAAACATGATCAGAAATAGTCACTATAGTGTTGACAAGCTCAACAAAGCGGATGCAAAATCACTCCATTAATATGCATGGATCTTCCTCATAATTGTACTCATCCAGGATCTTAATGATTTAAGCCTATTTACCAAATCTGATCACAACTGGATCGGAAATTTTGCATTGAGGATGCCCACAAGCTCAGCTAATTGGATGCAAAATCATCTCATCATTATGTATGGATCATGCTTGCTAATAAAACTGTCAAAGATCTTGATGAAATAAGCATATACAGAGGAACCTCGTTAATCTGGATACCTTCGTTCCCAGTGAATGTCTGGATTAATGATTTTTCGGCTAATTGAATCATGCACATTTTTATTTTATGATGTCATCATACCATATACATGTACTGTACATGTATTTGCTAGCTGTAAATGTACTGTATATTCAATAATGGTTGAATAAATTAATGAATACATGTTTATTTCACTTTATTATAACATGCACTTGTATATACACATAAATATATGTTTAAACAATTAACACATCGAACACATCACACTATGTACATGTAAGTGTATGTACTGTACATACATTTATGATGTCAATTTCCTGAAGAAATCTGTGACCTTTGTTTGCTTGTATTCTTTTTCAGATCGATCTGCAATGATTCTTGATAGTGTCCATAGATTCTCAAGGGCTTCACTATTGTTTTTTACGTCAACACTGGTGAATATTGCTGACGTCTGCTCAGAATACAAAATAAGTGTTGCTATGCTATCCTTGGCTTGGTTGATGGTAATGTCTTTTCCCTCGTGGTTGGTAGTGGCATCATCGTCTTCTTCATTAGCATTGTCTGGAACCTCGTCTCTAGATACCATGGGTCACAATGTCGTCATCGTTGAGTTGTTGCCCTGTCTCTTCCATGTTGTCTATCCCTACATAGCCCTCGGCAGTCATCTCAAGGAAGGAAGGCTTCTTATTAGGTCTCTGAGCTCACTTAATGGCATGTTGTCTCCATCATCCACGTCTTCAACAATAGTGGTTGGTGTTGGTATGATCTGTACACGTCTAAAGCAGTTTGAGATTGTAGTTGAATGAACCCTACACCGTCATTACCATATGTAGTGCCTGCCTAATGTTAACAGTTTGAACCTTGCCTTGCTCAGCACAGTCAATGTAATGTCTAACCAGTTGTTTCCTGTAGTGGGCCTTGAATGCTCATATTATGCCTGTGTCGATTGGCTGAATGTATGCCATTGTATTTGGCAGAAGGAAGTGTAGTTTTATGTTGCATAATCAAATGTTCCCTTGTGTGTGGTTTGTCCACAAGATGACGTTGTGTTTTGGCTTCCGTCATCTGTCTACCAAAGTCATTCAAAAAGTTGCTGAAAAGTTCTGCTGTCATCCAAGCTTTGCAGCCGTGTCTGTATCTCCTGTATGTGTCTGGGTTATAAGTTTTGCCAGAACACCTTGGTCTGTTGACTTTAGTGATGACAAATGGTTTCAATTTGATGGCCCCTGTTGCATTTGCAGTGAGCACCACAGTGATCCTATCCTTTGACTCTTTGGTGCCTTTAATGTTGTGGGTTGATAGACTGTAGTTTGTCTCCAGTTGGAAGAACAATCCAGTTTCATCAAGGTTGAATATGTTTTGTGGGGCGTAGTCTTGCAGTAGTCGCTGTAGTTTCTCTCTGCCGGTCTGCACTTTGTTCATGTCAGCAATATCGGATTCTCCCTTATACAATTTGCGCTTGATGCCCCTGTGTTATCCAACTGACTGTATTTTCATATACGATTCTTAAAATTTTCTTATTTTTGGCCAGATTATTTCTGGATTATTGAGGCAAGTTTTATAGTAATTTTACACTTTTACACCTCATTAAAATGCATGGGTCTCACTCACTTTTGAAGTTGTCTGAGATTTTGATTATATAAACCCATATTTCAAGTTAGAGTGTAATAGGATCAGAAATATGGACTCCAGTGTGGCAACAAGTAATTGCTGATGGACAGATGATGCATGATAGATGCAGGGCTATACCGTAAGCTCACTTGGCCTTACAGGGAGATGAGCTAAAAAACTACTAAAATTAGGTAAAAGTATTAAATAGGTCCAGACATATGCTAATGAATAAAAAGCAGTGAAATTGAAATACACAGGACCTTCATATGAGCCATAAAAACCTTCATAGCATAAGCTCTCCTGTACTTCACACAAGTGAACTAAAAACAAACTCTAATGTGGTTTCTTCATTAAAGAGTCATACTTCCAATAAAACAACGACTTTTATTTGCAGTTGGGACACTAAAAATCATTTACAGACTTCATCAGTTAGAAACAAGATGTACATGCAGTCACAGATGTGCACTTTAGGTATGTAATTCTGAACATGATTTTCTTACATGGCAAACAACATATACTCCCACTCTCTCAAGACCTTTGGAGTAATGAAAGATCAGAATGTTTCCTGCACATCTATGAATGTCCAGCAGTAATACTGCATAATTACTTAATAAACACGCTAAATACTCCAAATTTCTTTTTTCAGACAATTTTTCAAGAATGTTCCACAAAAAATGGCCCCGGAGAAAACAAATAAAACCTTATTGTGCATGTACAATAACCACATATTTAGCCTACAAAGTTTCAATAAAGTCCTCCAAATGGTGTGAAAAAAAAAGAATAATCCTCACCCCGTGGGATGACCCATAATCTGAGATTGTACAAGATAAAGATAAGTGCATACTGAAGCTATATGCCAAATCTGAAGTGGGTGGGATAAAATGGTATTGAAATAAAAGGGATAAAATGGTATTGAAATAAAAGGAAAGTAAAACCTTTTAGCAGTGAGGTTAATCTAGGGTCTGGATGGATGTTCGGTCATACAGACACACATGGACACCAAAGTTATCACTTTTTTGAACTTCTGCCAAGGTGGGTTCAACAATAAAATCCTCCAAACATATCTGGCTAACAAAGTTTCAATAAAATTCACAAAGTGGTGTCAAACTCAATCCCAAATTACTCCCTTTATAACAATATTTGAAGAAATTTCCCAAAAAATGAGCCTGATGAAGAAAGTAAAACCTTATTACATATCTACACCAACCACATATCTATTCTACAAAGTTTTAATAAAATCCTCCAAGAAGTGTTGGAGGAGAAGCGATGATAAACTCAATTCATAAAATAATCCTTTTTCACAATTTTGTAAGAAATTTCTCCAAAAATGTGCCAGAGGAAAAAAGTAAAATCTTACTGCACATCTACACCAACCATATCTAACCTAAATTTCAATAAAATCCTTCAAGTGGTGTGGTAGAAGTGATGACAAGCTTTGTCACAGATGGACAGATTGACACATGGTGCACGGGGACAATGAAAATATCCCCGTCTTTGCTGTAGAGATAATAAGAGAGAGAGAAAAAATATATTCTACATGAATACAAACCTGAAATGGTTTGCTAGGATGATCTGCTGGGTCATTTCCATTAACCTCTATTGTTGTTGCCATGAAAACTCTACTGAGATGTTTCAAACCCACTGATGTTATTTCATTGCAAGCCAAATTCAGCGAGATCAGGTTGGGAAGAGTGTCCAAGGCTTTTACAAGGTTCTCAACACCACCATCTCCAAGCTTGTTATCTACATTGCCAGAAAAACACCAAGACTTTCTACTATATTTAAAGAATAGAAAATGTGTTGCATGGAAACCTCACATATAGGCCTCGTACACACAAAACTATTCAGGCAAATATTTCAAATTAATATTAAAGAAGTCAAATCTTTTTTGGAAATGCTATACAAATTTGTTCAGGATAAAAGTTGGTGTCATACAGATTTCAGGATAGGCATAACTATTCCAATAAGCAAACATGCAATATTAAAGATTACATGCCAAATCAACTATTATCATATCAAGTATTGTTGAATTTAATGTGATTTATGGAAGTAATTTAGAGAGATAGTATTTAACATGGATGACTAAAGAATACAACTTGCTGAGGTCGTTACATATTTTTTGATCATGTTATCATGTTGACAAAAACTTTTTTTTAAATAACAAAGATTGCTCCAAATATTCTGACTCACCCTGCAGATCCAGCTCTCTCAGTCCAGTCTGACACTGTAAGGCCCTAATGATTGGCTGAAAATGATTGGGCCTCAAGGCCAAGTTCTGAAGGCCCAGTTTGGCTGTCCTGTCACAGGTCTGCATAAAGGTCTTGATATTTCCATATGCCACTGAAACAAATAAAGTCTTTTAAAACACAGGGATCATATAAAGTTATTTTATGATGCAATCTTTGCTAGAAAATGAGGGAAGACTTTGAACCTAACAGTAAAACCCTGAGGATTTTGATTTTTTAAAAAGTCTTTTCTATGTGTTCCTGCAAACATATGAACATAGTAAGTTACTGTAAATAACCTTCTAATTCTTTGTATCCATAAAAATCATAATTAAATGTATCATATTTTTTTATACAGAACTTGATGTTTTTCTTCAAATCCATTCAATTTTTCATACAAAAAAGAATGAGATTATAATCAAGCACAAAGAAGTTGTTCAGTCCTTTTTTCTTTTATAATGTCTGAACCTCATATTCTGATGTTTTATATTTGAATCGAGAAGAAAAGTTCACATTTCAAACTGCTTCTAAAAAATACTGATGTAGGATTTAGATATGTTAAATGATGAATACATTCTTTGCTAAGTATATGTTTGATCAAATCTCATGAAAAACATAAACATTTGTTAATCTGGGGTAAGTATTTAATTGAGGCATTGAATAGAAGAGACAGGAAAATATATTTTTATTTCTGCTAATACTGCAGACAAGTTTTTTTTCGTAATTACCATGTTATACTTCTTGCATTTTGTTGTCATCCTTGTCATTATCGATTTTATCATGCACAAAATAATTAATTTGTTTACCTTATTCATATTGACATATCATCTCTGTTTAAGTTGTGCTATAATAAGTCTTTAATTTATGCTGACTATAGGTACCCAAAGAAATATTTTATAGTATATATTCAGGATCATATAGTGGTTACAATCTCTTACAAATTAATTAAACAGAAAATCAAGAAATATAAAAGATAACCATCATTTATAAATAGGTATTACGCATCATGCAGAAAAACCTTTGCTCATCTCTTTTTGAAAGAGTATGACTTAATTGTTTTCTCTTGAGAATCTACCATCATTTTTTTACCCACCCTTCAATTATTATCCCTTTAATTATTATCTTTACCAGCAAGATCAAGTATAATGTGTTGATTTACCAGCAAGATCAAGTAATGTATTGATTTACCAGCAAGATCAAGTAATGTGTTGATTTACCAGCAAGATCATGTAATGTGTTGATTTACCAGCAAGATCAAGTAATGTGTTGATTTACCAGCAAGATCAAGTAATGTGTTGATTTACCAACAAGATCAAGTAATGTGTTGATTTACCAGCAAGATCAAGTAATGTGTTGATTTACCAGCAAGATCAAGTAATGTGTTGATCACTTGTTGTCATTACAATATCGACTGTGCTTCATTAACAGTTGGCCAATGGCCTTTAAAGCTCCTAAGCCTTAAACAATATTGTTAATGATTGTCCTTTACTAAGTTGGCCACTGTCAAAAGCACCAGAAAGCTCATGAGCTGTATCACAGTTGTGAGAAAGGAAGTATACAAGTGTTGATTCCTTTGTGAAAATTGAAAACCATATTCTGACTAAAATCTCTGTGATGTGTGAGTTCGATATGCATGTGAAATTCCAATCTTTGAAAACTGGCCAACATTACAAAGTCAATGGCTGCCCACAAGCTTGTGAAAACTGGTCAACATTACAAAATCAACTGCTGCTAACAAGAGCTTGTGAAAACTGGCCAACATTACAAAATCAACTGCTGCCAACAAGCTTGATCCAGGCTTTTTTGTAGGAATACCACTGTTCAGAATTTGCAGCAAATGAGATACTGCAAACCACAAATTATTCACGATCATAAAATTGTACTGAAGTTAGTAAGCAAACAAATTTTTACCAAAAGTTTATTAACATTAAAACATTATTTTTTAAGCATCATGTTATACTCACAATTTAACACAAGGACCTGTGGACGCTTTAAAAAAAAAATATGGTGATCGATGCTATTGTCTACAATTTGTTTCTGAACATCTATCACAATTGGCATTAATTCATGTTTCAATACACAAACTGTAGATTTTGGAAAATCCACATTTACATTTTGAAAATGAATCCATCCATGCTGTTGTCCATCATCCACCTAGTGTAGTGGTCATCATGGATATCTATGTCATGGCTCATAGTAGACTAATTAAGTTTTATTGCCCCCGTCAACAAGTTGCAGCAATATGATTATGTAATAGTGAATGTCCACTACATTGTATGTAACCTACCTGTCTACTGAGCTACAGTAGACCGTGCAGAATACTCTATTTAAGCTGTACATGTATTGCTAGAGATGAAAGATGCATTTTCGAGCAAAGAATCCCATGAGAATATTTAGGTGCTTCACAAAAATATAAAAAGTTTAATGGTATAATGATTTTAATAACTGTGGGCAACTCTGCTTTTAAATGAAAAAAAAGAAAAGATAACACATGTAAGTATTAGCGGGTTGATATGAAAATAAAGAGGATGTTGAAGCAATCTGGAACAAGAATGCACGGACTATTCAATTAATAAAATAAAGAATATGAGGAACACATAATGATCATTTTTGTTTTATTCTGTCAGATACTTTACAGTCTTTGCTTAACATGTTCACAATCAATGAAATACATGTACTGATGTCCACCTTCTAGTCCAGCCTCTGTATAGTACTTCTGCATCAAATATGCATGAATGCAGCAACTTTTCCCAAGATCTGAGGAGCCAGATTACTGGACAAATGTTCAGATTTACTGCAGATGTACTGTTTATAAGAAGATTCTACTAAGTGCACACTACTATATTCATTTGTTTACAGATCTAAAAATTCCACATCACTGATGGTTTGGGCATTTGACAAATTAAATATTACTAAATTTATGGGTAAAAGTGATGAAAATGCTTAATCATTTACTTATTTTTGGTAAACTAATATATTTAATTAGTGTTGATGTAGACATGACTTCATTTGGCATAATATGTTCTTCCAATGGGATATGTACCACAATACGGTGTTTCCAAATGTCAAGCATATATTGTTTTTATTGTCAGTTAAGTTGCTAGTATTACACTAACTTTGTGACATTTTTTATCTTTCTTACCAGGGACTTGTTTTTCAGCAATCTTAGCGGAAAAAAAATTCCCACAAAAAAAGTACATTTCTCGATCACAATGATATATGCCCGTAATTTGTGGTATGTATAAACAGTAAAAGTCTTGCTCAGAGTTCATGTAAAACTATCCTCGGGGCAGTTTATACAGATGTTAGAGACAATTAAAAGGTGAGGCGGTCAGCGATAAACAGACACCTTTCAGAAATTTACTGAATTGACTCACAATAGCTAGGGTGATGTGTTGTGTCAAATCCTTTCAGCACTACTGAGAGAGAGCCCTTTCGGCTAATTTGCATAGGTAAAGTACACTAAGTGGAACAACCCAATTTGTCTGAAGTTAAATACATCAAACAGATGTGTGCTGAAAAAAATGTTAATGTTATTACATACACATCTTTGACTGCATTGAACGAGAATGTTGTTGCCGTCTTTATTAAAGTTTGTAATCAGCGGCAATGTTTCTGTGAAGTCGGATTTTTACTCCATATATAAAATTCAAAACATGATTATTTTGGTAGGTTGAACAACAGCACCATTCAATCTCTAATGCAGTGTTGCACCTAGGATCCAAGGGTCAGGGGACACTGTGTCCCCAACCTCCAGAATTGGGGGACACACAACATTTTAAAGGGACAAAGAAATATTGTGGTACATAATCCACTGGAAGTGCTAAAAAATGAGATAATCTTATTTGCTTCGACAGTTTTGCCACTTTAACTTTCTCATATTTTCCTTGGAAATTTACATGATTGCAATAAACCTTTTATCATGTGATCAAGCAACTCATGAAAACATCAACATGTTTGAATATCGAGTTAATCTGAAATGAACTGCACCAAGGAATTTTAATAATATAAAAGTATTAAATCATTAATCAAATGAAAAATTGTGTATTTGCATAAATTGGCACCTTTTATCACTAATTCAGCCTGAGAATAAATTAAATCTTCATTGCCGTTGGCGTGACTTTAACCTTGAAAATATGTTACAATAGCGGCAGTCAAAGACTTTAGCAACTCGGCCGACTACCCCAAACCTTGAATGTTTTCATTGCCAGATTCATTGTTTTTAAAAGGATATTCATTGTCATCTTACAGGTTTTATCACTTTTAGCGACTTTGGCCATTGCTTGCGCCAACATAGATGTGGATGCACATTTGCGAAGGAAAGTGTAGGCATATTTGTGAACACAAATGACACTTGCATTACCGTCAGACCAACTGCTGAAAGCAGCAAAGACTACATGTAATTAAAACTACATTTCACTGTCCAATGGATTTTAAAGACAGTAAATTGGTGTATTTTTGTATTTAATGGCTTCGAGGTTGTGACCATGTTTGTGGTGATGTTATTTGACAATGTTAAGTCTACCATTTTTTTTTTTTTTTTAAGTTCATTAAATACTTCAGAGAAACAGATGGTATTTTCTTTTATTCAGATTTGAATTTCCAATCATTTGCTATAGGCTCATTTGAAAAGATAACTTATTCTCATTTGGATGCCGTCGCTTTTGGGGGGTCATGCGCACTGACCCCCCTTGGAACCTCAAAACACTTTTTGAGTCTCAATAAAACCCCAACACTATCTGGGAATATGGCAAGTATGGATATAGCCTATAATGTTGAAAGTGCCATTAAAACCAACAACAACAACAATTATCTTCATTTTCAAAAATTATTATTGTCGCAAGTGTCCCTCATGTTTATTCAATTTAAGTGGTTTACTTGAGAATAAAACTAGTTTCAAATCTTTCAACAGACAAATACCATAAATGCAAACTATCTTGCATGAACGTCTTATACGTTTGCGATAAGATGGGGATTTTAATTTTGTATTTGTATACTGCTTTCAATAACTTGTTCAATGTGGGACTGGGAAATAGGATGGAAACAATGATGAATTAATAACCAGTACAACAAGCACATTTATTGAGAAAGAACATTAAAGTTACCACTTGATGTAGAACAGTATGTAAATTTCTGGACGTGTATATGCTAACAGGTACATGTACATGTGGTTGATCAACAGAGATACATGTACATTGTAGCTAGGCAATTTCTCTGATGTACGCTCTGTCATGGGGCAGGGGTGGGGGTGGGTGGCTATCCAAATTATTTAAAACTTGCTATTATTTCTACATTATGCATGTTCTTCTCTGTGTATGCCTAGCTATGCCATTGCTAAATACAAGAAGGAATGTTACTACCGTATAGTTTTTACAGGCAAAGGTATAAAATTGACACCTGCCTTGGTCGGATTTATGGCGTTGGGGTTTCTCCCATATGTTTCTTTAGTGTGTTGACTTCTGGGGCTAATGCAACAAAATTGGCGAGAGGTGCCATAAAACCTACTACGGTTCCAATAAAATCTGTGATGGAGTTCCACTTGATTAAGTCGACATCCACCAGATGTGGTGAACATCCGCTCATTGTGGACACTTAATCCCTTGCCCCGTGTCCATGTCCATGGTACTGAGTGGGCAATCCAATATGTGTGTACAGTATTTATGGTCTTTGTGCTGGATTAAAGTGAACACACTTTATTTTATTTGTGTTTCACGTGCAAGCACCCACTGCTTTTGTGTAGATAGTGTAAGATCATCACCACCAAAAATTCAATGTTTTGGACATAATATATCATAATTAGTCCTCTGGTGAAAACCCCATATGGATATGACTTTCCATTTAGGAGGAGTAGTAATAAAAAGACTTTCAAAATGGCCACAAAGGTAGCCATATTTGAGGTCAGATCAGCACCATTTTCATTCAGGACCAACAAGATCTCATAATTAGTCTGGTAAAAAAACCCATGTTGATATGATCTTTCATTAGAAGGAGTAGCAATAACAAGATTTTTAAGATGGCTGCTATGGTGGGCATAATGGATATCAAATCGGCACCAAGAGGAGTAGCAATAAGATTTTCAAGATGGCCACAGTAGTGGCCATATTGGATATCAGAATGGAACAATTTTTATTTAAGGACAACTAGACAGCATATAGGAAATCGTCCAGTGAAAACCCCATGCTGATATGACTTTACATTCAGGAGGAGTAGCAATAACAAGATTTTCAAGATGGCTGCTGTGGTGTCCATATTGGATGTCAGATCAGAATCATTGTCATTTAGGACCAACTAGAAACGATGAGAAGGTTTTTTAGTGAAAACCCCATTTTGATATGACCATATATTCAGAAGTAGTAATAACAAGATTTTCAAGATGGACACTGTGGTGGCCATATTGGATGTCTGGTGAAACCATTTTCATTTAGAAATAACTAGACCTCATAAGAAGTCTTCTGGTGAAATCCAATGCTGATATTATTTTCTGTTCAGAAGGAGCAGCGATAACAAGATTTTTGAGATGGCTGCCATGGTGGCCATATTGGACGTCAGATCAGCACCATTTTCATCTAGGACCAACTGATATCTATTCAGGAGGAGTAGCAATAAGATTTTCAAGATGGCCACTGTGGCAGCCATATTGGATGTTTGAGTGGAACCATTTTCATTAGGAAAAACTAGACATCGTAAGAAGTCTTTTAGTGAAAACCCCATTTGATATGACATATGGATTTAACATTGTACTCGCCACTGACAATATTTTTCCGCATTTCAAGAGTCTGCATGGAGAGAGTAAGGTTATGTTTGAAATGTTTAGGGATTAAATAATTCTGAGCTAGATTGTAATTACTTTCCAAGACTGAAGGTGGAGTACGATTCAGAATGGGTTGGAACCTGACTATAAATTTCATTCATTTACCTCAAATGGTTTTTTGTTAATCTTTGTAACAAGGTTCTTACCTAAAAGTCTAATTGCAAAAGTTCAACAATGTATAAAAAATTTAAAAATATCTGCTTTGGTCTGAAAATCTAATCAGGTTATCTATATATGCAAACAAACATGCTAGCCAAATTTAATTTGTCTACATTGAGTAGTTTTTGTGCAACTATTGGAAATTATTTTACAATGCATTCATTCTTATTCTTTTGGACTACTGCTGCACAATTTGGGGAAATACAACTGATAGTAATATTGAAACAATCCACACACTTCAAAAAAGGACAGCAAGAATTATCCTAAATTAACCATTTGATACACCATCCAGAATTCTTTCTCAAAATTGAAATGGCTGAAATTTGAATACAGACTAGCCTACCAAAAGTCCATATTAATGTTCAAAGTAAAGAATGAACTTTATCCACAATATTTGCATGGTATGTTTCATTTTATGTCAGAAGGACACTACCAAGGGCCTAAATTGAGATCGATTACAAATGATCATTGCAGAACACCATTTACAAAAACAAATACTTTAAAAAACATCATTTGCTTACTCTTATGCTTTTTTTATGGAATGAACTCCCCAAAACCATTAGATCAGAAACAAATCTAAATGTGTTCAAAACAAAATCATATGACTATTATCTCGAAAGGCAGTTTCCATTGTAAATATTGAAATTCATGCACTCCAATTTATTCTGTTAATGCATTTCATATACACTTATTGCTTTTATACCTAATGTATTCAAGCATGTTTTACTATTTATTTATTTTGTTTTTTCCCAATAGGGTCTCAGGGGAGAATAGTATATTATATCTAACTGAGTTACCCTCATAAAATCAAGTATTTATTATTATTATTATTATTATTATTTTTATTTTTATTATTATTATTATTATTTTAATCTTGCCAACAAGCTTCATGGGATGGAATCAAGCTGCCCCAAATACAAGCAGTGGGAGCATAAAGTTAGTGTCAAGTTTTGCACTCAAACACTGAAAGCATAAAACATTCCCCATTTTCTTCTGAACTGCCAAGAAGACAGATGGATATCAGGAAACAGAAAAAGTGGCCATCTCAATTAGTATATCTTGATTGATACTTAGTAGTTATGACAACAAACTGACATTTTTGCACTGAGTTGAAACTTTAAAGTTGACACACAAGGGCAAGTGAAATATTCACCTCAATTCCTTATCCTTCTGGGGTTTTTGAAAAGCATTTTTGAAGTGCACATTGCTCATGCACAAACTCAACTTTTTCTACCCTACAATTTTGAATTAAACAGTTCTATTCATGTCTTGAGAAAGCTCCTTTATATTGGCACTTTATCATTAATATCATGAACTAGTTACCTATTCCAAGCTCTTTTATATTGGCACTTTACCATTAATATCATGAACTAGTTACCTATTCCAAGCACCTTTATATTGGTACTTTACCATTAATATCATGAACTAGTTACCTATTCCAAGCACCTTTATATTGGCACTTTACCATTAATATCATGAACTAGTTACCTATCCCAAGCACCTTTATATTGGTACTTTGCCATTAATAAGATGAACTAGTCACCTATTCCAAGCACCTTTATATTGGTACTTTACCATTAATATCATGAACTAGTTACCTATTCCAAGCACCTTTATATTGGCACTTTACCATTAATGTCATGAACTAGTTACCTATTCCAAGCACCTTTATATTGGCACTTTACCATTAATAAGATGAACTAGTCACCTATTCCAAGCACCTTTATATTGGCACTTTACCATTAATATCATGAACTAGTTACCTATTCCAAGCACCTTTATATTGGCACTTTACAATTAATGTCATGAACTAGTTACCTATTCCAAGCTCCTTTATATTGGTACTTTACCATTAATAAGATGAACTAGTCACCTATTCCAAGCACCTTTATATTGGCACTTTACCATTAATATCATGAACTAGTTACCTATTCCAAGCTCCTTTATATTGGCACTTTACCATTAATAAGATGAACTAGTTACCTATTCCAAGCACCTTTATATTGGTACTTTGCCATTAATAAGATGTACTAGTTACCTATTCCAAGCACCTTTATATTGGTACTTTACCATTAATAAGATGAACTAGTCAACTATTCCAAGCACCTTTATATTGGCACTTTACCATTAATATCATGAACTAGTCGCCTATTCCAAGCTCCTTTATATTGGCACGTTACCATTAATATCATGAACTAGTTACCTATTCCAAGCTCCTTTATATTGGCACTTTACCATTAATATCATGAACTAGTTACCTATTCCAAGCACCTTTATATTGGCACTTTACCATTATTAAGATGAACTAGTTACCTATTCCAAGCTCCTTTATATTGGCACTTTACCATTAATAAGATGAACTAGTTACCTATTCCAAGCACCTTTATATTGGTACTTTGCCATTAATAAGATGAACTAGTCACCTATTCCAAGCACCTTTATATTGGTACTTTACCATTAATAAGATGAACTAGTCACCTATTCCAAGCACCTTTATATTGGCACTTTACCATTAATATCATGAACTAGTTACCTATTCCAAGCACCTTTATATTGGTACTTTACCATTAATAAGACGAACTAGTCACCTATTCCAAGCACCTTTATATTGGCACTTTACCATTAATATCATGAACTAGTTACCTATTCCAAGCACCTTTATATTGGTACTTTACCATTAATATCATGAACTAGTTACCTATTCCAAGCTCCTTTATATTGGCACTTTACCATTAATAAGATGAACTAGTTACCTATTCCAAGCACCTTTATATTGGTACTTTGCCATTAATAAGATGAACTAGTTACCTATTCCAAGGACCTTTATATTGGTACTTTACCATTAATATCATGAACTAGTTACCTATTCCAAGTGTTTTACAGGCCTGGGTGTATCTCTCTGCAAGAGGTGGAAGGTCCCAGTTTTCTACTACTGCCTCAATCTGTAGAGGAAAATCACAGGAAAAATAAAATACCATATACATACCAACTTCAAATATAATTCTATGCATGTACGTAAAATTCATGAAATTGGTTTGTAAAAGAGGTATGCACAACTTGCTGGGTTCTCTCAAAGACAGTTAAACTAGATTTGTGTTTGTAAAACATGCAGCAATCAAGCCCCAAAAACTAAACAAATCTGCAAAAATCATTTAAATGGCACTAACAATTGAATTAGGTCATCTACATGTGCATATAAACATGCACACCAGATTTCATTTGCCTCAGTCAAACAGTTTCTGAGCAACAAAACTAACTAGATTCTCCACAAAAAAAGCTAGTATAATTGTGCAAAAATATTGAATGAAATATGCAAGAATTTCTTAAACGGTGTGAAAATCTAATCAAGTCATCTACACATGCTTGCAAAATTTCATTTGTCCACATCAAGTGGTTTTTGCATTATTGTGATAATGAACTAGTCTGGGATATACATGCTGATGTACAGTCAGATGGATGGATAGGAGCAAATTAAGATGTACCAGTCTTGCTGTTTTTGAAGTGGGGGATGATGTGATGATGTACGGTCAGATGGACTGATATAAGTAAATCAAGATGCACCAGTCCTGCTGTTTTTGAAGTTGGGATGATGTGCTGATGTTCAGTAAGATGATTGGATAGAAGCAATTCAAGATACACCTGTCCTGTTGTTTTTGAAGTGGAGGATGATGTATGGTGAGATGGACAGATAGGAACAAATCAAGATGTACCCATCCTGCTGTTTTTGAAGTGGGGAATGATGTGATGATGTAGTCAGATGGATGGCTATAAGCAAATCAAGATGCACCCATCCTGCTGTTTTTGAAGTGGAGAATGACGTGATAATGTACTGTCAGACGGACAAATAGGAGCAAAGCAAGATGCACCAGTCTTGCTGTTTTGAAATGGGGGATGATGTACAGTCATATGGACAGATTGGAGCAAATCAATATGCACCCATCCTGCTGTTTTTGAAGTGGGGGATGATGTGATGATGTAGTCAGATGGATCAATAGAAGCTAATAAGATGAACCCATCCTGTGGTTTTTGAAGTGGGAGATGAAAAGATGAGCTATATCATGACTAAAATATCTTTAATTTTTGACCTTCCAAATTTGGCCTAAATATTAAGTCACGTACATGTATACATATTTGTTTAATAGATTTATGAGAATGAATTAACAAGAAGCAATGCTGTGTGAAGACAGGAAAGCTTGCCTGCACATATTTATTCAGACACCAGATATTTCTTTTGACATGTTTGATATGGTGATGCAGTACTTCTCAGGATGTATGCCAGTTTCATGACTATAGAAGCTACAGGGTCCAAGAAACATATAACTCTTGCAAACATCAAAGGTGTACATAATTACTTAAGAGTAAGAAGTAGGTCATGGTGACCTACTTTTGATATTGCTGTATAGTACTCCTCAGGATGCATGTGCAAGTGCCCAAGAAATTGAACTAAACATAAACAAGAGTACAAGAGTGTCTGAGAAACTGAGCTAACCACAAAAGTACATTTGTTAAAGCCCAGGCTGACAAAGATGACTTTGACACTGGGGGTGCAGCATAAGATCTCTTGCACTTTAATGTAGACAAGTTAAAAATAGTTGTTTACAAATAAGCTCAAGTTGGATAAGCTAATCTTTTGTATCATCTGCATAAAGTAAAACTTACACATGAACCATGACAATGCACTTGTTACAACATAAATATGCACAACATGTGAATTACTGATATGACAAAATCAACTATTTTTACTATTGGCAAATAAATCCAATCCACCTTTTAATTAGTTATTTATAGAACATGAAGATCTATGGCATTTTTCATGTGACCTATATTTAACCAGTGACTATAAGTTGTGCAAGAAAAAAAGCATGTTACCTCATCATTGCCTGTAAGAACAAGGGTAATTGGGTCCTCAGGGGACAGAATAGCGCCATCCTTTGTGCTAAGGGTCAGGGTTGGCCTGATGCCCGACAAGGTGCAATAACGCTGGGAGGCCTCAGCACACAGCCATGATACTGTCTTACTGCCATCTCTAGAATCAACAAAAGGAGAGTATTTGTTAGTGTATCAGTATTTATATTACCAGTGATGTTGTAATATAAGCAGTGTAGCTAATGTTGACCATCTCTTCTTCCCTCTCCAGATCAATAAAGTGCCTCATTTATTGTTTTCAATTCATTTCCTATATATTTCATGCTTCTATCAGGGGTATTTGACATAAATGTATGGGAAGAAGTGTAAGCACTTTTGTAATACACCCACTACAAATCATATTGACAATAGCAATGGAAGAAATTACAATCAAACCAACAATTACCCACAGGACTTCAATTAATGTGCCTTTAAACTCCACATACTGTTATGTTTGAAATATGTCCGTTATGTCTGAAATATTCCCCCTTTGTGATAATCAAGGTTTCTGATGAATACTTTTTCTAGTTTTCTATCCATGTTATTATGTACCCTCACTATATATATATGACCTGCAAAGACTTGTACGTCAAATTTTAACACAGAACCTTCAAGTTAATGCTGCTGTGGGAAAAGTGATATTACATCCTGCAATCTGCTAAAAATTGCTGCTGTGGGAAAAATGATATTACGTCCTGCAATCTGCTAAATGCATGCTGCTGTGGGAAAAGTTATATTACATCCTGCAATCTGCTAAATGCATGCTCAAGAAAAAAAGTGAACAAATTTGTCGGTTTTTACAAGATAATGTCCTAAAATATGTCAAAAGCAACAGCTGGTTGCCTTTCAGGGCAGGGTGCTTGTTGCTTGTCAGGACATTTAAATCAGGGTAAAGCTTCTTTTGATGGCACCCTCATTATGAGAGAAGGCATTTATATGCACAATACTGGTACATTTAAGATAATATTTGCACTGCAAGTGAAAAATTGTGGTAAATGGTGACGAGCTGATGCCTAAAATGCACAAGTAGAATGCTACGATATGCAGTGTATTAAACCTCTGGAGATTTCGGACAGGGCAGCCTACAGCGAGGGCAAGGAACACCCCAGATGGGGTATGGCAGTACCTAAAGAGGGAATGATGCAGTGATCTCCTAAAACAGGCTAGAGACAACACCATTTAAGAAACATGAGTTCTACAAAACACTATATTTAATCTAAGAACAGTTCTATAATGTATGTTACACAACTTTGAAATCTTACACCAAATACAAAAATGATAGAAAATATAGTCAAAGCAAGTACCTGTCTTGAATGGGGATTAACAGGAGCTTATCCTTAATCCTCACTTTAATCCTCATTACATCTGCTTTAACCATTGTTGAAGTAATGGGCAGCTGAGAACTCTGTATCTGTGCCTCAGCCTGATGAGGTCTTGTGTCAGAGGTTATTAGGTTTCTTGAGTTCACTTCACTCCTGGATTTTACTTTCTCTGTGAACTGTGACAATGTTGATTGTATCAGCCTTCCTTTATTTAAATTTAGTGTAGAGTTATCTCCCTTTCGTGAATCACTGGGCTGGGAGTCTGTTTGAGTTGTAATATCACAGAAATCACTGTAAACATCATTTATAAATTCCATCTCATTGTTTTGACTATAGGAGTCTTGATGGTTATTATCTTCTATTTCATCTGAATAATTTCCAAAATCATCTTGATCTCCAGTGAACTTGTTCTTTTCTCCAGAACTTCTTCGTGATGTTTCTTTTAAATTCCTCCTATCTGGTGCCTCTTTAGGCCTTTTATTTCTAGTGGTTCTTGAAGACAATAGTCCTTCAACATCCATCTTTCTCTTTTTGGTTGGTCGCATGTCATCTATCAACCAATCATTGTCACCAATGAATTTTTCTTCAGCTATCAAAGCAATAGAAGAGTCAGGGTTTGATGTCCCATGTGCTACATGTGACAAAGCCTGAGATTGGCTGATTCTGCTTCTAGAACTTCCAACTTTATTAATAGCATTCTTGTATTCCTCCTTTGCATTTTTCAATGGTTGTTGAATCTCTTCCAGGGCAGGGTTGGTGAATATCATCTCAGAATCTTCTGAATCCATATCTTCAGATTCTTTCAAGGGTAATCTTGGAAAAGAAAAAAGTATTATTCAACATTTACATGTTTTAAACACACAAAAGTAAAGATTCTTTAATGTGGTATGCTTATGCTTTTATGACACTGAAAAAGTAAAGGAAATAATCTTTTATCTTTATTTCCATGACAAAACCTACATGGCACAAAGCATTCTCATACTGAACAACATTAAAATTTATTTTATTTTTTTATTTTTTTATTTTGATGACATACCAAACAGTGTTATAAGAGTAAATGTAGCTGTCACATGAATCTGTTGTTTAGGCAAGAAAATCCTTTCTATTCTCAGATCAAAGTAATTGGTAAATTTGTCTGCTTCAATGAGCCATTACCAAATAAAAATGCTACCGGTATTAGTGATGGTATTGTATATTGCTGTAGCATTGTCGGATTTGGCACAACAAGGGTATCATAAAATACAGACTGGCCATATATTGATTTGAGCTACCTCCCATCCAAACAGCCCACATACAATCTGTTTCCAATTTGCTTTCAATACATAGCAGTCATATAGAGTTGCATGATTAATGTAATTAGCTGTGTCATCAGCATTAATACGTTTCATTCAATACATGTTTTATAGATACAGATAGCAACAGTCTACAGGCAATGGTCAGTGGAAAAAAAAAACAATGAACTTTCTGTGAGCTGTAACCTTGGCAACTGGGGAGGTATGTATCTTCATACTGTATATACTTATATGCTTACAAGTTGAGTCCAACAACAAACAGCATAGACCCTGATCTACTGTTGCATAATGTGCTTACAGATCAGAATCTATGTTGTTTGTTCAACTGATTACTCCTAAAAAACTGCTGAGAAAATTCTGTCACACATGGCATCCAGCTGTAAGACAAAAAAGGCAATAACTAACAAAAATCAAGAAGCACAAAGATTTGTCAATATGTGCATCTTAAGATGATGACCATAACATGTACCAACTTTCAGGGATCAATACATAACTGCAAGACAAGTTGTGTTTACAAGATTTTGTCTTATTCTGTATTCAGCTGCACAACATAACTTGGCAAAAACAAACAAAAATTGCAAGAGCAAAGTGATTTGTCTCTATGAACACCTTTAAATGATGACCACAGCATATGTCTCTATGAACACCTTTAAATGATGACCACAGCATATGTCTCTATGAACACCTTTAAATGATGACCACAGCATATGTCTCTATGAACACCTTTAAATGATGACCACAGCATATGTCTCTATGAACAACTTTAAATGATGACCACAGCATATGTCTCTATGAACAACTTTAAATGATGACCATCACATATGTCTCTATGAACACCTTTAAATGATGACCACAGCATATACATACTGATCCACTGAAAACTGACACTAGTTGTATTCACAAGATTCTGCCATACACTCAAAGTAAAAAAGGGCAATAATTCTAAAAAGAATTGCAGGAGAACAGTGATTTGTCAATATGCACATCTTTAGATGATGATCATAACATTTCCCAAGTTTCATATCAATCCAATGAAATCTGTGACACTAACTACATTCAGAAAATTCTGTCGTGCACTGCATTCATTTACAAGTCAAAAAGGGCAAATACTTTTTTTTAAATGGCAGAACACAGTGATTTGTCAATTTGCGCATATTCAGTTGATGACCGTAATATTTACCAAGTTTCATGGCAATCCATACAAACTCCGGGTCAAGTTGCACTAACACGATTGTGTACTAGACAGAAGGATGGCCAGACACAAGGATTGTTTCCCACCTCTATAGAGGAAAGGGTATAAAAATGGCGATATAGCGATACTACCTTAGGTTCACGATAAGATACACTAACTGGTATACAAATTACTCTTGCAGGGTCACATGTACCTATAATAATGCTAAAAAAAAATTAAAGTGTGTATAATAAGGGTATACAAATATATCCATATACTGGTATGCTGTGATAAGGTGCCAATAACACAATACGTTATGATACAGAGGGTCTGTATTATTATGTATGTATCTCTTATTATACAAAATGTTTACAAATGCAATTTACAATGTCATGCAAGCTTCAGAGGCATTTTGACTCATTTTTGTCCTCAACTGGTTATTCTTAATTATAGCTAGATATCTTTATAAATGGTCTATTTACATGAAACCAAGCTGCTATGATTTAAAAAACAATTTGGTGAGAATATGAGAATCCAATTACTGTATTTGACATAATACCAGCATATGCTGTAGTAAGTGCAAAACAATCTTTGGGTCAAAACTCACCCAAAAATGTCCTCATGCCCCATGGAAGGGAAGCAGCTTTTAAAATGTGCCTAAAACATCATGATTTTCTTGGAACTTACCACAAAGCATGTCTGCCATCTCACCACCATTTAATTTAATCAATTAAATCAGTTTCAAAAATGAATCTTACATATGCTTTATTCAGCAACACCTTACTGGGAGAGACAATGCACCTTTAAAATAGAGAGCTCCCAACATAAAGGGAGCCAGCGCTTCTAGACTGTACATACACATGATGGGGATATTGTTTATGATATTGTTGTTGTGTGCTTTATCATGATGAACTTAAACCTGACAATATGTACCCATCGGGGCCCCGGCTGGCCGAGTGGTCTAAGGTGCTTGCCTTTACAGATCATTCACACATCTCACCTCTGTCCGCGTGAGTTTGAGTCTCGGCTCGACCAACGTGGGTATGTGAGAAAGCTTGCCAGTAGCTTCCTGTGGGTCGGTGGTTCTTCCCAGGTTCTTCCTCCGCCAAATATGCCATGTGATGAAAAATGCATTAAACAACACAAAACCAAACCTAAAACCACAAAATGTACCCAAATAAAATTTCCCACATGCACAGTGTGGGTATTACAAATATGGTACATACATTTTTGAGCTGCTAAATACTGTCGCTGTGATTATATTAGTTACTCTACTTGCACATTCTGACAAAAGGGTCTGAGTTATACATGCTGTAATACATTCGAACGAAACAGAACTCAAAGTTTATGTTGTCTGTTTAATTATGGAACTTAAGGGTTGAGTCCACATTCAGAGTGTGTATGAGCTGTGTATATAAAGAACACAATAGAAAAGAGTTGTTTGATCGACAAAAAAGCTAAATGGTGTTTGTTCCGACACTAGGGATAACCCATTTATAAAATATTACTGTCAAATCGGGTTAATGAGCATAAATACTTACTTTTCAATTAGTGAGGGTCATACATGTCTATTTTTTAAAATTAGTGCAGGTCACATGTTCTTATTTTTTAAATTAGTGAAGGTCATATGTTTCTTTTTAAAATTAGTGAAGGTCATATGTTTATTTTTTAAATTAGTGAAGGTTATGTTTCTTTTTTAAATTAGTGAGGGTCATGTGTTTATTTTTTAAATTAGTGAAGGTCATGAGTGTTTACTCTTTAAAGTAGTGACGGTTATGTGTTTCTTTCTTAAATTAGTGAAGGTCACATGTCTATTTTTGAAATTAGCTTTTGCTTGCATGACTGTACATCAAAAATTTAAAAAATTTCAAAATGTTTCATCCATATTTAGAATATTAAAAACATATTTCATATCACTTGACCAGTTTGATGCATCTGCATTAAAGTCACATCTAAATATCTTTTTTGCTAGTCTACCATCATCCATTGAAACAAGGTGATTGCAGTATATTATCATATTGATCCATCTGTGAATTGATATCATTGAACTGACATCACCATTAGCTGCTACATTTTGTGCAAATCTGTGGACACGTAAAAAATACACAATACCCCAATTATGAACCATATTCAATACAACTGAATGCTTTTAAATTGCATATTGCTGAACAATAGTCAATAATAGACACAACAAAGCAATTAAAGAATTTCTCCAACATTATATACCTAATGTGTTTACATGAATAAAATTTTTTAATAATTTCTCCGCAAGCTCGACCACCTGATTACATATAGAAGTAAATTACAAAATTCATACAAAACACAACTGCTTGGTACATGGTACACAACTGCTTGGTACATGAATTTATCAGTGTACTTAATATTACAATTACACACTTTAAACACAAAGTCACTCCAAGGTTTTCTTTTCTGAAAAAGCAGCCATCACCTTTGAATTCGATTCATTGATAACAAGTCTCCATTTGCAGAGATGCTACTAGAAATTTTCTTAAGAGGGGAAAATTCCCCACACCAAACTCCAGATTGGGGGGGGGGGGGATTTAGGGTGGGGTGGGGTGAACTATGCCAAATGGTGCTGATGGGGGACAACATTATTATTAGGTGTAGAAAAACCTAATTTAAAACAAGCATTTAATGACTTTGTATCACATCTCTGACAATATATAAGGTGTCTGCATATCTAATTGTAGCTCAGCTGGTAAATATTCTTCTTTGTTTCTTATTGCCCCCCTTCAAGAAAGCTTTTGCAAACTGAAAATCATTTATTGGACCACACAAACATCTGTATAGTCATCAGTTTATTCCGTTTCCGATGTTAGCCCTCAGGCCTTTGAAACTCTATCACAGTAGAAAGAAAATGTCAGAATATCTTAGAATAAAATGAAGAAAACAAATCCTTTATATATATATATATATATATATATATATATATATATATATATATATCCGTATAGGATTTTGGTTCATTTTTTTCTCAGATATTCTGATATTTTCTTACTACAGTGATAGAGTTTCAAGGGTCTGTGGTTAGCCTATTTCTCAGAGTAGTGTGAATTTTGCTTCGAGAACTGAATCCCTTTCACAATCAGCTTTTTATAAAGGCAAAACCGCTGCAATTATGGCCAATCTGAATAGATTCGGGAACTGGTTTCTAGGATATATATCCAAAACACAATTTTCCAGAATTCATGCATGTTGTTCCTTGGATATTTATGTTGATGTATCAGATTTTCTGCAAGGCCTAAACCGTAGGTGTAGTAAACGACATCATCCCAGGTAATTCTGTATCACCAATTTCTGTGCCATGTTCGGTAAGCAGCAAACATCATTTATTTTATCCTCAACAGTTTCATCCTTAACATATCATCTTTCGATCTCGCTGACTTTCCTAAAGAAATCAGTTATCTTCTGTATCAATATGACACACTGCTGTTGCGCTTTAGACATTTCGGTAATGGATGATTGATGGATCAATTTATGATACCCCTCCAGGAAACAATTAAATCGGAATACCTCTATAGTTTCTGCAATACTCCAACAGATCTCCATCATAAAGATGCTTGTATTCAAACAATATTCTCCATACATGTATATAGAAGATTAACTGAGATCATGGAGACAAGAAAAAAAAAAAGACGATGATTTGATCAATCTAATTAAAAAACAAAAAATTTTAAAAATCGCGCATTCGGTACGAGAAATCGCAGGAACCACAGGTAACTTGTGCGATATTTCCCCCATTGGGTTTTAAAAATTACATGACTCTATCATTTTTGCGAGAAACCAGTGATCACATGGTCTAGCAGCATCTCTGCATTTGTGACACAATTCACATAATATGTGTAACATGCATTGCATACTAGTCTTATTATCAGAAAGCAGCACAACATCATCTGCATACAAAAGAATACATACTTTGTCATTTCCAATCTGAAAACCTTTACAGCAGGCATGTGCAATTTACATCCTGTGGGTTGTATCTGGACTGTGACCTGGTTTTATCCAGTTACATTAATATCATATTAGTACATTTAAAAATCGCTATCCAGCCCATGCCCTGGAGGAAGTTGCATATCCCAGCTTTATAGACTTTTCACATCTAGAGCAAGGTCACTGATAAATTAAGCAAATAAGGTCGGAGACAAATTGTCAATATGACAAAATCCACTTCACAACTGAACTAATCTGTAACATAATCATTCACTGAAATGTAGGCCTTAGTCTTGATGTAAATATCTTTTTATAGATTCGTATATTTTTCTGTTTATGCCATTTATCAGTCTTGTACTACAGTAAAAGGTGGCTGTTAACAAAATCAAAGGCCTTATGTATATGAATAAGCCAAAGAAATATACCTGTTCCATTCCAAATAAATGATCTCAAAGAGATTACATTATCCAGACAGGAGCAATTTTTTTAAAAACTGCTTTGTTCATCCACCAGAATATTGTTAGTTTCTAAAGAGCACATATCTGGCTATATAAGACTGCACTATTTTTGCTACAACTGATAAAATGCTTATTCCCCTATAGTTAAATGAAATGCAAGGGTCTGATGTACTTTCAAGTATGGGACAAATTATGGCTTTTCTCCATATCAAAGGAATTTTCCCACATCTGAAATAATT
Organism: Margaritifera margaritifera; assembly: GCA_029931535.1. Classification (NCBI taxonomy): domain Eukaryota; kingdom Metazoa; phylum Mollusca; class Bivalvia; order Unionida; family Margaritiferidae; genus Margaritifera; species Margaritifera margaritifera. The sequence continues at coordinate 6,483,359 of JAQPZY010001656.1, forward strand.
CACATAATTCCTTTATTAGGCCAGAAACCCAGGTTGGCAAAGAAAAGGAACAGAACCACAGTTACTACTGAACCGTAAACAACCCTTTTCCATTGATAAGGCATAAATTTCACTCCTTCTATTTGCCAACACTAGGGAGAGAAAGAAGACTCTTTTAAGAGTAAGGTTCTTGAAGGAAGCTTCACTCAATGGATCATAAGGAGGTTTGGATAATGACCAAAGCAATAAAGAGCAAGAGACTGGCCTCTGAAGCTCAAAGTATCTGATCAGTTCTGAAAGACTAAAGTCCAACACATTAGTGGAACCTATAAAGAACTTAAGAGTACTGGAGAGAGCTGCCCTATACCCCTTAATTGTGGATAGTGAGCAGTCTTTTTCCTTGAAAAAAAAAAAAGAAAATCTGCAACTACAGTTAAAGAGGGACACAGATAGAATCAACATATGTTTCCTACCGCACCTTGGAAGTTGATTACCTTCTAGTATGGGAGTTGCAGTTAGCAACCTTGCTCAAAAACTTATCTTGGCAGATAGATCTTTTGATATGAGCCAGGTGTGAAGGTGGAGAATCTAACGATTGTTGTGTAAGAGGGACCCTTTGTGCTGCAACAGCAGATCCCTCCACAGTGGTAATTCCCTTGGGTTACTAAACCATGTCCATTGGGGCCACAGGGGAGCTATCAGGATGAGCCCTGATGCTGAGGTCCTGAAGAACTTGAGGGATTATTCTGAAAGGCAGCAAAGCATAGGTGTACATACAATTCCACTTCAGACTAAAGGTGTCCACCACCGATGCCCTCTTGTTTGGAACTGGAGAGATATAACAAGGGAGTTTGTTGCTCAGCTTTATAGCAAACATGTCTACTACTGGGTTTCCCCACAGCTAAAAAAGTCTCTCTGCTACCGACTGGTGCATCAGTGTCATAATGAATATAGAGTCTCTTCCTAATGAAGAAATTTCCAGAGGTAAATAACAGCTGAACACAACAAAAGAAAAATTGGAATCCTTCAACAACAAGTTTCATAGAACCCAGTGTGTCACCAGTGTCCATATGCTTGTCAGTATAAACACTGCTTTTGACTTCCCAAAATTCGGACACAAAAACTTTAACATTGTTGATGCCACCAATACTTCCAAAAAAGTGACTACTATATCTCACCATGATTAAGCAGGTGAGACACAAATAGTAAATCAAGAACACTGTCAACAGTTTTGTCAATAATCTTAACTTTACACTGATCAGTAATTCAGTTCTTGACCAAAAGACCCACTCCACCTGAAGCTTTCAGCACATCTTTATGTACAGCAGTGTGGTTAAACTCACACCACTTGAATCCTTCTAGGGATATACACTCATTGCCTCGAACATGTTTCATTTATACTAATAATATCAAAATCAGTATAATTCAATAAAGCAGTTCAGAAATCTTGATTCGATTGTGTCCATCCTGAATGAAGTAAACATCTGAAAAAATGAAACATCTACTGTATGATATTGTCTTCACGCTTTTCTTTAGAATTTGGCTGTTTGTTGCTGTTGTTCTAAATCCTTGGAATTTGAGAGCCGATCTGGCATGGTTCTCACATTTAACTCCATCAAGCGTTCAATGTGGGATTTACCTGCATGCAAGTAATGCATTAAAAAATGGCAATGGATTTCAAATTCTTTTTCTCCCATAAAATAGGAACTTTTTCATCGAGTGAGCCAAACAAAATTTTAATAAGACCTGGTCTGCTGGGAAAACGATTCTTTAATCTGATAACCTTGGTGACTGTAACTGTAGTGGAAACTGCCTCCCCAAGTGTATAAATCAACAATGTCTTCTCCCCAAGTGTATTAATCAACAATGTCTTCTCCCCAAGTGTATTAATCAACAATGTCTTCTCTCAGTGAGAACGCTACACTGGTAGCAATGATGTAAAGATTGGAAAGTGTCTGTTATTTGCATTACTTGTGGTAACATGTGTCTGTGCAGTGCTAACAAGACCAGTGTTCATGCTCTCACTCTCACTTTGTGAGTTCTCAAGCTGAGTCACTCTTGCCATATGGCTATCAATACTACACTCTTGCCATATGGCTATCAATACTACATTCTTGTCCTATGGCTATCAATACTACACTCTTGCCATATGGCTATCAATACTACACTCAAGTCATATGGCTATCAATTCTACAGTCTTGCCATATGGCTATCAATACTACACTCTTGCCATATGGCTATCAATACTACACTCTTGCCATATGGCTATCAATACTACACTCTTGTCCTATGGCTATCAATACTACACTCTTGTCCTATGGCTATCAATACTACACTCTTGCCATATGGCTATCAATACTACACTCTTGTCATATGGCTATCAATTCTACAGTCTTGCCATATGGCTATCAATACTACACTCTTGCCATATGGCTATCAATACTACACTCTTGGCATATGGCTATCAATACTACACTCTTGTCATATGGCTATCAATACTACACTCTTGTCATATGGCTATCAATACTACACTCTTGCCATATGGCTATCAATACTACACTCAAGTCATATGGCTATCAATTCTACAGTCTTGCCATATGGCTATCAATACTACACTCTTGCCATATGGCTATCAATACTACATTCTTGCCATATGGCTATCAATACTACACTCTTGTCCTATGGCTATCAATACTACACTCTTGTCCTATGGCTATCAATACTACACTCTTGCCATATGGCTATCAATACTACACTCTCGTCCTATGGCTATCAATACTACACTCTTGTCCTATGGCTATCAATACTACATTCTTGCCGTATGGCTATCAATACTACACTCTTGCCGTATGGCTATCAATACTACACTCTTGTCCTATGGCTATCAATACTACATTCTTGCCATATGGCTATCAATACTACACTCTTGCCGTATGGCTATCAATACTACACTCTTGTCCTATGGTTATCAATACTACACTCTTGTCCTATGGCTATCAATACTACACTCTTGCCGTATGGCTATCAATACTACACTCTTGTCCTATGGCTATCAATACTACACTCTTGTCCTATGGCTATCAATACTACACTCTTGCCATATGGCTATCAATACTACACTCTTGTCCTATGGCTATCAATACTAAACTCTTGTCATATGGCTATTAATTCTACAGTCTTGCCATATGGCTATCAATTCTACAGTCTTGCCATATGGCTATCAATTCTACAGTCTTGCCATATGGCTATCAATTCTACAGTCTTGCCATATGGCTATCAATACTACACTCTTGCCATATGGCTATCAATACTACACTCTTGCCATATGGCTATCAATACTACACTCTTTCCATATGGCTATCAATACTACATTCTTGCCATGGCTATCAATACTACACTCTTGCCATATGGCTATCAATACTACACTCTTGCCATATGGCTATCAATACTACACTCTTGCCACATGGCTATCAATACTACACTCTTACCATATGGATATCAATACTACACTCTTGCCATATGGATATCAATACTACATTATTGATGAGCAAACGTCAACTCAGTGTCAACTTTAAGAGTCTTTATTTTAACAATGGCCAACACATTCTTACACAATTTGTCAAGTTTACTCTCAAATATTTTTCTCAAGTTTTCTTGTCCACTTTGAATGTCTCGAATGTCCTTTCTTTAAAGTCTTCATGGTAACTTCTGAAAAAACAATTATCCTTTCTCTCTTTAAAATTTAACTGTAATTGACACACACAAAAAAACCAATAGGTCTCAATTGAGCAATGTTGAACAATGGAATGATAAGAAGGTGGGAATGCATGGACTAACTAATTAGTGAATCAATTAAAGAATTTGACCGAATGGTCAAAAACCAATCCCTATCAGTTTTACATGGTTGAAGAATGCTATTTCTTGTTTATATAGTTACCAGTTCTCTTTGTAATAATAACAAGCTTTGAATGTCAAAACTTGTCAGTTGGGTGTGGGGATATCACCATCTGATATTCGTGGGGCTTTTTTTCGCTCCATTTTATTCAGTGATAAAATTCAAATGCCTCATTGAAACATCAAAAGACTTTACCTTTGTGTCCTGATGTTTCAATTAGAAATTCACCAAAACCAAATAATTTCAGTTATTTTACAACTCATAAGAAATTACATCTTTCCATAGTTCACCCAGTGCCATCTGCTGAGAATGAGAATATGGTAGAAGATATATATAGTCATTGTTAGCACTTAATTTTGAACAGAACTTTCAAGAGAAGAGCAGGTTTTTACATCTTTTTTCCTTAATATACACACACACATGATTATTTTTGCAATAAAAATACTGGAGGGTTTGTGTACAGCTAAATTTCCGTATGTATTTTTACATCTATGCTTATTACCCTGATTATACAGTAATTAGGGTAAGAACAGTAAGTCACTGTAACCTACTTTTCCCTAAGGGGAGGGTCACAATAATGCAAGGAACACCCTGACCAAGATCTATCTAGATACTATGCCAAAACTTTAACACTGGGGTTGACCTATAAATAACAAAGTTGCCAGTGTAAGAAAAGTAGGTCAGTGTAATCAACTTTCATCTCAGATGCTTTAGAATGAACACCCTGACCAAGTCCATAAATAAAGCATTCCAATGGCTGGAGATTCATCAGGAAGACAAAACTTCTACACTGGGGTTAACCTGCAAACAACAGTGCAAGAAAAGTAGGTTACTACAACCTTCATTCCCCATAGTTAGTTCAGGACGATGCAAGAAACACCTTGATCTAACATACCATGCCTGCAGCTGGAGATCTGACCGAAAGACAATTTTCACTGGGTTTACCTTTAATAACAATCTAACTTATTTGTGTAAAAGAAGGTCAGTGACTTACTTTCCCTGGTGTGGTTCAGAATGATGTGAGGAACACTCCAAGTTTCATGAAGATATAATGCCTGAAGCTTGCAGCAGTGGCAGTAAAACAAAACATTTACACAGGAGTTGACCTGGTATGGAACAACACATGGAGTACAACATAAGCATTCCTGCATTTTCTACAGGTGCGATAAAAGAAAATGCTGGGAACGGAACACATGGGCTTTAAATTGTGTCATTAATTCACCATGGTCTAAAATTTTGGGTTTCTGTAATGTGTAAAAAAAAAATACCCTTGTATGAAATAAATATAACAATGGCTACTATATTCATAACTGTTATCTTATAGTCAACTATCCTGTTTATGCACATTCTTAGCTGTTTGTAAAAATGGAGAGGATGTTCTAATTATGACATCTGGGTGTTTGATTGGAAAACCTAACTATAGTACAGTGAAACTCGATCAAATCAAAACTTCATAATTCAATACGCAATGATCTATATTGTATTGTATTGTTCTGCTGTACCGTAATATATCATCATATGCTTTTCCAATGATTTTCATTCCTTGTGTCTAAGCAGTTCTGCATTCTAAGTGTTCTGTACATAATATAGACTGTGCAAAAAAAATTGCTGTCGGTTTTTTATGAGCATAGTGACCTGTATATTTCTCTTACCTCTGACCTGTAACATTGTTGCTATCATCAGAGTCAGTTTCAAATGAAAGTGGTTTCAGTTTCCTGTGAATTTCCCTCTGCCGCTTTAGTCGGGACAAAGTAGGGAGCTCATCATCACTGGCTTCCTCTTCCTCATCGTTGTCTTTATCCTTGTCTATACTTGTCCTGGAGACTGGGGGTCTTTTGACTAAATTAAGTTAAAAAAATATGCTATATTAGGTTGAGGATTTTTGTTTGGCTTTTTTTGTTTGTTTTGCAAGCACTTCAGTAAAAGATTTATTAGACTAATACATTGATTCTGGCATGCTACATCATTACAAAAAAAAGGCTTTCAATTATAGTCCATATTTTTAAAAAATGTCTGCCGAAAATATGATAAAATGCAGAAGTAATAATAAAAAAATAGCAATGTAAACCTGTCACTATGATGAAACACACAGATACATCCAAGTGTCATGTGGTAAAGTAACAAGAACACTTAAGTGAGCAAGTTGTGCTTAAATTTTTTTTACTCACATAGATTTAATGAGAGCTAGTAGTGATGGGTGCATTGCAAAGGACTCTACTCTCTACAATTAGCTTGGTGGGAACTTAAATTGAACTTCAGTTGGAAAACCATAGTTTGGAAATGGGCAATCTGGGTTCATAACGCTTTAAAATGACGATGTAGAATGCTAGAAATCCAACTCATTCAATGTCTTATCAATATAAAGATGCACATAACTTTGGCTGAAATGCAAAATTCCTTTGAAAAGTTATGCTGTGGAAATCAAAGTGAGGAGAATGGCAATTAGGGACCATAACTCTTCTAAATGACGATGTGGAATGCTAGAAATCCAACTCATTCAATGTCTTATCAATATAAAGATGCACATAACTTTGGCTGAAATGCAAAATTCCTTAGAAAAGTTATACTGCGGAAATCAAAGTGAGGAGAATGGCAATTAGGGACCATAACTCTTCTAAATAATGTGTAACACGGGAAATTAAACTAATTCAAAGTCTCAACAATGTAAAACTCCATGCCAAATTTTGGCTGAATAAAACAAAGCTTAAAAAAGTTATGCTGCGGAAACCCAAGGCAGAATGATGGCAATCAGGGGCCATAACTCCTGTAAATGATGTCATGGAGTGCTGGCAAACAAATTCACTCAAGGTCTCATCAATCTGAAACAACAATTCAAATGTGGTTCAAATCCTAAAAAATGTTTGTAAAGTTATCTTGCAGAAACCAAAGTCAGAAGGAAGAGCAATCAGGGGGCAAGAACATTTCTAAACAAGACAAACCCTATATAAGGCACATGTAAGTCTATGAGGCAATGTTCATACCAAATTGCATCAAAATTTAATGATTCTTCAGCAAAACCAGTTACAAGCAACATTTCATGTAAAGATATTTAGTTCATTGTAAAATACATCCAAATATTTTAGACGGTTTCTGAGCTATGCTTGTGTGTATGATCAGCTGAAGTGGAAATGTAATATTGATGGAAAGAGGGCAATAGCTCTGTCAAAATTGGACCTGAAATGATGAAACCTTTAAAAGGTATTTTGATATGTAATGAGCAATTGTGTACAAAATTGTGATAACTAAAGGGGTCCCGCATCTCCATGCCCAAATCAACAGTGAATAGACTGATAAACATGAAACAAAAAGTCAACTCATTGTACACAATAATAAGTACAATGAAGTCTTATTTTTTAAGGAAGATATACACTGCAAAACAGCATGCAAAATTATTTATTCAGTTATTGGTTTCAACTCTAGTCAAGAAATCCAATTTTTCACAATTTTTTAATGTATATGCATAAATGTACTCTCTCTCTCTCTCTCTCTCTCTCTCTATATATATATATATATATATATATATATATATATATATATATATATATATATATATATATATACACACACACACAAATGAATAACCATTATAACTTCCTTTTCTTTCATAGAAAAGTCATTCTGACCTCCTGTCCCATTAAAAAAAAAATTTCCTTCTAGTGAACAAAGCAAAATGTAAAAAAATGCAAATCTCAGAAATGCATTTAGGTGTGTAATAATTTATCTCAATCTATCATGTAAAATCATGATGTTATAGTGAAATCAAAGTTCTCAACTCTGTATTGTAGTTTTACTGCAGGAGAATTTAAAGCTATCAGAAAATGTGTTACATTTGCAGATGTTTTAGAATAAACTTTTCCCATTTGTTATCTTACACAAAACCATGGTCAGAAAAAATAATTTTTGTTGTCAATTCTGTTTCTCCCAAAATAATTGCCCAATCACATTAACATTAGGAAATTACTTTCTGCTATTTCCAAATCCAGCCCTCCCTGAAAGACAAAAAAAACTCCATCTATACCTTATAGACTAAGGGAAGTAACTCTTACAGATTAACTTTCCTTGTTCCAGCTAGTTGGCCACCCATATCCCTTAAGTTTACTAGTTTAAGCTTGAGTAAAAGCTGTAACAGGATGCTTGCATATGCGGGAAAGGGTGGGAGTGATTTATAATAATGTGACTGGGTATATATTTTTGGAGAAACAAAATTTATTAAAAAATATCATGTCAAATACATTACCCGATCACATTAACATTGGGAGAATAGATAAGAGGAGGAGGAAATGCTTCAGCATGCAACCTCTACCCATGTCACCCTGTAGGGGCTGAGGTTGTGCTGTCATGAATGGGGCATAGTAACTGTCTGGGCAGCTATCAGTGGCCTGACAAGACTCAGCTCTCTCCTTTTTTGAGGTCATGTCACAGAAATAAAAGCTGGAGACAGTAGACTTAGCACGTCAGCCAAATGACTTCAATATGTCTCGAATCGAGACATTACGTTTGAAGGCCAGGCTCATGGAAATCTTGTATTTCATGAGGCGCAAATCTTCACAAGTTGTACCTGATCCTGTGGTAATTCAGATTACGCCAATCTAATACCCCCCTTCAACCAAGCAGCCAGCACTTGTAGGGTTATATCTTGCTTTCCTGCCTTAACTGGTAGGAAAAGCCTTTGACAGCTGCTGCGGACATTCTCCATGCACCTCAGATAGCATCTAAGGGAGCGTACTGGGTCCTGCAGATTTGTCTCGCTCGATGGGTTGATTGAAAAGAGAGATCAGATAGTTATTTGCTGGTTGCCTATTGATGGTAACCTGTTTTTAGAAGCCAAACTAGGTTGTGTTATTAGTATGACAAAGCCATCAGAACGGAACTGCATGTAGTTTAGATCGTGGCAGTCACTATGACACTATGATTTTCCTGGGTACATCCATCACTAGATCAGACAGATCATTGATCCAGGATATGTCCAACTGGACACAGCCAATCAGAACTATTTTGCAAGTCCTACCCCTCATTGTCTAGATTAGTTTTGGTATTAAAACTGCCTGGAGGGAAGGCATATGCCCATATTCCCTCCCAACTTATTGAAGTTTGTCGATGCCTCTGAGTCCAGGAATGTAGAGACATAGGTGGGCAGTTTGTTGTTCCACCTTGCCATGCATAGGTCCAGCATCGGTTGGCCCCATAGGGCGCAGATTTGATGGAAGATGCATTGATTGAGAGACCACGCAGTTGGCCTCTCCTTGATATTGAGTCAGCCAGGGCACTGAGCCTGCCTTGGATGTGTCGGACTTTTATGTTTATATAATATTGGGCACGTTTTTGCCATATATCGTCCAGGTACATTGCCGTTGCTGTGGAGGAGGACATCCTGAAGTGCAATATGGTGCAATCCAATGTTCTGGTGAAGGCCCAAGGGTTCAGACTGAGGCCAAATGGAAGTACACAGAATTGGTACACTACCTTGCCATCTTTATCTTGAACTTCGGGGCAGTAATAAACTAAGTGTGCTCAAACCTATGACAGGTCTCAATTTTCCAAAAAAGTCTGGAATAGAAACCCAGTATATCCAGTTTTCAAACTACTTCCACTGCCTGCTTCACACACAAATGTTCGATCTCCTTCTGGAAAACATGAGCCTTCGTGGGATCACCTGGGATCTATGTCATGAAGGAAAACAATGAAAGTGGAGGGGGCTGGATGAATGAGATCTGAAGCCCCTCTTAAAATGACTTGGATGGTACAATCATTTGTTGGAAATAGATTGATCCAAGTTTGGTCGAACAAAATGAATCTGGTGCCCACAGGAGTGTCACCAGCGGGCAGGAGGGATGGCAAGTCACTGATGGTTGGCAGGAGGCTTGGGGGAGGACAAATCTTGTCTCTCACCCCTCCAGTTTGCCTGCAGAAGTTAGGGGTTTATGGCTGCCGACAACTCACCTGGGCACAGAAAGATTGCAGTTGTTGCTCTATGCCTCCTGACATGGCTGCACAGATATAGCAGCTTGCACAGAGAGCTGAAGGGGTAAGTCCTGTGCCGCTTACTTTCTCACCTCCTCACTTCGACCCCCAAACAGAAGGGGGGAACCCAAGCGGGGAAGTGCAGGGTCGCCACATGGTCGGGTTTGAGAGAAGAAGATCGGAGTGTGCCTCTTCTTATCAAGTCAGGGTTACAATAGGCCATTAAGGCATTTGCCATTGTGTGGTGACCAGCCATATTCACTACCTTGGCAATATGGCATACTGATTCCCTGGCATGGTCACTTTGGCCATCTTGGCTTGGCGAAAGATGGCAAGACATTCTGTGTCTAGTAGGGAGGAAGTCAACATGACGTTCCTGACCAACTGAGATGTGGCTTTAAACACTTGTCTGTCCACTTTATAATAGAACAAAACTGATATACTGACCGCAGTTATATCCTTGTCTAGGCAAAGTACATCCGAACGATAAACATTGGTATGTGATTTGTACCAGTGTGGTGAGAAAGTTGCAGGCATATGACTCACTGAAAAAAATACCCTTGAATTACAGTGGTCAGGAATTTTATCCAAGATGCCTGGTAATTTCTGCAATCTTTGACAATTGTGGTAAAATTCTGAAGGACAGATGATCTGTATCTTCATCAACATCCACCAAGGCCATGATCTTGTACGTAGTATTGATTGCTGGTGGAGGTGATTCTGATGGAGGCAAATTTCTGTATATCTCTTTGATTGCAACCTTAAAACTAAACTGCATCCTTGCTGTGGTCAGATCAGAATGTTCAGGCAAGTCCATGATAGGGTGGTTGTCCTCCTTCTGTATGCTCTGCATCCAGAGGTATAGCATTCCATAAGGCAGTGATGATGCCGAATTGTCCCTATGCATAAGTTCCACCTGTCGGATATGCTATTAGAGCTGGCCAAGTCATGTCCAACACAGAGTGTGATCCAGGAATCAGTTGGGCCAGGCTGGACTGCTCCAAATGTGATGCCGGTTCACTATGTATTGGTATCATTGATATGGATGGAATGGCTGGTTGGCTGGCCAGAGCGGTCTGCTGGGCGCAAAATGCCGTCGCTGTAGGAACTGTCAAGCGATGTGTTGTTCACCAGTTTAAGATGACAGATTCATGATGGCCAAAACTATATATTGATTGTCCATACAGCTGGACTGGTTGCTTGGCAGCTGGGATGGCATATGCCAAATGATATATAACTTGTGGGCCAGTCCTGCCAGCAAAGTCAGAAGGTAATCCCACACATCTGGCTTCATGTTTTTAAGACCTTGTAAGGGCGGGGATTGGGACTTGTGCCCAGTGGGATGCCATATTGGGTTAAAAATGGTCCTAGTTTTGTCCAACTCGCTCATCAACATTCTAGGTGACAGAGCTTGCATGTGTTTCATACATGATTCCAATATAGCTTTAGTGGAACTGATTGGTGTGGCTTTGACTGGATCTGAAGTGATCATTGCTGTAGGTGCTGTTTAAGGTATCTATGTCAGGGGTGGGGGTGGCATCTCGACATCCCCCATAAAACTGGTCAACAATTCTGAATTTGGATGAATGCTTAATACTCTGTGTTGGGAAGATTTAGAGTGTGCCCTTTTTTCTTGGCCATTCAATTGCCTTTTCAAGATGTTAGAGCAAACATCTTCTGACAACGTTGCACACATGCTACATAGGTGTGAGGAAGAACATTTTGTGTAGGCAAGGCACGCCTTGTGGTTGTTCTTCATGACCTTAAAGCATCTGCACTTCTTGCTGATGACTGACATCTCTGTATTGAAAGAGAGAAGAAAAAACAAGTGCATACAACAAATATACAAACTGTTCAAACAGGCAAACTTGCGTTACCAATATGACTTAAGAAGTGCATAATAAACTGAAATTTAACTGTACAATGTAATTACACCAGTGAAAACTTGAGTGTTACTGATCAATATCACATGGGCAATAAGAACCAGTAAAAAAACTGTATAAATATGAATGAATTTAGCAAGAAAAATGCAAACATTGTATATACAGAGGATCTCAAATGCGTAATGATTTAATATTGAATTTATGAAATGAGCTGGAAATTATTCAACAAGTTTCATGTGAAATTCTGTTTTTCACATAGTTTTTATTTTGATGGAAGGAGTTCAGATAAAAAAAAGAAGAAATGATTTCATTTTATTCTGGCTCAGATACTGTACCTTTCAATTCTTGCACATGAAAAAAATAGCCCCAGGCACGAGTTGAATCAATAATGCACAATTCGATAACCAGTCAAATTTAAAAGTAGATTTTTTTTTACAAATTATAATTCAAAGAGCTACTGTCCTTCTAAATCAATAGAACATTTGACACGGACAGCAACATTTTTCAACGCTGGATCTCTGATGGAAATTCCGGTGTGATGTCACATAATTCTCTTGGCTCAGGTCAGCTGGAGTAGTTGATGTGCCATATACATGGATTTCGATACAACTGTTTACAACGTTTCCACTGAAAAGTGTGTTCCATTATGGACATTCACCACAGATGCAGTATTGGATATGTGTGAAAAAAGTAGCATTCCAGTTGTTGGATATTCATGTGAAAGGATGATTTACTGAATGAAGAAATTGCACTAAATCTAGAGAGATGCTGCTGAGTATAGTGATTACAGAATCAATGCTTTTGTGAGTAAATATCTGCATTATTTAATTTGGAAGAATGCTGTAGTTGGATAACTTTCAGTCAGTTGGGAGACCAACATTTGTCGACATTCTTTTCAAAAGAGAGGTGAGTTTATTTACTCCTATAGATTGACATTTAAACCATGCTTGTCCTGGGTGCAGTGCAAGAGCCATACCACATGGTAGCAGCAATGTACTCATGTTCAAGTTTTAGCTTGGCATTCGGAGAATTCTACATAGGGTAAATTGGCCATATTCCAACATACGTAACCGTCTTTTTACCAATGTCCATTGGGATACTGTTTGGAAAAATGACCGCCATATTGTTGATAGTAATAGTAAAAAAAAACAAAGGTTCCATAAGGCAGAGCAAGGAAAATTCACACAGTCACAGTCAATCTGTAATGAGAATACCATGCAAGAATTTCATGGGCTTATTTGGACCAATCAGATTTACATAATGTCATACGTTAATGTGTTGACATATCAAAAATATTAAGCCACAAATACTGTATGTAGTGTACCAATGATGTGATAAACCATGTATATCAACCTTTTGACTTACTATACCACTGAAAAATAAATGTTGGATGAACAAAACTGATTATAAATTGCAATGGATTGTTCAGAGGTCATGTTCACTGTTGAAGCTAAAGTTTAAACCAGTAAACATCCATAATACAGGTGGCTACTTAGTGGGAACAGATGGAGTTAATCTGTATATATAGATGCAAAGATGTTTTGTCGTCTTCAGGGACAGCTGGATTTGGAGGTAGCAAAGAGTAACTTCCTAATGTTAAAGTGATCGGGTAATACATTTGGCAGAGAAATACAAGTCTGCAACTAAATAATGTATAAAGTAACAAATGTTTTATAGAACCTGTATCTCACCTGCGCCTGTGAACTGATTTTTACGCACATTATGACACCGTTGCCATCGTTGGCAAAAAGGTGATACCTTTGTTTCACTATACCTATACAGGTGAGACAAAAATGCTCTTCTGATTTGTATGGTGAATTTGTGTCAATCAGCTGAATTGATTTGTGAATGGATGGATAGAAAGTCCAATGGACAGGATGGAAGCAGAATACACCCTCCTACTATCATACTGATTGAATGATAGGTTATCTTACTAAGGCTGGAGATTATGCAATGATACCTTTACGTTCCCTCATGTGATGTGGCATTTTCTCCAGAAGTAAATTCTCCATGTTCTTAGCCTTTACCATGTCCTCCTTACTAAAATACTCCTTACTCCTCTCACTATAATCCTGAAATGTACTCAGTGCTGTGTCTCCCTGGAAAAGAAACCATTTAAGTGACTAAGCATTCTTGGCACCCTTAATCACATGTTCCCATCATGAGACTGATTATTTAAAAAAGTAATGTTTCAATCTAATCAAGAGGCCAAAGTGGTCCTGATTTTGCTCACCTTACTTCCATTACTGGAATTTACCTTATAATTTGGCATTCTTTTATAGTTTTCGAAGCAGCAAATATTTGCATGTAAAGGTGAAATATTTATATCTTGTTCATACAAGCTGATGTATTAAGCCTAATGAAAAACCATTATAGAATAATAATAAGGTCAGTATGCAAAGATATTGTGCATAATCAAATTTATCGGAGGCCTTCGCAATATAAATTTATATATTAAGTATGATCAAAATCTGTTCAGATATATGGCTTCTAAAGTGGTAATAAGCTTCACAAATTATATGCTAGATCTCCTCATGGATATGCATCAATGTTAGTCATAACTGTGCTTATGTGAATCCTGATGAAAGAAAACTCTTGAAGACATAAAGATGTATCCCAAATATAAACAAAAATCCGCTAAGATATACAGCTTCTATGATGGTAACAAACTTAAGCAAACCCATGCCAGATCATGTCATTAATATCCTTTTGATGTCGCTTATATTCAAACTTGTTCAAAATCTTAATGTAAGTCTCATCAAAATCTGTTCATAAATACATCCACTAAAATGGTAACAACTTTGACCAATCAGATGCCAGATCTCCACATTAATATGAACAGATGTTGCACATAATCAAACTTGTCTGAGATCTTAATAATATAAGTCTATAAACAAAGTTTGATTAGAATATGTTTAGAAATAAAACCTTTGAGGTGGTAACTTGCTCATCCAATCAGATGCCTAATCATCTCATTAATATGCACTGATGTCACTCATAACCAAACTTATTAAAGAACTTGATGACTTAACATAAACTGCCTGAATAGACCAATAATTCAAAAATATGTAAATAAAGCAACATTTAACATATAAAATATCTGCATAATCCTGATTACATGTGACACACCTTGCAAATATTCTTCTTGTATAGGTTATCCAAAAGATAGTTTACTTTGACATATGTAACAGGCCTTTCAGTTTCAGTCGTAACAAATAATATATGACTGTTCTAGTTGGTGTCAATAGTTTTTAGGTACACATCTTCTCTGAATTGGATCAAGTTAAAAATCTTTCCTATGCCTAAAAAATCTAACCTCATCTGTGCTGGCAATAACATTTACACCTCGCTCAATCAGAAGTTTCATGACATCTACATGGCCACAGGAGGCTGCATCTATCAGTGGTGTGACACCTCTACACTCTGCTGTCCCTCTGTCATTGATGTCTGCTCCATGATTCAGGAGGTATTCCACAATCTCATAGTGACCATGATTACATGCTTCATGGAGAGGGATCCAGCCACAGTGATCTCTGGGGTTGATGGGATGACCCTTTACAAGAAAATGGAAAAAAAGGACATGAATACAATTTAACCTGTCTTAATAGACCACCCATTAACACAGGTGGTCCTTTGATACAGGTTTATGAACATCTAAAGTATCAAATATAAAATAAAATTATATGGTTTCTTAAAAGTGTTGGTCTATAGCACATGTTCGACTAGTTGAAATCCCACTGGTGTTTGTTACATTGTCCCTACACTCCTTGAAGGACCCATGTTATCATACCCCTCCATGCATGCATAATGTTGCACAGTTCCTCCAAAACTGTTTGAGATAGAGACTTCATGGCTTGGGCCTTTTTAAAAAATTTGTGTAAATATATATGCACAATGGGTGGTGGGTGCTGGTGGGGGGAAATTGATCAGTGACGTTGACATTTTCAGTATAGCCTTCACTGTGATATGTAACATGCTGTAAAATTGTGAAACCAATTTTTGGAGTAAAAATGTTTCTTTGATAATACTTATATGATCATAATACCTTAGGAAGTACTACCACTACCTTGCATATCCAGCCCTCCCAGGCTAAAATTTTTAGCTATGAAAACTTTAAGTTGTCTGCTCACATAAGTGGCTGTCAGAGTGATCTCCCCTTGATAAGGGAATGGCACTAAGTCCCGTGAATACTTCAGTTACTACTGGAGCAGAAAGCATGCTCTCTTAGTAGGATGTAACTGCAGGGAGGCTGGGAGGGTGTATCTGTATTATGACTGGGTAAGTATTATCAAAGAAACATTTTACTAGAAAAATTGGTTTCCTCTACAAATACATTACCTGATCATAATACCTTAGGAGAATAGGTAAGAGGTGGAGGGAGTTACATCCCCTTACCCTGGAGAGGCCATCTCTAGTCCCCTAAGGTATGTGAGGCAGCTTCTTGATTGAGAATCTGACTGGAGTATTGACTACATATGCCGAGACACGGCTTTAGAAAAAGGGAAAATTTTCCCTCCCGCACATCCAGCTAAAGTTGCAATGCGGAATCCATAAGAAACTGACGAATGACGCAGGATTGTAACCTGTTGCACTGTGGTGATATGTCCCACCAGGTCTAATTAAGTCTTCTGGGATGAAAAATCTCTGAGGTAGAAGCTAGAGAAAGTTGGCTCATACCTCGATTCCATGGCTTGTATAATGTCAGCTAGGGAACAGTTTCACTCGAAAGCAATACTTGTTGTGACTGCTCAAACCGCATGAGCCAAAATGCATAACAAGTTCATCTGATTTGGGGTTAATTCTTCAAATGCAGAATGGTTAACCCATCTTATCCAGGACCATACAGTCTGCGCTGAGATATCGTACATTCCCTCTTTGAGAGTTAAGAATAGATGGGAACTCCCTCTTTGCACCGGTTTGATTCTTTTCAGGTACCACTTCAAAGCTCTCACCAGGTCCTGTAGATAACCTTGAGATGAAGGGTCAAGGCTAGAAAGAGGTTTTACCACAAAAAAACTGATTGTCCATGAGTGACACCAACCCATCTTGTAGGACCTGTAAGTAGTTTGGGTCAATCGACAAAGCATGTATTTCACCAATTCTGCCTGCTGCAGCTAATATGAGTAAGAAGCAGGTCTTATACGAGAGGTGAACCAATGAAGCTCTCAAGAGCGGCTCAAACAGTGCCTTATTCAGCCAGGCTAGAACCCATGATAGATTCCACTTCTGGGCACAGAGCCAATGCCTCTGAGCGTGTGAAATAGAAATTCAACAGAAGATCAGAGAGGTTTTTATTTTGTCCCATATCCTCTCTTCCATGATGACGCAGCGTGTCAGAGATTGTGGAACAGTAGTCTTTCACTGTGATTGCAGCTAACTGTTTCTCTTCAAAGAGCCTAAGTAGGAAGTTAGCTATTTGGGGTATTGACGCCTTAAGTGGAGAAATGTGTTCATGCTCACACAATTGTGAGAGAATTCTCCACTTCCCCTCATACGCTTTCAAAGAGGAGGGCCTTCTCGCTCAAGCAATTCTCTCCACCACTTGTTATGAGAACTGTTTGTTCTTGAGGGTTTGTTTAGTATGATCCAGACATGCAGGTTCATCAGCTCTGGATTTGGATGAAACACCTGCTATCTTGGTTGCTTGAGCAGATGAGGAAATATCTCAATTTTCCTTGGGGTTTCCGCTGCTAGAATTATCAAGTTGTTCATCCATGACTTTTCCCACTTGAAGGCAGCAATCAGGATGACAATCTGATTATCTTGCTTTTTGTAGCACCTTTGGAGTCAGAGGTGTTTGAGGCTAAACATATGCATCCAAGCCATTCCAATCAATGGAAACAGCATTGAATGCCCAGGCCTTTGGATCCGGGACTGGTGAGACAAAGGTTGGGCGTTTTGCATTCCACCTTGTTACAAATAGATCCACCAGTGGTCAATCCCAGCAGGTACATATGAGGCAATAGATGAGCCCGAGAGGGCCACTCTGCACTGGCCTCCTGGAATGATGGAAGATGTACACCTTAGCCTGATGTGCTTGCATCTGTACAAACTGTCAACTTTGGAGGCTGTACCTGCAAAGGAACACCTAATGTACACCAAATGAGGTTCTCCCATTTTCTTCGATGGGACCTCGTATGCATAGAAACTGGTATTGTTTGTTCCAAGGGGAAAAATTTCAGCCTCCATTGGGACAACAGTATCATTTGCAATGACCTCATAAATAGGCGACTCAGGGCAATAAGGTCCGCTGCCGCATTGAGTAAACCCAATAGGTGATGGAATTCTCAGGCTGAGAGACTGTTCTGTGTAAGAACTAAAACCACCGTTGAATGAATTCCAATGTGCGTTCCCAAGGGATACATACTTTGTTCAGATATGTTTTAAACTCCTAACTCAAGTGGATAAAATGCTGAGTTCATATTATGATATCAGATTTTTCCTTGTTGACAAGGAATCCAAGGCTAAGGAGGTGTGTAAGATAAGATTTCATGTCTCGATGAAAAAAATAAATCACCAAGTGTTATTTAAAAATGTTGTCCAGGTAGTTATACATCACAGACATGGAGATGATCCTGAAGTGAGCCATTACTCTATCCGTGAAGACCCAGAGACTAATGTTGAGTTCGAAAGGGAGTGCCCAAAACTGATAAACTGTTTCCCTGAAGGCGAACCACAGGAACTTCCTGGAAAATGTGTGAATTGGGACGTTTAGATACGCATCTTGCAGATTTACACTGATAGCAAAATCTCCCTCCTTAATGGCATTTAACACCTGCCTTGGTGTTTCCATTTTGAAACATGGTGCGTGTATGAAATGATTAAGAGCACTTAGGTCTATGACTGGTTGAGGAGTGCCATTGGCCTTTGGGACCAGGAACATTCTTGAATAAAAGCCCTGAGATTTTATGTTGTGAACGATCTCTAATGTCCTTTTCTGGAGAAGATCGTTGATTTATCGCTGCAGAACGTGTGCCTTGAACAGGTCTTTGCGGACATTTGTAGCTGAAGGGACCCTGGAAAATGGAGGAGGGATGCTGAATGTGATACTGAGGCCCTCTGAAGCACCTGCCAGGTACATTGATCGTCATTGTAAATTCTTTCCCATTTGACAGAAAAGAATCGTCCCCCCCCCACCACCACCACCACTGGGATATCTGATAAGGACAGCATGAGAACGTAGTCCTTTATTGTTGTAGGAGGCTGTTATGGAGAGAAAGCAAATTTTTAGTAAATTCTGTTTCTCCAAGATTACTTACTTGATCACATTAACATTAGGAAAATAAGCTTGCTACCTCCTGAATCCAGCTTTCCTGGAGAGGATGGGAGGGTTTTATCTTAATGTGATTGGGTACGTATTCTTGAGGAAACATAATTTACTACAAACTTTGCTTTCTCCTTTGAATACATTCCACCAATCACATTAACATTAGGAAAATAAGAAATGGTATTATGGAATGCTGAGCATTCTAACTCTACCACAGGCACCCTTCGAGGGAAGAATGATTTGTTTACTTGTGGGTGCTTGGTAAATATGCTGCGAAAATTCCTATCCTTTAAAATGGAACCGAACTTTAATTTGATGTCAAACTAATGGTTCCATAATGATCATAAGGTACCTTTATTCCAGTAACACTTGTAAGTAACAAACAAACTTTGCTTTCTCCTTTGAATATGTTCCACCAATCACATTAACATTGGGAAAATAAGAAATAGTATTATGGAATGCTGAGCATCCTACATCTACCATTGGCACCCTTCAAGGGAAGAATGATTTGTTTACTTGTGGGTGCTTGGTAAATATGCTGTGAAAAT
This sequence comes from Margaritifera margaritifera, assembly GCA_029931535.1. Taxonomy (NCBI): domain Eukaryota; kingdom Metazoa; phylum Mollusca; class Bivalvia; order Unionida; family Margaritiferidae; genus Margaritifera; species Margaritifera margaritifera. The sequence goes on from JAQPZY010001656.1 coordinate 6,502,892, forward strand.
TCCTATCCTTTAAAATGGAACCGAACTTTAATTTGATGTCAAACTAATGATGCCATAATGATCATAAGGCACCTTTATTCCAGTAACACCTGTTAGTAACAAACAAAATTATAATAATGCAGCCTAAACTTATATTATGTTAGCTGAATAAACAGACAAATTTGTTTCATATTATAGACTTGTTATTTTTAAAAAAAGAACCATTTTTATGCCAAGAACACAACAACACCAACTTCTACTACAATTACTATTTAAAAAAGCAACTTCTTTATAAAACATGAAAAAAATTTAAAAAATAATTTTGGTTTATACTATACAAAACTCTTATAATATTAATTTTGCAAACTGCTATAAAGGGACATGTGAAAATAAATCGTAACAAAAATTATGAATGATGAAGGATAGGAGGTTAGAAACCATAAGCCTATGTATTAACAATTCCCCAAAATACTCATTTTGCAATATAAAATTCTCAATTCAAGGGGTGGGGGTCCCAAAATGTTATTGTTGGAATCATCCCTGCTTTATATTGGGATTTATAACTATACCCATATTATATCAGGGACCATGTTGTACTGAGGTGCTTTTTAATGGGACCCATGACTATACCCATGTTATATTGGGAACCATGCCATACTAAGGTACTTTATAATGGGACCCAGGACTATACCCATGTTATATCACTGATTGTGTTATACTGAGGTGCTTTATAATAGGACCCATGGCAATACACGTTATATCGGGGACCATGTTATAATGAGGTGCTTTATAATGGGACCCATGACTATACCCATGTTATATTTGGGACCATGCTATACTAAGGTGCTTTATAATGGGACCCATAACCATACCCCTGTTATATCGGGGACTGTATTATAATGAGGTACTTTATCATGATGCCCATGACTATACCCATGTTATATCAGGGACCATGTTATACTGAGGTGCTTTATAATGGGACCCATGACTATACCCATGTTATATCAGGGACCATGTTATACTGAGGTGCTTGATAATGGGACCCATGACAATACCCCCATCTTATATCAGAGGCTGTGTTTTACTGAAGTGCTTTATAATGGGACCCATGACAATACGCATGTTATACTGGGGACCATGTTATACTGAGGTGCTTAATAATGTAACCAATGACTATACCCTTGTTATATCGGGGACCGTGTTATGCTAAGGTGCTTTATAATGGGACCCATGACTATAACAATGTTATATTGGGGACCATGTTATACTGAGGTGCTTTATAATGGGACCCATGACTATACCCATCTTATATTGGGGACCATGTTATACTGAGGTGCTTTATAATGGGACAGACTATACCCATGTTATAATTATTACTGTATTATAATGAGTTGCTTTTTCATGATGCCCATGACTATACCCATGTTATGTTGGGGACCATGTTATACTGAGGTGCTTTATAATGAGACCCATGACTATACCCATCTTATATTGGGGACCATGTTATACTGAGGTGCTTTATAATGGGACCCATGACTATACCCATCTTATATTGGGGACCATGTTATACTAAGGTGCTTTATAATGGGACCGACTATACCCATGTTATATCAGGGACTGTGTTATACTAAGATGCTTTATAATGGGACCCATGACTATACCCATCTTATATTGGGGACCATGTTATACTGAGGTGCTTTATAATGGGACCCATGACTATACCCATGTTATATCAGGGACTGTGTTATACTAAGATGCTTTATAATGGGACCCATGACTATATCCATCTTATATCAGGGACTGTGTTATACTGAGACCCTTTATAATGTGACACATGACTATACCCATCTTATATCAGGGACTGTGTTATACTGAGATCCTTTTTAATGTGACACATGACTATACCCATGTTATATTGGGGACCATGTTACTGAGATCCTTTGTAATGTGACACATGACTATACCCATGTTATATCAGGGACTCTGTTATACTGAGGTCCTTTATAATGTAATCCATGACTATATGTTATATCACGGACTGTGCTACAATGAGGTGTTTTATAATGGAATCCATTACTATACCCATGTTATTTCCAGGACTATGTTATACTGAGGTGCTTTATAATGGTACCCATTACTATATCCATGTTATATTCAGGACTGTGTTATACTCAGGTGCTTTATAGTGAGGGACCACTATATTTCCATATCTTCTCAGTGAAACAGATTACTACAATCTAGTCTGCATTTCAAAATCAAAACTGAGTACTTACTGCTTCCACAAGTGCTTTCACTTTCTTGAAATTGTTTGAGATACAAGCTCGATGGAGAGGTGTTTCTCCTTTGTCATTTCTCTGCAGAATACAAAACATGTATTTATCAATTTGAGACTCTGCAAAGTTTGTATGCGTAATATTTACAATATACTTATTCCACATACCAAGACTATTTATCCTAATTTCACTTTGAGTGATTGTATGAAATTTAAGGTCAAGTGTGACAAGTTGTCCATGTCTGTTTATCATTCAATTGGCAATTGGTTTATTTAATGATAATTCCAGACATTTGTCATTTCCTTTAATTATTATCTTATACTACCATATTTTCTGTATGTCTTCAGACCCTGTTTTTTTTTTTCACACACCAATAATTTGTTGGTAAAAAAATTGTGTATGACTTGTAATTTTCAGACAATGTTTCATTTTTTTTTTCTTCTTTCTAAACTGATCTTTTTGGACACAATCTAAGGAGTCCTGGTGTCTCATTTTCAAGTAAAAATCGCAGTGCGTTTGCCAGTAATTAAAGAGAGTTGAAGTTTGCTTCAATCAGTCATGAATATGTACCTAATCATCTCAAAAAAATCATGCACTCACTTAGGAAGAAATATTTAATGTGATCATAAACTTGCAGATAACTAAAATAACTTTCAATTCTTTGTGTCACATATCAGGAAAGATTTGCCCCATTGGCTTTTTAATATGGCCACTATTTTGTGCAGACTGCCATGCAGGAGTGTCTCTGTCAAAAAGTGAGGCCAGGAATGGAGCTAAAACATGTGCATGATAGTGAGACCAGGCATGGGGCTTCAACATGTGCATGATATTGAGGCCAGGCATGGGAATTAAAACATATGCATGATAGTGAGGCCAGGCATGGGGCTTAAACATGTGCATGATAGTGAGGCCAGGCATGGGAATTAAACATGGGCATGATAGTGAGGCCAGGCATGGGAATTAAACATGTGCATGACAGTGAGGCCAGGCATGGGAATTAAACATGTGCATGATACTGAATGCACAATTATGTTTGAAAGATTTCCGTAGAAACGTTATCAACTTGAATTTTACTTACTGATTTATTTTTGATGACCAAAGTTTTTTTGAACAATTATTTATCATTTTTTCCCTTTTTAATGGCTTAACTCAGTTAACAAAAATATGATTCATTCTCAGCGAAGACATTGTTACACAAGAGTCCATGTTAATGTGCTGTAAATAGGGTGTAACAGTCATGGTTTTGATTAAAAACAGTAATATCTGCATTGTAATAAGCGACCACAATCCACTATTTTATCTCATTAAACAATACATAAAAGAGTCAGTAGGGATAAGTAAATTCAAAGGAATCTTGCAAAAAAAGAAAAAAGTTCCCTTGCTGGCAGTATTCTGTGCAGTGGATTAGAGTTCCCTTTCTGGCAGTATTCTGTGCAGTGAATTAGGGGTAGTTATTGTCCTGCAGGTATTTACCATTTCATCATTTGAATAAACTCACAAAGTCCTTATGTTAGGATGCTTTCTGCCAAGTTTGGTTGATATTGGTCCAGTGGTTTCTCAGAAAATGAAAATAGCAACTACTGACAGATGACGGACAAATCAAGATGGGCACAGGACCATGACGGACAAATCAAGATGGACACAGGACCATGACGGACAAATCAAGATGGACACAAGACCATACCATAAGCTGACTTGGTCTTATCGCCAATTGAGCTAATAACAGGAACAAATGTGTGCATTTGTATCATTACTGAGTAAATTTTCTTTACTTGAGGCTCGTTGGATGCATTAAATGTTTTAAAAATCACCTTACCCTTAAATTCTCCCTTTTCTTAGAACAGCCAGTTGATGATTTTGCTGTAAAATTTACTGGCTCCTCTTCATCTGAAACAAACACAATTAAATAACTTTTATGCATTTATAACAGGTAGTAAGAAAACTTACCAATAACTAAAAGTCATGAATGACTGTGCTGTAACACAATATGAAGTACAACATGAATAGAATTGTATCTTTGTACACATTTCCAAAAAGGCCTAAATTTGTGGATATTGATAAAATATTGATAATAAACATTCATATCATTACAAAACTTTATAAAAATCCATCCACTTGACAATGTTTGTTCTGAAACTATGAATAAGAAGTGGAAACTGAGTTTAACAGGGACAATAACACTGTTACATATTACTGGGAAAAAAATGTAAAATCTATCTTCGTCTGGATATTAATAACACAAGAGATTCCCTTTTTGTCAACAAGAGATCCCTTTTTGTCAAGCCCACCTTTTATTTAACTAAGTAAAAAACTTTAACATTGAGGTTAATCTAAACTTTAACGATGAGTTTAATTTAGGGTGTGGATTGATGTACAGAGGGACATGCAAACAGGCAACAATGTGACTGCTATGTAGAGTTTCCAGCTAAGTGGACTTGAACATTTTTTAATTACAATCTATTCAGTTTCTCTCTGAAGTAAATGAGCAAAAAAAAAAGAGAAAGTATAGATGGACATAACAGTTCTGGAAAAATCCTAAAATGTTTACTTGTTCAGAACTGGGATTTTCATGAAACAACACAAAGATTTTAAATTTTCCCTTCATATTTAGTACAGTTATCTGGGCAAATTACAAAAAATCCTACTTGCCCAACCAAATTTGCAATTTGTCCAGGGCTTCCAGACAATGGAATTTTACTACGCCAACATACAGAAACAGATATGGGGTAAGGTAGGGTCATAAAAATGCCTGAAGTCTGGCATGTGTATAGTCTGTTTGATTCTTAGGCAGGGCTTGAGATTTTGCTTTGACCAATCACAATGATATTACAATTGAACGGTCATTTCTCGCTGGCTGATAGTGGAAACTCAATCTCAAACTTAAGCTCAAAGCTTTATGATCAGGATTTTCTTTGTTTTGTCCATTGCTTTAATACAGCAGGCAACACTATCTATTGACCAATTACCCTGAAAGAATGATATGGGGCAAAAGATCCCAAAATTTAAATGTTACTTCTTTATTCTATGTAAAAATTGCGATACTTGCACAAAATTTCACTTACCTAACGATGATTTTCAGATGTCTAGACTATTATAACCGACAATTAGTCAGATGGTCACATGCTGTGTGTACAGTACCTCTACCAAAGGTATAAAGGAGTCATCTCAAGAATTATTATTATACAGTGCTGAATTTCTTCACATATAATGGCCACATCCTAGTGTCAACCAAACATCTTGACTAGTTTGTCTTTCCCTGTTTAAAGGTTAACTGTGGCTACTGTGAAAATTGGCTTTCACTGGAGGAATTGAGTTCACAATGACCAATTTCTATGTGGATAATTATGAAGACCATTTTCTGATTAAGGTGTAGCAAAATCACAAATTGTATATGTAGATCAATGACTATTTTAATGAAAATTGGAAAAACCAGTTCCTTTTAATTATAGACTATATAGACTACAAAATGTAAAACAAAACAAAAGCAAGGGGCCCAAAAAGGCCTGATATCACTCACCTGACTTTCATAATTTAACAGCTGACCATTTCAATCAGCAGGCTTATGTAGTATTGTAAGAACACAACTTATGCAAGTTATCTCCAAAAGTTTATATTGTATCCTGATAACAATGCTTTCAAAAGATAAAGACATATTTAATATGCAGTCTCTTGCTCAAACAGAACTCATCCAATATCAGATGCAAGATCATCTCATTATCAAACTCATCCAAAATCTTGAAGATAATAATAATAATAATAACAATAATAATAATAATAACAACAATAATTTATTTATAGAGGGTGACTCATTTAGTCAAGGACTATTCTCCCTTGAGGCCCTCTTAAGAAGAAAGTATAACCATGTGCATCATACAAAAGATTATAGTAATTTCTATTTATTTTAACATGTCTTTTGTATTATAAATACTAACTTCCATTATAATCTATTAATAACACATACATACTCATGATATCTTTTCTTAAATACTGTAATATGTTCTGCAGATTTTACATTAAGTGGAAGTTTGTTCCACAGAATTGCACCAGAGCATTGGAAGCTTTTCCTAAATTGCCCTGTTTTGGTTTTGGTGGATGAATGTTTCCATGTGATGTTGATTTCATTTGATGTCGATTTCAACTGGTAATGTGCTGAATAAGGCCTAAATAAATTGTGAAGATACTCTGGTGCAACTCCATGTAGACAATTATATACAAGAACTGCCTTGTGAAAATCAATTCTTTCACATATTGTAAACCATTTTAGTTCTGTAAACAATGTTTTTGATGAATTATCAATAGATGCATGTAAAAAAAAAGGTGTGGCTGCCCTTTCCTGAGGTTTATAAAACCTGTCAAGCTGAGATCTGGCACAGTTTCCCCATACAGTTCAACAATAATCCATTGTTGGAAGAATATATGAAATGTAGTATAGTATAGCGAGTTTCTGTAGGTAAATATTTCTTGATTCTGCTGAGTAGGTCAATTTTGGGTGACAATGCTTTACAAAGCTTGTCAATGTGGTCATCCCATTGTAAATTATTATCTACAGACAAACATACGAGTTTTTCATGTTTGACATTTTCTAACTGACTATATAAGCCCTAATTCCAAGACTGATCAAAACTGGATCAGAAATATGGCTTCCAGAGTAGTAACAAGTTCATCCAATCAGATACAAGATCACTTTATTAGTATGCGTGGATTTCACTCATCCAAAAGCTTGAGAGAGCCTATATTCCAAGTTTGATCAAAATCAGATGAGAGAATATGGCATCAAGAGCGGTAACACGCTCAGATAATAAGATGCAAGATGACCTCATTGATATGCATGAATGATGCTCATTATCAAACCCATCCAAAATCTTGATGATATATGTCCATATTTCAAGTCCTATCAAAATTGGATCAGAAATACAACTTCCTGAGTTGTAACAAGCTCAAAATATAATCGGCAAGATTACCTCATTAATTTGTGTGCATCTTGCTCAAACTTGTCCAAGATGTTGATGATAAAAGTATATATTCCAAGTATGATCAAAATCAGTTCAGAAATATAGCCTCCAGAGTGGCAACAAGGCCAGCTCAGATGCAAGATTACCTCATTAATATGAAAAGATCTTGCTCATTGTCAAAATCATTCAAGATCTTGGTGATATAAGTTCATATTTAAACTTTGATCAAAATCAGATTCAAAACTATGGTTTCCAGAGTGGTAACAAACTCTGCCAATCAGATGCAAGACCACTTCATTATTATGTGTGGATCTTGCTAATTTCTTAACCCATATAAGTTCTTGTTGATATAGGCTCATATTTTAAGTTTGATCAAAATTATGTCTTCCAGAGTGATAAAACAAGCGCAGCCAATCTAATCCATGATCACCTCATTAATATGTGTATCTCATTCAATATCAAATTTGTCCAAGATCTTGATGTTATAAGCATATATTCCAAGTTTTATTAGAGTGATAACAAACACAGCCAATCAGATGCAAGATCACCTCACTGATATGAGTGCATCCGGCTCATTATCAAACTAATCCGAGATTTTGATGATACAAGCCCATATTCCAAATTTTATCGAAAATTAATCAGAAACATGGACTCTATAGTGATTACAAGCAATTGCTGATGGATGGATGACATGACGCATGACAACTGACAGATGCAGGGCCATACCATAAAATCACTTGGCCTTATGACCAGCTGAGCTAACAAGAAGCGCACGCAGCTGACGTCTGCCTAACAGCCAAATGCAAATCAGTTGTACAAAAAATCTGAGTCAACAGGATGCTTTCTGTAGAAATGTTCTTCCAATGCTGTTGATAGCATATGCTATCAAAACAACTGTTTCAAGGTTTCTTAAGATTTTTTATATCTTTATCAATATATGATGGCACATCAGTGTCATTTCTCCAATACTGAATGATCTCTATGCCAGGACGCTTTGTGTCAATGTTGGTCAAATTCTGTTCAGCAGTCCCTCTGAGATAAAACTGTTGAAATGTTTTTCTATTTTTAGTAATGGTGGCCATATCTGATGGCTGATCAACATCATTTGTATCAATCTGAACGGCCTTTGAGCTAGGTCACTTTCGGTCAAATTATGTTAAGTTTTTCGTTATAAGAAGTTATTACAGGTTTTTCTACTTTGAGTCATGTATTTTGGTGTGTATAACATGCTCATGGCACTAAAGCTGTCTATATGTGTTGCATTCACTCCTTGTGAAATATTAAATTCATTGCATTGTAATCACATTGTTTACTAGCATTATCTAAGAAATAAATAATGCTCACAAACCTCAAAAGTTCTGTTCTGAATATCCCCATAAAGAGAAAAGGGACTCTGTTATAGAGCAGTGATGAGACCATTCCATGAGGACTGTTTTGCCCAACCTGGACAGACTGTCCACTAATACGTTCTTCTTCCCTGGAATGAGTATGGCTCGGAGGATTATCCCTTCCTAGACATCCAACAAAGGAGGTTCCACCTACACGCAAAGAGAGGGGGCATGTGAGCCTCCTTGACGTCGTATGATTAACGTGTTGTCAGAGGAAATCATGACACAATGGCCCCTTACTCTGTCAATGCACCCTAAAACACTTCTGGTAAAAGAATCTTAATCCGAACAAAGGTTGAAGCAAATGGACTTCTAACTGTGCAAAGATTGAAGCGATCGCAATCCTAATGCTGTTGATGATCTGGCAATGATATGCCATTATGGGTCTATCAAATGAATGATAGAATAAAATGACCTGATGTTTTTAATTTTCATAATTCGCGTGCTTTTTCAACCACTAGGCTAGCCTAACGAAAAAAAGCATTTTTTGTGAGGTCGGGATAGAGCCATTCATCAACTTTTCAAAATTTTATTTTTTTCAATTTAGGTTTCCTTCAGTCTTTTCTTTTTGGTGCTTTTTTTAGGTTTCTAAGGTGAAAATGAAATTTGAGGAGTTTTTGAGGTCTGCTGAGGACCCTGAGACTGGTAGCTTGTTCATTTACTGTCATGAATACTTTCAAGCTGTGCAAAATACTGCATTAAGGTAACATTCATACATATCTTGAAACTAAAAATAACCTAATGTATCAAATTTGCAATTTATTTACTTTTCTTTTGGAAAATAAGTTTGATTCTTTGCTTTATTTCTCATCTTAAATCACAGTATTTGTATACCTCTTTATGACTATACGGTGATCAGTGCTTCATAGACTCAGCGTTGTGTTTTCAAGGCAATAAGCGCATCGGCTAAAGCCCAGCATCATTACAATGCTTTGTCTAGGTAAATTTGCAATTTATTTACTTTTCTTTGGAAAATAAACTTGGTTCTCATCTCAAAACAAAGTATTTGTTACTTCTTTATGACTATACATTGATCAATGCTTCACTGACTCAGCATGGTGTTTTCAAAAGTAATCTGCACCAGCTAAAGTTTTGATGTGCCAAATATAATTATGATGCATTGTCTGGGTAAATTCTAGCTTGGACACTGAGAAATATTAAAGAGGTTTCATGCTAGTCCAAATAAGTATAGATACTGGACCTGAACTTTCACATAGCATCTTGTGTTTGATTTTGAATCTGAATTAATACAGTCAACATGAGCTGCTTAATGAACTCCTACACTGAGAGAGACCAGCTAACAATCATAACTGCATACAAGTATTAAGCACTCACAGAAAAGAACAGAAATAGTCAAGCACTGTTTTATTGTAAACCAATCAAATGTAATGTAACAAATGACAATCAGTGCACTATTCAAAATGGCGGAATGTTTCACAAGGAAAACAGTGAAATCATCAAAATTTTGAAATACAGGGTATCACATGCATGCTATAATGCAGAACTAAGTTATTCACCTCATGCTGAGTCGAAAATTTTGGTGCATGTTATATATTAGTGCACATTATACACACTAAAATACAGTAACAGCAGCCATATTTGATGGCAGATCTGCATTATCTGCGATAACTTTAAAGTCCTCTATTTCAGGATATGGTTTTGTCATATTTTGTCAAAAATTATGTGGGGCAGATTGGCATTATTGGTACAAATTTAAAAGCCCTTCATGTCATGATGCTTTCTGTCAAATTTAGTAAAATTCTGTTCAGTGGGTTTTGAGAAGTCATTTAAAAGATTTTCCATTTTTAGTAAAAGTCACCACATTTGATGGCAAATCTGCATCATCTGTATCAATTGAAAGTCTTTAAAACCAGAATGCTTTCTGTCACATTTGGTCAAATTCTGCTGAGCTGTTTTCTGAGAAGTTTTTACCGTTGTTTCTTTCATTAGTAATGGTGGCCATATTTGATGGATGATCGGCAGCATTTGTACCAGTTTTAAAGTCCTCAATGCCAGTATGCTTTCTTCCCAATTTGGTCAAATTCTGTTGAGCAGTTGTTGAGAAGAAATCATTAAAAGGTTTGTCTAGTTTTTGTAACAGCAGCCATATTTGATGGCAAACCTGCATTGTCTGAAAAAACTTGAAAGCCCCCTGTGCCATGATGTTGTCTGTCACGTGTTGTCAAATTCTGTTAGGCAGTTTATGACAAGTCATTTAAAAGTTTTTGTATTATTAAGATCATTAGGCCTTACAGCCAGGTGAGCTAAAAACTGCCACCATACCTGATGATTCTGAAAGGTCTGACATGACAACCTCCTCCTCCTCTTCGACCTCTCCCTCCACTGACTGACTATCCTCCTCCTCATCTGAGGTAATGCCAAACTTCTCCATCAGCCTCCTCAGCTTCTCCTCAGTTTGCCTCCTATGGCTCTCCTGCTTGAAATACTTCTGTATCTCAACCAGGGACCTCAGGCACTGTACCTAAGTAATACATATTAGCCTTAAATTCCAAAATTCATGTCATGCATTGTTTTTGAATGATATTTACCTTTGGTACATGTTAGAAGTTTTAGATCAGTGCAATGACAAAAAAAGGGGAAATAACAACCCTACAAAATATCAACAAATAACAACAGCACCTGTAATAACACAATTAATAAAATTTAACCTGTGTTTGCAGGATAAAACACAGCCTACAGATGTGGTACTGGTACTGTGTCCAACTAACCAGGTAGGAAAAGACCACCAACTTAAAAAAAATATGAAATCTATTCACTCAAAATCACAAATAAAGTTACCAGTCCTTGCAGAAACCTTAAAACACATTACAACACACGTATTTAAAGGATGGATAAAATTAACAAAGATCTTAAAGGATTTGTAGGGGCTGTGTGGGACGATGTTGATCATACTGCAGCTTAAACTAGTAGCCACCTAGTGGTGGTAAAGGGAGTTAATGGGCAAGAGTTTCTTCCTTTTGTCTATATGATATCTAGATGGGAAAAACAAACTTTTGTCTTCCACGATTGTTGGATTCAAGAGTTTGATTTTTCTTTCCAGGATTGCTGGATTCAAGAGTTAGTTTTTCTTTCCAGGATTGCTGGATTCAAGAGGTAGATATTTCTTTCCAGGATTGCTGGATTCAAGAGGTAGATTTTTCTTTCCAGGATTGCTGGATTCAAGAGGTAGAAGAGCTTATTTCCCCAATGTTAACATGATTAGGGAATGTATTTGATGGAGGATCCATTTTTCTTCTTTCACTCACATAGTCCTTGACTTTCAACCTTTTGACCCCCAAATCAATAGGGCTCTTTCTTAACCCAAGTGCAAGCCATCTACAAGGTTTGGTAACTGTAGATGGTGAACAACTTGATTTATTGTGCAGAAACTAAATTGATAACAGACAGATGGATGTTGAGACATCAAAACATGATATGCTCCACCTAAGGCATGCATATAAAAAAATTTATGATTTTTTTCTTTTCTTCCTGAAGATGAAACAGTAATACAGAAATAGTTAGAGAATGGATATTTGCAGTGAACTACTGCAAGCAGCCTTCTAATGTTGCACTGAAGCAAAATGCTAACTTCCTACAGAAGTAATAGAAAGAAAAGATCAATAAGCATAGCATGTGGACCCTTTAGTTACTTTTAAAATGCAGTTACTTGTTGTGATCAGTTTTAGGCTTTGAAAATTCTGCTCATTCTGAAACATGCTTTACTCCATTCGTGCAGCAAAGGTTGCCCAGAGTTGTAAATTTCACAAGAGACAAAGGCAGCCAGTGATATGTGCAGTTTGAAGAGATAGTAGGTAACACAAGAAACACCTGTAATCGTCTGTGCCTGGCCTTCCTTGAGTATTCATAAGCCTGGAGATAGGACTCACTCAGTGTCTTGTATCCCTTTCCTTCCAGTTCCTGAACTTCTGCTATGTTCAGCCATGACCTGCAGATCTAAAAGAAAGGAAATTAAATTTTGTTGATCAAGATTATACATTCAAATATTGACATGTGATAAATGGGCAAAAATTACCAAGGTTACTAAGTCCCAAATATTAATACCACTACCTCCTGCAATGGTTGGGTACTAAAGCAATCATATATCTATCAATGGAGCAGCCAGGTGTGAATTGCACCCGGGTGTTTTGTTTGGTACCAATATTAGTATCGCCACCTCCTGCAATGGCAGGGTACTAAAGCAATTCTATATCTATCAATGGAGCAACTGGGGGTAAATTGCACCCGGGTGTTTTTTTTCAACACTTTTGTTCATGTTTGTAACAATGCATACTATTACTGACTGAAGTGTCCTTAGTTTATTCCAGATCCAAAAAATGCAAGATCTTACAGAAAAAAGTCTAAATGCCCTCCAAATTATCGATGCTATCCTAAAGAACAGACTGACATTCTGAATACTGCATCAGATTGGATGAGTGCAATGACAGAAAAAGTTCCAGGTCATACTGATACTCATGATTTGTAAAAAGATAGACAAACTGCTTGGTAACTTGGACTGTAACTTTTGTTGCTCCATTGTGAGATATCGGATCAGTCTGAGTAATCATGTTGCCAAATGATTTGTCTTTAGTCATAGTGATTCATCCAAAGTATGAAGAAAACACATCAAGGAATTTAATAAAATACACATTAAAAAATTAAAACCAATACCTTAATGCAAAATTTCTGACTGTGACCTTGACCACAATTTCAAAGAGGCAAGTGAGCATGTCACAGAATAAATTGTCTTAGCTTCATAATGATCTATCCTAGGTATGAAGAAAATCCATCAAGGTTTTTAGGAAATATAAGCAAATGAAAAAACTGTAACCAAGACCTTAGAGCAAATTTTCTATGACTGTGACCTTCACTCCAAGGTCAAAATGGCAAGCAAGCATGTTTCAAAATGAACTGGCTTAGCCTCATAATGATTCTTTACAAATGTGAATAAAATCTATTAAGAGGTTTAGGAAATATAAGCAAATGAAAAAACATTTAAACCAAAACCTAAATGCCATTTTTCTATCACTTTCCTTGATCCCAAGGTCTAAAGGGCAAGCACGCATGTCACATGATGAATTGTCTTAGCTACGTAATGACTCATGCCAAGTATGATGAGAATCTATCAAGGGGTTTAGGAAATATATGCAAATGAAAAAGTGTACCAAAACCTTAACGAACTGTTGATGATGATGATGATATCACCAGAATAGTGACTACAATGTTTCACTTCCTACTAACATGGGCTTGACAATAAATTAATCTTTGAGGCTGCCAATAACTAAACAAAGTGCTTCCTTGAAAACAATAACCTAGAAATTTGGGAAGCAATAGGTGCATTATCATTTCAGTAAAAATGCACATATTTTTGTTACACTGAGGTTATTTTGATAAACATTTAGTATCCATTTGCAGTACTGCATTTGTTGTGCCAATGTTGCTGAGATTTACTCCTGATGTTTATTTTGTTTCTAAGTAAATGCAGATATTTTCAGTACAGTGGCAACGAAAATTTCATTTTCTATCAGGGAACAGTATAACTGAGGCATGATTAGGTCAACGAAAAAAAACATGGTTTGCATGATGAGCCATTGCTCGAAACCCTATTGTAAACCTATTTTTACACAAAACTTTTTTCTTCTATGCCTACGACCTTGACACCAAGTTAAAATGGTGACCAACAGCATTGCAGATTGAATTTCTTTGCTTCATAATGAAGCATCCCTTTTATGAACGGGTTAAGGAAATATAAGCAAATGAAAAGCTTTAACCAAAACCTTTAAAAAATCTGTTGATGCCACCATCAACATTATAAATGTGACTGCTCTGTTTCATTTTTCCAGTAAAGTGGGCTCAATGCAAAACTGGCTCTATATTTCCGTGTTTAGGTGGTACACTGGAGGTGGCATTCATACTATCAGATCAGATATGTAATTTACACCAATCTTGGGGAGTATGTGTAGCATCATCCAAACATGCTTATTCTGATTTGTCTCTCTACAAGTTAGTATTTAACTTGAATACCAAGAAATAGAGATACAGAATGCACATGTACTGCTAATAATTATATTTTTTGATACAACAGACAAACCTGTTCAAAGTTATCTCCCTGCAGGCTGACCTCCAGTTTGTGGTGCTCAATGGCTTTTGAGAACTGTTTGTCATCTTTGTAAGTCTGGGCCAGGGACACATAAATAGGGATCAGATCCTTCTCTGGTTTCCTTAATGTATGCATGTAACTGACCTGAAAAGGAGTGGACATAGCGACAATGGACTAACCTAAATGTTTCATTTATCTCTTTAATAGGTTCTGTATTGTTCAAAAGGAAGCTATTGCATAATTTGTAAGTTGATGAAAATCCCATCTACAAATTAATGAAAAATAGTTTTTATCTTATGGAGCTATCAAAGAAAAGTCTGCTCTGTGAAAATCAATGACTTTGAATTTAAAGCAATGCTTATATTTGTGAAATCTATTGCAGCATACAGGCATTAAAATTTATTTATTGCCAACTACACAACTAATTGTGCCAACTTACACAATGTGCTCTCAACTGCTCAGATGTTGGCGTAATGTGATCATTTTTGAGATGGTGAAAAGCTGAAAACCTGGAGAAAATTGCCAACCTTGGATGGGGGACCATGTATCTGTTCAGATATTGGCATAATGTGGCCTTTTTGAGGTAGAGGAAAGCTGAGAATCTGGAGAAAATCACCAACTTTGGATGGGCAATTATGTATCTGTACACCTGTCAAACCTATGTACTGAATGTGGGACCAGAGGTGCAAACTGAGGCCATGACCTCTATGCTAAAATGCATTGTATATTTATTTACGATAAAGAATTATAGTTTCAAGTATTTTAATGCTATACAAATTTTTTTTTTTTAAATTAAAAGATTGTTTGGTTAGGTGAAGAATACAAGCTGCCAGAAGCCAATTAAGCTCTGTGAAGTCATCAGATGGCTATTAAAAAAACAGAAACAGATGCCAAGAAAAGTATCTTCAACCTTCCAGCATTGATGGACTTGTTGGATATTTCTGCATACCACTTTAAGATAAAATTCCAAGGCCTGCTTGTAGTTGCCAATCTCTGCAGCATTGTCAGCAATCTTTTCGAACAGTTTGCATTGTTTTTCCAGGTCTCCTGTCTCTTTCATGTCAGACATGGCTTCTTCCATCCTCACAACTGAAATGTAACAACACACATAGAGAACTCAAGATAAAAAGTGCATATGCGTATTTTTTTGGGACAAATTAACTAAAACTGCATTAAGAAATTATTTATGCATTCAAATTATGCCAAACAATTTAAATTTAAGTATTTAGTCCAAAGTTTTCTGTGTATATTGTTTGCCATAAGCAAAGTTCATGTTTTATGATGGAGCATTCCATCAGTATAAACTATGCTATTGGTGCAAGTTCTGGGTGTTTGCAAATGTTAGAAATATAGTACTTGATCTCTCTAACAACACTCACTCAATAGAACCATATAGCTAAATGCACCTTGAATAAGTCTTGATCACTATGCCATTTGATGCATTCAGAAGGGCATCATTAATATGTTGATGATTAAGACCAAGGCTGGAATAGTAAGTTTGCGATTTGCCATGCTCACAAAATATTCCCTCGAATTGAAAAGAAACACAATTAGTTCCAATCTATAGAGTAAACTACCAAATTCATTAAATCCTTACCAAGAGCTTTGTGTGGAAGGTATGCTAAAATTGACAAGATGAAATTTATCTAATCATAATGGTGATTTCTAATAACAAAAATCGTGTTATAAGTTGTTTTAAGATGAATATGAATTCCAAATTGAAGGACACCTTCTACAAAATAATTTGCATCTGTGCTTGAATCCACTGACATAGGCAACATTACAAGCTACAACTTCAGGTATTTAAAGTCAATTAATCAACATAAAAAGGCCTGTTTGCGTCAAACTTAAAGTATTTAAAGTCAATTGATCAACATAAAAAGGCCTGTCTGCTTCACAAGTTGAAGTATTTAAAGTCAATTGATCAACACAAATAAGGCCTGTCTGCTTCACAACTTGAAACCCTGACCAAATATGTCCACTGAATAATTTAAAACTTTACAAGAAAAGTGACAAACCTGCTTTATAATATATTTTGATTCTCATCCTGTCAGTGTCAGCAGTCAGGCCCAGTTTATTAGCTCTCTTTAGACAGTGGCGGGCATTCTGAAAGTCTTGTATCTGTGTCAGAATCTGGAAATAAAAAGGACTGTTCCATAAGAAATATCAGTCAGAATGTAAGGAAGGATCTTTGGCAAAGTTTTTTTTTTTTTTTACAAATCCATGGTTGGCAAACCCTGGCAAGATATTCACTTGAAAGTTAGTCTGGAGGACTCTTATACTTTTCAAATGCAGCTTCAAGAGACATAATGACCTATTTCACAAACATATCCTTAACTCTTAAACTCAAAAGCTCCTTAAATATCCTTTTCTTTGATTTCTGATTCCTATTCCTCAACCTTTCAGTAATGTTGCTCTAAGAATAAAAATTGCAATCTGTCTGGATGTTGAATAACTGCGAAAGAAAAGATCTGTAAGGACTAGTGATATTTTGGGTACACAACATAAGGTGCAATCAGTGCTACAAGCCAAATATCCTCGGATAAAGAAAGAAGTTTGTAAACAGACGTTTCACTCAGCAGCTATGTTAAAGATCTGCACAAGTTATTCTGCATGATTTTGCTAAATTAATTTGTAGCAACTTGCAGTACCACAACTGTATTCTAAAAAATTATGCTTTTGCACAATTTCACTGATGTCTCAAGAACAACAGCAGGTTCCTAAATTTAGAGTCTAAAGTCAAGAGTTAAATTATTGTACTAAAAAACATTTATGAATATATGCCAGGAGTATAAATACCGAGACAGAGACAAATTTTATGACTATGTGCCAGGAGTATGAATACCCACACATACATATATTATGGCTATTGGCCTGGTGTATGAATACCCAAACAGAGACAAATTTTATGACTATGTGCCAGGAGTATGAATACCCACACATACATATAATATGGCTATTGGCCTGGTGTATGAATACCCAAACAGAGACAAATTTTATGACTATGTGCCAGGAGTATGAATACCCACACATACATATATTATGGCTATTGGCCTGGTGTATGAATACCCAAACAGAGACAAATTTTATGACTATGTGCCAGGAGTATGAATACCCACACATACATATATTATGAGTATTGACCTGGTGTATGAATACCCAAACAGAGACAAATTTTATGACTGTGTGCCAGGAGTATGAATACCCACACATACATATAATATGGCTATTGGCCTGGTGTATGAATAGCCAAACAGAGACAAATTTTATGACTATGTGCCAGGAGTATGAATACCCACACATACATATATTATGGCTATTGGCCTGGTGTATGAATACCCAAACAGAGACAAATTTTATGACTATGTGCCAGGAGTATGAATACCCACACATACATATATTATGGCTATTGGCCTGGTGTATGAATACCCAAACAGAGACAAATTTTATGACTATGTGCCAGGAGTATGAATACCCACACATACATATAATATGGCTATTGGCCTGGTGTATGAATACCCAAACAGAGACAAATTTTATGACTATGTGCCAGGAGTATGAATACCCAAACAGAGACAAATTTTATGACTATGTGCCAGGAGTATGAATACCCAAACAGAGACAAATTTTATGACTATGTGCCAGGAGTATGAATACCCAAACACAAAAAATACAGTTTTAACACATAAAATACTGACACTACCTGCTATTTGGGTATACTGAAGTCTGATGCATACTTGTAATATTAGGCTTGTATTATTAGAAATGGCAAATGCTACCATTATTGACCTAATCATCCGTACATTAAAAATATTTACTTTTCTCTATGTCTGTATAATTAATGTACTAATGAAAATTATCATTTTCTCTAAATATATTGCCTGGAAAAAATATATTGTCAGTATTGTGTATTGATGCACCCAAAAAGTTCAATGCTGGTCGGAAGTGGTCTAGGTAAACTAAATTGCATTATATCATTAAAGAAGACTTTCATGATAATGTTTCAGTGTTTTCTTTTACAAATAAAAAATTGTGGTTGCATGTTTCTGGTGTGTGTTCTTCTCTTTGTTTTTAAAACTATGTCAGTCTGTTCATCATGTACATGTACTGCCATTGGTGATAAGTATGTTGTTTTGGGGTAAGTAAAACTAATTTTAATTATGTAATACTTACCTGCTATTACTGCATTGCTATATCTTCTCCTGGCACTTGTCTCCTGTCCAAGGACATTATTCCCTCCTCCAAATAGTAATTGGAGGTCTAGACTAAAAAGCAACATGATCCCAGTCTGATACTACGGTTTTACTAATTTTCATGGGGTATCAATTTTCATAGATTTCATTGTTGTCCAGAACCATGAATTTAAAGACCCAACAAAAAATTTGTCACCTGTGATGAAAGTCCAGCTTTCTCAAAGCTGTGGATAATTAGGTTCAATCTTTCACACATTTTTGCATGAGTTGCAATTATCCATTCAGCATGAATCAGCTTGATTGATGACGTTTTAAGGTCCCTAATACAGTACACTGATCTTCACCAGTGATGTCTTCCTTTTTTTCTGATGGTCTCCATTACTTATTTAGCTTAACCAGTTGTGGGAGTGTGATTTTAATTCTTCTTTGTGGTCTTTATTTATTGTCAAGTCTAGTGCTTGAAGTTGGTTCATACATGTACGTGCAGCAGGCTCAAACAAATGAATTATTCCATTGTCTTTCAATTTAGTTAGCATCTTTGCACTTTGATGGACTCTTAACACATAAAATACTGACACTACCTGCTATTTGGGTTAAGCAAGGGGCAGCTGTTCAAGTGTTTGGTTCACATGTGGAATGATGACAATATCCAAACTGACGGGGATCTAAGCTGAATTTTACCACTCTAAAACCACTCTGTTAATACCATGGTCATCAAAAAGTACTGATGGTGCAACTTCATGGACAGTGTTGTAAGTAAGAAATCATACACATGTGTTCTAATAACCAATTAGCTTAGTGTTGTTGGCTGCACTGGCTCCCTTTTGATGTTGAGCACTGGGATGAAAACATGGTTTAAGTAACTGATCTTGACAGGTGTTTGATTTGTGCTCATACAGGTGATAGTATTGTTTCAAACATTTCAGCGACCAACATTTGTTGTTAGTGTAGTTTCGTTCTTTTGTATTTTTTATTTTGGGTCTCTGTAGAGGTTAATCCATGAGATTAAATATCTACAAATATGCAAACTTTGACAGGCAAATCCACAAATTTAAGTACCCACGAAAATGTCTTTTTCTTTTTTTTCCACAAAACCACAAAAATAAATGAAACCACAGTACCTTAGTCCATTTCTGACAATTAGAATATCATACTTTATTGACTTGGATCGAGACTGAAGGACATAAGAGCAGGGAGGGAGGAGGGAATTGTGCAATAAATGCAGGTAAGTATTACATAATTAATATTAGTTCACACACACACACCCTCAAAACAACATTTAATAGTAGTAATACATAATCTGCTATTACTGCATTGCTGAAATCCCAGTCTGGTGGGAGGCCAATGATCTAAGATAAGCTGTCTGGTTGAACTTACCATTGCTGTCAGTAGGGATGTACTACTGCCAACAAGATGATGACTTGACATCTTGTAGGGCTGATAAAATTTGACCCAAAGCATAAATACCTTCACTCTGGTGCACCACCAATCAAAGGTAAAATGACAAGAAACTGAACAGAGAACACCAGAAGGTGGCTTTCATGACATCATCCAAAGAGGAATGATTAAAAAAGACCCAAGATGCAGCATTAGCCCTGACCTTATAAGCTCTGACTATCATGAAAAAGAGATCTCTCTCAGTGAGAGACTGATAAGCTCTTCTAATAGTCCGAACAATCCATCTCAAGATGGTGGCTACTGAAATATCATAAGTACCTTTTAAAAGGACAAAAGACAGTTATGACTCTTTTGATTTCTACAAATGTAACCATAAAGCTCTAACTTAGCAAAGGATCTTAATCATTGCCAGCACAGATACAACTGAGACTGTGGATTTCAGTAGGAACAGGAGCTACCAAAGGTAGTTGATTCTTGGCCAGAAACCTCAGTTGGCAATGAAGATTGAATCATAGTCACCATTGAAATGTAAACCCTTTTCCACTGACAAAGCATGAAATTGACTCCTCCTCGACGATGCTTGGGGGAGGAGGAAGACTGTTTTAAGGGTAAGGTTCTAAAAGGAAGCTTCATTTAAAGGTTCATAAGGAGGTTTAGATAGCAACCAAAGAACACGAGAGATTCCACCTTGGCATTAACAAGCAAGAGACTGGTCTCTGGAGTTCAAAGTACCTGACAAGTTCTGAAAGATGTGAGTCTGACCCATAAAGAAAAAAAATAGAAAATCTGCAAATGCAGTTAAAGGGAGCAAATAGGATCAACACATTTCCTACTGAACCAATTACATATAATTCTCCACTTGGCATCATAAACCTTGGAGGTCAATTGCTTGCAAGACTGAGTGATACAGGTAGCAACCATGCTCGAAAACTGGTAGAGCCAGGTTTGAAGGTAGAGAATTTGAGGAGCGCTGTGCATGAGGGACCATCTGTGCTGTGACAGTAGATCCCTCCACAGTGTTAATTCCCTGAAATTATCATAGAACAGGTCGATGAGATCAATGAATCACAATTGCTGGGGCCGCAGAGGAGTTATCAGGATGATCCGTGATTTGGAAGTCCTGACTCTGTGAAGAACCTGAGGGATTATTCTGAAAGATGGGAAGCGTGGGCATACAGTTGATATCACCTCAGATTTAAAGAGTCCAACACCCATAACCTCTGTTCTAGCACTGGAGAGACATAAGTCCACCACTGGACTTCCCCACTGATGAAAAAGTCTCTGCTACCAACTGGTGTAGAAACCATTCAGTGAGGAATGCTCTCCTGTCTGCCAGAAAATTCCCCATGCCTGAAATGTGGTGAACTCTGAGAGTAATCTCCTCTGAAGCTGTCCAACAGAGGGGGTTCCAAACTTACAAGCAGAGAGAAGGATCACCCTTGGTGTCTGAGGTATGCTACAACAGACATGTTGTCTGTAGTGACCATGTCACAACAATGTCTTGTGCAGCTGATGCACCCTTTAAGTGCTAGAAAATCAGCCTGCATTTCTAGACCGTTGATGTGGAGGGAAACTTCTTCCTCACACCACAGACACTGCAGGACTACTCTCTTGGGTTCTAGATGAACCCTCCACCCTGAATCTGAGATGTCATGTAAATGAAGGAGTAAGGTTCCACAGTGTGAATCAGAACTCCCGCCAGAAACTTCTTCTCGTTTTTCCACCAACTCAGATGGTAATGAACTTGGATAATAAGGGGATTCAAGTGAACAGGGGGTCCTTGTGGGCTCTCCAGGTCATTAGAAGCATGAACTGGAGGGGCTCATATGAAACCTTCCTAGCGGATCTAAGTTCACTACCACATTCAGAGTCCTCAGGAGAGAGACAGAGGTAGAGATGAGCTGACAAAGATGTCTTCTCGTCCAGTCTTGCTAAGAGAGAAGGTTTTTGTGAGAGTCTGTTGGAACAGACTGTTATTTGACAGGTGAGAAAATTCATCCTCATGCAAACAAAATTCTGAGAAGGGATAAGACCCAACTTTTGATTGGGGATTAGGCCAAGTTGAGTCACCATTTCCCAACAGAGAGATAGGTCCCTCACAAAGACATTTCTGAGGATGTTGTGCATCAACCTGTTGTTGAAGTACTGATTGATGGGAACCCTTAAGGGCCTTAAATAAGCCACTATCACACAATTCTCTGGTCAAGGCTATGGGAGTGGAAGCCAGGTCCCTACCAAAATCCCCACCTGAATCCAAGGTGGGGGGCTTAAGGGGCCAAGCAAGCGAATGTAGCTATTGGCTGAGATCAGGGTCCAAAGCACAGAAAAGTGGACAGACCACCCCTTCTATTATCTTGCCTCCTATTGGCCTTTAGAAAATTTCTGAGTCAGCTCCCTCACCATTGCTGAGTGAGGGAGCAACTGCAGGTCCAACTTGGGCTATGCCCTGAAGAGTCTCTCCAAACTGGAGAGGATCATAGTCTTCGATTATCTTGAAGATTTGGGAGACAGATTTGGGGGAAGTATGCAGTAAACCTCATTTACCACATTATCAGAAGTCTACACCTCTTCCTCCTCTATCACCTGACCCATCGGGTGGGGCAAAGAAGGCAAATCCAATAGATGAGAAGGACCTGGTCTGACAGGTTCTTCCAGGAACTTGTCTGCATTCACAAAAAGTGACAGTTGCCCTCTCCTTCCCTTGACAACGAGGCCAGAGAAGGCAGTGAAGATATAGGGCATGCCCAGTCCACCTATCCATGGTGCCAAGGCAAAGTCATCCATGGTGGCATGACTGGAAAAGGAGCCATAGCCAACTCACCAACAGGTGGTGGGAGTCTCCAAGTTCATTAGGAGTTGAATGGGAACATCAAAAAGGGAGGGATATTAACCTGATCCCTTTCCCCAATCTTGCATCAGGAAGGCAGGGCATGCTATTTAGGGCTGGAAACTTCCCTACAACAGAAAGTGTAGAGGATCCCTCCCTCATAGATTCCACCTAGCTGAAGCAGACACTTTCCTAACTCTGGACACCTCTCATTGAAACAGGTGACTTCCCTTATATCAGGAAGTACTATAGACCCCTCCTGGGAATGGAGGGCGTTCTCCAGAAAAAAAAAGAGGAAGAGTCAGTACCCTTCTTCCTGTCTGTATAGGCATGCCGACTTTCGGCCGAGTCCCAAACCTCATCAGGCCACAAACAACAAATGAGGCAACTGTCTGTGTGTACACATGCTGTGCAGGAAAGACAGGTGGTAGGAGTGTCCTGCACTGCCTTTTATGCCCACATTTGCCAACACCTTGAGGCAATATTAATGACTGAAAAGAATATTTATAAATACAACAATAAACCAGAGCAAAAGGGTAGGAATTACTTACCCTGACAACGGTTACTATTAGAGGGATGAAACTCAAGAAGCACCACTTCACTAGTGATGTACTCAAAACCCTCAAAATCAATGAAAATGTACACAGATACATGAAAATAAAGGATCTGGGAGAAAATAATTAATACAACACCAAAAAGAATATGATTGACAGTATAAATACCAAAAGATCACTTAATGGATGAAGTGTTGAGTGCCCAAGAGACACATGTATAAACACATAGAGTCCAAGGAAAAGAAGGATGATATTCCTATTGTTGGAAGTGGACTAAGGTACCAGACTGGGATCATGTTGTTTTTATTCTAGACCTCCAATTACTAAATGGAGGAGAGAATAATGCCCTTGGACAGGGGACTAGCACCAGCAAAAGATACAGCAATGCAATAATAGTAGGTATTGTATTACTGATATTAAAATAAATAGTACTGGCCCTAAATGATACAATTACTTTAATTTCTGTAAACTCTGGGCAAGTTCACAAACTGTGGGAGATGACATAATACTTGTATTAACAAAATCTATTGAGTAAAGTCACAATCATCACTAGAAATTGATCTATGACTGTGACCCATATTATAATAATGAATGCAAACAGTTGATTGGAGTGATTTCTGATATCAAAAATACCTAATGTAAAGATCATCTTTGACAACAGAATGTATTGCCAAAATCAGGCTATACATATATCTATTCACATTATCATACTTCTCAAAATCTCAAATATAATCCATGTTTTCCTTTAAAAATGCTTGAACCCATCTTGACAATACAACTCCATGTAGGGACCTAATCACTTGAACTGATTCAGAAATTTATTTATGAAATACCATTATTGGTAATGCTACTATAGGTATGAAGACTGACCAATATGTCCAATATGAGTATGAAGACTGACCAATACATCCAATATGAGTATGAAGACTGACCAATACATCCAATATGAGTATGAAGATTGACCAATATGTCCAATATGAGTATGAAGACTGATAAATACATCCAATATGAGTATGAAGACTGACCAATACATCCAATATGAGTATGAAGACTGACCAATATGTCCAATATGAGTATGAAGACTGACCAATACATCCAATGAGTATGAAGACTGACCAATATGTCCAATATGAGTATGAAGATTGACCAATACATCCAATATGAGTAAGAAGACTGACCAATACATCCAATATGAGTATGAAGACTGACCAATACATCCAATATGAGTATGAAGACTGACCAATATGTCCAATGAGTATGAAGACTGACCAATACGTCCAATATGAGGTCATTGTGGGAAAATTTGTCATTGAATAAAACAGACAACAAGAACTTGTGAAACTCACGTGTTGGAGATGTTGACTGCTTTATCACAAATAAATGTCAACACAGGTTAGCTTACTGGAAAAGGGAAAACAAAGATAATAGCCTGCATACATGTTTAAACACTATATCACACTAGTTAATCCACTTTACTGAGAATGTGAATTGCACATATCAAGTCTTCGGGTATATCACACTGTGAGTAATCTTGAATTGTGGAGCATACGAGCTGTTTTTATTGCTGCCTGTTGACAGCATCTTCAGCTGTTCCCCATGATAATATGGGTAACCAAGGCAATTTCATGGCCTGATGTCTGTCTATTCAATCACCCATTTCTGAGTACAGGTAAATTATTCCTAAGTTTACATTCGAACTTGAATCTTTTATTTTTGTCAGTTTTAAAAAACGTACTTGGTGTCATTTTTTGTTCAATGGAAAATTATTGCAAATTCTGAAAATATAATGTCCATAAAATTGGAGGGTCTGAATATTTGGGTCAATGACAGTACTTATAAATGTATTTTTCATGCTTCACCTGACAGAAAACACGGAACTCTGTTTCATAAGACAAAGAGAAATCAGTAAAATTCTGAAATGCAGAGTAAAAAATGCACTTTAGAAATTAGGACTTTATTTATTAATACCAAATCTAGCTTAAAAATCAGGTGTGAATTATGATAAGGTGCATATAATATACAGCAAAATAGAGTATACATATGCAGTGAAGATGTCTATCAAGGACATTCAAGGAACTGGACAATTTTGTTCTTTGTGGATAGGTAACCTTTATACAGAGGTGAAACAGGTAATTAAACTCAAGGGTTTGATAAATTATCATGGCTTTATAAATTATATAACTTTATACTTCATGAGCTGGTGTCCTCTATATGGAAGTGTTCACTAAGACAAGTTTCACTGTGTACTTACCAAAGCCTTGCTGAGGTAGACCTCAGCCTCTGTGTGTTTATCTTTCAAAATCTGAGCACATTTACTCGCCTCTTCCAGAGACCGAAGTGCCTGTGTATGTTTCCTCATTCTACTGTAGATTGCAGCCAGAGAGAACTGGCAGCGTATCACATCACTGTGCAGTTTGTGATTGCTGAAAAGGGAGATATATTAAAATGTCTGTGTTTAAAAAGCATAAAGAACTTGAGAATCTTCAGTAAATCCATTATCTGTTATTATTAAAACCTGCCAGCTGGTTGAATTTTCTGTTTATTAATGTTTTTCTGTCAGCTATTCTTCCTACATTTCATATTTTTCATGTACTTTTTTCCACTCATTCCAAACATTTTGCCACCTGTTCAAAATCTTGGCAAAAACACTTGTCTATCACTATGGTTTCAAGTTTGCAAATCTTCTTAAATTTATTAAATAACAGATATATGTTAACTTTAAAATGAATTAAACTCTTTGTCATTTTCTTACTCATCTAGTGGAACCATGGTAGAGGCGTTGATAGAGCATTAGACTAAAAATCAACGGGTTGAAAGTTTGATACCCACCCAGACCAGCCTGTGTTGGTTGCCTTGTTGTGTCCCTGGGAAAGGCACTTAGTCCCATTTCCTTGACATGATATAGCTAATAATGTGTTATAAGTGCCGTTAAAACCAAATAATAAAAAAAACAACATCATCTCATACACCTGAACAAAAATTGAAATAAAAAGATAAAACAAAAGCAATAAGTACTGTTAGTATTGTTCTCATTTAAGAGATAGATTTAATGTAAGAGTAAATACAGATAATTAAAGCCACGTACACAAGTCTGGTTCTCTCACTAAAATGTGCTACACTAACTTACAATTTCCCAAATTTAACATTTACTTACTGTGTGATGGTGACAGCTTTCTGCATGTACTCTGTGCACTGATCCATGTCACCCTGTTCATCACTCACAAGGCCTGCATGATAAAGACAATATGGTTTACATAATCAAATCTTGTTTAGTACCTGCACAAGTGACACTTGTTATGGTTGAAAAAAGTGGTCATGATGAGATAGATGCTCATTATACAATCAGAACAAAACATATAGAGAATGCATGATTGACTGAAAATGTATGACCATCACATGCAAAACAACTACAATAGCTCGCCATTGTGAAACCCCCACTTTTCACAGCACATTCCAAACCCCCTACCCCTGCTACTCACCCCCCGCCCCCATCCCAGACAGTGATCTGGGGTCATAATTCAAAATCCATCAAAGATATAAAACATCTTTCTGCTATGACTGCATGTATGAAGTTTGGTCCAAAATGTTTGAAAATGTCATTGTAATTTAAATAGATATATATTTCACCTTTGACCCCCTCCTAGGGTCCACAGGTGCAGGATCCAAGGATGACACCTCTCTCGCAGCTGGTCATCACAGGGGCAACATTACTACGAAGTTTCTTAATTTTCACCCTGTGGTTTGGGAAATGTGGTAAAGGACAGGTGGATGGACACATGGAGGATATCACAATACCTAATACACTTTTTTAAAAAAAAGAATGGGGGATAAAAATTATATTAATTCTTAAGAAATGACACTACATGCCATTAAACTAAATTTGATAAAACATATTTGCTCCCATATGAACTTTTCACAGGACACAATTATAAAACACTAAAATCACTCATAGAATACAGTGCAAAAATAACATGCAGACACAGGTACAGTTGTAACTCAAATCAGAAGCAGTGAAAAGTGCAAGAAAAACAAAGAAATGCATGAAAACCTTCTAAAAAAATTTAACATTATTGCCAGATTTGAGAAAAATGAACACACACCTCTCCCTCGATAACTCGTGCACAACAGGGTCCAAAAACATAGACCACACTATAAGCAAGGGCGCAAGTTACTGAGGGACATAAAAAAACATTAAGAAGGGGATTCCATCCCCACTGGACATCGAGAAAACTGCAAGAGGGGGTAACGGGGCTGTTTAATTTGGCTGAATACTTGTTTTATAATTGTATTGGGAATAATTGTCAATAAACAGCTTTTTTTCTAACGTAGTTGTTCACTTTTTTTTTTTAAAATTACCTTAATTTTCACGATACCCAACCTCTGAAAGATCGTTAACACATTAGTCCAAGCGGTTTCAATGACATGTGTACGTTAAAACATTGTGTATTATGTTACTGCTTTTTGTGGAATTGTTGATTCACAACAAAACAAAATTCCTCTTTTCAAAAACTAGGGACATTTATTTCGTGAAACAACCGTCAATGTCAAAACTAGATTTATTTATTGTTCTTTTAGTAAAATATGCATGCCATGATTTCATTGCCAGTAATAGTGAAACTTCTTCTCATCCTTAAGGAATCTCTGAGTGTCAATTTAGAAATTCACTACAAACTCTGAAACTTGCTTCTCCATAATGAACCGTATCTATGAAACAAAGCTTTTTATTCACCAAGGACTCATTTCGCTTGGTTGCCTTGCTATCTTTGATCACATTTGTTAATGAGTAGGCTAGTTTAAGGTAGTTTAATTATATTATTTACATAATAATATTTATAACGGTGTTCGATTGATCAATTGAAATAAGTTGACCTGACCCACTGCCATAACCGCTGGCTCTTATGCAGGTAGGAGTAGCATGCATTTTAAATTTTCTTTTATTCCACCCCCTTTATTTGATTTGATACAAAAGACATAATTAACGTGATAATACAAAGCAGGTCTGCTTTTAATTGAAGGTAACAACACAACAAATACTTCCGCAAGTCGGAGATCAAAACATGGTCAGCACTTAATTAGGTTCTCACGGAAATGCTCACATACATAGCTGTGAGAGTTTAATGATATTTTTCACATTTAAATATAAGAGGGCATATTGCATTTATGATGATTACACTGAAACCGAATTAAGAGACAGAACTAAAACACAAATTTCACTAGACAAAACTTATTTAATTGGTATTTATTTTTTAAAGTGTTGCCACCAGTCAGCATTAGTGACATTTTCATTGATCAAAATTTCGTCGAATATTGTTATTTACAGTGTACTGTGAATATGGTTTGGAAATAAATTTTAACAAAATATATGACTTCTTATTAAAAGTTCAGAATTTCATGACGTTGATTCAAATTTCCGGGTACTAACTGCTGTTTTCAACAATAAAACGAGCAATATATCAAGGTTTCATTTACCAATTTTGATCGCAATTTTTTTCATGTTCAACAAATAGGGGCCAATTTGTTGGGTATTTTCTAGTAAAAAAAAATTAGATCCACGCCTGACTCCACATTATAAGCGGGTCTGCGAGTTATCCAGGTGCAAGTTATTGAGGGAGTGGTGTACATTTTAATATCAATACTGATTTGTGTAATAAACAATCACATGATCCCAATGAACATGAATGTTAGGGTTAGTTTTCAATCATCTGGTGCCATTACAAATATTTGTGGAAGAAAAGATTAATGGTTGTCCTTACAGTTACTGTATGTCTTTGACAGTCAGTCTTCAAAGCACTTAACTATTTTCATGTTCCTTTAATCCATTTATGTAACTATTCTGCTTAAGGAACATAACAATTCATTGCCAGTAAAGTCTCATTCATTATCCATTAGTACTATTCAGAGACCATCCTAGGTCCCCAAAACAGGGAGAAGGAAAAAAAGGAAGATGTGACAAAGTGTAGGGAGACTTCACAAACTGATTTTTATTTGATGAAAGCTGTTTATTATTATTATTATTAATCTTTAATTTATAATTTTTTATGATAAAGTTACAAAAACTGATATCTTGATATTGATATTTTTGTGAAGTTCACCATGGAAAAATACACCAATCTGATACTTTACCCTAGTCTTATTCCACACAATTGCCTTAAATATGGTTTTGACTCCTATTTAGCGCCAATTGGTTTAACCTTGTATTTTGCCCTTACACCATCTAAGCAATGATATACCTCATGGCAGGAGTATTATTCAATGTCTGTCAACTTAACTGAGGTGGAATAAACTGTATGTATTGGTGTTTACTGTTACTAAAAGTGTCATTTCTCATCTAAAACGGTATTTAAATAATTTTCTGATCAAAGGACAAGTTCCTGTTTGAAGCTTTTTGCAGAAGAATTCTCTGTATACACAGTTGCATTTCACTAGCTCTGGGCAGGGATTAGCAAGTAGATATTTGTTACAAATAATTAGATAATTACTGATGGCCAGCTGTAATCAAGACTGTTTAGGAGGACACCTGGTGAATTATGTGACAAAATCTAACTGCAAAACAAACTCTGTACTTTCTTCAATTCAGTGGCAATCAAGTGCATTGATAATCTGTTAATCATCTTGGACAAAATATCGAAGATTTTGGGGCAAAAATGTAAATTGATTTTGCAATAATCAGAGCTAAATTTCATACCTTAGAGCAACTTTTTGGCCCTAGTTGCCTCTCAGGTCAGTCCCTTTTCATCCAATTATTTTTACTGACACACTAAAATTTACGTTAGGAACAATTGATTGTCAAGCATTTCTGTGAGCCGTAAATATACAAACCAAGGTTCAAAAACAAGCGGCCCCTCATCTCTTGGTAATCTGTTTCTGCAATTGTGCCCTTCAGCTGTTCACAAACCTCCAAACTTTTCAAGAAGGCTTCCTTGGCTTTTCTAAGGGCCAGTTCCCTTTCTTTGGAAGTTCTGCAAGACTCATACTGAATGAAGTAAGTTCTTCCGATGGTAGCAAGTGCCCTCTGCTCTTCCACAGCACTCTTGCATGATTTGGCCAATGTAAGATGTTGATTCTGCAGTTCAAGGGCTTTAACAAATTCCTGTAGTGAACAGTAGCATTCCCCAAGCTTCCGGCATGCTATAGCTGTCCCTATGGGATCATTTAAGGCTTCACTTAATCCTCGCTCGGTTTCATGTTCCGTTATTGCCTCCTCCCACTTCTCTGAAATGAATATAGAATTGTGTGAAGATTCAAAATATCACTCCTTCCCTATTTCCATGCATTACAGATTATCAGTTTTAAACATCCAGTGTTTAAGGGCACTTTAACATCTTTAAAGAGACAATTTCATATCTTTTAAAGCCATGGATTACCTCCCTTGCATATTAAACATTTCCTTCACCGATTTGCCAAAGTGTGGAAAATGTACTGCTATTGATTTGTAGCTATATAAATAGCTCTGGTTTATATTTTTAATGAAATTGTGCAAAAACATGTCTTGCAATTCCTTTCACTCCAGGAAAGATTTTTTACATGTTTTTCAAAAAGCAGCATTTGAAAATATGGTCTGGTTTCATCAATGCAAGATTTGATGTCCCCATGAAAAAATCTGATAAACATAGCAGTTAAATTGAAGGACATGATATTTAATAGATTTCATATGCTATATCATATTAAATTAATAGTAATAAAAAAGAAGTTTGAATTGCTAAAGGAGTTTCTATTAATTGGGTCAAACCCATCTTGCAGTAAGAGTTCTTGCAATGGAATAAGCCAGAAATTACTTCATTCAATTTGCATGTATCAATTTTTGTGGTTTTGCAAGAAAGGAAATTGTATAATAAATTATGTTTCTCAGAAAATACTTACCACATCACATTAACATTAGGAAGTACTTCTGCTACCTCCGGAATCCAACCCTCCCACTGACTTGAAAAGTCTCCCTGTATATAGTTTGTATAGACAAAGGGAAGCAACTCTCACAGATCACATCCCCTTACCCTGCCAAATGGCACTCTGTATGCCAGTTATAGCCAGTTTAACTTGAGCACTGTCTAAGACAGGATGCTCACATTGGGTGGGATGGATTTATAGTAATGTCTTTTATAGAGACATTGTGCTGAAAGGCAAGGCTCACAGAAATAGCTCGTATTTTGTGAGCTGAAATCTTCATCAGACATACCTGTTCCTGTGAGAGATCAGAGTATGCCGACTGAATGACTCCCTTTGGTCAGGAGGACAATGCTTGTGGAGTTCTATCTTGTTTTCCTGGCTTGAGTGGGAGGAAAACCTCTGGCATCTGGACTGGGTAGTCTTCATGCATTTCAGATAGATTCGGAGAGTACATACAGGGTACTGTACCCATGCCTCTCTCGAAGGATTGATCGACGAGAGGGATCGTAAAATTATTTTCTGGTTGCCAGCAGACAGAAGCCAGTTCTTAGTGATGAAACCTGACTGCGTCATTAAAACGACTGAACAGTCAGAACAAAACCAGAAATAGTTTGGATCAGAGCCTGAAGCTTGCTTACTCTCGATGCCAAAGTCAAGGCTATCAGGAAATACGTCTTGATGGCTGCTTCAGCAGGACAGTGGACAAAGGCTCGAACTTAGAACTTAGAAGAGTTGAGCCATGTCAAAATCCATGAGAGATTCCACTTTGGGAACAGGGTCAGCAAATGAGGTTGGGAGAGATCAAAGTTGGTCAACAAGTCCAAACGATCTTTATTGTGATCAATATCAAACCACCCATGATGTCTTAATGTGTCAGAAAATCATGGAGCAATATCCCTTAATTGTTATTGGTGCTAGCTTCTTGCTTACAAAGAGAAAAAGAAAGAAATTAGCCAGCTGATGAATGGAGGCTGACATTGGCGTGATGTCATTCACACAACACCAGTCACAAAAAGCAGGCAATTTGCTGCTGGAGGGCAGTCTAGCGGTTGAGATCCTCTCCACAACTGAAGATTTTAAGTTTTTTCTGCGCAAAGAATGCCGGACAAGAGCCATGCGTGATATAGAAGTTTCTCTGGACATGGATGAAAGATGGGCAACAGCAACTGTTTGAGAAGCTTTGGGGTCAACAGGATTTTCCTGGGCATGTCTGTCGCTAAGTCGAGCAGATTGGTGACCCATGACTTGTCCCATCGGAGAGGGGCAATCAGGACCATCTAGCAATCTGTACCCCTCATTTTCTGGATTAACTTTGGAATCAGAACTCATAGAGGGAAGACATAGGCCCAGATTCCCTCCCAGTTGATTGAAAGGACTTCGACAGTCCATGCATATGGGTCCGGAGATGGGGAGACGAAGGTGGGCAACTTGTTCCAACTTGTCATAAACAGATCTACCATCGGCCAACCCCACAGATTGCAAACTTGATGGAAGATAAATGGATTGAGGGACCACTCTGTGTGCAGTAGTTGTCCGCTCCTTGATAGAGAATTGGCCAGGACATTGAGCCTGCCTGGAATATGTTGCACCTGTATGTTTATTTGATGTTGGGAACACCAATGAAGGTAGTCCCATATCAAGATGCATTGTTGTGGTGACTTTGTTCCCCCTTGTTTTCGAAGGTAATTCACCAAAACTGAATTTTCTGACATTATTTAGACTGTTTTTGAGTGAAGGTGATCCTGCCAAGCATGGTAAGCCTTGAGAATTGCGTTCATTTCCAAGAGGTTGATATGAAGGGTTCTCTCTTGGTGTGTCCACTTGCTGCTGACCATCATGAAGTCCAGTAGCATGTGGGCCCCCCAACCTGACAAACTTGTGTCTGAGCAGATTGTAACCAATGGAATGCCCAATGCTAGCCATTCTGTTCTGCCAGTGAATCAGGAAGTGTCTCAATTGAGATCCTTATCTGCTGATCTAACGGGCAAGAAATCTGTCGCCACTGAGAGAATAGAGCCATCTTCAAAGGGCGCATGTAGAGGCAGCTGAGGAGTCACCATGATAAATCTTTATGAAGAAGCTTTCTCCAATGCTAGAACAATACAGTCTATGCATTCAAGAGGGAGACAAACTAGGTTTATATGGGTGAGGAACTCCATACCCAGATGAATGAAATGTTGGGAAGGGAAAAGAGTTGACTTCTCCACATTGACTATCCACCCTAAACTTCGAATGAGGCCAAGAAGCTTCTGCATGTTGTAAAGCAAAACTGAACTTATGAAGTGTTTTTGTAGGATGTTGTCTATATACGCTGTCATCACAGATGAGGAGGTCGTCTGGAAGATAGTGATAACAGAATCCAATGTTCTGGTTAAAGCCCAAGGGCTGAGGTTGAGGCAAAACGCAAGAGCATGAAGCTGATACACTACTTCCCATTAGGCAAAACACTGGTATTTTCTTGATGTTACATCGATAGGAATGTGGAAGTATGCACAGAACAGGTCCATGCTTAATGTATACTCATTGGGTAGTACAGACAAACGGAATGAAAATGCTGTTTCCATTTTGAACTTTGGGGCTTTTATGAACTTGTTGAGTTTGTTCAAATCTAGAATTGGATACGTCCTGGTGGCTTTCTTGACCAAGAACAGCATTGAATAGAAGCCTGAGGATGCAGGTTTTTGAACAATCTCTACCACCCTTTTGTCTAGCAGGTCCTTTATCTCCTTCTGCAATATGTCGACCTTCATGGAGTCGGTCCGAGTCTCCGTCAAGAAGGGGGCCAAAGGGGAGGGGGGGACTGGTTGAATGAAATGCAGAGTCCCTCTGAATCCAACTGTATCAACCACGCATTGTGAGGGAATAAATTAGTCCATGAAATGTGGAACAGAATGAGCCTGGCACCCACTGGAGGGTTGCCAGGGGGTGGTAGAGGAGGCAAGTCATTGTTTAGCATTGCGAGGCCTAGAGGCCTCTCCCCTCCAAAGATGTCTGCGAGAAGTAGGATGAAATGATCTCCTATTGCTCGCTTGGCCTCTGTCATTTTGCTGCATCTGAGTTTAGCCTCTATCATATCTCTGAACCTATTTTGTACCAACAACTGACAGGGCAACTCCTGCACCAGCTGTTTTCTGATTTCCTCTATATGTCCCCCAAACATGAAGGGGGATCCGAACTAAGGGGAGCACAAAGTCGCTATGTGGTGCAATGTCGAGTGCAGTAGAATGTCCCTTCTTATTAGATCTAAGTTACAGGAGGCTGTTAGGGCATTAGCCATAGTGTGATGAGCAGCCCGATGAATAACTTTTTGGAAATGCGTCCAACCACATCCCAAGCATGATCGTTCCTGGCCTTCTCTGCCAAGCTGTACACTGCCAGAGGCCAAATCCAAGAGAGAGGAAATAGAAACCACATTATTTACAAGTTTGGAAGTGGCATGAAAAACTTCTCTGTCAACCTTGTAATACATAAGGGAAGACATATTGATGGCAGTGAAATCTTTGTCAAGGCTGGAAAAATCCATATGATAGGTGTTGCTATGTGACCTGTACCAATACACAGAAAAGGTGGAAAGTTGATTTGCTGAAAAAAGGTCTTATTAGGACCTGGATTGCTGATCTTGTCTGATAAGCGACTGGTGATTTCTGCAATCTTCAAAGATTGGGGTAAAACTCTGAAGGACAGATTTACGTCATCTTTGTTCTCATCAAATGAAACCTTGACTTTGTATGCCATACTTGTAACTGGCAGTGGGGGACATTCCATAGAAGGTAACATTAAAAATATTTTCGAGGGCAGCCTTAAAACTGAATTCAGTCTTTACCATGGTAAGATCAGAATTATCAGGGGACTCTAAGTCAGAACAGTCATCGACTTGAGGATCATTGTCCTCCTGTGCATATGTCCGGGGAATCGCATACATAAGGCAAAGACGACGCTGAAACAATGGCGTGCATTGTCGTATATCTTTCTAATTGGAAAGCTATGAAAGGCAGTCTTGAAACATTCCAGACTGACTGTGTACTAAAGTGCCAGTCTGGCATGGTCAGCTAGGTCAGCTGAGATGGCATTGACAGCTGGGTCAGTACGGACAGCCGGCTTGGTTGGATAGACAGCTCCATGTGTAAACATTGCACCGGCATGACAAGTGCGGCCGGGTCAGTTGGACGGCCGGAAGGTTGGCTGGCCAGTTTGGGCAGCGAAGTCCACATAAGACATCATCGCCGATGGTACAGACAATTGATATTTCAATGAAACTGAACAACCCGTACTAATGTGCCCAGATGGCAGAACAAATCTGTTGACAACCAAGACTGCAAATATATTATTGTCTTAAACTTGTTGGCTAGACGGCTGGACGGGTGGGTAAAAAACCGGGACAGGAAAATATATCACCATAAGAAACATGCTGGCCAGGTCAGCAGGCGAAATCATAAAACACTCACATAAGCCTGACTTCGTCACCTATATCATGCACGGGTGGGGAGCGGGACATATACCCAGTATGTTGCCTAGATTTGTAACATGAAATTTCATCATACTCGTTTGTTGACATTCTCACAGACAAAGCTTGGTGAATAATATTGATCATTCTAGACGCAATATCTCTGTTGGGGTCCAACCACAAGGTTTCCTCTGTTTGAGGCAGTTGAACAGGTGGAGGGCAAGGCATTCCCGCATCCCTGGCTAAACTAGATAACAAGTCAGACTACGATGCAAACTTGTAATGTCCTGCTAGCTAGATTTAGATCTGGCCCTTTTCTCTTTCCCCTTGAGCTGCTTTTGAAGAAAATTGGTCCACACATCCTCGGTCCACAGAGAGCACACCCTGCAGATGTTGGACGATGGGCAATTCGTAATGCATGACATGACTCGTGATTACCTTCCATTACCATAAATCTCCTGCACTTCCTACATCTAATAGCCATGTTGTCGCACACAATCTGAAAATATAAAGAACAAAACACACCAGGTGTAATTATAAGGTGAGATAATGGCTATCGAATCTCAAATTATATGAACGCACGTTTCTGTAAATGTCCTAAATCAACAATAGGCTGCAAGTCAAAGTGTAAAAAGATACTGATAGAATCTACAAGGACAAAAACAAAACGGTAATGAAATATATACTGATAATATCATAAATATATCAAAAGATATAATGTTCAAATAGGCGAACCCAAGTGGTCCTATGAACGAAAACAGTGTACTGCAATACGACACAGCGGTGAATAGAGAGTTACCGATTGTATACACGTGTCAGAACAAACCGGTAACAAATTCGCAAAAATATCTGAAAATACACCGAAATACACAAAAATGTAGTGTGCACTACACAGAATGATTGTCTGACTTACTATACCACCAAAAATGAATGTTGGATGGGTAACAGAAATCCAATCAATTCACAGTGTGTTGTTGACAAGTTACACCAAAGTTAAAACTGGCTATATCTGGTATACGGAGTGCCACCAAGTGGGGTAAGAGTAGGTAATCTTTAACAGTTGCTTCCCTTTGTCAATACAAAGTATAGACATTGAGAATTCAAGTCTATGGGAGGGCTGGATTCTGGAGGTAGCAGAACTAATTCCTAACGTTAATGTGATTGGGTAATGTATTTGACAGAGAAATAACATATTCATCAGAACTTGAATTTGTAGATTTAGAAAGTGGTCCTATTGTTTTCATAAGAGTATAATTGTTTATTTGTTCTTTGAAGTATGTTGTGTAACAACCATGAAAACCATGAATTTGCTATGCCATGAAAATAGTTGATTTACAGTACCAAGAATAACAAATCAGATCACACTATATGTATGGAGATGTGCCTACGTTGGCGCTAGTAATTACCAAAATTGCCAACGACGATAAAATTTTCAGATGGAAATTCATTTCAGTAAAAGCAACATATCATCTGGAAATTTAAAATTTGTCTGCAGAATTTTGCCTTGAAGTTGCTGTCGTCTGCCAGTGTAATGTATTTTCATAGTTGCAACAATGATGTTAGGGACTAAATTTACTTATGAAGGAACATGCATATATGCATAATTCAGCAATGAATCAAACTTCTGTTAGTTTGAAATGAAACATTTCAGTGAATTAGGAGAATCAAGAAAAAAAATATTTGTCAGTAATGACTAAAGCTGCGAGTCTGATCTGGAATGGAACATTCCTGAGTGCAGCCCTTCTCTGCTACACAAGAAAATCAAACATATCTGTGTTTTCTGGGCAAAAAAAGGCCACTACATGTACTTGGGAAACTCTAGTCAACCTACATATGCCAATACTACCATGTCCTTCTCTGTTTGGCAAAATAATGTTGATACATACATGTACATTTAAACATCATGCACTGTGATTCAATAAAACCTTAGGTCTGCAACAACACCAATTATTAGTATAAAAAACAATTTAGAAAACTGATATTATATAAGGAATTAACCAACAGACCATATTTTGCTAGAAGTTCTCCAAGACAGTTACAGATCAAGGCAAGCTCTTTGAAATTTTCATTTTTCTCTGCTTTCCTTTTCTCTTTCAGAAGTCCTAGAAAAGAAAATTTTAAAAATCTCTGAGGATTATATAGTCCTAAAAATAAACTTACCTAAGCAAGCCATTTTTATCATGACATGATTCATATTCTATCATCAATAACAATCAAAGCTAAGTAAAATATTGTAACATTAAGGTTAATCTAGGATGTGGATGGATGTATGGGCAGACACCTACATGGATGTGTTACATGGAGCTTCTGCCAAGGCAGACTGGACAAAACGTGGCAGAGAACAACTTAATTATCTATTTGTTGCTCTAATATAATTATAATGGCAATTTAAAAACTTATCACATGACATGCAAAACAGAAAACCCTTCTTAGTGCTAGTGATGATGGATGTTCAATATCGCTTGAAAGGCTGAATTACACATTGAATTCTAATACAGAGCACAGCTCAAGTGGCACAATGATGCTCATAAGTGAGCTCTGTGGTAAAATTTATAAACATGTACACGGTATACAATAACCTAAATGATACAGTTTAATCAAACCGATTAGAAACTCAACCTTTCCCCCAATATGCACGTTAGGCTTACAGCCAATGGATATTTAAATGAAAACCATTGACAATGTGCATGCCATACCTTGTTAAACTTGCGATCACATCATTTGCTGTATGTCTTTGCTGAATATGTTGGATAATTTAGGTAAAACATCCTTATCATCGACATGACATTGTTTCATACTGCTACATATATCAATCTCATTAAAATCCAGATATCTGACATAACTTAGTATCAGTAGATCTTGATTTAAATAAGATTATGACATATGTACATGATGAAAAATAATTTATATTGCAACCAGACATACTGCCTGGACATAAGATGCTTTTGTGAGATCTGCAACAACTAAGAAACAGCAGTGTCTGACAAAACCTGAAACAGTGTTTCCTTAAAATAAAATTTCACTCATCAAAGTATCTGTTAACAAACATGTTTTTCAAAGGTAAATAATGTATCTTAAAGAAACTGTTGTCAGCATTAGCAGTAAATCAACCTGATGTGTAATCTTTTGTCACATGCAGCATAATAAATTCTCGTAAATTTTGGCTTTTTCCTAGCAGTGCAATATTCCACGTGAAAATCATCCATATTTTGAGGAAAGAATCAACAGAAAAATCTTAAATGGTCGTCTTCAGCTGAGATGTGGAAATATATAATTTAATCTGAATGGGCACTTCCTGCATAACTGACAACCATGTGCATTTTCATCCTGCATTACTGACAATCACATGCATGTACATTTACATGGTTAATGATTTTGTAAACATTTATAGACAGTAAACTAAACTGAGCTGTTTGTGTAAATGTTGTAGCTTTAATCTTCTGTATGTTATCCTGCTAAACAGACCTTCATTTCTCGTTTTCTATTTCTGGTTTTTCATTATTTACTCCATACGAGTATTTCAGCAGAAAGTGCAAAATTCAAAACAATAAATCAAAGACAGAGAAATGGGGACAAATTTTTCCTCAATACAAATTCAAGACTTAAAATATATTCTCGATATTCATCAAAGAAAATAATATTCTACACAATGCAAAAACACTTCCTCAGTAGTCAACTCCAATTGCATTTTGAAAACTATTTTTCATAATTTTCTATATGCTTTTAGAAAAGGGTATTGATGTCAAACAACACTACTATAACAGGCGGAAGACTGAAGGTCACCCGAGCAATGGCTCCAGTGTGGGTGCATTCCAAATGGACCTATCCAAAGCCTTAGACAGTCTTCTGCACTGCCTCATCACTGAAAAGATGAAAGCTTATAACACTGATCAGCACTCGATCAAACTAATTGAAAACGATTTCTCAAACTGAAAATGTTAAACTGGGATCCTCACATAAGTAACTAGGATAAAACCTCCAACAGTGTACTATCTTTATAAACAACATTTTCTACTTCATTAAACAAACAACAATGTACAATTACACTGACAACAACACCATATCTTACATCAATAAAGATCTAAATAATCTCAGATCTGTTCTACAAAAAAGAGCAAGATACTAACTGCTTTGCAGCCAATGGTATGCAAACCAATCACCAGAAATTCCAAGCCACTGTACTTGGCAAAAATGTAGACAATTTTTCTAATTTCACCTGAAGACCATAAAAATACCACGTGAGGATGATATGAAATTCCGTGTAGCAAATATTGACTCTTTGCTAAAATTTAGCAACAACATATCTAAGATCTGTCAAAAGGCGGCAAGACAATTACAGGCGCTGCAACATCTCAACCACTATTTGTCCACAAATATTAAGTTAATGATCTACAAGTGCTTTATTAGGTCAAACTTTAATTATTGCCCCCTTACTTGGCATTTCTGCAGCAAACAAAATTCTGACAAAAGGGAAAAAATACAGTATAGGGCACTAAAATTGGTGTTTGATGACTTGAATAGCTTGTATGACTCTGTTAAGAAAAGTAAATCTTACTACTTTACATATTTGTAGATTAAGATACAGGGCAACTGAAATATATAAGATACATGTACTTCACAAAAAACACCTTAATACTTGAATAATCTGGTCACATTCAAAAACTGCAACTCTAATCTCAGATACTAAAATTTGGCAACAATATCAAGGGTAAAAACTACAAGATACAGCAATCTTTCTTTCAAATTTGACACCCACAGAACCGAGAACAATCCCTGATTTAAAAGAATTCAACAGGCTGATTTGGACATGTTCATGGTATCAATTTAAATGCGTTTTGTGACATTTTATTTAGCAGTCAGTGGCAAATCAATTTTAAGGTTACCAATTTTTTTACTAACTTTCTTTCATTTAAATGCTGCTCCCTTACTGCTTATTTTATTTCTATTTTTATGTATGATGTTAAATATTTTAGAAAATTATAAATGTTTCTTGACTTTAATATTTACCTAAACCTTAATACTAAGTATAATGTTTGACATGTTTAACTATTGTCCTTGAATTAGGTTGTTTATTTAGTATTTGAGTTCAAGGATGGTTTTGGTAAACAAGTTGTTGATTCAATTTGAGGTCAAGGTTGATTTTGTTTACAGATAAAACCAGAATTTCATTTAGAATTATGTGTAAAAAGTCATGTCCACCAGGTAAAATTCCATTAAGATGACACATATTCTAGAACATTGTCATGTGACTTGTCTTATATTTATACAGCATTTGGTAAACAAGATTCCATTCCAATTTTAAATCTTGTGTTGAAAACATTCTTGTTTTTTTATGATCAGCCTTTTGGAATCATCAGATTGTTTGGAACAATAGTTGTGCTGTAACCTTGTAGTACTGTAATGCTGTATACATAATTCAAAAGGAATTATTTATTGGAACATTCATTGGAGTTAACGAAAGTGCTTACATCAACCTTTGGATTTAATTATGACTTTTGGATACCTGTGGACATTCTCAAAGATGATCTGGATTACATTATTGGGGTACATCAGAACAATCCAGACTACCCATTCATTCAGAACATTAATTCACTCTGAAGATTCGTTCATTCGGAACATTCATTCACTTGGAACATTCATTCACTCAGAACATTCAATATTTAGGACTTGTAATTAGGACACTTAGAATTATTGGATTATTTGGATTTTAATTCACATTACTGTAAGTGTCTTTTGAATTTTCACTTTAATTGACTAGAAATAAATTGTTTGTTGATTTTAATGACATTGTCGGTTTCACTTTCTTTCTGTTACATTTTTCTTAGACAATAGAGTCATAACAATTTACTTGGGGTTGTTAGTTTAAATTTCAACTTTTAGCACCCTCATTTCCTGATGTATCTTAATTAATAAATATTTTCTTAAGATGGCTTGTTCAGAGCTAGTGTTTTTATGTTACCCAGACTACCGATGTTAAACAAAATTTCTTGTATCTTGTATCTTTTGCACAGGCAAAGAATGTGCACTTGCCCTAGAAAAAATTTCCCATGATGTGATGCAATATTGTTTGCTGTCCCAGTGTATTCTTCCACTGTATGCAGAGGCACCCAGTCTGTATATTCACACAATATATTAGTATATACACAAAATATATCAGTCAGTATCATTCAGTGCTCAAAAAACTTTTTTTTCAGACACAGGCCCAGGGCAAGCGACTTTTAAAAAAAACATAAGCCCTCGCTAAAATTCCACTAGCCTCAACTCCAATTACATGTGCCCAACTGGCCTTAGATTTTACTATTATCCTGACACAACAGGGAAATTGCTGTACTTTAAATATAAAAAGAAATAACCAAAATCATATTAAATTGACTCGTGTGTTTATTTACCTCTCAAAACATTTCAAGTAAAGCAATGTTTTCCTACAGGTCCTGATGTCAACCATTGCCCAATTGCTCTATCAATGTCCTCCTTACTGACTGGATTAGCAGCATTGAAATTCATTAGCATCTAAAGCGTGTTTTACTTTGTACAGTTTCTCTTTTCTATTTGTTGTCATGAAGGTTTCATAACACGTTTTCTCGTCCACATCAACTTTTGGGAAATTTACACTCTCAGTAATTTATTATTTCTGGATTTATATTTTGTGTCGTGTCATTTATTTTGATGATATTGATAGATTTCTTCTATAATTCTATCTTTAGTCTGTATTTTGTCCCCTATTACATTAAGTTCTATTTATTCCCTATCTTCTCCTTTTCTCATTTCTTCTCCTTTATATATACCTTGTCCTTTTCTATGCAGCCAATCAATTTCTCTGTTCTTATATGTTCTCCTTTTTCCTTAAACCAGTTTATTTTTTTCCAGAATTTCATCTGCTTTCTGTTATCATCTTCATCTTTTTCTATTATTCTTTTGCATTCTTTTTCAAGCATTATTCTATTTTCATGTCCATTTTTGATAAAGTATTTGCCTATTTTCCCAATTTTTATCTTTTTTTCCCAATCAACCATTAGTATATTCCTAATTTTCTCCTGATATAATTTGTTATCTATTATAGGGTTATTCATTTTCCATTTTCCTCTTGCCCATATTGGGCTCTCTTTCATGGATAAAGTAAATTATACTGGAAAACGATTTGAGAGGGTCTGATCTGATCTAATATATTACATCCTTTTACTTCTTTTTCTAGTATTCTGCAAATATAAAATGTATCTAGTCTACTTCCTTCGTTTTTATCATAATTGTAACTATGTTTTCTTTGTTTGGAATTAGTTTTCTAAAAATGTCATTTA
This sequence comes from Margaritifera margaritifera, assembly GCA_029931535.1. Lineage (NCBI taxonomy): Eukaryota > Metazoa > Mollusca > Bivalvia > Unionida > Margaritiferidae > Margaritifera > Margaritifera margaritifera. The sequence continues at coordinate 6,546,176 of JAQPZY010001656.1, forward strand.
TTTTATATTTTTCCATGATTGGATCAATTACTTTTATGAGTTTCTTGTCTTTTTCTCAACATATTGCTCGATTGAAGTTTAAAACAGAAATAAAGTCAGACAACCATGGGTCCTTTTATATATCAATCAGTAAAAACAATATCTTCAAGGTTTATAATTTATTCAAGTCATAGTACAGCAGATGCATCACAATGATAGAAAACACATCTGTATTTCAACATAATCTGTGGCAACCAGCTCTTTGAACTAAATGGATTAAAAATACAATATAATTATCCCTGATCCTTCAAGGTGATAAACATTGTCTTGCATGCTTTTAGAACTTACTAATCCTACAGCTTAGCTTAATTGTCATGCAATCTCCTAGGTGCCACACAATATGTTTAACCAGTGTTGACTGACACCAGTGTAAGCATGAGCAAGGGACAGCTCAATTATTATTCATTAAAGCCAAGTGAGCACTAATTATAGGTAACACATGAAATATGCTCCTGTTCATAGGTCTTGTGCTTCACTTTGTACACAAAGTTTAAAGCTTTCATAACAAGTATGGTAAGTAGATGATCTTCATAAGGGTAAGGGGCCTATATGAGGATGAATATTAGTACTTTACAACTTCAAAATAAAATCCTGCATTTCATCAGCACGGTTCTCTCATGCAAATTATTTTTTTTTTTTTTTTACAAGCCTGGTGGGCTACTCACAGGAGAGCATGATCTGGAATTAGATGGGGCTATCCTATTTTTTGAGCACTGCCACTGATGAGTACAATTGTGACTGAAGCTTCACCCTCTTCTCCTATCCTTTGCATATTTCAGATTAATATTGCAAAGAATTGTGTAAATTATATCATATACATAAAAAGGTGTCTTAATATATACAATTTCTCTATTGGACCTGTATGTAGTCTGCTGGGCTAGGTGCCTGGTAGTGCCGGTACCAGACCTGTAGCCAAGCGGACTAGGGACCCCATAACTGTAGCCTGCCAGGTTTGGAGCCCAACAGGTCCTCTACCAAATCTGTAATCATTACGAAAAAAGCAAAGTATATTTGGACTGACAGACAATATAGCAACACAGCCCGAGATCCCACCCCCTCCCTACTCCCGCAGTGTTACTGCCCTGTATGTTTATAGTATTCGCTTAATCTTCCATTTGTTTGTATCCCCCTACCAAGCATATAAAAAATGCACAAAACTTAGCAATTTCATTTATCAATTTATAATTTCTAAACTGATTGTCGCCAGGGGTTCCCTAACACTGTCAACCTATTGCCGTTTCAAACCAAATGGGAGTTTCTTTAGTGACACAGTCACCATTTTTGCATGGGTGAGTCTCTGTTTTCAGGTAACTGATGTAGCTCACCATCTCTGATATGCTGTGAATAATTATGTAAATTTAGGAGTTACATCTCTTTCATAGAGTTCATTTTTATTTATTAATATTTTTAGAAATATTGAAAGTAGATGCTGCAAATATTGGATGCAGACAACAGTTTTTACTGAAATGGACTGTTCTAGAAACCGGAAAAGGATAGTGTGCAGTCTGTCTGATTGTTTACATTGAGTTTCCATTTGGTTTGAAACACCAATGGGTCAACAGTGTTAGGGACCCCCTGGCGACAATCAGGTTAGAAATTATAAATGAATGTCAGTCGTTTTGTAATCTGGTTGTTTCATAACTTGGTCATTTCATAAGAGGGATTTTTATCTGGCAATTTCAAAAGATGTTTTTATAATTTAATTTCACACATTCTTTGGTAATGTTTTAACTAGAAAATATACTACTGAAATTATCACTTAATTATTATTCAAATTACTGCTTCATTATTTTGATTAAAAGTTAATTTCCTTTATTCTTTTTCTTTAAGTATGGTAGTTTTATAATTTAAATCTGACTGATTGCTTTGTAAATACTTTTCTTGCTGCCTAACAACCTATACTTTAAGCTGTTCTGTTCTATTTGTACAGGTTTTAAATGCTATAAACTTATTCTTGTGATTTTATGCACTATAATACTTATGAATGCAAACTGTTATTTTAAGACCCATTTCATACTTTTTCAGATTTCATTGCACTTTCAACAATGTTAAAATTTGACTTATTTTAATTTTTTAACAATAAAAATACATAATTATCAACATTCACAATTCATTTCTATTAAATGCAACTAATGTTAACGTAACATAAATACAACAGCACGTCTAGAAATACTGCGTACGAAACGTCCCGGTTACGAAACTACCTGCACCCTTCTAAATTGATAAATGAAATGACTAAGTTGTGTGCATTTTTTTGGTATCCTTGATGCTTTTCGTTTTTAGTATTGGTTGGTTGAGGGGGGGGGGGGGCGTAAGCGATTACTATAGCTCAGCAGCACGAATGATATCCACATCTCTACAGTACAGTGGCTCCGTGAATTTTCACATGAGCGTCTTGAAATGTAGCTACAATTACCAAATCTGTTTTGGGCATCAATTATCTGCGATACAAATGGTGTTTAAATCATTCGTGCGTTTCAAGTTTTCGGTAATTTAGCAACATTTGAGACGCTCACGTGAAAATTCACCTAGTCCTACAATGTAAGACGTCTACCCTTATACCCAAACAACATAAATATAAATATAAGGGAAGACGTCTGACATTGTAGGACTTAAAATTCACCGAACTAAAGCCGCGGATATCATTCGCGATACCGAATGAACTATAATAAATTATGCCATATATAGCTTCGAGGTTTTTTGAAGAGATCTAAATCAACATCGTACGTTCGTATTCCTTCTTATCTGAATAATCCATGTAAAACCTTTGCATATATGATCATCGCAATCATTACGTGCCAATTTGGCGATTTATTTTTCCCGGTATTTCCGTCAAGACTGGTTGTCCTTTATAATCTCCTGTTCTACATGTACTGAACAAATTATGTGGTGAACCAGATTAAAAGACTAGTTTTGCATCTTCCCTCAAGAGACACGCACAAAGAGTTACTTCCCTTTACTAATCGCCCAAATTGTTACCTCCGAATAGTTTAACATCCATTACCCCCGGGCTTTAAAGGTGGATTATCAACCAACCAAGGATGAAAAGATACAGTAAATAAATAAATGATTTTAAAAAAAAAAGAAGCACAAGACGATGTAGAATGAAGTGAAGAGAAAGTGAGGAAAATCTTTAAAATCTTAAACTTTTTTTTTTGGTTGTATTATTTGTTTACAATTTCAGTGCTAAGAAGGAACTCTAGTCCTATCGTTAGACAATCATCAATATTCAATGGAAACTCGCTGTATAATTTCGTCAAAGGGGGCTTAGCTCAACCAAACTAGAAATGGTGTGCGTCTCTTGCGTACTCTCAAAAAAGTTCATTAATAATTGTAATTGTGTAATTATATCAACCAAGGAAGAAGTCAGTAACATTTTTTATGAACTTTTGTCGTTGTTAATAATAATAATAATAATAATAATAATAATAATAATAATAATAATAATAATAATAATAATACTTTATTTATATAGGGTGACTCATTTAGTGAAGGACTTTTCTCCCTTGAGGTCCTCGTAAGAAAAGTATAACAATCTGCATCATACAAAAGATAACAGTAATTATTATTTATTTCAACATGTCTTTAGTAATATAGATCCTAAATTTATTATAATATATTAGTTACACCCATACCCTTGATATTTCTTCTTAATATTGTAATGTTTTCTGCAGATTTTACATGCAGTAGAAGCTTGTTTCAAAGAAGTGTACCGAAGTATTGGAAGCTTTTCTTAAATTGGTCTGTTCTTGATTTGGCGGATGTGATGTTATGTTGATCTCTTGCACTGGTAATGTGTTGAATATGGCCTGAATAATTCCTGAAGATACTCTGATGCAGCTCAATGTAGATATTTATATACAAGAACTGGTACCCGAGGTATTCATCTACTCCATAGCAACGCACCGGCGCATAAATTTGCCGTCGTGACAGACTTCCTGAAGGAGGCACATCATCCAAACTTTGCCACATCCTCCATTCAGACCTGATTTAGTTCCAAGTGGTTTTTGGATGAAACCTGTTATTAAAGATTCCACAAGGAGAAGACAATGAAAGCTGCCATGCAGTTGGAAGTGCATTTTTCTAGTGTATGAACAACATACCAAAAAGTGAATACAAAATGACATTTAATAATGGATAATCAGACTAAGAAGTACGGCAACTGCAAAATCACAATTGATATTCAGAAGCGCAGACAGACTACTGCGAGTATTATTTTAAGAAGAAGAATTTTTTTATATTCTTTCGCACATCGAAACGATGAAAATGGGTGAACAAACACGGAATAGTAATTTCCATTTTTTTTACATTGTAAATATTGGCACTATATAATGAGCAAAATGGTCGAGAGACATAAATATCCTAGTGTTGTTGATTCTGCAATTTCGAGGTAACTTCGTAGATTACACACACACACACACACATATATATATATATATATATATATATATATATATATATATATATATATATATATATATATAGATTGGGTTAGGGCATCCCATGTTTTTTTTTCTTTCTAGATTTTTTAAAAAAGAAACACCCTAGGAAGTCAGAAAGACCACAGAGAGAAGCTGGTCTCGTGCGGGACTTGTGCACAAAAGAGCCGCGTAAAACAATGACCCAAAAAGAAAAGGAGGGCATAAGAGAATTTATAATTCACGGAACACAAAATCTGACACAGGAGTGTAGATAAAATTTTGCTATAAAATTATTTTGACAAAATGAGTTGCTTCTCTCTTGGGGTGGTAAGTGGTGCACTTCAGATATAACTACCCGCGAGGGGAGAATATACAGACCGTGAGGTGGATATCGTGCAAACAAAATTATGTTAAAGGTCAAAGGTCAATGTTACAGACACATACACATGCAAAATAATGAAATTATAGCTGCATTAATCAAAATAAAGACTTTCATACTTGATACGTCAATACCAAATGAGTGTTTAAAACAAATATTACACCCCATTTAATACTTTTCAAACTATAAATGAACTAAAGAGGATAAACAAAAAGAATTTAAGACAGAATAATAACGAAAACACTTAGATTCATTCCGTAATTTTTTAATGAGTACAGATTTTACAGTGTTAACTATCAAGATTTGTATTAATATTTCAATGACATTGAACCATAGAAAAATTCCACAATTTGGTTCTGTGAAAGCTCAATTAGACTTAACGATCACAGAGATCCATTCAAGAAAATGAACAAACAAGTTTAGTATGGAAATTTATACTACAGAACAAAGTCTATACTTTAGGAAATTGAGGTGTAATTGAAACTGTAACAAAAGCCCCCCTTGAAATACTTAACACAACATTTTGACAGGAAAAACACGAAAGTACAAGCTGGATGTTCACAGGATTGAATATTTAACATTGCACATAGATACATATATATCAGCCGCTCAGACGAAGCTCAAAGACTGATTTGCCAGAATTGATTCAGAGCAAAAAGTTTTTTGTTTTTTTTTTTATGTAAAAAAAATATGGATTTCAAACAAATTTCTGTGCTTTGGATTAAATTTTAAATAATCCCAAAATATATCCAGAGACCAACAAAATACAATTGACATAAATTCATTCATTGGTTTCAAAGCTGTCCGGTAAAAATAGAGAAAATTAAAAAGAGCTTGAAAATGAATTCGATGTATACGTTTATGAAATAGTTTAATCATCTTACACCAAACCGGTTAAAACAACTGAAATAGAAAGGTAAAACATGTTGACATGCTACAGACTGAAATAACTGTTTAAAGTAAAGGGCGCAATAATAGCCGCTGTCGCCCTTGCTGTTGCGGTGACAATATCAAATGTTGCTGTCTATTGCAAATTTTGCAACGAGTTTAGTAGGGGTTGATGGAGGAGATGCTCCTCCATCAGGAGGCAGGGATGATTGGTTCATAGAAAATATTGGTAATTATTTGCTTGAGTTAGCCAAAAAAGCTGCAGCAGCATTGTTTGGAATTATTAGCAGTTGGACAAGTTGGTTGCTTAGGAGCGCTGGCCAGATTGTTTCTTTCTTGGCTGAACATATTATTTTACTTGTTTTTGTAGCATTTGGTTCGATACTTGCATTTTTTATTGGTGGCGTACACAAAGCATCTAGCAGGATTAGAAATTAGCGAATCTCGTCACAGTAGGTGAGATCTTTCGAAAGATCATCACAGCAGGTAAATTCGTAAACTATTTTAAAAGGTAAACTATAGCAGCTCCCGCAGCTATTAGTGTTAATATAAATGATTGTTTATTTCACATTTAATTATTGTTGTTGTTGTTTTGTTTTTTGTTATTGTTTTATTTGGAGAGGGGAGGCATTTCTAAATTGCCATGTGCGATCTGAACGTCCAAGTATCGGATCTCATTAACATACCTGACCATAAGAACATAATGATTATAATACTTATTCTCAGCATACTATTTACTTTGTCTTTTTTTGTTTCCTCTTTAATGTTTTCTGGCACTGTCACAAACTGTTTATCAGCCGTTGGAATAGCGTTTTTCACTACGTCAGTATCGATGGTAGAGTCTACTCGAAGTTTAAATGAGTCTTTTGATTTGTTTCAATTGTTGTGGTATGCAACAGTACTACCTGTTTTCATAACCATATTATTAGGTAATAAAAGATACTATCACCACCAACAGTATAGTCTAATTTAACTGATGAAGCTTTAATAGATTTTTCAAATGTTACCATAATGTTTTCATCTTGGTCGCAACCTTCTCTAAATAGTATTAGTTTCTCAAATAACTATTTAATAGTGTCTGATACAGTAGATGTTGACGGTGTAATATATGTTTTGTTTTGTACCCGTGTTCCAAAAATATAGGTAACATAACTCCCGATACTTTGATTTAACTTTGCAATACTGTCATCTCCGAGTCCGTTACTATTTTGCAGAAAGAAGCAAGTCCAACCTGTTGGTTCATCTTTGTCTGACATAGTAATGCTTTTATCTAATGTTAACTTAGTCCAATATTCAGCTCATCTCCTTCCCAATAACAAGTATTCTTTGTTTGAAGAGATCTGTTTATCTTTTCATCAAGTCCAAACGTTCTACTCCATTCTCAATCATTCCAATATCAATAAAGTATGTTTCATCTCTCGAGGAATCTCCAGTTGTAATTAGGAGGAATGTTAACATTGTTGCAGATCAAATTAACTGGTTCATATCTCTACTATTGTTAGTTCAATTAAATTTATCCTCCCCAGGTAAAGCTGTGTTGAATTCAGAGAGTATTTGTCACATCTGGAAATAAACACGAAACCTATAAACAGATTTAACTGACTCGAAACACGTTTATCTATCAAATGCATTAACAAATTGCACACCAGATATTGCCATACACACTTCCAAGTTTAGCTGATTCTCCCAAAATCTCATGTCACTCTGTGTACTGTATCTCTTCATAGTGTCATCTTTGTGAAATTTTAATCGTAGTTAAAATGAAATGTTTACTGGTTTGTATCTGAAACAGTGTTTCAGTATTGTAATTTGTTATTGTAAAATATATTTGATATTTTAACTTGGTTAAGGTGAGTCAACCAATTTATTGCATCAAATTAAATCGCAAGTCAAGGATAAGGTGCTGGACTATTTTTCTAATTTTTATTCTGAAGTCCATTACTGTAGGCATGGTATTCTGAGGGAACAACATCACATTAGAAGCTGAGTCTATTACATTAGGACTAGAGTCTATTACATTAGGACCAGAGTCTATTACATTAGGACTAGAGTCTATTACATTAGGACTAGTCTATTACTTTAGGACTAGAGTCTATTACTTTAGGACTAGAGTCTATTACATTAGTACTAGAGTCTATTACATTAGGAAAGTGTCTATTACATTAGGACTAGAGTCTATTACTTTAGGAAAGTGTCTATTACATTAGGACTAGAATCTATTACTTTAGGAAAGTGTCTATTACATTAGGACTAGAGTCTATTACTTTAGGAATAGAGTCCATCACATTAGGACTAAAGTCTATTACATTAGGACTAGAGTCTATTACATTAGGACTAGTGTCCTCCAATGTTGTCACTATGTTCCACTGTTTATCACGGCTCAAAAGACATTATACATATTTCACGTATGTACAGTATCTAATGTCTATTATTTTAAATTGAAAACAAATTTAAATTGGTTTTACATGTGCAAATACATTGAGCCTCTATTTTACTGATACTTCGTATCATTGCTATTGTAATTCTTTGTTGAATTCTCTTTCTAATCTTTTCCTTTCCTCCATTGTAATACAATTTTAAATTGTTGATTTTACATCTTTACATCTCTGCAATCTTTCTCTGTGCTGAATCATATGGCTTTTGTCATTTTCTTTCTTCTTTCATTTGCTCTATCAAATTTTCTCTGTTGCATTTGTTAACTTTTACAATGGGTTGTATCTCCAGTATTGATTGTACCACTGGTCTGTATACCGGTAGTTTAACTTGAATTTACTACTAGATGTCAAATGAAAGTTCTGTAAACTACATCGTATCTTCAAAATCAATATATCTACATATTGTGTAAGGTGTAGTGGATTTTACTGCTTCATATTATGTAAAAATGACATCAACTGCTTTTGGTTAATTTTGTGGTAATTCTTTGTAACAGAAGGTTTAATAGATATGTCAAAAACTGTTAATGGTAAAACTTTGTATAACAAAAATGAACTGATTTCATAACGATTGGAATGGATGGTATACCTTCTCTGTAAGAAATTCTTGAGACATTTAAATGCCCACATGATTGCATCAAAAAATTTATGCAATTTTGTTACCTTTTATTTTATTCCAAATCACAAAGACTAACTTGTAGCCTTTACATTGTATTATTTTTTGTTCGTTTGTTTTAGTTTTTCAGGGGTGTAGTTGAAATCAACTTCCCATTTTTTAATGTTACCCCTTCATTTCATCTGTGTTGTCATTTATTATGCTGCTAGGACATTGTGCAAGTTGTTGTCACTAATTATGTTTGCTTGCGTACACATTTTGTTATTTACCTGTGATGTCTTATAATGTACTTTATTTTTCCCCATGGTCTTGTGATCAACACAATTTTTATGCCTTGAATGTTTTAACACCTTCATGTTCCAATGAGTTTTTTTTTCTTCTTCAACTTCAGTCACATTCTAGAAACTATTCTTTCACAAACTCTGAGTTTTCGCACTCCATAATACTGGTAGATCTAAAAAGATTAACACTAATTAACTGATTTTATATGATATATGCTATGCTAAAGAGTAGGCATGGTTATCTATGCTCTGGTGATAGGTCAGTTTATACACTCTTTTTCAGTCGTCTCCAATGGAGGTGTCATTGATTTAATTACATATTTTCAGCTGGGTACCAACTGATAAATGATTCATATCTTTTTTTAATATCACTAGTAAGTACTTTTTTGACATTCATCCATTTTATTTTCAAAATGATCTCAACTTTCTGTGTAATCTGGTTTGTCATCACCTAAAATTACTTACCTGGTTTTAAAGAGTTGGGAAGACAACCCATTTGAAAGATTGTTTTGTCTTTTCAAATTCTCTTTCACCAAATGGTTTATCTATACTTTTGATCTGTTTTCTTCCATGCTTCAATGGGAGTCACGTCTATTGATCTGTGATTGGTGATATTGTTTCCCTCAATTAACTTTGGGAAAATGTCAGTCCATTATCTGGTTTCATTTTGAGTGAAATATATTGTAGTCTTTGGGATTCTGTTAAACCTTTCCAGTATTGACACATTTTTGTCTGAGTAAGCTGAAAGTATGCAATGTTTTCCTTTTGAAGCAAAGTTTGTTTTAAAACTATTTTCCTTCATCAAACTATCTTTTTCAGGTTTTTACTCTCAATGTATCCTGTTTGTCATTTCCCTTTTTCATTTGTACTTTTTTTTCAACCTAAGGGTATTTGGAAAACAAATATCTATCACTGTCAAAATGTATTTGTATCTATTACTCATCCATGTGACTGACATCAAATCTTTTGAAGGGAAACCATGTTCTTGTTTCTTTGTGTAAAGCATAGTTAGATTGTTGTTAATTGTTCTTTCACTTCAGTGTGTTTTATTTTCTCTTTGTAAAGTTTAATTTGTTTTCACAATTGATTGATATATTTGTAAGCAACTGGACTTTCAGAATCTTAGTAAAGATGACTTAAATACTGTTCTTCATCAGTCACGTAAAACGAAATAAAAACATCCAGAGAATACATTATTCTTGATAAACTGTCATCACGTGTTATACACAAGCCAACAGGACAACTGTCTAAAGCCGATACTTTAATCTTCAGCAATTTGCAATGTTTCTTCAATCCCTTTAAGGGTATCAATGATTTCAGATTTGTAACATTTTGCCATTCCTATGGTTGACTCTGTTACAGCTGCTTCATATACTGAATCACCATGTGTTATTTTATATACGACTTCGTTTGTTTTCCATAAATTCTATCTGTTTTGCTGAACCATTGTAGATTGACCTTGTAACATTTATAAGATGTTGAGATTGTACTGTAAATTTAGTAGAATACAAATATGTCTATTTACCAACATGAAATACGTAATTTATTTCTACATTATACTGTACCTTCGTAACCATTTTGCTTTCAAAGCCGTTGTTGCTTATCTCAATGTTATCATCATGAAATGTAATCTGTAAATTATTTTCGTCTTTTCTAAATCATTGTAGTATATCTTTTTTATGTTTGAAATTTACAAAAAACATTAACACTTGTATTCTCTTGTATGTTATTCTTCAACAAAACAAGCTTTGGGCACTTTTATCCCATCCAAATTTGTAATAAAATAGGCATTACCTATTGTTGCTTTCATGACTTGTGAAATATTGTTATCATCTTCAAAATTCTGTTAAATTTGTTTAGAATGTGATTGCAGACATTATATGTTGTAACATTCTTGTATTATCAGCAGTTCATCCTCATACCTCATAGTAAGTGGAGCAGGATGCCTCGTCAGTTGGCGAAGTGCATGTTTCATATTTGGTAGATCGCAAGTTTGAGTCTCATATCCAACAGCTTCAAGTAGCCATACCAAATTACATCTACCTCACCTCAGCTTGTCTAAGATATGTTGCTTGTGGCAAAAAAAAACCAAAACAAAACAAAAAACATATCATTTCTTGTTGTGGATGAAAAGCCAGGAATATAAGCATGAGGCATCTTTGTTTGGATAATGGTGAGAAACTTGTAATTATTGACTTTGCTTCTTATCCTTTTGCAAATATATTAATTTTATGGTAATAAAATATGTTTCAACTAAAGTAACTTTATGAGGTATGAGATTCAAGGATTATGCTAATAGTAGTGGAAGAATGATGGTATAACAAAGACTGCATACCAACTGTTATCCTAGACAAATGTTTATCCAGCAATTCTGATATATTTAATACATGTACACATCTTCCACAACTCTCAAGAATATTTTGTGCATTGTCAAAAAATAATTTCCATTTCCACATGAATTTACTGCATAGAATTATAGCTCTGGATTCAAACTATAGAAATTGTGCACCAAATTCTTGACAAACAGAGGTTAGTAAGATTGATTTTAAAATAAATCTCAGTGTTAGGGACCAACCATTTAATTTTTGGAGAGGGGGGGGGGGGGGTCTTTCGAGCCAGAATATTTTTTCTTTTACCTCAGGATAATTTTTTTTAGCTTCAAGTAATATAATGTATATGATAGGTTTTTTTCCCCTATTAATCAGAGGAAGAATATTTTTTTCAAGCTAATAAAGAACCAGATTTTAAAAAAAAAAAAATCACAGCCTCCCCTCCCAATTAAACAGTTCGTCCCTTACCTAATTCAGTTTGATGTTTTATTATCTTCAAGCCAGTTCTCTCCTTGTTGTCCATACAGGTAAATGGATGATCAATTTGTAAATCCAACTGTCAAGTCCAAAAGGAAGTTATTGCTCAATTTAATTATGACAAAATGTTTGATTAAAGGAAAATGGAGAACAAACTTACAATGTTTTGACAGGTTAAGAAGCATAAGATCAAAAAACTTAAATGAAGCACAAGAAAGTCTTAACAAAACATACTTCCCTAATTTGTGTTCTTGTTTGTTTTATACTGCTATCTTTGAGCAAATGATTAAATGATAGAGAGAAAGAGTGTCTTGCCACCCCCCCACCTACCCCCCAGAGATCATAATGCAAATTCTGTCACATATATGATGTATTTTCCTGCTATGACTGCATATGCAAAGTTTTGTCAGAAGATATCTGAAAATGCCATTGTAAAATGAAACTTTTTTTACATAAGACCTTTGGCCCCTCTTGCATATGGTTACCCCATAGGTAACATAACTACAGAGTTTTATGATCCCCTCTCCCAGCGGTTTAGGTGATGTGGTAATGGAGAGACAGACAAACAAATGTCCAGACTGACATAGGATATTACAATATCTTCTGCTAAAGCATAGGGATAAATAAATAATTTAATAATATCATTTCATTTTGAATCCAGCTCCATCTAATAGTAAGAAGTAGTTAAAGCAAATGATTAAACGTGCAAACTTCTGTTCTGATAAAACTGAAAACTTTTTAAATGGTCCATCTCCTGTTTGAATAAGTATTTATTTGTTGGATTATGCCACAATGTCCATAGTGTGCTGCAGGGCTGAGCAAATTTTTTTTTTAACCACTAGTCCAGGACAAGTGGTTTCAGAAAATTCACTAGTCCCACCTTCCTCTTCACTAGTCCCACCTTACTCTTCACTAGTCCCACCTTACTTTTCACTGGTCCCAAAATGGTAATCACTTGCCGAGATTTGATGAGATGTATGTACTTAATCCACAGAAAAACCAAACAAAATAATATACAACATAATTATTTCTTAAAAGAATTTAATTTTTAAAAACATTGGTTGTTATACATTTGGCTTCTTCAGGTTCATGTATATATGTTTTAGCTGATGGATTTGAAAAAATGTCCATGTACAGTGTATATGTCTGCCACGTGCACCAGCACTAAGCCAGCAGTTGATAGCTGTGTCTGGGTTGAAGTCCTCAAGCTCTGGTCCATTTGCAGAAATGTTCATTAGCATTTGTAAACTCTTTTGGTTTAAGGAATTCCTTAAAGAAGTCTTGATTAAGTTCATTGAACTAAATCCTCGTTCACACTCAGCAGTGGATGGGCTTATAACAAATATGATTTCTAATAGTTTGCATAATGGACTGAGACTAGGTGGAGTATTCACTAAGAGTGTTCCAAGAATTCTCTGTCTCTTAGTAGTATCATATTGACATGTTTTGCCATCACAGATTGTTGCTTATGTCTCTTTGGAGAAATAGCTACCGCACACTCAGTGTCAGTCTTACGTTTTATCCCTCCACTTTCAAACAAATTTTCCTTCTCCGAATCGCCGTTATTACCTTCCTTGCGAAAATAATTTAGCAAACTCATTTTATCCACAGAGTAACTATCAGCTTGCTTGACAACTACTTCTAAAGTGATCATAACATACATTTTCTCTTTTAATTACGAACAGAGATAGCTCATTAATTAGCGTAATGTTTCGCTTCAAACGCAATATCACACGTGGAAGTTAATCATCTGTACAATCAATTAAAAATTAAAGAATCATTACTGTCATTTAATCAGTTCATAAAAGAAACCAACACTGATGTCGGTAAAGTACCTTTCATTAATTTAATTACACTGACTCCCTGGATTAAAATCATAGTGAGCCGCTTGTGATAATCTGGCTTGAGTAAACTCAATGCAACAAAGCCGCTTAAAACAGTACTAATTGATCATACTGGCTTTCTTTTGTTTGATGTGTTTTGATTTGCCGATAATTTGGTCGCTTAGCCCAATATGCAGTCAAGCGGTAACAGGATGTAAATGTATACACGAAGAGGGGTAGATTCAAATATTCAGTACGCCCGGAGCATGAGTGGCCAAATAAAGGTAGATATAGTAATTAAAGCATGAAAATAAGGACTAGCCCGACTGTTTTTAAAAAGCACTTGTCCCGGACTTGCGACTTGGAAAATTTTACTTGCCTGACTTCAAAAATGATTAGTCCAGGACGTTGGGCTATGGGATTTGCTCAGCCCTGGTGTGCTGGGAAAAAAATATACAAAGCATAGGTCAATGTCAAGGTAAGTCACATAAAGGTCATAATATGTGGCAATGTCAAGGTAAGTCACATAAAGGTCATAATACTTGGAACAGGTCAATGTCAAGGTAAGTCACATAAAGGTCATAATACTGGGCAGAAATCTTATTGTTTCTTTGTCTGCTTCTTTTGCTTAATATTAATTTCCCAACACAGAATGTTTTAAATTTATTTACTGATGAAAAATCAAAATAAAGAGGCCTAAATGTGTCTAATATCACTTACATTCAAGCCATAATTTTTCTTTATGAATGATGACCTTGACCTTCAAACTATTCATTTCCAGATCTCAAGGCTTCTTGTTTGCAACATACATGCCAAATTTTATTAAAATCTACTCAATAAAAGTTGAGTTATTGCACAGAAATAAAATACAAAGGTGAACCTATTTTGTAATTAAAGTGACACACTTGACTTAACCATGAAACGGACAAACAAATAAAAAAGCTCCTCTGATGGGTTAAAAAATAACAAATATACAACATTTTATCCAAATCTATAAAGTGGAACTTAAGTTAATGTGCAAGAATGAAATGTACAGGCAATATCTATTTTTAGTAATAGTGATCTTGACCTTCAAGCTCCTGACCACTCAGTAAATAAACTTCTTGTATTTGTTGAAGGGACAAACAAAAATTCTTTTAAATCTGTTAACCAGAACTTAAGTGTTCTGAGTAAAACTGAACTGCATAGGCATAATCTATGTTCTAACACACCTTCGAATGTAACGCTCTTTCTGACTGGTCACACATAAAAACTTGCATCAGTAAATTCCACAAAAAAATGCCAGATTCTTTTTATGCAATTATCGTGTCATTACTATTCCTGTCATGTAATGCCACAGAGAATTATATTTTGGCTATTTTCAACAAAATAATACAAAATGTGCCAGAATGATGTCTTGTGTTTAATGATTTGAAGTCATTAATGTGGTTTTACTGTCACAAATATCTGTTGAAGTATCACTAGTAACATTTAATTTTTTATGGTAAAACCATCACTAACAACTTCAGATCCTCAAATACAAGACTGTTATCCCCTAATTAAACAACAATGACCTTGACTTTTAAGCTAATGACCCCTAGATCAACATGCTTCTGCCTTTGTCTAAGGAAAAGTTGCTCAAAATATTTCATTGAAATCTGTTCACTAGAATTTAAATTATTATGTGGAAATGCAATATCAAAAGTTTTGAATTTCTAACTACTGACCCTAAATCAATATGTTTCTTTCTTTGATGAAAACCCACATGTTTATCAGCCAAGAAGGATAGCTGTAAACCATAATAACTCATAACTTAAAAGGAATGGGAATAAAAAATTGATGGATGAAAAACAGACAAGACTGTGTAATAACAGATAGATAGACAGATGGATGGATAGATAGATAAGAAAATATTCTCTTTTGAATAAGAATTAAGTTCACATAAAAATAAATGAAAAGACAAATCTAATTTTAATGGCATGAAATTATATGAAACCATACATGTCTTAGGAACATAAAGTTTGTATTTCAAAACTCCACTCACTCATCATCACAGTTGTCATCACTACTGTTGCCGAGTGTAAGATCACTTGTTCTGCGTATGCTGACAATTCTATCAATCCTTAACAGCTGATAAAGTGTGTCTATTACACAAGAAAGTACATGGACTTTTGATACAAGTGGCTCAAAAATGCCTGTAACAAGTGGATCACAAATTAAACCCCTTCTATTCAATCCACACAACTCCCCTTTTTGAATTTTGTTCATTATTTCTGTACTCTTTTCCAGATATTGTCTTTTCTCAGAGGAAATGACAGTATGTGTATTTTGGTGCAAGACCCTGACAATGTTAAAGGCAGATTCACTGACAAACTTGGAAAGGATAGATACATTGGTACCTTCAGTAGTTTTAGCAATGTTCTGAAAGTGTATACCTACAAGCATTTCAAAAACCCCTCCCCCAGGGATCACTAGAGCAGGGCAATTTGTTACAAACTTCTTATCTGGATTTCTATTTGATTCATTATCATTTTCACAGAACAAATCTATTTCTTCTGTGTTCACCATAGACTGCTCAGAAGGCAACTGAAAACTCCGAGTTATCTCCCTTGTATCAAAGCATTTTTCAACTGATTTGAGAGCTTGGTACAAATATAATGTAGTTTGGTCACAGAGTCCTTCAGTTGGTGCACAAACAATAATATGATTTATTGGAGTTTCTGTTTCTAATGCAATATGAGTAAATTTCTGTCCACCTATTAAAACTGTTTCACATTTTCTAGCTGTAAAAATATTCTGCTTATGAATTTCTTCAGTGAAATAATGGATGGAAAACTTATGGGAAATATGTTCTAAAAATTCAATGTCTTCCTTGAGAACACAGTGAATGACTGAGATTTTACAGTCTCTGAAGACTGAGTGAGCAAAATCTGGCAGTTTCTCAGAACAGATTAAAACCTTGATATCACGTTCAACACACTTTCTGACAAAATATTCAACATGTTTTCTTCTGAGCATTAGGTTTTCCTTAATCTGGTATTCTGAGTGGAGCTGAAAAATTTCTGAAGGTTCTGATTCTGTAGTAGCTCCATCTACGGTATTACACAAGATAAGAATCTTTATCAATCCATCTGAACTTTCATGGCACTGCAAAACAAAGTCTCTCCTCAAAAGAAAGGCCTTATGCACAGAAGAGTTTGAGTAGGGCTGGTTTGGCACTTTAATGTGAACCTGACCGTACTTCTGTACCAAATCTTGAATAAAACTAGGCAATGATTCTTCAGATAGTGTATCAGGCAACAAATGTAACAATTTATCTGCAAAGAATCTGGACATGTTTTGACTAAAATGTGTTGAGAGTGCAGTAACAGCAACATTCCTTAAAATCTGTCTCTTATCTCTGACCTTATCCATCCATTTTAGACTTTGTTTGAGAATTTGCCTCACAACTGAAGGCAAGAGTTTTTTCCTTATTTCAGGCAAGGAACATGAAACTTGATTAGAGGCACTTCTACTTTTGTCCCCAAAGGATGACTCTACATTGAATTTCCCTTGATAGGCATAGGTATCTATTGTCTGACACAGATGAGCCAGAAACAATAAGAATGTCTTGGTACCATCTGCTGTGTACTGGTGACAGTTATTGTTAGCTTGAACAATCATCTTTGCTATAGGATGTGACACATGCAAATTATCAAGCATGGTTCTACCATCACTTGTAACAATGACACGCCCAATATCTGATGTCATCAGTGTCTGGCTGCATTGGGGACCATAAAATCTGGCCACAGTTCTTGCTAAAGATGATGTAATTTGGACAAGAAGTCCCAGATCAATTTTTGATGTTCCCTCCATTCTGCATAGAGGTTGACAATAAAGGGATCACTGTTCTGTTACAATACCAAAAATCTTTCACTTTCCCTAGTGACAGATTCTAATCCAGTTGGTTCAGTTTCTTGCTGATCTCAACCGGCGGTAGCATGTACAAGTTTCATAAATCCAGTAGCCATCTTGAAACAGTAATTCTTTTCAGCCTGAAACAAACAGTAAAAACATTGTTCATTGCAACCTGAATACATGATTTCTGGAATTAAAATAAGTATTAAACAAATTTTAACTGCAACAGGAAAAACAAAATTTATAGAAATGGAAAGAGCACCCAATTCAAAATAAAAAAATAAGAGAATAATTCTAATGTCAATTTACCATTTTAAAGAATTTTGCTGATTTTGGTGGCATATTGAAACAACAGACAGTGAACTTTACTTAAGGAGGTTGATAGCCAAGAGGAAAGGTAGAACTAATGATAATATAACATTCCATGTAACAAGAAGGATTTTACTAAGTTATTTGAATGACAGTATAACAACAGGAAGAGATTCTGCTGGATAAGCAAGTCAAATCACTGTATTCATACATGGACAACTATAACCAAGAATCTGGACAATTATGCTGTCTATATATTTTTCGCTAAATTTGAAGGTCTCTTGGAAACACACACGAAACAAAATTAAAAACAAAGAAAAATATTTATTCCCAAAACATGGCCACTAAAAAAAACTTTTTTCTAATATGCTACACCAGTATACCCAATATTAATGTAAAATCCACAAGTTTCTGTGTGGTGCAAAATATACCAATTGCAGTAAACAAATCTTTTTCAAAAATATTTTACTATATAATTCAGAGCTTGAAAATTCCACTCATCCACTTGTATTTATGAGTTGTGGTTGAGGAACGGAAGTAACATTTTCAGGATGCTTGTCCAATTGGACGACTGACATTTTAAGCAGATTCAATATGATGTGCAGTGTAGGATGAGCAAAATTGATGCAGGACAAGTAAAAGTTCCAAGTCACTTGCCATGCAAGGTAAGTAGCCAGCTCAGAATTTTCTGAGCATTACAATATTTAATACATACACAGATTTTAACACTGGCAATTATTCCACAATTTCTCAGTAATGTTTTTAAAATGCATCATGTTACATAACTTTTGGTATGAATTGAACAGTAGCTAAATATTGTATCTTTGTGTAAATTACAAGTGTAAATGAAAGCATTACCAATGCAGAATAATTTAAATGATTAAACAGAAAACAAACAAAATTAAGACCACTCCATATCTGAAACTCCAAAGAAACAAACAAAAATGTAAATATACCCCAATATTGTCCAAATCAACAAAAACAAACCTAAACAAAAATATCCATATTTATGGTGGTCATTTGTCCTAAATTAAAAATAGAATTATATGTTTGTAAAACAAATATCCCTGCATTCAGTCACCTAGCTGTATTGACCCCCACCCCGTTTTAAACCCTTTCTTTTTCCTCCTGATTAGCTAGAGAGAACCAAAAATCTCTAACTGGACAAAGGAGCTTATCTTGATCATCCCCAGCACAGATACAACTTAGACTGGGGATTTCAACAGGAACAGGAGCTACAAAAGGTAGTTGATTCTTGGCCAGAAACCCCGGTTGGCAAAGAAGAGAGACTGAATCATAGTTATCATTGAAATGTAAACAACTCTTTTCCACTGACAAAACATTAATTTCTCTCCTGCTTGCTGATGCTAGGGAGATGAGGAAGACTGTTTTAAGGGTAAGGTTCTCAAAGGAAGCTTCACTCAAAGGTTAATAAGGAGGTTTAGATAGCAACCAAAGAACATGTGAGTTCCACCTCAGTATTAAGAAGTGAGACTGGTCTCCAGAGCTTAAAGTACCTGATCAGTTTCAAAAGATGTGGGTCCGACGCTAAAATGGAGCCCAGAAAGAACTCTCGAGTGTTAGAGAAGGCTGCTCATAATGGTGAATACTGCACAATCTTTTTCTTCAAAGAGAAAAAGAAGAAAATCTGCAAGTGCAGTGAAAAGGAGTGCAGACAGGATCAACACATTTCCTACTGCACCAATTACAGAAAATTCTCCACTTGACATTGTAAACCTTAGAGGTCGATTACCTTCTAGCCTGAGTAATACATTTGGCAACCTTGCTCGATAACTGGTCTTGGCAGACAGGTTGTTTGATATGAGCCAGGTGCAAAGGTGGAGGATTTGAGAAGTGCTGGGCACAACACACCCTCTGTGCTGTGACAGCAGATCTCTCCTTAGCAGTAATTTCCTGGGAGCATTGACCAACAGGTCAAGGAGATAGCTGAACCACAACCTCTGGAGCCACCGGGGAGCTATCAGGATAAGCCATGACTTGAAGTCCTGACTCTGGGAAGAACCTGAGGAATTATTGTAAAGAGTGGGAAGGCATATGCATACAGTCGATCCCACTTTAGACTGAATGTGTCCACTACCCATGCATATGGTCTGGCACTTGAGAGATATAAAGAGGAAGCTTGTTGTTCATAATTGTTGCAAAATAGTCTACCATGGCCTTCGGCACATATAAATATGTGTCTTCTACTCGTGTAGAGATCAATCCCTGGGGACTCCTCACAGTCTGGACAAGCTGTCCATCAAAGCATTCCTCTTACCCAGAATGTGGTGGACTCTGAGAGTGATCTCCTCTGAAGTTGTCCAACGAAGGAGGTACCAAACTTCCAAGCAGAGAGAAGGGGCATGAGTGCCCCTTGGCATCTGAGATACAGTACTAATGACATGCTGCCTGTAGTGACCATGCTGCAGTGATGCCTTGTGCAGCTGATGTACCCTTGCAGTGCTAGACAAACAGCTCACATTTCTAGATTGTTGAAGTGGAGGGAAGCTTCTTCTCAAAACCACCGGCCAAGCAGAACTACTCCATCAGGTTCTAGGTGAGCCCGTCAAGCCTAAATCTGAGGCATTGGTGTAAAGGAAGGAGTGAGGTTCCATAAATCAGAACTCCGATCAGAAAACTGTAGATCGATACCTGGTTCCTTTCATCTCTGACTTGACACAACTGAATTTCTGTGATCTAGTAGTATGCTTTCCCATTGGCCAAGAAATATGGCAAGTATAAAAGAATCAAACCAATTGCAATTGTTGCTGCATACTATATTGGATTGTAAGGTAATGACTAAACAAAAATCCCATGAGGAAAATTTACATTTACCTGACAGATTAGACACATTTATAATAGTATCAGAATAATGACAATGAGAACCGTAATGATAAAATATATACAAGTTTCTGGTCATGGTGGCCAACTACTAGAAATCTGACAAAGAAGAAGACACCAAGTCTGGTTACACATCAATACAATCATAGGTTTGGGGGCTGATTTATCGGACTACAAAACACCATGAAAATAAGAAAATTGTTCATTTACCTCTTATTTGCTTATTTTAAACAGATTAAATAAGTGTGTCATCATGTGTGACACTTTCCATTACCAGATGTGATAGTTGAGTTATTTATAGATATATATATATATATATATATATATATATATATATATATATATATATATATATGTATATATATATATANATATATATATACATATATATTATATACACACACACAAACATATAGGGTTTTCAATAGATTTAAAAACTGAAAAGTCATTTGACCCTTGAACCCATAATCTCAAGAGTCAAAATAAAAATCTAACGAGTCAAAACTGAAATCTCAATAGTCATTCGTTTTTGAGTCATACGCTCATAGCTGGAATTGTATGTTATTCATGAAGCAAACTGACATTAAAGATTTCTTGTCTCAAGTTGAATAAAGTGAAACACCTGTACAGTATTTTGTAAAACACAGACAAGCAGACAGAGAGACAAACATGGCCATTACTGATTTTTGTATAAGTGTTTCTCTTTCTAATTATGTGTGACTGTGTATATTTGGTATATTAAAAAGAAAAAGCACGAAATAAATCACTGATTGTTACATAAAGTAAATTCTTACTGAATGATACATTAATTAAAACACCTGAATTTTTTAATGTTTCACCAATTGAAGCAAATTAATTGTCAATAAAACACAATTAAACTTTGTCCACTTTGTAAACTGACTTTGCGAGCTGCAATACTTTCCAGTTTTGTCTAATTTATTATAATTCAATCAAACAAAACCCAATATTTTATCAAAAGTTAATCCAATAAAATCATAATTGATTCCCTCTTCCTCTATCATAAACATCAAAGATAATCTCAAAACAATCTAACCTTGATTCTGTTATGCATACCTACGCTTAGGACATCTGTGACCCGTTAGCCCTGCCCAGTTCATATTGATTTTACATAGATGCAATATTATTGGCTGATAAGGTGTAAAGAGTAGTCTAGCTAATGTCGATCACTGGCACATACAGTAAATTTGTTATGGACAGCGTGTGCTAAGTAGGAAATTATGTCAGAGGCGAATCAAGGGTAATTAGGACTGATGTTCCAGCCCAAATCAATGTACATCATACAAACGCACAGGTTGGAATTTCCAAGCATCAGAAATGGGCGACATTTAAATTTCAAGCGTCAAAACCTGAGGGTACACGTGTATTGAGAGCCTATATATGATAAAAGTTGTTAAATAATTTTTACTACAGCAATCTTGGGGAAACTGTAGTAATTTACTGGGAACCAGAAAAATCTACTGGGCAACTAGTATATCAAAGCTGGCTGCATAGGAACAACCTTGGATTTAACAAATTGTTCTACTACCGTGGTCAATAATGTACTTAAATCATACATGAGGAAAAAGTCTGGAATATCCCCTTTACATTGACACAAGTTATGAGTGTCTGAACATGCTGCTGGTATTAGAAAGTTAGCAAGGAATCAGTGAGGGGCCAGAT
Organism: Margaritifera margaritifera; assembly: GCA_029931535.1. Lineage (NCBI taxonomy): Eukaryota > Metazoa > Mollusca > Bivalvia > Unionida > Margaritiferidae > Margaritifera > Margaritifera margaritifera. The sequence continues at coordinate 6,568,568 of JAQPZY010001656.1, forward strand.
TTCAAACCATGAGAGTTAGTGACCATGTGCTGACTAAATGAAGGGACGTGGGTGTTGCCAATAGTTTCACTTTTCTAATGACAGAAGCGCTAGTCCTACAATGTGAGACATCAACCCCAATATGCATGATAGGTTGGTGGGTTGACATCTTACTGTCTGAACAATCGATGCTGCATAGCTTGTTCTGAAGTTAGTCAATTCTGGAACTAGAGGCTACATTTTCAAGAATATCTCAGCCCATACTGACACTGTTGGACTGACTAGAGTCTAATTTTTTTAGTCATACTATACTTACTCCAATGCCTTTTTCCTTACTGAAGTATATCCATGCACAATCAAGTGGCTGAGTTTTTCAAACTCTGTTGGATGCCATTTCAGTTTGCTGAAAAGCAATGGTAGCTGAGGAATGCCGAAGTTGGGTTATGTATGGGTTAATTGTCTTGAACGAAATTAATAAGGCTAATCATATTTGGCCAAATGTTATCACACATATTTGTTTCATTGAGGATAATATACCATAAGTTAACCACTTAAGCATCCCCAACCCCCACCTCCCAATCATACATTACAGGGTTGATGTCTTACATTGCTGGACTAACAGAAAAGAGTGCCTTTTGTCTGGATGCCTTCAAGTCAGTCATCCAACACTTTATCTTTCTTTAAACTAGCAAAATATTTGTACAGTGTATATAAATATTTGGTTCTTATCTCACTTTTTTTTATACAAATTATGTTGAGCTAAAAGAAGAAAAAAAATATCCAGTCGCGAAGAAAATCCCCACCCCACGAATATGATATGGTGGGACCACCAAGTTCTGCAAACTTTCGTCTTACTGTAGTCTCATAAATCAGCATCAAAATGAAAATGGCATATTAATTACTTTTAGTATTTCATTGTATATTGCCACTCCTAGAGGCCAAGTACATTCCTTTAAATCAAACATCATTGATCAGGATTTGTTTGGGATTTTTGTTGTTGTTGGCCGGTTTGTTTGAAAGCCTACCTTCTTTGTGAAGATTTCATCTCTTTTGACTGGTTTTCGAAACTCTGACAACACTCTATGAAAGAAGACATTTGGAATTAAGCCAATTAACACTCGCGAGATCTGTTACTCAGTTGATGAAAAAAGACTTTAATTTGTGCGTTGTATCGACAGAATACGAATCTCACCACAAAATTTAAAAAAAGTATATTTATCAGGCGAGATGTAACGTATTATTTTAACTTTGTTCTACAGAGTTAACAATACCACTTACTATTGTGTGTTTCTGTGGTGTAGCGGTTATCACATCTGCCTAACACGCAGAAGGTCCTGAGTTCGATCCTCAGCAGAAACAACTACTTTTTTTTTTCAACTGTTTTATGTTTTTTCTTTGTCTATCTTTAATGAAGGTTTTCTTTATTCTGTTCTAATAATTACATCATATATATCTGATTTACATTGATAAACATCTGATTTGGTTGCTTGGGTTTTTGGCTGCCATTTTGTTTTCAGTCTGCCTTTTTTGTTAAATTAGCTCCATTTCATGATTGACCTAGATGACATTACAGGTTTACAGCAGTGGATGGCAAAAGATAAGATTTTGTGAAGGGTAGTACTGAAATAAGCTTAATAATTTTAAAAACTCAGCAAATTTTCATACATAGTATATCTTTTATCTTGTCAAATAAGAATGTATTACCATTAGTTCAAACCATAAGAGAATCGGAAAATTTCAACGATTTTCATAAATTCAACTAATAATAACTCTTGTCCACATTTAGTCTATGTAATCCTGCCACCCACGGTTGAATCTGAATGACCATTCATGTAAGTAATCATCTTACGTAGTTATTCAAAGCAAATTTCCTAGTTTTTACCTTTCTGCTTAGATGTGTATAAATTACTTTTAGTCGAATAATTATTTATGTATATGATTTTATGCATATTTTGATACTTTGCTAATTTTAATCTTTGTATGTTTGTGTACTGAGTCTGTAGAGTCTTAAATACATGTATTGTGAATATGTAATTTGTGTTGTTACAAAATTTATATGGAAGAGCGCATTCACAGTTAGGAAGATCAAGACATCGGGCTATTTTTTTCCTCTTAGAAAAACAGAGAAACAATATATACATATATTTAAACAACACAGCAGTGCTTCACACAGTAATATTTTCCACAAGTGAATAAGAAATGCCTAGCGCAATCATAATATCAAAGTAAAACGTAACATTTTTATTGGGAGAAAAATCCATCTAAAACTATGTGCAAGCAACATAAAAGCGAACATTTAGGGTAACTAAGAACTATAAACAAGTATACAAGACTAAAAACTAAACACTAAGCATGCAGCCGATTAAAACATGCAGCCGATAATTGGTAGCAGCAGCAACTACTTTTACTCGTGTTTACCAGGTATTTAAGAGGGATTTACAATTCTTAAAATCTGAGGTTGTTCGAAAATTATTAGGGAGAGAATTTCACAGTTAAGCTGCTGCATACCTAAAAGATTATGGCCCATACCTGGATGTTCTTACGTTTGGAATCTCCAAGGTGTTTACCTACTTAAATGAGTTTGCGGTGATAGATGTAAAAGAGCTGTTTTATTTAACGTTATCCGTTTTATATTATTGATTACTGCTTGAAATACAAAATGCTTAATATATTCAATACAGTTATAAGACCCTAAATTGTAATAAAATCTCGCTGGAAATTGTCATAACAGGCCATGCTTTTCGCCTCAATTGAACTGGACTTTTATTAGTATTATTGACAGTTTTTACAGTTCAACTACATAAAAATATATCAGTAAAACCTATGTTTCGATATGTATTGGTATACTTATTAAAGTATATGACAACTTTTCTATAAAAGGAGAATCAGGACTCTTGGTATGGGCTTCAAAGTTACGGATTTGTTCAACGAGTTTCCAGGCAGAAACATGATGATAGTTTAAGTTGGAATTTTATCCCACATTACTGAAAAGTATCAAAATCATACATCAGACGTGTGCTTTTCCATTCAACTTTTACAGCTGCAAAAATCTGTTTGAGTCATCAATTATTGACTCCGCTGAATCGCTGTGGCGCATATACCCATTCAGTCCCACAATGCAATGCTTATATAGTATATAGTTTATGGTGTGTAGTGTTTGTTGACATGCGTGAAGTGATAGGCACATAGGTTTATGGACATCCATTCACTCAGAGTTCGCACGTTTTAGGTCCGTACTATAGTTGCTAAATATCTGTATATTATGACAGTCAGGCTTTGATAGGTTCGCACCATTTCGACGTCGTCTGCATGATTAAATCTTTGTAATAATCCATAACACTGGCCGCCCCCCCCCCCCCCCCATCTCTCTCTCTCTCTTAAACGAGTTTTAAAAAATTTCGAAAAATTAAGGGTAGCAGAAGATCGAGGTTTGCAATTTATGCACTACATAATCTGGGTAAAAAGTAATTTTATAGCATTGTCTTTCCATATATATATATATATATATATATATATATATATATATATATATATATATATATATATATATATATATATATATATATATACATATGCTGTAAAAATATTATGCATGCATCTGTGAACATTTATAACCGGGTCTTCATATGACAGATCGAGGTCCAGCATCACTATTATACTACCTGTAGTATATTCTGCATATGTCTAAAGAATGGCGGATATAACGAAAATGACGGATTGATGGAAGAAGCCATTTCCCTGGATCAGGGAAGTAATGGGTCCACTTGATGCGCCAATGACCAACTTGCCAATATGCAGCATTGCAATATTAAGAAAAACAACAGGCCATATGAAAAGTTTGGGGACCATCTGACGAGTCGTGCAACCCTTTGTGCTGCACTTGGCACAATACAAAAGGTAATATTTGAATTAAGCAGATAAAACTCCATTCAAAAATGAATTTAGTTTAACTATAGTTTAGATTGTAAAGTGCTACAATCTTGGAAAGTGATGCTATAAGATGGCGTTAGTACGTTGGACTTATTCGCAGCTTCGAGGTCAATCCTACTTATCATGTCTCATATAGGCCGAGAGCTGCCATTCGGTCCAACTCGTCTATTTACGAAAGAAGATTGACCGAGAAGTTTCATCTGTGTCGTAACTTACTCTGATAAAATTAATAGCGTCATTGGCTTTTTTTTAAAAATAGTGATTGATACTGTTGAAATAGACTGTAATAGATTTTCTGTTTTGTACCTGTGCACATAAAATACATATTGTATAAGACCCTGCACTTGGATCCAATCTGACTATTCCCCCATCTGTCAGACAATTACTATTTTGCAGAAAGAAGAAAATTAAACCAATAGGTTCATCTTTGTCTGTCATAAAAATCAGTTTAAAATGTTCTACAGTATTCAACAGTATCTGCTCCAGAGTTGTAATGACCTTGTGTCGGCACCTCTTGGCCCCGTCCCAGCATATATAGCTGGTTAAGACTTAGAGATGTCGCCTTGTTTTGTCTAATAATAAATGGTTTTTATTGTGTTTTTATTACTGTCCTTCCCTTTTTGTTGTATTCTTGTGTATAAAAATAAAGAAAATATTTAAATTTTGAATTTATTTTTGCACAAGGTTGATCTTTGTTGGTTCTGTCATATTCCTTTGGGGTTTTTTAAATTCCTTTTTTAGATAAGAACTTCGGCTCGCACTGTCCTCCCAACAGGCACATTATCCTGTGGGTGGAAGTCCTTGCCTTTTTGTCCCCCTTTTTTGAGTTATGTACTCATTTGGTACCTCTGCCATAGAGGTTTAGTTTCTTTTGTCCCTTTATGTGGTGCTATATGTGTATGTTTGTTGTTTGTTGAGGTGTATATTTAGACCCATTTCTATGTTAGGGACGGGCCTATCTAGATCATATTCGTTGTAGTTTCTTTTTCTATCTATGTATCTTAAAAAAAAGTAATAATAATAAAGAAATTCTGAAATTATTTATTTATTTTAGAAAATAAAATAAGAATAAGTAATAAGGTGTTTAAGTGTGTTTGTTTTTGTTTTTGCGTGCATGTTTGTTTCTCTCTTACTTTCTCTCTCTCTCTCTCTCTCTCTCTCTCTCTCTCTCTCTCTCTCTCTCTCTCTGGTTGTTTTTTGTTAGTTGTATTTTATTATTCCAGCTTGGTTGTTGCTTTAGGCCGTGGGAGTGACGAAATTTGTAGTAATATTGGATATGAAGTTGTTTTTCTTGGATGAATCACACATGTCTCTAGAAATAGATCAAATTTATGAAACATCATATGTTTTTAAAATGCTAACACAACATAAGATGTAGGCTACGCAAAACCTTGGTGTACAGTATTGTCGTGTTCTTCTGACCAATTATATATCAAGTATTTGTTCCTTCCCTTGAGGTATTTCCAATCATGCTGTGGTTGAATTTTAAAATTGTTGCATATCATAATAAATTGTTTCATATCTATGGTATTGTTCTTTGATTTAAAAGCCTCGTCAATCGGATAATGGTATTTTACATTCAGACAGCAGATTTTGCGTCTCGAAATTAGCATGAAATCTGTATACGGATTGACCAATTTTGGTACATCTTTATCTATCAAATTCATTAGGAAAATTCTAGACCCAGATGTTGCCATCCACACTGCCAAGTTTAGTTGATTCTGCCAAAATTTCGTGTCACACTGTGATTTGTATCTTTTCAATGAGTCTCATTATCACATTTTAAAGCGTATCAATCAAAAGTGTTTAATGGTTTGAATGTGAAAAATTTCTTTTAATGTATTACATTTTTATCTCGTTAAATGCATTTGCTATATGAATTTTGTTATGGTGAGTTAACCAATGTAATGCATAGAATTGAATTTCAGGACTATGGTAAGGTCCTGTACCAGTCATTTTTCTTTCTGTTTAAAATCTAAACACCATTGCTAAAAGTGTGACGCCCTTTGGCGTACCTCTCCGTAGAAGACGATGTATCCCAAAGTGGGAACAAATTAAAGTTGAGTCTGTTTCTTTTGGACTCAAGTCATCAAATGTCGCCTTTGCTTTAAGGCATCAAATGTCGCCCTTGCTTTAAGGCATCAAATGTCGCCTTGATTTAAGGCATCAAATGTCGCCCTTTCTTTAAAGCATCAAATGTCGAACTTCCTTTAAGGCATACAAAATTAGCTTTTTTTCTTCTCTATAATCTGTTCATTTCCTTCATTGTAATACCAGCTTAAACTCATTTCGCTTTTACACCGTCTTTACAGCTCTGGTACTTTGTATTTCGTTTTTACACAGTCTTTACAGATCTGGTAGTTTGTATTTCGTTTTTACACAGTCTTTACAGATCTGGTAGTTTGTATTACGTTTTTACACAGTCTTTACAGATCTGGTAGTTTGTATTTCGTTTTTACACAGTCTTTACAGATCTGGTAGTTTGTATTTCGCTTTTACACGGTCTTTACAGATCTGGTAGTTTGTATTACGTTTTTACACAGTCTTTACAGATCTGGTAGTTTGTATTTCGCTTTTACACAGTCTTTACAGATCTGGTAGTTTGTATTTCGCTTTTACACAGTCTTTACAGATCTGGTAGTTTGTATTTCGCTTTTACACAGTCTTTACAGATCTGGTAGTTTGTATTTCGCTTTTACACAGTCTTTACAGATCTGGTAGTTTGTATTTCGTTTTTACACGGTCTTTACAGATCTGGTAGTTTGTATTTCGCTTTTACACAGTCTTTACAGATCTGGTAGTTTGTATTTCGTTTTTAGACAGTCTTTACAGATCTGGTAGTTTGTATTTCGCTTTTACACACTCTTTACAGATCTGGTAGTTTGTATGTCGTTTTTATATTTCCTCAGTCAGTTTTTCTCTGTTGCATTTGTAATATTTTAAACTACTCATTGTGCTACTCACACATGAATTGTACATGATTTCATCTCAGGTGCACGTTGCCACTGACATGATTGGACTTCTTCAACAACATCCAATGATGATTGTACTATTTACTTTAGTAGTTTAGTTTTAATTACTACAAGGTGTCAAATCAAAGTTCTTTGAGAAATGAACATTTAACATCTGTATATCCACACACCGTGAAAGGTGTACTGGTTTTTACTTCATCCAGATGCTGTAGAAGTTCATACCATATCAACTGATTTTTGTTAATTTTGTGGTAATTTTTTATGATTGAAGGATTTACAGATGCGTTAAAATTGTATATCGTAAACATTTTGTCCAGAAAAATGCATAGCTGATTGAGTAATTGTGTGAACGGCTGCTATACCATTTTTGTAAGTGAAAGTTGCTTTACCTTATTTGTAAGTGAAAGGTTGCTTTACCTTATTTATAAGTGAAAGGTTGCTATACCTTATTTGTAAGTGAAAGGTTGATTTTACCTTATTTGTAAGTGAAAGGTTGCTATACCTTATTTGTAAGTGAAAGGTTGCTATACCTTATTTGTAAGTGAAAGGTTGCTATACCTTATTTGTAAGTGAAAGGTTGCTATACTTTATTTGTAAGTGAAAGGTTTCTATACCTTATTTGTAAGTGAAAGGTTGCTATACCTTATTTGTAAGTGAAAGGTTGCTTTACCTTATTTGTAAGTGAAATGTTGCTTTACCTTATTTGTAATTGAAATGTTGCTTTACCTTATTTGCAAGTGAAAGGTTGCTTTACCTTATTTGTAAGTGAAATGTTGCTTTACCTTATTTGTAAGTGAAAAGTTGCTTTACCTTATTTGTAAGTGAAAAGTTGCTTTACCTTATTTAAAAGTGAAAGGTTGCTTTACCTTATTTATAAAAAAAACCTTTGAAAACCATTTATCTATCGTCATGATTGTATCAGCGTCTTTGCGATTTTCGTTACCGTTTATGTCGTTCAAGATTTCGCATACCAGCAGGTAGTCTTTAACGCTGTATTTGTTGTTCATCTTTTGTGAAATGTGTTGTGAAAATCAATTTCATAAGTTTAAATGTTATCTCTTTTCATTTCTTCTGTGATGTCATTTGTTACCCTGCTAGGGCATTGTCTATATTTTAGAAGCCTTACCATGTTTTTGATATGTACCATTTCTGTTCTCTAACTATAATGTTTCGGGATTTACTTTCCTTTTTTCCCTCTGATTATGTGATCATTACACATTCGCATGCTGTGCATGTTATAACTTATTCATTTTCCAAAGCGCTATTTTTCTACATCAGTCACATTCCATAAATTCTTTATGTTTTAAAAACTGTTCCTCCTTCTTATTATTGCTATTTATGCAATCTTTTTAAGTTGTCTCCAATGGAGAGGTGTACATCTAGTACATCATTTATTTTAATGGAATACTTTTTTCTTCTAGTTCCCAATTGTTAAATGATGCATCCATTTCGCAAGGACATACTTTTACTGTCCACCAGTTGTATACAACATTTGTTCAACTTTGTAAATGTCATCTTGTTTGTGGTATATATATATATATATATATATATATATATATATATATATATATATATATATAGATACCTCTTCTTCATAAAAAGTTCCCTCTCTATTCTCTCCCTTTAACTCTTTCTCTTTGTAAACTATGGGATCACCTCAAAGTACTTGACTGATTTTAAATATTTCCTCTGTAAAGTTAGGATGGCAGCTCTTTGCAAATATTGTTTTGTATTTTGAAATTCTGTTTCGCTTATTTTACATTTTGGCGTTTCAAATGTATCAGTTGTGATCTAACCGAATAGATTAATCCATTCTTTTGACCGGTTTTCTTACTTGTTCTCTATAACGAAAGTCATGTATGCAGATGTGTGGTTAGTGTTATTGCATCCATCAATTACCTTTGGCAAAACGTCAGTCCATTTTCTGGTTATATTTTGAGTGAAACACTTCCTCTTTTTGTCTTTCCACTGCAGATGTTGTTTTATTTGTTTGTTTGTTTGCTTGTTTGTCTTAGATCCTAATTTTGTTGTTGTTGTAAAACTCTTTTCATTTATCAAACTGTATATTTGCAGGCTTTTGCTCTTTGAAGATTTCCCAGAAAGCATCGTGTGTGTTATTTCCTTTTCTCGTTTTCATTTTGTCAGCCCAGGCGTATATCGAATGGGCATCTATCACCGTCAAGATCTATTTCGTATCTATCGTTGCATTTTTCGTACGCTTGCATGCCAACAATAGCTGCCTGCTACTGGTAATCCACCTGACTAACATAAACTCTTTTGCATCGAAATCTTTCTCTGAATTGCTTGTATAATGTTATGTAGATTGTTCAGTTAACCCTTCTTTCTATTCGGCGCATTTTATCCCCGCCCCCTCCTCCGTTTAATTTGTTCTCACAGTTTATTGATATTTGATATTTGTATAAGCAACTGGATTTTCAAGATCTTAGGATAAATGTCTCAAATACTCTTCTTTAACTTGCTCTGCAAAAGCCACCATTGATAATCTGCCTCTTGAAGAGCTCGATTGTGCCCTTTAAAACGGTATAAAACATAAAGAGGATACTTTTTGCTTAATAAATTGTCTTTTGATGTGAACAACAAGCCAACAGGACATCCATCTACAACAGAAACGATTATTTTTAACACTGCAGCATTTATTCAATCCTTTAAAAATTATTTCACATTTATGTTAAATTTTAACATTCCCATTGTTGAATCGTAAGTTGCAACTTAGTATACTGGGTATCCATGTGCTGTTTAAAATCTAAAACTTTGTTTTTCATAAATTCTCTCTCTGTTTTTTCTGAATCGTTGGAGATTGGCTTTGTAAAGTTTACCAGATCTTCAAATTGTAATGTAAACAAAGTTGTTTATTTATCCACAGCAAATACGTAGTTTATTTTTTTATTCGTTCTGCACTGTTTTCTCATGTTACAGTTAAAGATGTTGCTGCTTATCTCAATTTTATCATCACTGAATGTAATCTGTAAATCTGAATCTTTTTAAAAAAACATTGCAGGATATCTTTTTATGTTTAAAATCGACAATTCAACATATTTTTCTTTTGGAAGTTAGTTTGTAAAACAACTAGTTTTGGCCACACTTTTATCCCAACCAAGCTTTTTAACAAATACACACTATCATATGTTACGGGAATTGTTTCTTGTATGTTATACTCATACAATATTTCTATAACCTCTCTAACAGCTGTTGAGTTTATAAAATCTGGCCTTATGCCATTATTTACGTTTTTTGTTTTTTAAATAAAAATATATTTTGCGCTGCGCTCAGTGGACAATCAAGAAATTCATACGTAGTCCAGGAGCTCGAGGGTATTTTTGTTTTATAAAAATATGAATGGTCCAGAGACTTGGGAAAATGTTAATAGAAAATATGATTTGACGATAAATGTTATCGTATATACTATATTTCAAATTGAAAAAAAAGTCTGGTTTAATCTGGTTCACTGGTTCTGCATATGAATCTGTAGACTGATTTAATGTAAACTACGGTCGAGAGACTAGAGGGTATTTGTTTTTAAAAGAGTATGAGAGGTTCAGAAATCTTCTCGTTCAGGATTGTGACATTTTCAAATCAAAATGTAACATTAGTAAGTGGTCTGGAGCTGTCTATTTTTTTATCATGGGTCAACCTTTTAGCTGATTTGTTGCAAACATTTGTTTGAAGAAACCAAATAAGTGTTGATTAGAATGCAGAATGTTTCTGATTGAAGTATTAAGCTACGATTATGAAAAGTACACTCAGAATGAGGTCTAAAATAGCTTTGGAGGAAGAATAATAGCCACAAGGATTTTTGTCTTACCATTACAATAATTACTATTTTAAAATACGTAATGGTTTAAAGAAAACTATTGTTACTCTTGCCTTTCAAATCACTTGTGTGAAACAGTTATTGGAATTTGCATAATCTTTCTAGCGCATTTTGGGCATCGTCGCCATATTTTTAACGTTATAGTATAAGCGGATGATACGTGCCGTGTTGGATTAACACGTTACGAGGGAAGAAGACTCATCTCCTATCGTTTTGTTTTTCCTGATTGTCTGCAGGCCTTTGCGAACCAGTGCTTGTTGTTTTTGGGAACTCTAATTTTTAGTAAGGCTTGACAAAAATCCATCTCTTTGCAGGCTCGTCTCCATAACAGCAGTAACCAATATAGCTGAAAAAGACTGACGCTCTGAACCACTAGAACACTGACTGATACACCGTACAAGTAGGAAATTGTATACATTTATTGTGGATGCAGGTGCTGCGCACAGTCTGTAAAATGTAGTACATGATATACTTTTTCCTTTTAGGTTCCAGTCACGTGCACAGTTTATCGCGCTCTCTAAATTTGACGTTAGTTTATAGGTGGCAATCCCGATAAGTCGATCTTTCCCATAGGACTGGATGTGATTCAATAAAGCGTCTGACGGATTCTAGTTTTTTTGAAGAAATAGCTAATAAATTACAGTTTTATCAGGATTTACTATATTGCTCACCTAAGTGAATATAATCATGCATATATTGATGTAATTTGATGGGGTTGCTTCGTCCACCCTATTATTTTCGTTTTTGTTGTAGTCGTAGGGATTGTCGTTCGCCTTTTTCCACTCGACAACTATTGTGAAATTGCCTGAGTAAAGAATAGGTTATACATTATTAAAAAGAGTGGAAGAGAAAAGCCTACACCACCTGCAGAGTACGCTGAGCCGCTGGCATCTAGATTAATGTGTACGGCATTGGTATTGTGAGACGAGATAGATTCATGCGGGTCATTCTAATGCAGAGGATCGTGTGACCCCAAATTACCTCTAATTACGCGCCTGTGGGTGGGTGTCACATGGTCCGAAATTATCAGGAGCTGGAGGGAGCCAGGTATTGGGTATCTGAGGTTGCTCAGATTACGATTATCGGCCGGCATTGTTTTCTGCCGACTGGCTTCTGACACCTAGGAGTGTCAACATTTTAGATTTCAAATGATAAGTGAATGGTAAATATTTCATTGACATTGGATGTTCGTCACTATTTACGAAGATTTTGCAATGGAAACGGACAATTGTATTGTTTTCAAAGAGAAGTGGTTTGTTAGTTTTGTTTTCTTAAATCATCAGCTGTATTATCTTATTTTGGTCCAAGAATGTACGCAAATAATTCTAAGCACTTGAATGTATTCGATAAAGTTTCATCCACAGACCCATAGCTATAAATCATAAATCTTAGCTCCGTGACAATGAGACGCTTCTCTTTCAGTTGGGGTGTATGAAAGATTCCCAATGAACATACGTGATTTTTTACATAATTTGCCTCACATCTATTAGATACATAACTGAACACACACACACACACACACACACACACACACACACACACACACACACACGGAGAGAGCTGTCTGTTGATCCATAAGACAGCAAATTAATGACTGCTTAATGAAAGATCAAGTTCAGGAATAATCACAGTATATGACTCTCGAGTGTTTGTAAAGCAACCATATGTGATATGTACTCCTGGAGGTTAGGAGAGATCCAGGGGCAAATGTTGATGGCATATATGGATTCGTCTCGTAATCTCCAGTGTATAGCAGGTATCTCAACTGTTTGAGTTAGGACTCATTGGCCACATCCCAACCTCCCCAACTCCCCTCCTATCTCCAATCCCTGAGGGTGGATCAAAATCCTAGATTGTTGTGCACATGTACAGACCATACTCAATCATGTCAAATTTTTTTAAGTATATAGCTTGAGCGGTGTAGGAGGAATTACGCGACAATCGAGACTTCTTTTTTATAGTCACGTGCAAGTTGCATGTCCCTAAAACCAACAATAAACGGAAAACCGACTTAAACACAAAACTGATCAAAGTCAACGAAGCACGAAATTTAGGTTACATTGACCAATGTTAGGCAAAAAGGCGTGGTATTCACAAAAAGACAGCCAAAAAAGACGAATGAGCTCGAAACTAAAAGGGCACGTGCAACAAGCGCAAAACTTGAGGCATTAAATATGTAGGTCATACTAACTTGGTCTTGCTGGAGGCGTGTTTTTTACTCACAAAAAGGCAGTCACACACAAATTTATATCACCATGCAATCAAACGCGCATGAGAAACTGACCTACACGCAAAACTTAACCAAATGGTTGACTGACGGACGGAAGAACGGACGGACGGACAAGGGTCAAAACATTATTTAAAATATTTTCCATATGTGCTCTCAGTTCCTTTTTGTCTTGCTCCACATTATATTACGGGATTGTCGAGTACTTTGAAAACTATTACTCAGCATCTCTAAGCGAAAGCATATCACCTTGGGGCGAGGTGTAGTATACATATTCTGAGTTCTAGTACAACTGAGCTAAAGTTATTTTTCTTTTTTTCTAAATTTTAAATTTGAAAATAGGAATGAGAAAATTCTTTAAAGATTTTTTTTTTTAAATTTAAGTATTTAATTTAATCTCCTTTGTTTGAAAAGAATCTCAAATGGGTGTGTATAAATTATAGTTACTTGACCAAAAATGCGTATTGAAATAATCACATACCATTGAAACATTAACGGTGACAAGAACAGTATATAAGGAATTAAAATCTTTAAATAACTGAGCACATCTGTTTCATCTCGTTGATTCATCGTTAAGTTAGACAGTGTAATTGTATTGATTGGTCTTGAGTCAAAGGAAGTATGACCTTAAATCAGTGCCAATGGTATGTGAAACTGCGGTGTTCACTACGAGACGGTTTCACTATGCCTACAGGTTGAGTTACTTCCAGAGCTAGGGACTCTGCAGGGGGACGACGAATTCACCGGTGCATTTAAAGTGATTCAGCGACCGATTTGACGTCACAAACCTGCAGCGACAACTATCTCATATCACCATAGGAGAAAGCGATAAATCCTGTCCCTGGGCGCGGTCTGGTGCACCAAAAACTCCAAAGATGGCTGCCCACAGTAATGGACAGACCAGAGAGAGCAGATGGGCTTTTGCTCAAGATTGTGATAAATTTCAAAGGTTAAAGAAACATGCACATTACATAAGATATAGTTAAATCTCTCTCTCTCTCTCTCTCTCTCTCTCTCTCTCTCTCTCTCTCTCTCTCTCTCTCTCTCTCTCTCTATTTCTATTTAAATAAATCAAAACGAAGTTTTCGATACTTGATGCATTAATACCAAAAAGCGTGAGAAATTGAGTAAAACTCTCTTTAATACTTGTTCAAGCTAGAAAAGAATTATGATGTATGGGCAAACATAAAACAGTTACAAATCGATTCTTTGAAAGTGAAGTTAGACTTAACGATCAGACTTATGAACGAACCATTAAAGAAGGCGAACCAACAGGGTATACAAATGTTTACTACTGTTACGACTAGGGGTAATGTAACAAAAGAAAAGACACAAACAAGCTTTCAAGATTTAAAATACAAATCTTTAATTTCCCTAAAATATTAAAATATTTCAACAAACAATCAAAGTGAAAGAATTAAAATAACTTACAGTATAGAATATCCTTAATACTCCTAAATTGTTTTAAAGTTCACTGATCCGGAAGTCAATCCAAATATTCCGAATGTAGTATGTTCCGAATGAAGTAACATTCAATGTACTAATGTGCTAATAAGAATTAGTTATATCCAAGTAATCCTTGCAGATATGGAATATCACAAGTTCTAGAAATGTTTCCGATAATTCCACGGAGCTGTATAATTATTCAGGTTGAAGAAACAGTACTGATCCAGAATGCACTGTATTTATAATAATAGATCTCCAAAGAAGAATATCCCACACAAAAACTGAATCAAATTCGTTTATGACCTCTCAATTCAATGTAACTATGAAGAATGCCTGAATGCTACCATTAATTCTATAATATAGTCTCTTAATACGCAGAATCGAAGCAAAAACCCATTGAATCCTCTAGAAACAACCTTCTCCAAACCAATCCGAAGTTAGGTTAAGCGTGATATTGCTTAAAGTACTTCTAAACTGACATTTTTATCAATAACAAAGTGTTTACTGATGGAATCTAGCTCAGAAGTTTATACTCTCACGCGCGGAAAACACGTCACATGACTAAAGCTACAAGCGACAATTCCAAGTCCAATGTACTCAGTGAAATATTGATCCAAAATACCGTATGTGTACTCACGGCAAGATGACAGCTGTTAGATTAAGAACAGAGATCATAAACTAATAAACTATGCCATTATTAAAAGGAAAATGATATATAATTCCGTAACACTACACAACAATGCCTCTAAATATATTGAATAGAGGCGAAATGAATAATATCACTGAACGTCTGTTTGACATTTTGCGCACCAAATGCGGACCGGCAATATGAGAAATTACAAGATGGATATTTGACAGGATTAAATACTTAATACTGCACATAGATAGGCGTAAAAGGAAGCTCATACATAGATTTCTCTGTATAGGTTTAGAACACTAAAGTTTGTATTAAAATAAAAGTAGGGATAATAAATATTTCTTGTATGCTGTGAAATCTTTACAAAAGACTTCCAAAAAGATCATCAGAGGCCGTCAAGATACAATTTGGATAGATAGAGTAATTGGTTAAATATATATCTGGTTAAAATAGAGGACATTGGACAATTTTTTAAATAATTGTAAATATCTGTAAATATGTATTAAATATTGGAATGGGAAGACAGCGAAGTTGTTCCATAGAAAACTAAGAGAAACCATATCAAATCGGTAGAGTAACTGAAATAGAGAGAGAAAGATATGTCAACAGGTTAATAATATTTTAATATGGTGGCCCTAATGACTACAAAGAGATGTCAACAGGTTAATAATATTTTAATATGGTGGCCCTAATGACTTCAAAGAGATGTCAGCAGGTTAATAATATTTTAATATGGTGGCCCTAATCAGAGAGAGAAAGAGATGTCAACAGGTTAATAATATTTTAATATGGTGGCCCTAATGACTACAAAGAGATGTCAACAGGTTAATGATATTTTAATATGGTGGCCCTAATGACTACAAAGAGATGTCAACAGGTTAATAATATTTTAATATGGTGGCCCTAATGACTACATAGAGATGTCAGCAGGTTAATAATATTTTAATATGGTGGCCCTAATGACTACAAAGAGATGTCAACAGGTTAATCATATTTTAATATGGTGGCCCTAATGACTACAAAGAGATGTCAGCAGGTTAATAATATTTTAATATGGTGGCCCTAATGACTACAAAGAGATGTCAACAGGTTAATAATATTATAATATGGTGGCCCTAATGACTACAAAGAGATGTCAACAGGTTAATAATATTTTAATATGGTGGCCCTAATCGGAGAGAGAAAGAGATGTCAACAGGTTAATAATATTTAATATGGTGGCCCTAATGACTACAAAGAGATGTCAACAGGTTAATGATATTTTAATATGGTGGCCCTAATGACTACAAAGAGATGTCAACAGGTTAATAATATTTTAATATGGTGGCCCTAATGACTACAAAGAGATGCCAACAGGTTAATAATATTTTAATATGGTGGCCCTAATGACTACAAAGAGATGTCAGCAGGTTAATAATATTTTAATATGGTGGCCCTAATGACTACAAAGAAATGTCAGCAGGTTAATACTATTTTAATATGGTGGCCCTAATGACTACAAAGAGATGTCAACAGGTTAATAATATTTTAATATGGTGGCCCTAATGACTACAAAGAGATGTCAGCAGGTTAATAATATTTTAATATGGTGGCCCTAATCAGAGAGAGAAAGAGATGTCAACAGGTTAATAATATTTTAATATGGTGGCCCTAATGACTACAAAGAGATGTCAACAGGTTAATAATATTTTAATATGGTGGCCCTAATGACTACAAAGAGATGTCAACAGGTTAATAATATTTTAATATGGTGGCCCTAATGACTACAAAGAGATGTCAACAGGTTAATAATATTTCAATATGGTTGACCTAATAACTACAAAGATGGAAGATACCATTATGTTGGAATACAATAATTTTATTAATTGGTGTCATGACAGATAAACAGTAATAAAGGACTGAAGTGTGTGTGTGTGTGTGTGTGTGTGTGTGTGTGTGTGTGTGTGGCAAAATGCTTGAATTGTTTTCGATTCACCAGAAACATTACCAGACAAAAGAAGACTATGTTACAAGATATATAACTCGATACATAAAATTCCGTAAGAAGGATAAGTTGTAAAATAATGTTTTATCGACATCAATTAAAACGTTCCATATTTAATTTATTGCCATTTTGTGTGTGTGTGTGTGTGTGTATATATATATATATATATATATATATATATATATATATATATATATATATATATATATATATATATATATATATATATATAATAGTGCAACATGCAGAAGCTTCTGCTCAACAATCATGACATAGGCAGTGTGTACCGGAGGTACAATCTGACATATACTGGATAATTACGAAGGACAAACATATTCCATCATGGTTTTGCATTTACCTCCAATCAATCCACGAGTGATTTAAACCAATAGTTTACAGAGGAATCGAATGTTATTAAAGTATATTACGACGCGTTGGGTAAAATTGCAATACCTTGTGTATGAGGATTAAAGACCAAACAATGCAAAACCTATGGTATCTACAGGGGCAAATGAAAAAACATTTAGTTCAACTAATAAATGGTACATCTGGGAGAAAAAATAATAATTGAAGATCACGATCGAGATGGTAATGCACATGCTCAAAAGGTATGTGGCCATGATCAATGTTATATGAATTAGAAATACCCACAATACATGCTATTGTTCATTCTTAACTTGCCTGGTTATAGCAGTCACACGTTCATTAAAACTAGAAAACAAAACTAAACAAAAACAAAAAAATTAAAACAACAACAAAGAAATCATCCAGATAAAGAAGTAACAATCATACCGACCAACAATGAAAAAATATATTTTATTCAGCAAGGATTGCATGGTTTATAGGTTCATTAAAAATTGAAAAGAAATAAAAATAAAAGCACAGTTAAACTGTTGACAAATTTAAAAAGACGTAGAAACATTATAGACATGACACTTGAATATTGGAGGCAAGACATCTACCCATACGAATACAGGGATAGCTTTGAAAGTTTTTAACAGCTATACCGTCAATATAACAGCTACATTCCTGTTTGCACGATTAAAACATATGAAATGACGATTGCCAGAATGTTTAAGATGTCATGGAACATTTTAGCCTGAACAAATTTGGAGATCTACGTAAATGCTATGTAAAGAAAGATACATTCATGGTGAGTGTCATTTGCTTTTAGGAAATTAGGAATGTATGTGTGAAATATTACAAACTAGACCCTGCATATTATTACAGTGCTCCTGAATTAGCACATGATACAAGTTTAACGATATCAGGTGTAGAACTTGAATTTGGAACATACTAACATGTTTCTAATGATTGAGAGTGGAATACTAGGTAGACATAGCAGGACACCAAACAGATACACCGAAGCAAATACAAATACTACTTAATCTTAGACGTAAAAGGTACTGTTTAAAGGACTGTGATGGTACATATAATGTAAACGGCAGTATACGTTTAATCAAATCGAAAACTATCTAGGATTTCCTGTAACAAAGCCACTTTCAAATACTTGTATGAAATTTAAGAAATATTATGCTAGTGTTTCAATCTATTAGAAAGGAGAATGTAATCTAAAATCATCTGGAACTGCTCAGTCTTTCGATTTAAACATTCATAAATATGTCAGTTGCATGTGAAAAAATATTACGCAAACTATTTGAGGAAACGATTGAAAAATGTTTGACAAGAATAGAATTTACACCAGAAACATTTGAAAAAGGTGCAGAATTGTTAAACTATTACAGAAACCTACCTCATAATTTAAACGTGTATTACATTTCGGGTTACTCAGAATTTAAACTCTGCTCGAGGGCGTTATGGGAATTGTTAACTAAACGATACTACTACCGTTATCACGTTGATTTCAATTTCAAAAAGATATATATACGATGCACGAGTAACACGTGTGAATTTCATAATAACAATATTACGACTCTAGGTCTTACAAATATGTAACAGAAAGAAAGTGAAACCACGAATGTAAGTAATAACAACAAGTCATTTTTTTCTATAATATAAAGTGAAATTCAAGATATACTTACACCATTATAAATCAAATTCCAAATAATCATAAATGTCCTAGTCACAAGTCCAAAAAATATAGAATGTTCCGAATGAGTTCCAATAGTCTTGAATGTCCTGATATAACACAGTGATACTATCCAGAATGTCTTTGAATTAATTCACAAAAGTCCAAAGTAGTGTATTAATTCAAAAGTCAATGAGCACTTTAGTAATTCCAATGAATATATTAAGCAAAGAATTCCTCTCGAATTATATCTGATTTCAACGGCACAATTAAATCTGATCACAAATGGATTCCCACAGACTGATCTAAAACAGGAATTAATTATTTGTTTACAAAATCCCTGTTTATACACATTTTCACTTGACCTATATCAACAGGATGTGGAGCAATAAAATGAGGAGAAAAAAAAGCAAACAGCCTAATTGTCAACACGATTACTAGTGACCAGAATCTAAAGTACTACATACCTCATGGACAACATTTAAACACACATTATGTATTAAATATACAAAACAAACTCGAAAAGCAAATACCCGTGACAAACATTAGCGTATATTAATTAAGAAACTTTATTAATTTTAAGCGCAAATTATATTGGGGTATTTTCCTTTTACAGAAGTCGTATCGTTAAAAAAAATAACAAAAACAAAAGCAAAACAAACAAAACAAAGTTTAACAAAATAAAACAACTGCTATTATTAAAGGTATATTCAAGCACTGTGAAACTCAGTACTTGTTAACAGATAAAGGTAATTTTAAGGACGCGGGCTATATTTAGATCTATCAAAGACATTTGTTTGAAAAAGTTTCTGCAAGGAGAGGCGCTTGTGTATGGTTCAAATGATGAACCAAAAGTAAGTGTCATCAAACTAAATTTCTTAAGGAAAGCTCTCCAAAATATGATGTCTTGAGTGAGACCTACTTCTGTTGAAAATAGATATTTTGACCTATTGCTACAAAAAGATAAAATAATACAACTTATTTTGAAAAGAATGCTTTCGTACTTTATTCATATATTGTGAAGAGTTCCTGCTTTCGAATAATGCATAGCGAAGAGACATCCCGTATTCGTCGTTGAGATACTCAAGCTGGTAATAGACTGGATAAGGAAAAACATTACTGAAAATTTAAAATTTTACCAATTACGAGAAAAATATAAAGACTAAAATGATCTCCAAAGAGAAGTTTAAATATTTCTCTAATATATTAAACAGTGTCCTTAATGTTCAATATTACATAAAAATGGACCCTCACCGTTATTGTTATCAAGATAATGTAACTTTAAAAAAAATATACTCTGAGAAAAAAAATGACAACTGATCACATTTTATTACAAATATCAGGATTTTTTAAACAATTTCTATTTTGGCACCCATAATAACAATATGGATTAAATCATGTTACGGTTCGACTATTAAAATATCATACATATGTTATTCTCAGCGTGTGTTTTCTTACGCACTAATTATGTAATTCCCCCACCCCAGCGCAACCCTACCGTCTGTAAACATTACAGAAGGTCGGCCAATGATTGTTTTATCGATCAGACGTTGTGTAGAGTAAAAGTTTGTATGAAGTATACGGCAATGTTTGTGTCTGAAATAACGCATTAAACCCAAATGTATACATTTCACCATAAACTTGTTTATGTATTCTTATTGTTTATACAAAATCTTCGTACGACAACGAAAATCCGAGTATTACGTGAAGTATTCGCGTTCAACATTCCCTCCATCCTTACACACGAATCGAAATTAAACTCTGAAATTGTTTCTCACTTCTACGAAAAAGATATGTTTTCGGAAATAATCTTCTTTTGCGATACACTCAAAGCTGCAAGGAAATATATATCAGTTTTACAAGCAGAGGAAAGACACCAAGAGGATATACAACAACTAAAGTTGAAACACATTGTGGAAGAAAACCTGGCTAAATGGGACAAACGAATAACAATCGAAAATGCATGTAAGCTTCTGGAAAACGAATTAGCACTGCAAAGAGAAACAATTAGTTTGTTTAGAAACTACAGGAAATAGAAGAAGTTTGAATAGCATTTTTATTTTAAAACAGATCGAGCTGAAATAGTTAGAACAAATAGATGAGAATATCAAATAAATGGAAGAGGACATCGAAAGTAAATCAAAAGCAGAGGAAACAGAAGAACTTAAAGAAGAAAATGTATTGTTTGGGACACTGTCCATATCCAGCATACTGTTGCTTACTGGTATCACCTATGTCATTTGCAAATTGCAGTATTGCCAAAACCAAATTGAGTTATTAAAAAAAAAAAAACAAGAACGAAAAAAAGAAAGTTAAACCGCTGGAAACTTTCAATGCAAACGAACTTCGCAACTTCGCAACCTAGCAATAATAAACACATCCCTCCTCAAATGTAATAAATTTTGTTCATTCTAAATTTTCAAGATAGGGCCATAGATAATTCAATTGCTTTTAACTATTGCTATGTCCAATATTGCAAAAGATTATTTGAGCACGATTTGTTTCCAGAAAGCAATTTGTGCCTTATGTCAAATACCTCTACCCTCGTGGTTTTCTAATACCTTCTCTTTTCTGTAACCTTTTCCTCAACATCTGCACGGTTGTATGTCTTGCAAAAAAGCTATAATGTAGTGTAATTCATATTGCATTTTACTGGTGCAAAGAATTCATTTATTTTAGAGCTTTATTATGTAGGATGTTGCTATGACTGAGACAATTGCAAGTTTGTCCAGATTTGTATATGATTTATATTGCTTTGTGCAGCCTATCTAGCAAGGTCAATTAAGGGCATGCAAATTAACTATTCTTACCCTTCTCTGCATCAAGTATCGAAGACTTCATTTTGGTTTATTTGACTAGAGATATTTCATACTCTCTCTCTCTGGTCTTTCGGTTCCTAGGGGCAGTCACCTCTGGAGTTTTGGGTGCAACTGACCAACCCCTGGAACAGGATTCATAGTTTTTAGTTATTGTGAATTGGAAGGCTTGTACTAAATTACTTCAATTGCGCAATTGAATTGAATCCCCATTGGAGCTCCTAGGTCGAGAGGAAGGACTAATGGATCGAAAGTAATTCAATCTGTAGTGAAACCGTCTCCTGAGATTAAGTGTACCGCAGTTTCATATGCCATGTAATCTAAAGTAATGTCAACTCATATCGTTGGCACTGATTTGACGTCATATTCCCTTGTACCCACAACAGTCAACCCAACTACACTGTCATACTTGACTATGAATCGACTGGAGGGAGCAGGTATGCTTAGTTATTAAAAATGTTAATTTTCTTGTATACTGTTCTTGTCAACGTTAATGCTTCAATGGTATGTGGTTCATTTAAATACGCATTGTTTTAAAACCTCTTCAAAAGTATACTAGAACTTTTTGAGATTCTTTTAAACGAGGAGATACAAGTAAATGCTTTATTTTAGTTTTTCTTTTACTTTTTACACTTTCTAATTGGTTTTTTAGATTCTTTTTATTTAGATTTTTGTAAATCTAGAAAAACAATCTTGCTTCGAATGCTCCAAAACTCGTAATATATATACTACTGCGAGGGTACAACGCGTTGAGTTATTATAAATGACAAATCTTGTCATAATCTATCAAGAAACGTGCACTGATTCCTCATACAATAACACGTTGCCTAAAGAAAATATGCCATATCGCAGAACTGTTATACTGAGTGTCAACGCAAATCCTCTTACACCACTGTAATAATATTGTAGATTTATTCCAGTCGGCGTCAACTTCATTCGCCTTGAGCAGATCAAATTAACACAGGTCCGACAAAAATATTCCACAATGAAACTGTACCTGTACTTTGGCAAGGTAATCAAATCCAATCTTCCACGCTAACTAGCACAGGTATTAAACTCAATACTGTGTCACTGGTTTAGTCATGTGATCTGTCAAAAATTAAAATAGAGCCTCGCTGTACCTGAGAAAATTCGACTGGCATAAGAGAGTCAAAAGCGCAACCGTTCTGTCTGTGAGACACTCACTGAGCGAGCACTAAGCGAGCAGCCGACAATGTAATCGAGCGCAACACACAGATGTTTGCTTAAACTTTTTAAGTGTTCTTATTTTCCATTGGATTTACACATGATGGAGAAATTACGACTGTTTTTACTTAACCTGGCTGTAGCAAGTCAAGTTGTGTGTTCAGCGGGTAAGATTTTTATTTTAATTTAAACATGTTTGAAAAACGTGCAGACGACATCGATAATGAGCCTTCCTGGTTAGTTCTGACCTTTAGGTACGATGCATAATGATACGTCTCAGTTATTTAAGTATATATGTATTATAAGACGCTAGCATAGCCGTAGATGCTTTTTCTGCTATTAAGAAATCGTCTGAATGAAGAATGACGTTATATATTTAGAGGATCAGATAAAACTTTTTACTATAATTTAAGCAACTACAGGCCTATACATGAACCACATAGGCACTAAAGAAAATGAAGAAAAGTGTGGCTCATGCTAAATATTTTTCTTGCTGTTCTTTTAGTATCGTTCATCTACACAGCACGACCATAAATGAATTCCCACTTCTTAATAGTCGACATACATCTATCATAATTCAAACATTTTAAAACCTCTATGGATATTATAAGACTTATTTTGATTGAATTATGGAATTTATGGGACCTCGGGTAGCAGAGTGGTCTAAGGTCACTCAAAGATCTCACCTCTGTCCGCGTTGGTTTCGTATCTTGGTTCGGCCAACATGGGTATTTGAGAAAGCTTGCCAGTAGTTTCCCATGGGTCGGTGGTTCTTTCCGGGGTTCTTCCTCCTCCAAAAATATACTGTCCGCCATGTGGCCTTACATGTGCTGAATAATGGCATTAAACCCACACAACAAATTGATTGAATGAAAAAATCATAAAAAATCAGCATTTTAAGTAGTTTCACCCTGAGAACATTTCTGATAAAAATGTGAAGATGCCGAAGAATAACAAGGTTTTTTGAAGTTCATAATTAAATAATTGTGTATATCAAGTCCTTCCTTTTGAATTTTTTGTCCATATTTTAAGATACCTCCTTCAAATGGTTTATTACCAATGTGAAATACAATTCATATTTCTAAGATACTCTAAATTGTCGACAAAATAAGAATAAATATATTGAAATTTGACTTTATATTTCTTATAATAGACATTTCATTGTTATGTACCATAGAAGTCCACGATACTTTTAAGAGTGGAACCAATGTATTGACAAGTACTATATTGTAACTTTTCAAATTTCTTTTATCTAAGTAAACTGCACACGTGCATTTTAAACTGGCTTTCCATTTATGTAATTTCTCTGAAACTATAAAGATGCATGCTTACGACACAAGCATGCCATTGAAAATGAATTTTATGTAGCTTAAAGCATGTAGCTCAATAACTATGAAAATTCGTAGTTCTCCTCCTTTAACTTGGAATTGTCTACGCACACATCAGTGTCCATCAGAAAATGCATATTTATCTGTATGATATTGTCGCTTTCGTCATCATCTTATTCGTCATGGTCATCATCGTGATCATCTCATTGTCGTGAGACAGATACATGTATGAAAAACACACATGTGCCTTTAAAAAAATCCAGTTCGATATTTTCATGGAACTGTTTGCCTTATATTATAGCAATCTACATCTTCGTTAACATAGGATCATCGATATCCACTTCATTAACATAGGATCATCGATATCCACTTCGTTAACATAGGATCATCGATATCCACTTCGTTAACATAGGATCATCGATATCCACTTCATTAACATAGGATCATCGATATCCACTTCGTTAACATAGGATCATCGATATCCACTTCGTTAACATAGGATCATCGATATCCACTTCGTTAACATAGGATCATCGATATCCACTTCGTTAACATTGGATCATCGATATCCACTTCATTAACATAGGATCATCGATATCCACTTCGTTAACATAGGATCATCGATTTCCACTTCATTAACATAGGATCATCGATATCCACTTCGTTAACATAGGATCATCGATATCTATTTCGTTAACATAGGATCATCGATATCCACTTCGTTCCACATTGATGTGGAACGACGACCGTTGGCAAACGAAGTGAACACTCTTTGATTCAGTAACTATTTTTTGCATACAAATTGCCTGAAACAAATTATGGTTTTTCTCTTGAGGCTGGATGCTTTGACATTTTACAGTTCTTAAACTCCAAATGCACCAGAAGTAAATAATATGTCAGGTTTTCTCTCCAAAAAGGAGCTTTTTTAAAAAGACACAAAACTGTATATTGACTATTTGAAACGGATGTACAGCAGATAATCGCAATCTCTTCGTCAGCTTACTTATTTGTATGCCCGAGACTATCAAAATAAATAGTTCCAAAGAAATAAATGTGCAAACGAACCAGACATGTGACAATTTTTGACAGGCATACAAATAATATCCTTCAAACGTGTTCTTTGACATTTGCGGGCCGTACAACTTAGACGACGAAAGCATCAAAAGATATTATTTTGTTCGGATAGGACAGGTTTTCTCGCCAATTATAAAAGGGTGCAAGAGAACTAAAGTTAATGCATGCATCCATACAAATATATTACAGATAGCAATCAATCTCTTTTCATCAAATCTCCTAATATTGTCAACAGATAATTGGAAGCTGGTGGGCGTGATGATACCTTGTCGAGAAAAGAAGCGTGTAATTTGATGGATGATCCTTGAATACTATCAATTACTGCAGTACGCCGCTATCTGAGTGCAAACTACTATACGTAATATCGGGGCAAAATCGCTGGGCACTGTAGTTTTTAAGGTCAAAACATGAGCGATTTGCGAGAGTATTTGAAATAGGAGTAAGTAAGATCAATTGTTTCAAAATATCACAAGAATGTCCATGTTTTAATGACAAATGCGCGATTACCGCGGTGCCGTACATATATGGAACAGCGGTAGCTCAGTTGGTAGAGCGACGGAATCTTAATCTAATGGTCGCAGGTTCGATACCCACCAAGACGAGCTGGCTCTGCTGTCTTGGTGTGTCCTTGGGAAAAGCACTTAGCTCCCATTTCCTCAGCATTATATAGTCAATAATATGTTTAACATGCCGTTAGAACCAACAAAAACAAAAACCATACATATATGTATATATTTTCTTTTAGTGGGAAAACCGTCATATACTATTTTTGTGAATCTAATTAATCAGATTTTGACTTGGTAAAATTGGATGGGATGTGGATGGAACATTTCTGCTCAAGGTAAATACAGGTCTGACTGTGCCTAAGCTAGCTATCTCAACTGTTTGTTTATACAACCTAGTTTAAAATCCAATCTTTTGTCATGTAAATACTAAACGATGAAAGTCGGATTTGATGAATGAATCGATCAAAACCTTATGGGGTGGTGGGAGTGGCTGGGCCGGATTAAGGGGGGTCACAGAGGGCACGTGTCCCAGGCCCCCCCCCCCCCCCCCAGTCATGTGGGCCCCCTGGTTGCCGTGGATAAAATTACATGTGTTTAAATAAACCATATAGATATCTAAACCGTCTAATACTTAGCCTAATATAGCTATCATAATTATACACATATAAAGGACAGTTTACGGACTGCTTTCAGGATGTATTTGTAGATCCACAAGGGCCCCCACCCCTATCTAAAGTGCCCTGGGCTCCCCCAAAGCCTTAATCCGACCCTGGGGGTGCGGTGGGGCGTTGTCTCATTTTTACAACAGCTAAAGTCATAAATGTTTGCTTTTGATTTTCCACGCGTTTTGCTCTCCTGTCCTAAATTGCATCAACTCGAATCTGACTCTTTGATGAAACTCAATGCTGTTAAACTACATTCGTAATTTCTTTTTACTTTATATATAAAGATTAATTAAAGTAATGGGCAATTATTTCTTCTACTGACAGAAGTGAACCGCTACAA
This sequence comes from Margaritifera margaritifera, assembly GCA_029931535.1. NCBI lineage: Eukaryota > Metazoa > Mollusca > Bivalvia > Unionida > Margaritiferidae > Margaritifera > Margaritifera margaritifera. The sequence continues at coordinate 6,595,518 of JAQPZY010001656.1, forward strand.
CTCATATTCGACAATTAGACCTTATTAGTAAGCTTATGTGCAGGTTAAAAAGGATTCCATTCAAAAGGTGCCAATCATACCAATTGGGACGTTTCAGCTGCAGCGAGTGAGTCAGGAATCTAATTAAAAAGGACAAAACAGCAATCCGATTCACAAATGAAAATAAAATTTAAATGTACGTACTTCATTCAGTTTCCCTTCATCCTGACCGCTGAGACTCGAAAGTTTATTTGGTTCCCTCTATGGCACTATCGGTTTAAATAACAAATAGGTCTGCTTTCTTGCATCTTTATTTATTTATTTTTTTTTTTTTTTGCAAAAGAATGCAAAAAGCTTTATAAACTGCTGATAGACACAATAATAGCGTTTCAGTATATTGGGATTGTTGATACCGTTATTCGCAGGGTTTTAACAATAAAAGGAAGTTTTAAAGTTTGTGCGAGTATCTTGGACAAGTTGGGTGAGGTTTTTTTGCAAATTTCACAGCCTTCTTTATGTAAATGCACATAAAACCCAATGGCTGTTTCGATTTATAACATTTATAGGATCAATTTTCCTTCGGCATCACAATAACCTTGTCCTCATAAGTCTGCAAGGAAATATATGAATGTTGAAAAATAAGGACGTCACCGATATGAAATAAATGCACTGTGAACACTACTTTTCAACAACTCATGTGTTTGAAGGAAATATTTTTTCATAGTGATTTTGAACAGTAATTCAAAGTACGTGTTATCTTGCTTTCCAAAAATGTTTGGATTCGCTCCAAAAAAAAAAATAAAAAAAAATAAAAAATTCGTTGCATCTTCTGACTGATGACCCTCGATACATGCTATTATGGAAGTAAAATTTGATGACATATTCACAATATCGGAAGATGTGTGCCGATGTCATTTTTCCGGTAATCTGTGCGCCTGATTTTGTCCTATTTCTGTACTATGTGCGCCTGATTTGTCTTATTGCCCATAATTTTGTGCGACTTTTTTTTCGTTTTTTCCCCCCAAAGTAGGTTTAGGTTTAACAGCCAGTTTTGCATATATAGACAACAATGATGTGCCTATCGAATCGCTGCATATGAGTTTATTCAAATCAGACGTTTTTAACAACAATGCATCTTGTCCACATTACTTATGCGATCATAATTTATCGCTCTTTAAATTCACTGAATGAAGTAACAGATGAGCGTTACATTTTATGATCTCAAGAAGCGCTAGAGATCAAAGTCCTGAACACAACTTAAATCTCAAATGCTGATATTTCCTCACATTTGACCAAACGGGATGACGTAGTAACTGAATTTACCATGCAAAACGACTTTTCTACAATTTTAGGGATAATTAACAAGGAGAACTGAAAAATGGAAGAAAACAAATTAGGTTAGCATTGTGACTTTTGCCCACGTTTACAAACACGGATTCAGTTATGTCTACATAACTTGAGTACATAAGGTGTTTCGAATTTCAAGACAAACACATTTTCTGTGCATTTGCCCTGGAGGATTCGTGAACCTACTACAGCGTTCCTTTCATTTACTATGATAGTTTTTAAGTTTCTGAAAGTCATTTCACGTGTAACGCGATACAATTATAAGTTATCCCACATTAGAAACTCGAGCCTATCCAAGGGTTAGGATTATCCCTCCCCTTTCTGATTGCAATCACAGACTCGGCTGTTATGCAGTAGTGGCGAAAAAGACCGAGTACTCTACGGCTAGTAGTTGCGAAAAAGACCGAGTAATCAACGGGTTATTTAGCTTGACTGAGATCTATTTGACAGAATAAGTAAATGGAAAATTTACTTTCAATATTAACTAAACCATCCATACTAACTAAACTAACTAAACCATCTATACGTGATAGTGAATATGCAGAAGCTATCTATATTCACTAGCAAGTCCTATATTGGATCGTATTTCATTAATTCGGCCTGTTTATAATAAAATGTTAGCCTGTTCTAGAACACATTATCTTGCGAGTTAATAATGGCTGAAACTTAATATGGGAAATAAGTGTAAGTTTAATTAAAGTACACATCCAATTACAACTTTTTGTTATTTTCTCGTATATTATTATAAAATGACAGCAGAAGAGCGACCGCTTTTATAACGGCAATAAGGGTCCAAGTGCTTATTTATAAAATGTAAACCACCATTTTATACTTCTTTAACCTCCTTAGTGATTTTGGTTCTTCTACGTCCTGTGAAAAGAGAAGGGAGTTTCACCAGATCTATCCGTGAATTTGTATTGCCGTACGCGAAGCCGTTTGATCTTTTATTTCACGTTTAGGATAAAAGTATAAACTCACCTTCCCCGTTTGGTCTGAAACTTTAAAATGCTTAGTTCTGCATATGTTCTTTTTACAAAAATGCATTACGATATTTTTTGCTGCACCAGATAAAAAACATGAAAAATACAAAACTAAAAGGTTCGTCTGAAAGTCTGCTTTGAGTTTCTTCTTCCGTAAACATGGCGGGGGAGGGGGGGCGCACCTCCAAAAGATCAGATTGATTTGTTGTACGTGAGAGGCTTTATCTTAATTAAAAAATTATTGAAAGACATAAATTGTGAATTTTCATGAAAAAATAGATAACAGTGGTAATCAATCTCTTTTCATCATTTTCATCAAATTATTAACGGGTAATTGAAAACTAGGATAATGTTTGTTCTTTGGGAATAAAAAAGCATTTCGTTGGACAGTTGATACTTTCTTGCAAAAATACAGTACATGGATATGTGAGAGTTGTCCTAATTATATATAAGTGTGTGCATAATAGATAGACACTAAAAGGTTATGGGCAACATTTTTAGAATAGCGATTTGCTTGATTAGTACGACCAAGAAAATAGAGAATTTTTGTTGTTGTCCTGAACATAGAAAGAATGTCTTAGCTTCCACCGTAAAATGAGTTATTACGGTGAATACGTGTATTCAGTGGCGTACTAAAGGTAAATGGCGCCCGGTGCGACGATGATGGCCCAAAGGTCCAGAATACGAGGCCCGAATTTTTATCAGCTGTTTTGGCGCCCCGTCCGCCCGCCCGTTAGTGCGCTACAGCATGCATTATGTTGGAGGGACATTATCGGGGGTGTCCTATGAATAATTTGAGTAAACCTAAGAAATATGTTTGTGGCCTGATTAAATGGGTTGGATTGTGAATGGAATATTTATGCTCCTTGTAGGTAAATACGGTCCTATCCCAAAGCTCTCTAAGCCTACATTTAGTAGTCAAGTTTATGTTGATACAACCTAGTTTAATTCCTTACTGTTTTTATGTAAACACACGAGGAAGAAAAGTTGGTCTTGATGAATGAATCCACTGGGACCTCAAAGTGAGTTTAATTTTCAGTCTAGAGTGTTGACATTATTTGCTCTTGATCTTCAAAGTGTTTTGCTGTCCCTACACTAACAAGATGTACCACTTAAAATACTCAGGTGTATAGAGCTATTTTCTCCACCGTTTTAGGATTGGATTGCATTGTATAAATGAAGAAAAAGACGTAAATGAAGCTCAAAGTCTTATTATTAAATCGCGGGGGAAAAAGATTTATGAATATGAAGGCAGTCAATCAATATCATAAAAAAATATCCTAAAATGAAAGCATACTTAATGTTAAATGAAACCTGTTGCTGTTAATAGTGTTTGAAAATTATTTTGCCTCTTACTTATAACATTGGTAAAAAATAATATATAACTCTTCCTTGAAGTGAAAGAATTGAATCATATCAATTTTTTTATATATATATAAAAACAAATCAGTCATACCTTTCTGCCTAATTAGTAAGGCAGTAATATTCCAATGTAAAAAAATAAAACAAAAAAATAACGTCTAAGCCAGTAGTACACTAACCCATGAGCTGCAGCCAGCAAAACTTGGTAGTGATGGTATTGGGGTCGGGGTGGATGGGCGAGTCGGTTGGGAGGAACAAACAATTGTTCGGATAACAGAAGACATTTTTAACCGCTAAGTTTCATAAAGTTTCTACCCTCAGAGGGAACATTAGTTTAAGACTTTTGAGAATGTTTGGGTCAGTAAGTCTGCAGTCTGTCTTTTATTTTCAGAAATAGACTTTTAGAATTATATATTGCCTATCAGCAAAATGTTAGTTTTTCATGTAGTTTTGGCTGCTGATATCTCTAATAGCAGCAGCTTCTCATGTAACTATTTATGGAGTATCGCTGAGGAATGCATTATGGTGTATGTAAAATATATCCTCTCTTGACCAATCAAACACGGAAATAGCCTTTACTAAAGGGTTGTAGTATATATATTACACGTGCACAGGTTTGTACGTGAATATATAAATATTGGTCATCGGTTCTCGAATTCTTTAGAAAATTAAAACCCGAACCGCTGTGGTCTGATGAGTCACAACAGCTGAGTCACAAGTTTAAAGTAAACACTTTAGCTACATAGCACGTTTTGGCCCAATACGTGTAAATTGAAATTTTTTTTATTTGTCATCAATTATAAAAGTATACGTATACGCAATACGTGTAAATTGAACAAAAGTTGTATTTGTCATCAATTATAAAGGGATACGTATACGCAATACGTGTAAATTGAACAAAAGTTGTATTTGTCATCAATTATAAAGGGATACGTATACGCAATTCGTGTAAATTGAAAAAAAGTTGTATTTGTCGTCAATTATAAAGGGATACGTATACGCAATACTGTAAATTGAACAAAAGTTGTATTTGTCGTCAATTATAAAGGGATACGTATACGCAATATGTGTAAATTGAACAAAAGTTGTATTTGTCGTCAATTATATGTTTCTTTGCCCGAACTAAATTTTAGTTTCGCTCTGGTTGCAGCGTGTGAGTCATAACGCATCTGACCCAAAACATACTGTTTTTTAAAGTTCAGTTTGATGACAGGTATAATATATCTGTTAAACCTGACTGCACGTGTAGGTTTAGTTGCAGCACTTTGCTCTGAGCCGATTTCGCAGGTAGACATCACAGATTTGGTTTATGCACGAAGACTAGACAAATGTTTTTAACAACTGCTCGACATTACGGATGAAATTATAAAGTATTGCTCAATCAACGCTGGTTGGAAAGCGCTTCATTAATAATACACTTGGCATCTAGAGTAGTTCTTTTGAAATTACCGTAGTTCAAAGTCCCAGATAAATAATAAAACTCCACCACCAATATGTCTTCATTTTATGCTTAGAGGGATGACGTTAATGATTTAATTTACCAGTTCTAACGATTTGTATATCATCGTAGGGTACACAAACAAGGAAAACCATGTTATAAAATTATATTAGTAAATCTTTTGGTTTTTCAGTAATTTATATTAATATTTTAAAAACAGGATTTTTGGGCATAATTAAATGCATACACTTGTCGCTCTGACTTGCAACATAATTGTTATGTTACATATGTCAGTATATGTGTAACAGAGACAAACAAGAAAGGAGAGAGAGAGAGAGAGAGAGAGAGAGAGAGAGAGAGAGAGAGAGAGAGAGAGAGAATAATGAATGCTGTATATGTTTTTAAGAGTTATTCCCTGTGAAATGCAATAGAATTATAAAATGTCACACAAAAGAAATCTGAGCCTTTGCACGGGTTAGGATGAATAGACTAGAGTGGAGTGATTGGTGAATTCCTTGGGTATATCAGAGCAAAGTACCGGGTGCCTTTGATCAACAAAAGTCTCAACATTTTGTAAACCCATAAAATGATATGTAACACCCAAACCTGGAGTTGGTAATTAGCAATGACACGGCAATTTCTCATAATACCATTGTCTAGAATTTTATCCGCATTCCCGCGTTAATTTTTGATGCAACCATCGCTTATAATTATGTATTTGTATGCTGTGTGTCTGAATTGTATCTGTACGTTATAACGTTGTCATACTTAGCTTATCTCCACTGAAAAGTAAAATGGTTAGATGGTATCAAGAACAAAATGTAATGGAATATCCCGTCTTATACTTGATTGCTAGCAGGTGATTGAGACCGGTGATTATAGCTTTTTTTAATTATTTTAAATACTGTTCGTAAACCAAACACATCTTTATCCTAAACTCTGCTTATATTTAAGATTCTGAGTATGATTAGTTGTAATCGTACTAAGTCAATGCACATTATCTTGCGATTGAATGGTAGTTGGAACTACACAATACGTGGACTTTATTTGTTGGAGATCTGATTATCAGTTTATATGTACCGGTAATTAAACGTCAGTACGTAAACGTAATTTTTGTGCGTTGATCCGTTTTCTCTCAGCTCAAATGAAAAATTAAATAAGATAGGCAAGAAATTAGAAACTGCTATCGAACTTAGTAAAGACTGTCCAAGTGTATATTTATAAAAATTAATATAACGCTACCATTTCCTTTCTGTAGCATTTAGAGACCGATCATTTAATTGGGGGGGGGGGCTGTTTTTTTTAACCAGGATGTTTCAGTTTTGTTAGCCTCAAGATAATTTTTTTCTTCAACTAATTAATGAATATATTATTTTATTTTCTTCTCCCAAATAATTAAGAATATGTTTTTCAAACTATTTGAAAGCCGGATATTTTTTTTTTAAAATCTCAGCCCCCCCCCCCCCCCCCCTCCACTGGCCGGGAAAATTAAAATTAAATGGTAAGTCCCTTAGCATACAAATTATATACATCAAAGCACCAAGTACTTGGTCACACATATTAGAGGATTTTCTGTGGAGTGGTACGAGAACAGAAAACCATCTGTTTCACGGTTTAACTGTTTAATCTCCGATGATGTTGACCTAGTAAAAATACAAGAGTAAAACCTTCAATAAACTAGCAGCCAATGCATATCTCTGCCAAATCTCTGCCAAAAGGCGTGACGTTTACATATACTAATCTAATAAATGTATAGGTTTATATAAATATAGGTATATATGTATAGATATATACACAGCTGTAAAATATCTTAATCAAAGTATATGCGTCCTTTATTTATCTTGAGAAGAAATCGTAATCCCGTCTGCTATCTTGCGTTGAATTATGTGAACTTTACTTATAAGCTCTAATGAGAAACGCATATTAATTCAGAGTACATATTAAGGAATGATTTTCTGAGTTACGTGGGGAAGTTAATTTGGGATTCGATAGAGGAGAATATTACGAGAAGACTCCTGCTGTTATCAAGATTTTCTGCTCCAAATAGTTTATGTTTATGGATCAGAACGTTATCTTTATTACTGTATGATGTGTTGAGAGGATTGTCTCACTTCAAATAGAGTGAATTTGATGGTCCGCACACTCCAGACAACAGTCCGTGCTTGATTTCCAAAAGTAAAGTGAAGTACCAACATGGCAGATCCACATCACCCTAAATTGTCTGCAGTTGGTAGATATAGACCCGTCGACACATTGTACAGACTATGGTGTAGGTTCCGAGCATCTGGATTTGTCTTACCGACTGGCATATACAGACAGAGACATGCAGTAGCAATGCACACACATAGCTTTTCACGTTCAGTTTCCGCACGTGCTACGTCGGTTTCTAAATTTAATCAAAAATTAGATTAGAATCGTGTTTTGTAATATATTAGATATCAAAATATCATACCAAACAAAGGAAGGTTAATGGATATCTTTATAAAGATAAACTTGCAATATAGTTTCGTTATCGTTGGTGATCAGTTGAATAAACTAGAATCTATATACAGTCTGATCCAAAGGTATCGTAACAACTTCTGTTTATGTGTTTTGCATTTTTCTATATTAAATAAGATTTTACTGAATATACCGATATAACTTAAAGTTTTTAGGTGTCAAAACTTTCATTTGGGCATTCTCGATATCCAAAATTCAACACAAAGATTTATTTACTTGTTAAGTGCAATTAGTTTTTCGATGTGCGTTGTATGTTCTCTATTTGTGAAATATTCTACAGGTCCTGGCTGTGACTACTTTTTTTTTTTTTAAATGATAATCTTATCCAAATAATTTTTGTTTAGTGCCTTCTAGACGACCTTGTGTTGCGTTTGATGTTCAAGGTGTCTTTTCTACTTGTTGGGTGGTCTAGATGTTATAGCTTGTGTTTGGTGTCTGACTTTTTGTGGCGTTATCTGTATTTTTAATAGAATTCACCAAGACAGTATTCCTTCAGATGGGATTTGCATGCTATTGACCTTCTGGTTCCTTGTGTCTTCTGAAACAAAAGAGAAATTTAAAAAATCCAGTTTCGCACTAACGCCATCTAGCAATAGATAAGAGTGATGGTAAGCTCCATTGGGTACCATTACTTTTTACTTTATGATATGCGAGTCACTCAACCTCCGTTGAGTTGCTTTTAGGGTCCTGCTTTCCTTTCAGATGTCTTGGTCTGGATGTCGAGACATTATTCATGTCTTGTTGCTATTATTTTATGAGTGTCAGAGAACACTGTGATTTATTACTCTTTGTATAATAAAGAAAAAAAGCCATTTTGGAAATCTGGTCGTTTTCAAACTCCGCAGTATTAAATTTGAAATCAGAATACCATGACATTATTAAGACATTTTACAAAAAGCGTCAAAATCTGAAATTCTTCATCTGGAAACCAGTCTAAGGTAGGTGTCTTGTGTTATCAATTGATCATCTCAACTCCGACACACCATAATCAGATCAACCATGTAGTTTGAATGTGGAATTTAGTGTTGATACTACGTATACAAGTTTATGCAAGCGTTAGAAAGACGCGCTTCTCTCATAATTCACTGATATCAGGCCAGTTATTATTTTTAACATAGAATCTCCAAGTCTAAATTTAAATCAGAATTGAAAGTTTATACAGTTATCAGACGTGGTCATTCTCGAGAATCATCAAACAGTGTCTTGGTGGCATTACTGTTTAAAATATAACATTTGGTGTTTTGAGTTTTTGGTGGGGGATATTGTTTCATGTAGATCAAATGAGCCGAACCATTCGTCTACGCCATAAATTAATCACCCCTGTCAACGCCAATGTCGAAAAGGATGTTACCCTCCGATTGCAAATAGGGCAACAGGTAAATACAATAAATTCTTTATTGTACAACATACCCAAAATTACCCATAATTGTCCCAAAACATTTTCCAGCTGTATCGGTTAAGGAATGTAAATTGAGGAATCCGGTTCATAGTGCCATAGGTAATGGCCGGCATAGGGGGTATTGATGGTTTTATTGCAAATATTTGTCAGTCAGCAAAATAAGCTAATCAAGATATCTACACAGGTGAGATGAAAGAAATGTTGTCTCCAAATTATGTAGAGAGTGAACAGTTATTTGTACTGGATATATAAAAACCGCATGATATGTGATAATCAACATTAATGTTTACCTGGATTCGTAAAATATAACGAAACATCTCGTGTAGTAAAATAATAGCGTGTATTATTGATTATTTACAATATACTTTTTGTATTTACAATTGCATTATTTATTTATATTTGTTTTAATAGTTAGATTATTAATCATAATTGCACCAGACGTGTAATACCTTTTATTTGTGGAAGCATTTCTAGAATACCCCGTAATCCAATTTTTTAAGTGTTACTTAAGTCGTAGTGGGCGAAAGATGCGAACGTGTTTCAAATAATTGAATAGACTTTGAGGTTTGAAAGTTTTATGTGAACTTACGACTTGAAAATAGCTGCATTGTCTTTTTTGAACACTCAGAACTAGAATAGATTGAGCTGTTACTTCGTAGGTTTTATTTTTGAGTTAGTCGTCATTGCGAGCCTTTTTGAATACACATCATCATTTTCATGCTTTTTTTTGTTTCTTGGAGAAAATGGCGGGGTGGGGGTGGGAGGTAACTACTGAATATATTATCTATGCATCTGTATACAGACTTAATTCCATGTATACATCTTTGATACAGCTTTCAACTTATATTAACTAGCAAATTTAATTGTGTAATAACAAACACAGTAGACGAATATGGAGAAAAAAATCAAAGCATGTGTTTGTTAGCACTTATTTGAAGTTTCGTGGATAGTGTATGGAAGCAGTATAATTTCTGGCTGTGATTAACTCTCTAAGTGGCTTATGATGCTAACAGGGCAACAAGCTCCTACTATCCCTTAATATAAGAGACATTTTCCCTTAACATTCTGCAAATTAGTTTGTCAACACTTATAACGATCTAGCCAGTGGCGTCACTAGGGTTGGCGTCACCCAGTGCGGTAAACTCATGGTGTCACCCCCTCCAAACTTCCCCCATGGACCTCTGTCTGCTCTGCTCTGTCGAATTTGCATTTTTCCATTTTGGTGTCACCCCCCTGTGATGGTGTCACCCGGTGCGGCCCGCACTCCCCGCACCCCCCTAGTGACGCCACTGGATCTTGCTAAATTCAATTCATTTCACTGACTGAAGCTCTCCACATCCACAGGTATTAACCTTGTTTATTTCAAAAGAAAGTCTTATGTTGGAAAGATGTTGATTTAAATGTCTTTTAAATGGTTGAAAATGACATTGGGAACTTTTTCTCTGCCTCAATACCAGAATGTACCAATATTCTACTATATTACTTCTCGTGAAAAAAACAAAAAAAACAAAACAACTAATTAGTAGATTTTCAGACTCATGATAGTTAAACAGTAATCACCTGTAATAAAAAAGACAGTCTCCGTGAGAACGGGCTGAAAGTGAAGCCATTAAAAACAGATTGTTCCCAAGAATCTCCAGTTAACGTTTCTTTTAAATTATCAGCATTATCAAGTGGCTCACAGAGAATGATAAGAAACTGAATCAGTCGACCAATCAAAAGCAGCTTTCTGGATCAATCTGTCTACCTGGTGCCCCTGTTAGTAATTGTAAGTCAATTATTATAAATTGAATTAGCGTGTCCAATAGGGATCGACCCTTTCATTTTCCATATTACTTAAAAAAATTATCTTGAGATAGAAGAAAATAAATTTCCTGGTTCAAAAGCAAATCCCAGTCACCATCCCCCGAAGAGAAATGATCAAAGGTAATTGATAAACACGCCTTCATGCTTATCAAACTTTCACATGAGGTCAGAACAGAATGGACTCTGACGGATTCGTCTAAGATTCGTCGCAACAGACTATTGTTTTTTGTTGGAGAAGACCTAAAACATAAGATATGTCATTTAAATTATTACTCAATCAATCGGTCCTCGGATCTGAATGTCAGCGGCATGTATCATTTGGATTGGTTTCTTTGTCTATTTGTCTAGCTGAATTCCAGTTGACATATCGCGATCGTTCAAATTCCTTCCAGCATTATCAGAGTTCAGCGTTTCGCTTCACCAAGGCCCCAAATATTCATTTAGTCTTTCACTGACAATCGCGAGCAAGCTGAAGGAGCAAAAACGTAATAGATTTGGTTTATGTTTCCAGTGCTAATCTGGCTGTTTGTGCCATTCCTGAGGTCAATCCCAGGGGTCGCGTTTCATATGAGATAAAGAAGTTTTTTTCCGTTGTTCACGCTTTTGTAGTACGTAACAATAGCGTGTTACCCTACGATGCCCGAATGTATATCAAATTTTCACTCTAAAACATTTCAGATATTATCTGTATGCTTGCCTGTCACAATTTTCTGCAATGACTGATTGTCATATAAATGACGTCTTCTTATCATGGATTCGTTTTTAGTTAAGTTAATAGCCCGGTACTTGACCAGAACGATTGTTTTTAAATAATTGTCTTTTACCAAAAAACAATGGAATCGCTGGAGGGGGATCATTATCATTTATCAATGAATCAGCCAGAGAGAGCGTCAATATTTGAAACAGAAAAGTTTTTTTTATATATATGTTTACCATGTTATGATGTCCGTCCGTCTGTCTGTTACCAATTTCATTTCCACACTAAACCTCCAGTTTCCAACCACCATCTACAGTTACCAAACTTTGTGTATGTTTTGCACTTGGGGTAAAGAAGAATCTTAGCGATTTCAGGGTAAAAAGATCAAAGGTCTAGATCACTACGGCTGAAAGAAGACAAATGGTTTCCGCACAAGACCACAAGTTCTTTCCTATCTACAGTTACCAAACTTTGTGGATGGCATGTACTTGGAGCAAGGAAGTATCCTATTGATTTTGAGGTTAAAATGTCAAAGGTCAAGGTCATTCTGAAAGAATGAAAATGGTTTCCGCACAATTACTTTAGTTCTGAATCGCATACCTGAACTAAACCTTGTCAATGACTTGCATTTGGGGTAAGAAAGAAGTCTATCGATTTGGGAGACAAGAGGTCAAAAAGCAAGGTCACTATGACTGAAAGAAGAAAAGTTATTTCTGCACACAAATTTCAGTTATCTGCATTGCGATCTATTAAACACGGGGCGGATGTATAATGTACCGTTTACGGTACTATTTTGGGGGGAGTGATGTGCATATTATACATACATACATAAATACATACATACATACATACGAATGGCGATGCAATTTCTTTCCTTAAGGACAATCTTTTTGGACCTTTGATACTATTAATAAAGTTTTAACAGTCTCGAATAAACGATCAAAACTTTAATATTGGAAATTCACATTGAATAGAAATCGTTATATGTCAAGCTTTTCAACAGTAATATCATATGGAACAGCTTGACCTTGCTTTTAAATAGCATTTCCATTTTGTTATGGCGTTTATAGCCTGTACTCGTCAAGATGGGTTGTCTCCTTGGCATTTGACCGTACAAATCATTAGTGACAAAAGAGACAGCATTAGTTATTTATTACTGGCGCAGTATTTGGATATGAAAAGTTGGCTAAGCTTATGTATATATGTAGTATCGTTTTCCGGCACCTCAACACAATTGTAGCGATATGCTGCCAACTAAAGGTGAAGTTGGACCAATGTAAAACTCGATTGCACAAAAAACAAAGGAAGATAAATTAAGCAGTATCTTAAATCATCGAGTTCTGTAGTGTAGCAGAATTCGGAAGCTTACGCATGTTAGTCAATCTCTTTTAAGTTTTGCATTTCTGGAGAGCAGAATTAAATGAAATATTATGTTCTGTCCAAGTACTGCAAACCACTTTTCTCGTGATATTTGTAAAGAAGGTCGTGGAAGTTATTCAAAAAGATGATCGGAAGGTTTATTGAGTTATTCCTTGCATTGTATAAAATAATTTCATATAATGAACTTCTCCTAAAATAGCTATCTCCAAACTAATAGTTTCAAATGTAGGCCCACAGTTCGAAAGAAACACTGATGTCTGTATCGTATCATTGACATTGTCAGTATGTATCTCAATATAGGCTACATTGTATCATTTACATTTTCATTATGAATCTCAATATAGATTATAATGTATCATTTACATTTTCAGTATGTATCTCAATATAGGTTACACTGTATCATTTACATTTTCAGTATGTATCTCAATATAGGCTACAATGTATCATTAAAATTTTCATTATGTATCTCAATATAGGTTACACTGTATCATTGACATTTTCAGTATGTATCTCAAGGTAGGTAACATTTTCATTGTAAGTTTCAATGAATTTCGTTCGGTCAGTGAATGCATTCCAGCACATTGGTGTGTTCCAAATTTCGCAATTACTACGTTACTAATTGAAACAATTCCCCCTATATTCATCTCTAAACTTTTTCTGGGTGATGATTACGCTGTTCATAATACTTACATGTAAAATTGTTTGAGAACTACAAATATTCCTATAATTTGTTACTTTTGTGATCTGTGAGCACTCGTAATGAAGCATTTTTTTCATTGTTAAAAATAAACAAACTTCTACGCTACCTATGGCCAGATTATAATAGATGTAATCCTACTATGCCATGAAACTATCAGTTTTTATTAATTTGGTCATTAGTGTCTGTGTAGTTGGAGGAAATAAGTATAAACAAATGGTCCTTTATTTTATTCCTTGAACCAGTTTAAAAATTCCTATGTTGCGATTCCTACATTATCCGAATAAGGTGACGGTTTTAAAAGATAGATCTTATATCTTAATTAATTACCAGTTATTGACGGTTTTTGAGTCATTAACATAAGCAGACCGGTAATTTGAAAGCTATTAATTATTCAAACGTATATTATAGAACAAGTTCCTAGGTGAGTTTTATCCTTATATATTAATCAAAGTCACCAGAAAGTTCAATAAAGAGCATATTCAAATTCTTTTCCACATTTGTTTTATGAAAAAAGATACAGTTGTAGTTGCAATCAAACAGATATTGCGTATACAAACATTTTCGTCCTAAAATTCGTCTTCTCAGAATATTCTTATTTTTGTAAAACAATTAACCAGAGGAAAAAGCAAACCTCAATTGCTTATTCACACCAAGCAAATATTTCGATCACTTAATTAAGTCATTTATTTGGTGTAGGAGAAGTGGTGGTAAGATTTTTCACACACGGACAGACAGACTGAATAATTGATGGACGAACAGACTGATAAAATGCTGATATGCAGGTATTAAAATCCAAACATGCCGGTATGTTTTTGTTTTGGAATTTTTTTATCTGTTTTGAAAGATGTCTTATGCTCCCATGTTAATTTATTCTGTTTAATTGGTGTTTACGACTTAAGTGATATTTTGAATATGATTTGCTGGCGACAAAGTCAATTCCTACATTACCATATGGGCTTCCGATACTATTCCAAATATTGCAGATTCTTACATTACCAGATGGGCTTCAGATACTCCAACTATTACAGATTCTTACATTACCAGATGGGCTTCAGATACTACTCCAAATATTGCAGATTGTTACATTACCAGATGGGCTTCAGATACTGCTCCACATATTGCAAATTCTTACATTATCAGATGGGCTTCAGATACTACCTCAACTATTGTAGATTCTCACATTACGAGATGGGCTTATACTACTCCACATATTGCAGATTCTTACATTATCAGATGGGCTTCAGATACTACTTCAACTATTGTAGATTCTCACATTACCAGATGGGCTTATACTACTCCAAATATTGCAGATTCTTACGTTGCCAGATGGACTTCAGATACTACTCCAAATATTGTTGATTCCTACATTACCATATAGGCTTCAGATACTACTCCAAATATTGCAGATTGTTACATTACCAGATGGGCTTCAGATACTGCTCCACATATTGCAGATTCTTACATTACCAGATGGGCTTCAGATACTACTTCAACTATTGTAAATTCTCACATTACCAGATGGGCTTCAGATACTACTTCAACTATTGTAAATTCTCACATTACCAGATGGGCTTCAGATACTGCTCCACATATTGCAGATTCTTACATTATCAGATGGGCTTCAGATACTACTTCAACTATTGTAGATTCTCACATTACCAGATGGGCTTATACTACTCCAAATATTGCAGATTCTTACATTGCCAGATGGACTTCAGATACTACTCCAAATATTGTTGATTCCTACATTACCATATAAGCTTCAGATACTACTCCAAATATTGCAAATTCTTACATTAACAGATGGGCTTCAGATACTACTCCAAATATTGCAAATTCTTACATTACCAGATGGGCTTCAGATACTACTCCAAATATTGCAGATTCTGACTTTGTAAAAATGCTTTGTTATTTTACTTGCATACTCGTTATATATAATACAGCTTATTAGAGTGATTATTTTCTGGTAATGAAATAAAATTATGTTCCACAATAATGAAAACCGTAAATATTTCATAATTTTAAAATATATCTGGCTATGAAACGCAACAAGAGGTAAAAAAAAAAATTAAAATATAATAAGCGTGCAAGTTGCGTTTTTGTTGCAATTAATACATATTGTTTTCAGAAGTTGTTTTTCTTTCATACTGATCTTTTATATTATAAAAGAGGTATAAAATTTACGTTATCAAAGGTTTTTCAAAGGTGGTCATGGCAACCTGGGAGCTTTGGCTCGATTATGAAAGAAATGAGGTATATCATTTCAAATACTATTATTTCTTCCACACAAGTGGATGAAGTTATCATGTCGATATTCTCCCACATAATATAATTTGCATAGAAAAAACAATTAAACAAGAGTGAGGGTGATATGAAATACGTTAATAACTCAAATTTTTCATATGACAAATGGAATACTTAAATGAGATTGGCTGGCGGTGCTTGTGATTGCTCGTGATTGAATGCGTCCGAGTCATATTTACCTCCGAGATACCTGTGTAAATGTGCATACAGTATCCGTCACTTTTCATTTTCCGCTTAGGCTTAAATAGGTTTCCACATACATATATCCAATAGATTGTAATGGTATTTCAGACTGTGTAAGGTACATCATGTTATTGCCAAAGAATTCTCAAAATTTGCGTTAAATTTCAACAATTTGATTCATTTGGTATGTTTCCTATGTTTAGAGTTATCTTTGTTAAAAGAAAGGAGTAATGTTCTAACGTGCAGTTTCACTGACGCCAACACGAACACACGACATCAAACATTTTGATTAAATTATTATTGCTGTATATCAGAGTTAATCAAAATATTTTTTTTAAATGAATAATTATTTCAAAGCTTATTTTATCGGTAATAAATAGTGCTTATTACAGAAAAACTGGTTGAATACCTTCACCAGCTATTATAGACCAAACACAGAAACAGGTGGTAGTCATGGGAAAGACTGAAATACATATTTATGCATATTACTGAAGTTTCCAAAGCTCGACCGCCGGTGTCAGTGCTACAATAAAAATTTTTTTTGGTCTCATACAGAATGGCTATCTACGAAATTTCTTTCTCCCCGTACAATGTATTTATAGCAATTTTTACATTCACAAATTTAAGATTTTAGTTTTTAAAAAACCGATCAGAATTTTATGCAATATACCGAAGAAACACTAAAAGAAGGTTGGGAATCAGTATTCATTAATAAAAAAAAATTGTTTTGGATCTCTTAATAGATGATTGCCATATTGTTTGATGTCATTATACTCTTTTCAACTAGCTCTTCCACCCCAATTACATCTTATGTCATTCTAACGAAGCTTAGGTCTACACAAATGTATCATAACCAAGAGGTGAAATCAGACTTATCTCAATTACTGGTTCATTAATCGTAGTGAAACCTCTTTAATAAAATTTTCCAGGAGCCAAATTCAGTGATTTGCTCAATCTCCTACTTGTAAATAGATTGGTAAATAGATTACTCTCTCTAATCGCATTTTATATAAATGGTAAAATCGCTGTTCATTTGAATAGATGAAAGTTTCCGTGTAGAAAGAGAAGAGAAAGCTTTTAACCAGCCCAATGTCACACGTCTCTGTTACGTATTTTTAAATTTTTTATTAGTATACGAAAGAAAGCACATACAATAGTCCCTCTGTGAGTGGATCAAAACAGAATATTATTCCCTGTATGTTTTGAGACAGAAATTGGGTTAGCAATGGGAGCATTATATTATAGCACACAAAGAAGACACAAGGAGACCGTCCAGACCGAGATTGAATGTCCGATTACCTGGTGTTTTATGTCACCAGATATTTTAGAGATGTTTTGAATTTGTCTTAAGTTTGGTTCATTCGAGGTCACCTTTGTCATTATCGTCATTACCGTCGTTTTCTTTATCATCACGACAACTACTACTACAGTAGCATCGTCAAAGTTGTCGTTATCGTCGACAAAAGAACACTACATGATACACATGTAATTGGCTACTTACTTTAAAGATCTAATTTTTTTTTTTTTTAGACTGTAAACATGAATGCCCGATTCTGAAGCAGCATCGTATATCAGAAACATTTGATTACATTTCGTGCAAAAAAGGGGATAACGTAAAGATTTTACAAATGCGTATTACGGGGAAAAGTCTACAACGAAAAAGGAATCGATCTCCTCATGAATCCGTCAGTTGTAAGAGATTATTTAAAGAGATTTTCGAAAGCTTAAGTATGCGTAATAAATCCGTTTAGAATGTGAAGCATTTTCCTTGGAGTGGAGCATTTGGGAATGGCTTGCAATTGCTAAAGCACATTGACATTTAAAGATGTTAACAAAATATACGCTTTATAACGGAATAATTGCAGGGCACATTAATTTTAAGACAGATTTAGAGCAATTTGCGTTTTTATTAGAAATAAGAAACAGAATGATGAATCAGTACAAAACTTTACAACAAAATTCTGCGCTTCTGATATTATCAAGCAAAGACGGTTGACATTTTCCTGAAGGGTTGTGATATGAACGAAATATGTATGACTCTAGTCCTGTCCCAAAGCATGCTATCTCTACACTGAGTTGTTAGGTTTCTTGCTGACACAAATTAATTCAAACCCATTCTGTTTTTATGTCAGTACAGAAAGAGGAACAGTTTCTATTCATGAATGAATCCATCCAGTCCTCAAAGTGGGTCTTATTTAAATCAATATTGTTGAAAATGTTTGCAAAGAATCTTCAAACGTTTTACACTTTTGACACATACATGATAAGTAAAACCTGACTAAACCGATCCCTGAGTAGACATTACATACAATAATACACGGGGTTTTGAAGATTGGAGTGTCTCCCTCAAGTACCGAAAGGGTTGCAGACGGGATTTTAAATGTTGTTTGGGAAGGTTTCTAAGTTGAATATAATAGGAAGTCGACAGTTTTGTGTAAACCTACCGAACGTTTCATGAAACTTTATGGTATTTGCTGTGTGTAAAAATTGTAATGGCAATACATTTCTCTTATTCATCTTTATGATAGTGAATTCATTTCTTTTGTTCATGAATTGAATCCCAACGACTCGTATGAAAATGGGGCCATACTTGCCACCTGACTAGCGGGATAGTAATTATCCGATTAGAAGTAGAAGTGGACAGTGCAAAAACCAAAACAGGTGATTGAGTGAAATATGGGTTTGCAGCCACTCATAATAAAACTGCCCCCCCCCCCCCCGAAAAAAAGAGCAAGGTATAGACTTATAACGAAATACTTAAAACAAGGCAGGTTATTCGGCTTTGTTTCCCTCTAGACTCGAAACAAAAATTGATGGGTTCAGTGAGCAATATATATTCGAGACTCTTTAAGACTGTTGCTTCATTCTATCTTACTGCCATTATGTCAGCCTTAATCTTCTTTTATTTCTATCTTTTCTTCTTGGGAGTATAAATTTCTAACAACTAATACCGTATATACTAACGTAAAAACAGATAGCAACTGCAAACTGCATAGACCCAGATCTGCCGTCGCATAATGCGCCGGCAGATCTGGGTCTATGCAGTTTGTAAAGACTAATCAGTAGAACAAACAACATAGACCCTGATATGCTGGGGCATTAAGCGACATCAGATCAGAGTCTATGTTGTTTGCATTTGGATCCAGTTTATACGCGAGTATATACGGTAAGTTGATTTTTTTCCTAAAGTTACTTGCAGAGTTGTATCGTTAACCGATATTTTTAAGTCTTAATTAGGAGTATCTTAGACACTACTGGACAGGTGCGAAATGGGTGTTGTTTGAATTGCACATTTTTTGGATGTTGTTTTTTTTAGTCCACAAAGAATCCAGTCTCGTCGTTGTTGGTTTCTTTTTTCGAGCCCGCCCTGGCGGAAGCTCGACAGAGTTATCATTTTGGCGTCCGTGTGCGTGTCTGTACGTCCGTGCATATGTCCGTTCGCCCGAACACATTGTAGATTAACCTAAGTGTTATAGTATTGTATACTTAAGCAATGTGGTCAGTTTTTCAACAACAGTTAGGGACACAGTCATGTTACTTGATAGTATATACATCTTGATGCATACAGCATCACTTTGCCAGAAGCTCGGGGACGGGTTTGAAATACGACCACATCCAGCTTCTAGTTTGTTTGTTGTTGTTGTTTTAACAGATTCGAGCATAGATTTTCCTTTCTGTGTGGAAGCAGATTTCATTTGGGCAAATTTGTACAGAATATGTTAAATATTGATGATAACGTTTTGTATTTGTAATATTTTTTTATAGAAAACTCTGAGTCGCTCTCACGGGTTGCAAGCTCTTACTCATAAGGCAGTTGACCTAAAAACATGCTGTTCTGAATGTAAAACTTGATAACAGGTGTGATTCAACTGGTATAAAAGGTGTGATTCACCTGTTATACATGACTGCATATTGCTGATTTTATAGTTACTTGCATTTTGCAGCGTTCACATGTATACATCAAAGATTTAACCCCCTATCCAGTAAATATGAATGAAGACTAGACTGATGTTTGACTAGCTTGCCGATATTAGGTGAACTGTGAGATGCAAATGCTATTCAATCGACGCTATTTGAAAACACGTCATTTTATGATATAATAGATGAGCGTGATATTTCCAAACCATTGATTTTAAAATCGTCGCAGTTGAAAGTCTTCAATCAGCATAAATTAGGACAAATTCTTGATAAGGGATTATGATAGGTGACAATAATAATGTGATTCACAGGCATGAGCGTCCGCAAACAGCCCCCCCCCCTCCGATTTATGAAAAATCCGTTGTGCAGTATTAGCCTGGCCCCTTTGAATTTGCCTTGGCCCCCCTCCTCCCCCCACCCACCACGGAAAAATGGCTTTGCCTCGCTTCCCCCCCCCCCCCCGCCTCAAAACAATTCCTGCGGACGCCTATGTTCACAGGGTATATATTGTGAATGTTGTGGCAAATTTGTAGAACTGCTAAGCGAGACCAAAACACGCTGTGATATATATATATATATATATATATATATATATATATATATATGGTCTCGTTTATCAGTTCTACAAGCATATCACAACACTATTAACACTATTACTTGCGTTCAGGCGACTCAAAATAAAAGATGCAGCATTCAAATTGCATTACAGCAAGACTAGATATATATGTCAAGATAAGAAATTCAATACTCGGTTTCTAGGTCTGTTTTTTTTTCTACAACGACTGATCTTTGCAATTTTTAATGCAAGAATCATTGGCTGTTTTCGGAATTAGTTTCTGTAATGAAATTGAATAATTGTCGCTCTCGCACACTTACTGTGTATGAGATGTGTGTGAAAGAGGGGCAGGAAACCACAAAAAGAGTGTTTTATTTTTTAATTCTTGGAAAGTCATTTTCCTACCGGATGCTATAAATGAATTGTCGCTTACAAACACACACACACACACACACACACACACACACACACACACACACACAAACACATATTAGGCTTCTGAGGAGAGGCCTGAATCAAATGATTGGTAAAGCCATGAGTCCGAAATGTCAGCTGCCACTGAAATCTGCCAGTTTCAACGTTTGCAAACCCATTAAACGATACACAATAGTCAACTTAGAAATTTATGAGGGTCAGTGATTTGACAATTTCTAAAAAATATGTGAGTCCAAGGTGTATCTGAATTCGTGCAGTTAATATATGTGTAACTTTATCTATAAAGATGTTGAATTGATGCAGATTACAGGCAGACCTAGACCTATCATCTGTTCATATGGGATTCTCATCCTTGACAAGATAACAAAAATACTTCCAAACAGACTACGTGATGGTTGTCAGTGATTTTAATTCAACCTTTAAGGCCATATATGGCTGCTCCATTTGATCAAATGCAGGACTCATCTAGATCACCTTGCCCTTATGTTTTGCACTGCATGAATGCTTAAAAAACATCTTATTACCAATTGCATGTTTTCACTTAAATTTGGACGGCATTACGGTGTTATCTTAAAAACAAAAGAAATAGTGCAATTTCCTCGTGCAAGAAAAATCATATCTAGAAGAAGTCCATGTGTGGGCGCGGAGATGACATACAACCAAATCCTTCACATTGTACACCTGCAGATGCAAAACAGCTGCTGCGGCCACAGGCACTCCTTTCTGTCAATGAAAAAGGAAATTATTGACAACACCCACTCCCCTTATACAAAGTAACAAGGTGGCTATAACAAGTGCGGTTTTGAATCTACCCCCTTGCAGATTCTGTGCTATTTCTTTTTATCCTATCGGCATGTTCGGTCGCTGATTACTTATATCAGCATAAAAGGTGAGATTACAAACTTATTCCCCTTGCACGATTTAAATGCTTTACAGATCATTTAAAAGCCACTTTTGCGCAAAGTTTCTCTGTTGCTTTGATTCTGTTTGGATCAAGTTTGGATGCCAATACATCCGGTGTGTCACGCAGTGCACAAGCTATAGTTAGTTTTGATTGGTTGTTATTGTTTTACCCTGGACTTGAAGAAACAATAACCACCAATCATAACTGAATGTAGCATATTTCACTACGTGACACACCGGAAGTATAGCCTTCAAATTCGATCCAAGTAGACCAAATACGAAGCAACATATAAACTTCACATAAAAGTGGTTAAATGATCAGTAAAGTACTTAAATCATACATGGGGAACAAATCTTGAATGTTTTCTTTACACTGATATGTTATCAGTGGCTGAGCATGATGACGGAATAAAATAATAAGCAAGTAATTAGTGGGGGGGG
This sequence comes from Margaritifera margaritifera, assembly GCA_029931535.1. NCBI lineage: Eukaryota > Metazoa > Mollusca > Bivalvia > Unionida > Margaritiferidae > Margaritifera > Margaritifera margaritifera. The sequence goes on from JAQPZY010001656.1 coordinate 6,617,845, forward strand.
GGGGTTAGATTTTGAACCACGCAAGTTAGTCACCTTGTGTTAATTGTAGAAGGCGAGTGGGTGTTGTCAGTAGTTTTTCCTTTTTACTGACAGATATGAGTGCATGAAATTGCTGTAGCTGTCTCAGATGAATTCTCAATTTAAACAATAAAAAAGCAAACGACTAATAATTATTCACAACTGCTGAAGATTAAAGTAGTTTGTATAAGGTAAATATCGTTTTGTATCGATTCTTCACCTCTTGTATCGATATGGAAAAAGTATCGATACATCGATATATCGATTAGTCGTTTCACCCCTTATATATATATATATATATATATATATATATATATATATATATATATATATATATATATATGCGACTCTTTCCTTTGCGCCAACCTCAACATGAGAGATTTCTTAAAATACATCTGCGCCTCAAGTAATAGGAATTATACTAGACACATTAATGCGCTAACGGAACGTGCCCTATCGCAGACAGCAGAGGCCAGACACATGCAGCTTGTTGATGCAAAGACACGTTAAAATAATCCTGATCACTTGCTATTGTCCTTAAGTTGAGATCTTTAGATCACGCTAACACTTGATGCATACTGCAAATTAGTGCACTTCTGTACGTAAGGCACCGATTATACAGTTGACTCTGTTCTCTGGCTTTATGATGCTTAACATACAAAAGTGCCAAGGAAAAAGGAAAGTTTTTAAAGATTTTTGAAATAATACGAAGTAATCTTTAAAGACACGTCATATCGCCTGCATTATTAGTAACTAAACAAAACTAAAAATCTATAAGCCTTTAGAGTCCAATCCAGTCCTGTAGAGTCCAATCCAGTCCTTACTTTATCAAGATTATTTTGTGTAATAAACCTGAATAGAGATGGTTCATGTATCCTTATTATTTCCTCAGTTGTTCTTGGCATATTGAATCTAACTATGTTTGATCAGACCATTCTGAATATAAGTTTAGGCTCAGACTTCAAAATGGTTTTTGGTGAACGACAGGTGTAAGCAAGATCTGGTCTTAAGGTCGGGAGCCGTGGTAGCTCAGTTGGTATAGCGTGGGACTCGTAATCCAAGGCTCGCATTTTCGATACTCGCCCAGGCCAGCGCAGGTCGGCTGCCTCGGTCTGTCCATGGGAAAGGCACTTAGCTCCCATTTCCTCAGCATGATATAGTCAATAATGTGTTAAATGTTCCGATAAAACAAACAAAACAAAAAATGGTCTTACGGTCTGCTTGTCATTAATGTGGTTTCATCGAAGTTTTCCAGCGTGTACAGGTAACTAATTCATTTTCCATAGATGATAGTGTTAACGTTTCTTAAAATAAATATATTATGATGATGAAATTGCCATAAACAAGATACAGACTGTTATACTTTGAGCCCAGTCTCACAATATTTGATCATGAGAATTGCACGTTTTGCGGCTCTTTCTGGAGCATGGACTGTCACAGTGGTAGTCTGCAGTATGACAATTTCCATTTATGACCATATCGGAGTACACGTCTTTACAATGAACTAAAATGAACCCAATTACTATATAGTTATTATTATTTTGAGGGGAAGAACGTGACATGCATAGTATCAGAATATCTACCTATAGCATTTATTTATTTGTCATTAATGGCAGTAAAAAAAAGCCAGTGACATTGACCATATAAAACCAGGCTGTAAGGTATTGCATCTTGATTCAAGTAAGCTGACATTTAATAGAACTCACACTTTCCAATTCCTCTGTCTTAAAACATAGGTGTTCTAGGCATTTGGTATTGACTTGGGTGTGTTAAGTGTCAGGAAATTTATACATTTTTTGAAACGTACATTTCCATACTCATATTGTAGATGTCGTTACTTTCACTAGAACTTTGGCTGGGGTGTTCATTGTATTCAGTTATGAATGAGGTGTTGAGAGTAAAATATGTTTCTTCTAGTTGTGCTAATGTAATAGTGTCGGAACAAACAGTTGTGCATTAAATCTTCTGAGAGAACAATCTTCACTCTCGACCATAAAGCTCTCTCTCTCTCTCTCTCTCTCTCTCTCTCTCTCTCTCTCTCTCTCTCTCTCTCTCTCTCTCTCTCTCAGTAAATACTGGCTTCTGGAAATAAATAAGTGGAAAATAATGAAGAAATTAGAAAAAGCATATTTCTCATTGAGTGAGCAACAATGCTAAGCCCATGAAAGTTAAAACTACCTTTTCTGACATCCTTTCTATCCGTTTTGATTTGAATTGCAAATTTTCTGACACTGCTTCATTTATAAATTCTACACCTCTTGAATACATTACACGATGAGCTGAATTTTAATGATTTTCTCACCATGTCTGAAATGACTTCGTCAGTCTTGTGAACACTTAGCGCCATTAATCGCCGCATTAGATATATGACTTTACGGTAGAATGAGCAAGAGCTCTGTCAAGCGAATAGACAAGTGTTTTCATACGTAAAAATGAGTACATATTTGTCTAACCTGCTTACATACGTGTCAGCTACATCTTGCCAAGCTTTTGAGAGTGGATATACAGACAATACACACGCATTGATCCCTCTATGAGCGGTTGCAAAACAAAAAGTATTTTTCTGTAAGTTGTGAGATAATATGTCGGTAGATACGGGCAATATTGTATAATAATACCATTGGAGGCATCTTATAACCTGCTCTACTGAGATGTGGAGTCTGATAAAGGGGTGTTTTGTCACCATAGAATACAGAAGTGACAAAAGATTGGGGAGAGTTTCTATCGTTAATAGGTTTTTAAAAACAGGTAACCATGCATCATATATAAACAGTAGCTGCTTGTTTCTCTTAGAAGTGATGCAAGCTAAAGCTATGACAGAATAATGAGTAAAGACATTCGTACACAATTAAAATTTTTCCTTATTTCTGTTTATCTATGTAAAAAATTCGATCGATTGACAGTGAAAGTATAATCAGATATCAGTATCATGCCGATATATAAATGCATTCTGTTCTGATATGTCTGTAAATATTACACAAATGGAGGTATTTATGTTAGATTGTAACATATGTTCTGATATGTCTGTTAATATGACACAAATGGAGGCATTTATGTTAGATTGTAGCATATGTTCTGATATGTTTGTTAATATTACACAAATGGAGGCATTTAGGTTAGAATTTTACATAAGCTGATATATATACGGGTAGTTTGAAGTTGTTGTTCCAGCCACTTTATTTTGTGGTTATTGTACATTTTGTTGCATCTAAACATTGTGTGAGATTAGCTTTTGGCTCAACAGTCTGTCGAGAATAACAAAAGTCTTCTTTTTCTTCTTCTCACTGTTCAAGAACCAGCATACACATCAATGTAAGTATACGGCTCCGACCTAACTTCAGATTTAAGGTCTGAATAAACATGAGACGTTGGGACTGATGTACTCACGAGGAAGTTTGATAAACAGGGCGAGGTTCTTTCACCTTAAGTTTATATTTCACTAGGTTTCAAACCAATCAGAAATTACGTAACCATACATACTTCCATAAGTAACAAAACCTGTGAATTGAAAAGAAGGGGAAAATGACAAAGACATCATGATATAATAGACGGATTGGCAGAATGCCAATATAAATGATGATACTTTTTCTTATCCTTACCTTATACTCTGTCTTGCGAAAGACGTTCTGTACGATAAACTATTGAGTTTGAGTCTGAATAATTTAAAGAATTATATCACGCAAAAAGACAGAATTTATTGAATTTTGCTTTCCTGCAAAGTGTGCGGTGTGTACGAGAATCAAAATTGAACTTGTCCCATTTGGACAAAACAAAGGGACATGTTTATTTGATGAGCAATTGTCAGAAGACAAAGATTGCCTTTTCTTGGTATCCTAATTTTAAACTCTGTTCGCCTTCAGATTTACAAAAGTCACTTGCAAAGGTTTAAGAAGTTGAAACTTAATGCATCAGAAACATTTAACTGAATTGATCTCAATTTCAAAGTATTGAAAGACATAAACAAAAGTGATTAACTCGTGAAAATACTGTTACAGCTGGCAGTCGATCTTCCCCTATCAGATATTGATTGAAATGTCAAGAAATAGCTGGAAGCAGTTGTAGGCGTAATTATTTCTTGTGAAGGAAAAGGAACAGTTTCTTGACAGATACTCTTGAATGTTGCAATACTTTGAACAATTCCGTTGACAGAATCTCTTGAATGTTGCAATACTTTGAACAATTCCGTTGACAGAATCTCTTGAATGTTGCAATACTTTGAACAATTTCGTTGACAGATACTCTTGAATGTTGCAATACTTTGACATTCTAATGTAGGCTTATAAATGGGTATAAATGCCAGACATCTTTATTACTTTTTGAAAGCAACAGCAAAATTAGTAATTCCCCCAAAAGTACGAGACTACTTGTGTATTTTCAGTATTTACTTTCGTCCAAATATCCACTTTCCCTGTTTATAACGCCCCTACCTTCTCCCTGTTTATATAGCTTCTACCTTCTTCCCCCACCCCCGTATATATATATATATATATATATATATATATATATATATATATATATATATATATATATATATATATATATCCCTCTCTCTCTGTCTCTCTCTCTCTCTCTCTCTCTGCTTTTTATTTTTCTTACAAATTATGAACTTTTAATCTATTCACTTCTTATGATTACTTGCATAATGGAGACAAACTCGCAAGTTATTGTTAACTTGCTTCCAATACGGTTGCTGTTCATATGATGTTCTTTGAAGCAATAACATATGTTTAAACTAATAAACTTAATGTTTGAGACAATAGACATTAGGATGGTGCATTCCTTACGTATTGTTCTTTCTGCTCATCAGTGTAGTAACGCTGCTTTATGTTTGTTTTTCCGGCAACTGATTTCTTAAGCGAAGTTATTTTATTGCTCTGACGGATCCCAAGTGAATCACAAATCTAATACAGTCACTTTTTACATCACCTTGGAAACTGTGGTTATAGAGAAATAACTCGTTAATAAATTTAAATTCTGCAACATATTCATAAATGTCCAGCATAAAACGTAGCATATTTCACGCTGTAAAAAGAGTTGCAGGTGCCGAAATTCACACTTGAAAATTACAACTTTCGGAAGGCATACAGTACTTACCACAATGTGAGCTTATACCGACTACAAATAAATACATCATTTACTAATACCTTAATGAATTCAAGGCATACAGCATTATATTCGTGGGTACTTATTTATAAGCGACCTTAGACTTTCCATAAGCATATCAAGTATTTGCGGTTCGGCCCATTTTTCTCCCAATATTTATACAATACTATTTGTAATCATGGTTTTGAAACATATATGCGCTGCCCAGTAGTGTTTTATATGCAAACAGGCAATGTGACCTAGATTTCAAAAGTTCTTTATCACAGGAAAAGGTTTGTGTACAAGTCCGTTGTCTAAAACGTTCTTAGATTGGATGATAAGTAAGTCGCTATGACTATCAATAATTTTAATTAGAGTTTGTTCTCAAATCCCACTCAGTAATATCGTTTCTTTCACATCTGAAGGATCAATACACTGACGCCAACATGATGTAGGTCAACATGACCTGCTTATAAATTACTTAATCTTATGTAGTTTTTAGTTTTACCCGGTATTCAAAATGCTCTTGCCTAAAAGTGAGTGTGTGTGTGTATATGTGTGTGTGTGTGTGCTTCAGCTTTGTGTTTGAAAGCATCTGTCAGATTATTCTATTTCATTAAATAGCTTATACAGAACTTGAACATCTTTACTGTTCATTCTCTTGTTCTTTACGATTACATTTATTTGGAAGGGTTTATCACCTTAGTTTTTATAAAAATTTTCATCTTTACATTTTTCGAACCATATAGCCATTATTGTGCTGAGGTGCCGTTAAACGCTAATACATACATACATACATACATACATACATACATACATACATACATACATACATACATACATACATACATACATACATACTATTTCATTAGACAAAACATATCACGCTTCTCCAAAGGTAATAGTTTCATGAAAGGTTGGACATGTGTGTCTTTGCCTCAGAGTTGTTCGGTGATGACTTTAAAATTTTACATGTATTAAATGTAGCGCGCAGTAGTAGTGCAAAATGTAGCATTTTAAGTACAAAAATTTACTGTATTCTTCGAAGAGACGTTATGTATATTTTAAAATTAAAAAGAAAGATACCAAGGCAAAAAGAGAACAAATTTTGTCTACGTATCCGTCATACGTGTACAAGTACGGATACATTCTTGCAACTTTGAGTCGTCAGCTAGTAATGATAGAATTAGGGTCCTCTTACGACCTCTATTGTTGGAAATGTTTGTCTTGTGTTTTAAGAGTATTTTGTTGTCTTGTGTTTTAAGAGTATTTTGTTGTCTTGTGTTTTAAGAGTATTTTGTTGTCTTGTGTCTTAAGAGTATTTTGTTGTCTTGTGTCTTAAGAGTATTTTGTTGTCTTGTGTCTTAAGAGTATTATTTGTCTTGTGTCTTAAGAGTATTTTGTTGTCTTGTGTTTTAAGAGTATTTTGTTGTCTTGTGTCTTAAGAGTATTTTGTTGTCTTGTGTTTTAAGAGTATTTTGTTGTCTTGTGTCTTAAGAGTATTTTGTTGTCTTGTGTTTTAAGAGTATTTTGTTGTCTTGTGTTTTAAGAGTATTTTGTTGTTTTTGTGTTTTAAGAGTATTTTGTTGTCTTGTGTTTTAAGAGTATTTTGTTGTCTTGTGTCTTAAGAGTATTTTGTTGTCTTGTGTTTTAAGAGTATTTTGTTGTCTTGTGTCTTAAGAGTATTTTGTTGTCTTGTGTCTTAAGAGTATTTTGTTGTCTTGTGTCTTAAGAGTATTATTTGTCTTGTGTCTTAAGAGTATTTTGTTGTCTTGTGTTTTAAGAGTATTTTGTTGTCTTGTGTCTTAACAGTATTATTTGTCTTGTGTCTTAAGAGTATTTTGTTGTCTTGTGTCTTAAGAGTATTTTGTTTGTCTTGTGTTTTAAGAGTATTTTGTTTGTCTTGTGTCTTAACAGTATTATTTGTCTTGTGTCTTAAGAGTATTTTGTTGTCTTGTGTCTTAAGAGTATTTTGTTGTCTTGTGTCTTAAGAGTATTTTGTGGTTTTTGTGTCTTAACAGTATTTTGTTGTTCTTGTGTCTTAAGAGTATTTTGTTGTTCTTGTGTCTTAAGAGTATTTTGTTGTCTTGTGTCTTAACAGTATTTGGTTGTCTTGTGTCTTAAGAGTATTTTGTTGTCTTGTGTCTTAAGAGTATTTTGTTGTCTTGTGTCTTAAGAGTATTTTGTTTGTCTTGTGTTTTAAGAGTATTTTGTTTGTCTTGTGTTTTAAGAGTATTTTGTTGTCTTGTGTCTTAACAGTATTTTGTTGTCTTGTGTCTTAAGAGTATTTTGTTGTCTTGTGTCTTAAGAGTATTTTGTTTGTCTTGTGTCTTAAGAGTATTTTGTTGTTCTTGTGTCTTAAGAGTATTTTGTTTGTCTTGTGTTTTAAGAGTATTTTGTTTGTCTTGTGTCTTAACAGTATTTTGTTGTCTTGTGTCTTAAGAGTATTTTGTTGTCTTGTGTCTTAAGAGCATTTTGTTTGTCTTGTGTCTTAAGAGTATTTTGTTGTTCTTGTGTCTTAAGAGTATTTTGTTTGTCTTGTGTTTTAAGAGTATTTTGTTTGTCTTGTGTCTTAAGAGTATTTTGTTGTCTTGTGTCTTAAGAGTATTTTGTTGTCTTGTGTCTTAAGAGTATTTTGTTGTCTTGTGTCTTAAGAGTATTTTGTTGTCTTGTGTCTTAAGAGTATTTTGTTTGTCTTGTGTCTTAAGAGTATTTTGTTTGTCTTGTGTTTTAAGAGTATTTTGTTTGTCTTGTGTCTTAAGAGTATTTTGTTGTCTTGTGTCTTAAGAGTATTTTGTTGTCTTGTGTCTTAAGAGTATTTTGTTGTTCTTGTGTCTTAAGAGTATTTTGTTGTCTTGTGTCTTAAGAGTATTTTGTTGTTCTTGTGTCTTAAGAGTATTTTGTTGTTCTTGTGTCTTAAGAGTATTTTGTGGTTTTTGTGTCTTAAGAGTATTTTGTGGTTTTTGTGTCTTAAGAGTATTTTGTGGTTTTTGTGTCTTAAGAGTATTTTGTTGTTCTTGTGTCTTAAGAGTATTTTGTTGTTTTTGTGTCTTAAGAGTATTTTGTTGTTCTTGTGTCTTAAGAGTATTTTGTGGTTTTTGTGTCTTAAGAGTATTTTGTTGTTCTTGTGTCTTAAGAGTATTTTGTTGTTCTTGTGTTTTAAGAGTATTTTGTGGTTTTTGTGTCTTAAGAGTATTTTGTTGTTCTTGTGTCTTAAGAGTATTTTGTTGTTTTTGTGTCTTAATAGTATTTTGTGGTTTTTGTGTCTTAAGAGTATTTTGTTGTTCTTGTGTCTTAAGAGTATTTTGTTGTTCTTGTGTTTTAAGAGTATTTTGTTGTTCTTGTGTCTTAATAGTATTTTGTGGTTTTTGTGTCTTAAGAATATTTTGTTGTTCTTGTGTCTTAAGAGTATTTTGTTGTTCTTGTGTCTTAAGAATATTTTGTTGTTCTTGTGTCTTAGGAGCATTTTGTTATTCTTGTGTCTTAAGAGTATTTTGTTCTTTTGTGTCTTAAGAGTATTTTGTTCTTTTTGTGTCTTAAGAGTATTTTGTTGTTCTTGTGTCTTAAGAGTATTTTGTGGTTTTTGTGTCTTAACAGTATTTTGTTGTTCTTGTGTTTTAAGAGTATTTTGATGTTCTTGTGTTTTAAGAGTATTTTCTGTTTTTTTTTTTTTTGTCCTAAGAGTATTTTGTGGTTCTTGTGTCTTAAGAGTATTTAGTTGTTCTTGTGCCTTAAGAGTATTGTGTTATTCTGAACTGTTCAAGATATATCAGACAGATATGGGCCAAAAGTACAAGGGATAAGAGAGTCTTTGTCAAGTTTTGTTTCTTTCCTGAAGTGGGTCTCGTATAAGTTCTTAAAAAGTCAAATACAATCCTGGTACCTCACCTATACAAAACATGATGGGAGTCAGCAATTTTCATAAAATTGACCACAGTACAAGACAATCGATATTTATCTCTCAACATTTTGAAGGTATGCGCTTTATTAAAATAATTTTCATGGATTCCGCAGTCTCTGTATTTAAGTATCAGAAAATCCCTTTTGTGATTGAAGAAATTATAATTTTACAACAGTATGCATTTTATTTTTATCACCAGTAAGTTACGTTCTAAATTCGAATTACATAAATAATCTTAAATTTCATCAAATACTACTGTCCTCTATTTGTGACGCCATATTAGAATCACTGTCTAATAAGTGATATAATAGGCCTCAGTTTTAACGTTACTGATATAGGTGTTCCATTGCCTTACATAATATCGGGTTATGCTATGGTCATATTCTCTTATTTTGACGCATCTGACAGAAGAAATAAAACTGTATCACTATACCGCGAACAACAATGCTTGACTCAGATTACATTATCGAGACAGATGAAGGACACATTCGCAACTTCTCGGTCAATCCTATGGATCATACCTCGAATTTGTTCCGATAACTGCCATTAACTACGATTCGGACCACCTCGGCTATTTACAAAACAAGGATTGACCAAGAAGTTGGAAATGCATCGAACTATTTTCTTCATTCGCAACTTCTCGGTCACTCCTACGGTCAATCCAATTGTAGAAATAGCCGAGGTAATCCAAACAGATTGCGGTTTCTTTTTTGCGAAGAAATTTCCAGCGAAGAAAATGTATAATTTTTCTGCAAATTACTACGACGACATAAATCTTGTCTGGCAGAAATAGCAGCTGTGGTCCGAATGAGGAACGATATTTACATTCACTGACATGAGGTACAAGTTATACGGTCTTTTTCAAATTATGACGGCGAGGTTTTCCTAGTCTGTGCAAGGACGCTATAATCTCATTTCAGCAAAATTGAATATAAAACACATATATTCTTATGGTCCTCAATGTAATGAATATCACGTCTAAAGATGTCCAAGTATCCTTAAATACTCAGTAATGTCATCTCGTCAGCAGTAATTCCTTTCATTTAAATTTTTAAACAGACAATATCGTATGAAGGTCAAGTCAACGAATGTCAGTTCTTCCAGTGTCTAGAATCTGGACTCTAGATACTAGTATTGTGATAACCTTAGACACTATTTATTTGCGGAAAAATGGCGTTGGCTTTATTTCTGACCACGGATGTGATTAAGCTGGTGAATTTGACTTCACTTACATAAATCTAAGATAGTTGTAGGTAGTGTTTGCAATACCTATCCTTGCAACGTTTACAGGTACACATCAAAGATATGAACTGCCAACCCGCTTGAATTAACTAATGTCAAAAAGACATCTTGACATTTTCACTCCGACAGCTTGTTGTAAATAGAATGATTGATGAAAAGTGTGACATCTAAGGGTCGTTAATACTAAAATCACATCAGTTTAAACTCTTGACACAAATAAATATGATATGACTCTTGAAATTCATCATATAATGTGAACAATGCGACTTGTGGAAGATTTTCACTGCCTCAATTTTTTTTCTTCTATTTATTTATTGAAACGCAATGTTCATGCAAACAAATTCAGCCAAAAGTTCTCATCATTCCGATTTTGCACCATGGTAAAATATCCAGTGTTTTCAGTCTTTACGCCTTTTAAAAAGCTATATAGTAGGTATGATATAACAAACGTCCAAAATTATGTGACTACATCTGGAGAATGATGTAATCGGTACCCATGGTGTAATAGGGTTTACTGAAGTGACCATTAAGCCCTAGAAAGAGCACCTCTCCCCACCCCCATCCCTTAATATGATTTATAAATAATTACTGTGCAAAGAACTACTTGTGGTGTTCCTAAATTTTGTGTCTTCCTTACTCAAATATAAACCCATCACATATTATAATCTTATGTGCGAAGCATGTCGTGTATTGACAATTTTCTACAGTAAAGTTTAATTTTAAACACGGCAATTTACTGCCGCCGCTTGTTACAGTTTAAAGTTTTCACAGTTTGTATATATAAAAGCAACAACAACAACTTAAGATGATGGCAGTCCATCTTACAATTTGTAATTAAATATGTCATGGCAATTACTATTTCTGGATTTATCAGCAACCCACGTTCATTCTTACGCAGTTACTTCAAAGGTTGCTTATATACCGTAATCTAAACTCTGTGTGCATATACACATTTCGTACTGCATCCAACTAGATTTATCTCATGCACTCATAGTTAATTTTCGGAGAGCGATGTTCTCTTCTATTTTCTCCTGTATTTTGGAGCTTGTAGGCAACAGCAACAGGTGGTAAGCAGATGACTGTATACATTCAAGTCACATGTATTTCATAAATCAGTCTATTATTTATATCTAGTAGCCACTACCAATCGTTAAGTAGAAGAAAGGAGAGGTAAACAGTCACTATGGTGTTAGATAATAACAGTTACAACTTAATTTGTGGACAATCATTGGTTAACACATATTTATTTTTGTAAATGGAATGTCTCAGTGATAGCTTCTATTATCTTCACTTGTTAGATGATATGTTAAATAAGATAACCAACAGATGAAAAAACATTATTAAGACTTGAGTTGAGTGAAGAAAGTCGGGGTGCATATTAATAAATGTCGAACCCCGTTCCTCTCCAAATCGCCATGGCAATTTTGTTCCCTTGATGTCTATGAAAAAAGGGAAGCATTTTGATGGTCAACGTATTAAGTTTAATGACTAAGTTCTTTACATATTTTCAGGTAAACTGTAAACCCGTCTGCAGTGGTGGCGTGAGGGTTCGAGGCGCCCTGGGGCTATGTTCTTTAGTGGCGCCCCAGAGAACAGTTTTTATGTCAGTTGCCAACTCCCCCCCCCCCCATCTACAGCTGTAAAAAAAGAAGCTCCCGACGATTAATTTGTATTATAAGAGACACTCACATTTTTTTACCTTATCTATGACATCATCAGCCTTAAGAATATTAAAGTGGTTGACCAAAGTTGTCTCTCCATAAATGTTTTTATACCTAACTCTCTTGAGAACTTCTAAACCGATTTTGATGGAATTTTTACTGTCGTTTATGGTGAGATGTCCTCTTTATTGTTATTGTATTTATTTCTGAAATTCAGTGTCACTTTAAGCAAACATAAAAAGTTTTAGCGTAAGGACGTTTGGGTATTTTGGGGGATAGTGCGACTTGGAATATAGTTGCGTCATCATCGTGGTTTGTATATTGAATATGAATTTTGCACATAAAACCCTTCTTGAAAATATAACTATTTACGATTCCTCTTCTGTAAATATTTGACTCTAAAATCAAGATTAAAACTGAGTGTATCATTCAAGGAAATGTTTGCCAACCACGGTAGGTAAAATGACTTTACCAAACATACCTAAAACGCAAATAGTCAAGCGCTAACGTCAGACTGCAGATTGAATACACATCTAGCAGATGGAATTGTTATAAAAAAAATTTCAAACATAACATGATTGTGCAAGTAGATGCTTATTTAAATTCCAAATCATCTAAATCTATATGTAAATTTAATTTACATACCTTTGAGAGCGAAGAGTCTGGATACAGGCCTTCTCCTACTGTAAAAATGTTTTTTTAATGATATCGCCTGAATGATATTTGTGAACTACGAAAATGAATTCAAGCCCACCAGTGTCATTCTCAGCTGTTTAGATCATTACTTACATAGAGAATCTTACCTGAGTCTTTATTTCATATTAAATTTCCGAAAAGAGCTGAATAATATAATTCTCCGCGAGCTGCTTGCAGTGAGTATCATATTGTATTATTCAACAAGTTTCATAAACTTTATGTCAAATAAATACGAGTTTAAGAACCTATTTATCACATGACTTCACATTACTCCGTGACGTTGCTAAGCATTATGCAACAGTATGGCGAACTATTTTCATGATATGACGTTAATGAGCGCATACAAATATGCGATGTGTGGAAGTTTAGAATTGTCAGCAAGTCACAGCACCTAGCCCTGTATTATTGCTGTCCTGCCCTGAGAAGCTGCTGTCCTGTCCCCAAATTCAGCACATTGTCTAAACATTGCCACGATTTACGGTAATATATCAGGTCATTTTTTTTTTTTTTTTTTTTTTTTTTTTTTTTTACAACATCAATCAAAAACACACTAACAGAATGTATCAGTGTATCATGCTTAACAGGAAAGGTCCAATCCAACTAAGTTTCATTTTTTTAAAATTCGAAAAAATGACAAAACCTGAAAAGGTCTCATTTCTACTATTGTTTGTTTTTCTCGTCCTGTTCACAAAACTGTCTTGAAGAACTTTTTGAAGCACTCGGTATTCGTCAAGTTTACTTTCCAAACAAATGTGTCCCGTTCTCACAACTTTAATGGTAAATGTCTGCCAAACAAACGTGTCCCTTGCTCACAACTTTATTGGTAAATGTCTGCCAAAGTAGCAAACCTTATATTTTAGAGTATCATTAAATAGTTCTTGCGTTTTTCTCAAATTTACATAAGGCTTGTAGACAACAGTATTTTTAACTGTCTGTCGGTTTTTGTTGCCTAACAAAATATTTCGGATCAAACAGTCTCATACTCATAAATTTACTAACTTCGTCCTTTCCTTCTTTATAGTTCAGTTAGTCTTAAGTTTTATGGCAGTTGTTGAGAATTTTCTGCCACATTGAAGATTACATTGTTGCCATGGCACGATACCATCTACCTGCAATCGCAGCATCGCTCGGCCATTTCCGTCAAGTCGAGAAAAAACTTCTGATGTTGTTGTAGGAATTCACATACATTTGATGGGTTTAGCGATACGCCTCTGACTGAGTGCACCACATATATTGTGACAGAAAAGGCCGACAATATTCCAATTGTGACTTTGTCTCCTTCCGCCGCCATATTGTGCTATGCAAGCAAAAGTAGTTCCGAATATAGTTCTCAACGGGGGCGAATTACATCCGAGAATTCGCAACTTCGAATTGAATCTAACATATTGTACCACGAATGCGTGTCGTTAGCTGCCATTCGGGCCGCTTCGGCTATTTACGAAACAAGGATTGACCTAGAAGTTACGAATGATCGAACTATGTTTTTCATTCGTAACCTCTCGGTCAATCCAGCAGTCAATCCAATCGTAGAAATAGTAGAGGTGGTCCGAATGGATTTTGTTTTTGGTGCGGAAAAATTTCTGGCGAACAAAATGTATGATTTTTCGGTAAATTACTGCGCCGACATACATCCGAGGCATATTTTTGTCTCGCAGAATTAGCCGAGGTAGTTCCGAATGACATTCGAGGTCTCTTTATCGACTTGACGGAAAAGGCGTCTGTTTCTGTTTTAATTCGTGGATTTTCTTGGACAATCGGACACGTACCGAAAATCTATCTGGAAATTAACTGGATGGAATGAAAGGCGAAATCGGTGCAAAATGGTGGAGAAACTGTTTCAAAAGCTGCATCCTACTCACAGTGGGTTACCTCCCATTAAAGCTCCGATAATAATTTGTTATGCCGTCATCTGGAGAACAGTTTGCAAAAGCTGAAGTGCGAAGGTAAAATGGTACCGTACTAAAAGCGTCGTGGTAACTTTATGGAATTAGTGGCAAACTTTCTGCAAAATAATGTTATAAATTAAGCTCAAACGTGAAAACAGAACCTTGCCATCACATCGGCCAAGAAGAAATTACCTCAGTCGATGAGGAACCGTTCGATGATGCGTGTCGTAGCATTACGTTATTTAGTAAACAATGTACATGCATATGCAATTGTGGTTTTTCTGGTCCTTGGCGGCAAGACCTGTGCGTGTTCGGATTGAACCCAAGGAAGCAAATGGTAACCCGAAAGAGATTCCGATAGTGTGGTGCCGTGATTTACATTAAATCTATTTAAAATGTTTTCCAGAATTTAAATTTCCTTCCATAAAAGGAGTGGTATATATTTGTCTACCATAGCAACATGTCTCATAGAGTCATCTTTCCTCGAAATAGTTCTGAATATGGCGGACGTGCGCCGCTCAATGTTGCTTTCTGGTAGGACGGAAACGGCCGAGCGGTACGCCGATTGCCTTGTGTTCTCCGACAGCTTGTATTTCTGTTCCACATGTCATAACTGCTCGTGGTGTATTGTGTGTATGATATGTCGTAGCCAAATTGTCGTTTTTTGTTGCTCAAATGATCCTTACCTTTAATCTACAACATAAACACACCCCTGTCAACGCGATTTAAAGAGAAGGATCAACTTCCCAGTTCCCAACATGGTTGGAGACAAGTACAATAAACTCCCTATTGTTGAAAATCAAACGAACTAACAATCATCAAATTACTGAAAATCGTCTGAATACACTTTTGGAGTTCTATCGGGTACGGAATGTCAATTTGGGAGAACCGTTTTGTTGTCTCGTGGGTAACAGAGTGCATTGAGAATGTTGTGGTTTCTGATAGATTTTGCAAGTAATTATTAGTCAGCTATAAAGACATTGTCAGATTTACCACAAAACTTGTTCCCATCAATAATGGCCACGTGATGTTTTGATCAAATAGGAAAACAATATCTAGACGTGAAACATTTAGTAGTTAAATCAATCTGTCACGGTCTGCAGTAGCACGTGATTAACAAAAAACTGTTAAATGCTACAATTATTTAAACTCTGTGTTGTGGTTTTTATTATTTATCATACTTTTAACATAATTAGGTTCTCGCATCTTCAGGTGATCATTTACCCTAATTTGTTGACTTCACGTCCCCAGACATCATTCCTGTCGCAGGGATCAACATCTAAATCAAATAAAACATATCCTTTGCTTTGGTACTGATTCGTCTCTTTCTCCTTCTGACCTAATATAGGGTTCATTAGCCACCGCGTGAGTAGGGTTGATTGTGGAAATCCTGTCCAATATATGTTGGGTAGAGAACAAATAGCACTTGTTTCCACAGGGAATTTAATTTGCACACACACACACACACACACACACATAGATACACACATATGCGTGATAATAAAGAGTGAAATTAGTATATATTGAGAAAGAATATTATCATACAGATTATATAATTGTATTTCCTTCCCTTACTGAGATTCGAACCCGGGTCTGCGGGTTACACAATAATCGCCTTGCCTGCACGCACAACCCCTTATACCCCTCTCGACCATGAGCACATTCCCAAAAAGGATATACCACAGTCGCTAGTGTAAGCGTTTGTGCGTAGCACACACACCCACATGACGACCCAGAAATTAACTCTCACGTAATACACAGTCACTCCTGATTCCTAAGACAGAAATCAAGGTATATACAATTAATATAGATAGGTAAAAAAAAATATACACAAGACAGAAAGGAAACTGCTATCCATGGATCCTACATGAGGATGCCTGCTAATATAGATTGAAATTAGTATACATTGAGAAAGAATATTATCATACGGTTAGAGAATTTTTATTTCGTTCCCATACTGAGATTCTGTATGTTAATATTCTTTCTTGGTTACTCCTACCACCTCCATATCTCCTAAATCTACATGTATGTATCTATATACGTATGTGCATGCATGTATATTTTATGTTTACATGTGAATGTGTCAGACACTGTAGTAAGTAGAGTTATATCTGTACATATACGTTGCATTTATAATTTTTATATTCTAACATTGAGAACTACATGCAAGATTGGTTGATTAATTCAGAACCAAATGACGGCGCAAATACAAAACTGTTTCCCAACGTTTCGAGCTAAACAAGCTCTTCGTCAGGGAAAGAAACAATTTACATCCACAAAAAAAAAAAAAAAAAAAAAAAAAAAAAAGAATTCTTGACTCCTACATGTTTCAGTGACGGGGAAATAAACAAACAAAGGATAAACAACAGAAGAAAGAAAGAAGACAAAACTAAAAAAAGGTCTAAAACGAGTAAACTACATACCTATGTTATGCTGCCTTCAGCCAACAAAGCTGTGTAAAAAAAATAAAAGAAGTGTATATCGTGCTTATCAGGCAGTGGACCAAAGTGTTTTGACCTAATTGCAGGCTTGGAATAAAGGGCTGACACCACGCGCGGCGAAAAATCAAAGCTATCATCAAAATGTGCAAAGGAAATTATATCCCGGTAATATTATGCATGGAGGTACTAAGGAATTATGTCAAGAGCTTGGTAATGGGGGATAATGGACAAGAGTTCAGATAATAATAATAATAATAATAATAATAATAATAATAATATAAATGATGATAATAATAGCAATAATAATAATAAGAAGAAGAAGAAGAAAAAGAAGAATACCAATAATATATGTAAAGAGTTACGGAATATTTACTTGAGTAAATATTATCGCAAAACATGCGAACTCTTATAAACTGATGCCTGACTGTAGTTTTGATGAGATTGCATTAGGAAGGTTAGACTTTTTCATTTAGGCCGAACTCCCCATGAGTTTTCAATTGAAGTATCCAGTATCGTTCCTTACGCGTGCGTTCTATATCGGTCCAGCCAGGTTAAATCAATCGGTAGCATCTCGAGGGATTCGACTGATTGCACAGTCGAGTTCTAGTGATTGGCGAGTTTTGCGTTGATTTTGTTGCGAATGTGGCTTTTGTGGTTATTCATTCATTTTCTGTAACCAACGGTTTCGCTAACATATTGAGTGCCACAGATCTTGCATGTTAGAAGATAGATGACATTTTTGGTTCGGCATCCTAACTTTTGGTTGATAGTGTAGTTAACTCCTGTCGTCGAACTTCTGAACGCTTTGGTCTCGGGCATATTTTTGCAAATTAGGCAACTCTTGTGTTTGCAGCATTTGGCAAAAAAAAAAAAAAAAAAAAAAATATGTGTATATCCGGTCGGCCGACCATCCCTGTTTCTCGTTGCCGACCCTAGCACTTTCCCCCCCACCCCCACCCCCCAAAAAAACAAAACAAATCATATTGCCGAAATTTACCTGTGCATCTAATTGAGCCGGTTTTTCCCAGTACTTTGAAGCGCTTGAAATATTATTTGATTTATATATAATGTTAAAAAAACAAAAAAATACTTATCTGCCTGCCCTAATTTTAAAATCAGTGCAAGAGGAAACAGACATTTTTTTTTTCCTTTATGTGCCTAAATCTGTGGTCTTGTTTGAAGTTACCTTGGCAAGTACTAGATAGTCCTTCAGATATATATATGGAAACTAAAAGTCTTGATGGGAACTTTTTGGACCCTACACATCCTATATTCCAAACTGTATTCAATATATACCAGTACTCCATATACACCGTTTACAATATATTTTAAATTAAAAGCATTATGATCGATAAAATATAATAGGCTTGTGTAACGTACGAATATATAGGACGAAACAATAGTATGTTTTTTTTGGCAAATTCATGGCATGAGTGATTATGTATGTGCTAATGTTACGGACTGGGACCCACCCTTGCCAATTATTGTAATTATTTTCTTCAGAGTTTCTACATGAAGCAGACAGTATTAATCTTTACTTTCTATCGCGGTTGTACTATCAAAAAGGTTTGAATAAATACCACAAGCATGGCTGTACTTTTAAGGTACTTGGGTGTATGATTTCATTGGGTTTTTCAACGAGATAGAATAAAACAGACAAGACCGATAAGAAATATATTTATATTTGGCCCACTTTTACCAAACGTATCAAATATTCTTCACTGCGCATGCAGCAGTCATCTCGAATGAAGATAAAGTAATTATTTTTTAACTGTTTATTTTTTATTTTTAAAGCGTTTGCTTCTTTTGGGTGTTTTCAAGCTTTCAAAATGCTTCAGAATGACGACAAGGATTATGTTTATTCGCCTGATGACTGTCCAAGATTTCTTAAAATGGATGGCCGTCACTTGAAAGAGATTTGTTTTCCTTCAGTTTACTTTTGTTTTGTTTGTTTGGTGCTTAATAATCCAATAGTATAATTCGAATCTGCACCCTTCTTGTCGCGAGTCTGGCACGCTAACCACGGAACCACCGCGGGGTTTTAATATCTCGGTGACTGAGGGAAATGAAGCATATTTGTATGATTTCATCTTGTGGACAATGTAGTTGCGCGTGTGCGCGCGCACGCACACACACACACACACACACACACACACACACACATGTAGGTTCACTCTTAGGACAAAATGAACAATATTCACGACTGTTTTTCAAGACTGTGCAAATGTTTAATTTGTATGTAGTAATGCATTTTAGGACTGTTCAAATTTTTGATTTGAATGTAGTAATACATTTAAGACTACGTGCTCTTCATTAGAAGACCCTAGAGTGGTTTTCTACATACGGGTATTTTCTGGCTGTTTTTATTTCCTGAAGTGAAAGAGTACTTCCTTACTGGAACACTATATAACAGCACGTACGCTGTAAATAGGATGGTGTGCTCGACAATATTGAACTGTCTTTTGCATATTGATGCAAGACAAAGTTATGTTATAATAACAGAATAGTGAACGTTTCTGCCACGAAGTAAAAACAGTAATGTACACGACCCAAAAAATATATTTGTATCAATGATATCATGCCCCATTTCCGCTTCCTGCGCATGCATAGTGGGGAATGGGGAAGGCGAAAACGTAGGAAGTCCCAGTTTTAAAGAAAACTGCACTATGTCAAAGGAAACTAACAATAATTTTCTTCAAATAGATTGATCTTATTTGCTTTATGCACATCTTTCTTTAGGCAGACATGGATTTTATAGTGTCTGCGTAAATACATCAAACACTTTAAAGGGTCAGCTCAAAAAAGATTTGTGCTAATTTTCGTTATTAATGTTGGCATCTAAAATTAGAAGCGACACTTCAAATAGCACTGTTTTGTAAGTTTCCATAAATTTTAGTTTGAATTTTTTTTTTTATATATATGTTTTTTTTTTGTTTGTTATTCTCTGTCAGAATCAAAATTTCAAAAAATCGTTAAGCTAAGATTGTGTTCAATGTAAAAGGTCCAAAATCGCGTTGAAATAAGGACATGTTTAGACTTATGTCAGGGTTTCCCCGTCTAAACCCACAGCATGACTACGAGTAATATGGTCACATGACACCTCAATGTGTAGTTGGAGACGTGAATAGTAGGTAGACATCGAGATGCTTTCACGTTAATTTCTGTGGTAATAGAAGACTATATACTGCTGTCGCAAATGGATGAATCGTTTTGATGCGCATTAATGTATTCTCCAAGGAGAGGAGTAAAGCAGTTCACGCTATAACGTTATCTTTCTCTCTCTCTCTCTCTCTCTCTCTCTCTCTCTCTCTCTCTCTCTCTCTATATATATATATATATATATATATATATATATATATATATATATATATATATATATATATATATATATATATATATATATATCAATCATAATTGCTTTGGCAAAGTATGCCAGACACTCTTTATTGCTTGTAACTCAGTTTCCTAGACACTGTTGCATGTATGGTCATGCAATTTCATGTGTGCATTCACATTTATAACTTATGTTCATACCCATAAAAAGTAAACTGTGGTTGTAATGACCTACTTTTCTTGCTTAGCTGGCTATGCCAAATTTTGGATTATGTACAAAACAGGCGAAGCAGGCAAGACATCCTTCAATATAATTTCCTGTTGGTTCATTCTTAGCACAGACCTTCAAATTTGTATCCAATTATAAGCGTGAAAGAAGAGAAAAATGTTTAATTTGGTTTGAATTTATGTTTCATGCAGTATTTCACTCGCGTTCTCTTTGGTACTGATTCTATTCTTTTTTAAATATCTGTATCCGTTTCACAATCTCTCCATCACGAAAATACAAGATGATGCTTTTGATAAATAGGTTGAAATCAATTATACTCGTATCAATACATGGTGTATAAGTCTGCATTCATGTTACTAGTGAGTTAGTAACGTATGCATGAAATGAGTACCGTAGGTCTGGTTTGTGCTCCTGTCACTTTACGGTAAAATGGAATGAAAACGTTCATATAACCAGTTCAAATTTCAATCATTAGTAATAAAAGCTTTCGTGCCATATGAAAAAGTTCCGTTTTATTCTAGTGACATTTTCGTAATCTCACCCATCGAAACCGAAATAATATGCTTATCAAATAGACCTGCTATTATTATTCATACACAAACATACAATATAAACGTACAACTGCAAACTATACGCTGACAACTATAAGTAATTTTACGATTGTTAGACTGTCTCATTTTCAACAAAGGACAGTTTTATGTATGTCCATGATCACGTTTGGTATTCGTGGGGAAAACTGGCTTCTCTAATGTTTTTGAAAGAGGTGTCTTGTATAGAAAAGACACAAGGCAAGCGTTTTTACGGAACACATACACAAGGCAAGCGTTTTTACTTTGTTGGTGTGTTTATATCCCTTTATTTCTCTCAACATTTGCAACACACAATACCTTGTCAATGATCCTAGTATGGTTGTCTTTTAGAAGTTTTAAAGTCTTCAGTAGCACACTCCATCAAGGATAGAAAACTGCAGGTCTTTCAACGAGGTCATATTTACAGACATAGTTCAGGAGCAATATCTGAAAAGAATCCAATGATGTAAAAAAAGAGAAATTCAGTGACTTCCTATGAAATATTTCACGAATACTTATTCTTCCTACACTACGGTACATTTCATGAAACATGGATTCATTGAGAGCATTTCGATTTTATTACAAATAAAGTGTATATGACACTGTCATGCAATCACAATTTACGCACACCAACTGGTTTATTCATATTAAGCATCCTATGTTGAGAAAAGTGTAAATATGGTTTAAAATAGATATCTTAATTCTATCTAAAAGTTAATCATATACTTTAGATCTGAAATACTATACATTTAATGTATATCCTGAATAAAAATGCACATATGATCTTTGATATTTTCATCCAGTAAACTTGAAGACCGTTAATATATCTGCACCACTGTACTGCCATATCCTACGGAAGGACCACATAGCGTTGTCCATATCCGTTCCATGCTGCATAAATTTAATTATAGCTCATTTGTAAAGAACTTCGTGATTGCAATCAAATTAGGTGTGAGTTTAGCATCCGGGAGAATGAGATCAAGTTTTATTTTAAGATTTTATGTGAAAACGTGACTAAGAAATGGCTTGTTGACTTAAAAGATTATCTTTCCACCACAAATTTGGCTTTGGCACACAATTTTATTATGATTATAGGCTTACAAGATCTATGTCAAGTTAAATGTTCACCTTTTGTTTCCTTAACAATTCTGGATTATGGTCCTCAAATGACCTCAGAATTTAACGTTACATCGTTAATTTTTGTTTTAATTATACCATATTGGCATATGTATGTTTGTTCTCTGAACACATTCCATAGATTGATCTTTTTAAATAAATTTAAAAAAACTCTAAGTGCAACAGACATTATCTTTATTTGATAATGTCAGTACATATAATTTATTGTACTTCTGTAAGTTTTAGATCTGTATCTTGCATGATTTCAGATTAATGTTGATACATTTTCTAAGTTGCTCGTAGATATATAAATTAAAGGCAAAAGGTGATACAAACATTGATAATGATACATACCAATGTGCCAATGTTATTATGGTTAAGAAGAGTGTCAGATTCAGTTTGACTTTACTATGTCTACCAAAGGGGATGTTGTAAAAATATACTCAATGTAAATTATATCTGATAATTTTAAATTACTCTGACAGATAAATTTAAAATTTAGGACACTTTACTATGATATATACGGAATAAAAGAGGCTAGGAAGTGTCAAGTCCACTGCACAGTTATACAAATACAATCAAAGAATGTAAAAAGAAAACAGAAAAGTAATAATAATGTATATATATATATATATATATATATATATATATATATATATATATATATATATATATATATATATATATATATATATATATATAAGTATTACAATGATATAGAATCAGAAATAATTATACCTTGTGTAAACTCATGCTTCTTTGTCTTCCGGCATCAGTGTGGAAACAAAATAAGGAACATATATATGGTGTATGTATATAAACATATGTTTATACTTTGTTACTACAAATACACTGAAAATGTGAATGACCAAAACAGTCATGCTATACAATGTATGTATCTCCAGACCTAACATTGGAGGTATCTTATTACAGAACTGGTGGAGAAAATGTTTAGATTAACAATACTGTGTAATTTATTTGACATAGTGATGAGAACAGAGCCTGAATCAGCTTGCTCAGTTTGAGCTGACAAAAATAACTTTGTCATAGACTACCTTTGTCATAGGACTGGATAGTGATAATTGAAGCGGATGTATCTGAGTTGAAGAAGAAAAAAAATAGCATAGCTCAACGAAGAAATAAAAATCCATGAAGGTGTAAATACATATTTTGTCAATCTACTTTTTTATATTTAATCATGATCTGCTTATACAAACTGGAAGAGCATACTGTAGTGTTGGCTAAGCAGTCACGTTTATATTACACGTAATGAGAGAGCAGATAAAAGAGCTAAAGCTACTCTGAAATCGCCCGTTTCTGAATAGAAGATCCCGTATAGGGACTTATTATATGAATCGATATGTTCTATATACTTGGCAAAATAAGAAAATTCCACGAACAAGATCCGAATCATCCAGCACACTACAGAAGAGTTGTATCGTTCATATAGAATAAATCACGGAGATTAGGTAGTATTGTGTCGCTCACGTACAGGACACACATACCTGAGACATGCACACCTCCTAATGGGTAAACCTCGACCCGAATGCGTACCGTACCAGTATCCGCTGACAGTCGAACACGTTGTTGTCTAGTGTATAGGCTTCCTGACTGCGAGACAGAAATTGTATGATGTCAACTCTATCAAGCAGCTTTTTGATGATGGACCGCCAGAAAAATCTTTGACTTTCTAAAAAAATGCGGCTTATAAAACAAATTTTGATCATATAATGAAGAACAGCTTCCCTTTTTAATCTTTTTGTTTTATTTTCAATACTTTTTACAGAATTTTGTTATCCTTTAAGTTTTATCTTTCATCTTGTAAGAAAAAAAAATTTGCTTTTATTTGGAAGGGTTTATCTTCATGAAGATTTGAGCAATTTTCTACCTTTATATTGTGTGAAGCTTTTAAGAATTTTGCTTATTACCTTAATGGACTACATATTTACATTTGTTTATCTTCTGAAGGTTTTTAGCAATTTTTCCCTTTATATTTTTAGAACTAAAGTTTCAATCCACACTATATAGGCACGACTGGGCTGACGTGCCCTTAAATCCTAAACATACATACATACATACATACATACATACATACATACATACAGCTTAAGTTACAGTCTCACTGACCCAAAATATGAAGAGCAACAATCGAGGAAGAAATGACAGTTTTAAATGAAATGACAGTTTTTTTGCACTCTTTCATTATTATGATTCAATACTTGTTATTCTGCATTTGTATCTATAGTCATTCCTGTATTAGAGCCGTTTCTTTAATTCACACGGGTTTAAGGTAGTCATCATGATCAGTATAAGTCAAATATTGTGCCTTTTCAAATGATGATTCATCTTGACATCGGCTTAAAATATGTTGAGAATTATGTGTCCTTTCGTATTTTTACAAACATTACGTGACTTTCATTTAATATTTTCGAATTTTTCTGTACAACAACATTAGAAAGTTTTTTTGGGGGGTATCACGTGACTATTTAACCTCTGATTTCATGGACATGTTGGCTGCGAGATTTGGGTAGTCATGTGACTAGCAATGCAAATGGCGAGTGCCAGGTCAAATTTCAGCAACGCTGTAGTTTCGCCTCGACTGTCAGCGGATTAAAGACATAACAAATGTTATACTCGCAATTTCTGAGATGATAGATCATCTTTCTATTGATTGCATGCAGGTATGGTTCGAACTGCATGCAAGTATTGTTCGATGGAAGGTCGTTTAAGTTTGCTAGGCCCGGTAGTAAGCGGCTACCCTATGCCGTCACTCCTCGGTGTCAGCGGTGCATTCCAATTTTTTGATAGGCAATGCGCTCTAAACCGAAACTCCAACATTAATATCAAAACTGGGGTGGGAAGGGTCAGAGGAAGCTCAGACTAGTGAAGATTCATCAGGACTAGTAAATTTATAAATCTGCAAGTCATTCTGGCTACAAAGAAATGTATGCTAAATTCTAGGCCTAACTGAATTATAAGGTTATGCTGTGGCCTGAGTTTTAAAAGATAACTTTGAAGCTCATGTAAAATGCCTGTCACTCGAGAGAAAGTAACACCTGTTTTCATACGAAATTTACTATTTGAAAACACACACATATACATATGAAAAAGAGTTTGATAACCGGAATAGATCTCATTGTATTGCATTTTCGTGCAGACTTGTGCTGATAAATGTGTAAGTGGTAAACCCCAGCGAGTGAAATAGAACGAAATGTATGGAGCAAACTTAATTATTATTTATTAAAATTATGATCGTGTAAATAATCCAACACTAGAAATAAGAAACGCTAACTGATGATATTAGTAGCCTGTGTTTGAAATCTCATGAACAATGGTCAATTATTCAATTAATAATTTTAATAATTATTATGATTAAGGTCCGTAAAGTGGCTAACTCCTTGCTGGGAGTTGTTTAGACCAGGTATGGAAAACCATACAAACTCGAACTTGAATTTTAACTTGGATTTTGTGTCAACTAATCACATTGACTTTACTTTTTAAAAGTCGTTTTTGAAAACTCAATCTCAAGCTAAAAATCTATGTTTTATGATTTGCAGTTAAGATCCTGATGTTGTCTTGCAAAAGAAACTAACATTTATTTTTTCTTTAATTGCTCGACAATTGTGCCTTCGCCAAAGAATCCCAGTATCAATACAACGTTTGAGATCGTCGATGTGAAAGAATATCCTCGCCGATTCCGAGATGTGACAAGTCCCACAAATATCAAGACATGACAAAATCGCATATCAATAAAGAATATCCTCGCTGGTTACGAGATGTGACAAGTTCCACAAATATCAAGACATGACAAAATCGCATATCAATAAAGAATACATATAAAGGAAATGCATTTGCATTTAAGATCAAAGAATATTTTTTAAACACCTGACTGGTTTTTTTCAGTAATTTTTGTGCACATTTATGTGCATGTGAAAATTCGGAATATTATCCTTAAACACAAAACAAATATGCATTCCAATCAAAACAAACATGAGTATTTCACTACAGAGTTAAATAATAAGAAAATGTAACCATTTTGGGCTGGAAAAAATCCTATAGTGGATTAGTATGCAACTAGTGTGTATACGTCAGACTATGAGTTGGATTCCTGTCATAATCTACAGTCATGTCATCGTATTTAAACATGGAAGTTATTTTTGCTCCTTTATTGATTTCTTTGTTTTCTTGATTTAGCATTTCTTCTGACACCAGGAACGAATGCTAGCTTATTTCCTGACACCAGGAACGAATGCTAGTTTAGACGGCTTTTTTTCCTGACACCAGGAACAAATGCTAGGTTAGACGGCTTTTTTCCTGACACCAGGAACGAATGCTAGCTTAGACTGCTTTTAAAAGGGTGCTGTTTGCATGAATACTAAAACAGTCCAGCCCAGTGAACTAAAAAAATCCCATATTGAAATCTTTCAGATGTGTCATTTGAGAGTCCAGATTTAATTCTATAGATCTCCATATCTTTATAAGAGCGGATGAATACCCGAAGGATTGACTTGCCTGTCTGAATATTCACAATGCATACTTTGACCATCATAGTTAGTGGTCTCATTGTTACACGGTGTTCAGTAAATCATTCAATCTCTAATATACGATCTCGAACGGCTTTGGGTGGCAAAGACTTTATTAATTTTGTTTCTGCTTGGAGTAGAAATCTAGCAATCTAGAGGACTGTGCCAAACCTTGGGATTAAACTCGGGGGTCGTGTTTCTTCTGATATAAAGAAGGTCGACAAGTCGATAACGCCTTATAGGTACGAAACTAGTACGGTGGGATACGTGGACTGTTTACATGTATCAAATGCTCTCTTTTGACATTTTATACATTCTCTCTATCACAGTTTCCTAATATTGCCGTACAAATGACGACTTTTATATTTAGAACGTTTTGATTTATTTCAGACTTGCCACCTAGTACATAACCAGAATAATATGTGTACTTTAAACGCTTGAATTCAACAATGAAAACAACATAGGCAAAGGATAAAGACCTTCGATGTCTATCAAACAATGAAAGAAATAAAGAGACCAAAGAAGAAAACATTCCAATAGACACGCCCATAGACACGCCAATAATCTAATTCAGGAAAAAAACTTGCACAGTCTTAAACGGACGGTGGAAACAATGAATCGAGACCAACACTCGCATCTATCAATCAAAACAGCCGTTTCTGTCAAAGTCGCAAAGAACAATAAAACACACCAAAAAAAAATAAATAAATAAAACCAAATCAGAAGTATAAATACATATACATTCGTTGTGTTTCGGCGATTTGCCTTAGGCAGACTACAATGAAAAAGATCCAAAAGAGAAGGTAATTTAGTAGTTGTGGGAATGGGCACATTTTTTTATTTTTATTTTTTTTAAAGCCATATCTACGCTTTATGAGCATGTATCCCCCTTGTTATTAACATTGTCAAAATTGTACGATTCATGTTGTATCCATATTTAGACGAGTCTAGTGCAGAAACATGTATATGCAAGCTGGGTTCGAGACTTTGTTTTGGCCTACAATGTCGATGAGTGATGCACATTTTCTCCTAGCTCTGGTTTTACTCCTTTATGGGAATTTTCAAGGTGGGAAATCGGAACGTTAATGATTAAATTTTCTTTTCATCAAATTAATGCCTTTGTCGCTGCCTTATATTTGAAATGTATCAGATTTAGTTTCAGGTTCTTTGCGAGGTTGAAAAAAATCGTTGTATGGATTTTTATTCGTTGCGGGGAAATAATGACACAAAGATAAGTTTTTCCGTGCCAATCATTTTACTGGTTCGGGTTCTCCATTTTCTGACGAGTATGAAAAATGTATACATGTTGATAGTTATCGAGGTTTATTTTGAATGTCGGTGGCTTATAATGCTCCTTCCTAGACCCCGGATGTAGCCGGATGCAGTTTAGTGTTACCTCTGTCTCCTTCCGCCGTCAGTTTGTTCTATATTAAAATACTTATCAATATAACTCTAACTGGCTTCAAATTTATTCCGAGCACTTTTTTCTTCTTCATCTTATTCGTCTCTTCTCTCTCTCTCTCTCTCTCTCTCTCATATATATATATATATATATATATATATATATATATATATATATATATATAATATGTTCCGATTGTTGCATGTATGAATGGAATGTATGACACTCGATAGAACAATGAAAGCTGGTATAGTGTTTCGGTTTCCTATCCACATATATTAACTAATCTTCTTTGAGGAAAACTACTGTCTAGACATTTTAATCATTTTGTAAGACTGCTGTAGAAGGTGCATCGTTTCTTAATGACTTCATATTTCATTTGACTTTAAGTTTTTCAAATAAACACATGAAAGTGGACGCATGACCTTTACCTGACCGCCGATTAAAGTTTCGTTTTTAAGTAAATATTTAGCGATTAGATTTATGAATTCATGTGCAATTAGATATCCCAGAGTGAGTTGGTTCGGCCTTATATATATATATATATATATATATATATATATATATATATATATATATATATATATATATATATATATATATATATATAAAGTTTCGGGTGGAGCAGAAATTGTATACTGATATCTGATATAGACTCTCCGCTGGTAATAAAACCGCTATGTCACAGAAGGAAAAAAAATAGCAAATATGTTGTTACAATTAGGGCAGCCGTATTCCATAAACGGAAATTTAATGCACTTTTGAAATAATAAGACATTATATAACTAAAGATGACAGATCCATATAAAGTTGATGCTTCTAGCTGCATTCTAAACATGCATTTAATTCACAGGATACTTAAATTCACAGAAGATAGGGCTGTATTAAAAAGGTCGTATAACATTATTGCTGCCCGGTTAAGTCTCTGAAATAGAAGTGATCTCAATGTGGTCTATATATGTTTTTAAAACGTGTATGCCATCAATTCAAAAATATATGCATCGTTAAGTACATTAAGTAAAAGATATGGCACGATCAGATTGTAATGTACATCTTTCGGTGAAGGAGGTGATTGAAAGATATGAAAAGGTAAACATTCAATACAGTTGTTGTTGTTTTGTTTATTTGGGGCTTTTTTAAAAAGAAAAATGGGCAGACCTGTCACCTTCTGCAATGCCAGTCAATGCCGAAAGATAATTGAAAGCTGGTGTTGGTGCAATATTCTTTGTGGAGAACATTACGTTGAACAGTTTAGTCTCGGTTACCATTATAGTGCAACTTTTGAGAAATAGATTATATGTACATTTTATTTGCGCATGTTCGGTCTTGTTATTTGATTAGAGAGAGATTTGCATGAGAAATTGGGGAAAATAAGATAAAAAAGAGCATATAAAAATATGCAGTGTTGCCTCCATTCCTATAGTTTCGTGCTAATTCCAAATTCCGTTTTTAATTCTGCTTTCGGGCGTCTTGCATACGAGAATTTTCGTTACCTTAAATCTTAGTGCAAGGTTATCTTTTTTGAGCCGATATACTTGATTTGGTTGTGAATCAAATATTTCTGGCTCTGGTAAGTAAATACAGACTTGTCTCAAAGCTCGCTATCTCTTTATTAGTTTTCAGGTATTAACTGATATAACCTAGCTTAAATATATTTTGTTCGTATGCAAACACTAGGAGATTAATGGTATGGTTCCATGAAATAATTAATCTCGAACTCGCAATGAGTCATTTTTACAACCTTTGATGTTCATAATGTTTGCTTTTGGTGTTGAAGACTGCTATATTTCTTGAAACATTGTGATATAACATTTAACAATCTCAAGTACACAACTCTTGAGTGTTTCATATATTTCTTGAAACACTGTGATATAACATTTAACAATCTAAAGTACATAACTCTTGAGTGTTTCATATAGTTCTTGAAACACTGTGATATAACATTTAACAATCTAAAGCACACAACTCTTGAGTGTTTCATATAGTTCGAGAGTTCTACTTGGAGGGGAAAGGGGTAGCGAACGTTAAATATAAAGCCACAGAAAATAAAACACATCGCAATTCTAGATTTACACTGATATGCTTTCTTATATTTGCTTCTCATAGGTTAATAAGACTACTTGGTTTTAACCATGTTCACAAATTTCATAGGCTCCTAATAATCCTCAAAATATGTTGTTAATTCTCTATCTTGTTTGTTAAAATATTGTGACAATGGCTCTATATTTCAAGATAAGAATTAATAAATAAAAAATCATTGATTAGGCTCGAGAAAACTTTCATCGTAAGACAAAAGACGTTAGCTTGCACGAAACGTTTTTTGTTTGTAAAACTTCTAGGAGATTTATAGTTTTTGAAACAATCTCTCAAATTCTCGTTTCATTGACTTGTAAATTATTTGTTACTAGTGAGCGCCTGTATGTGGCAAACGAGAGGAGAGACAAACATAGACTTGATACAGAGACATGGATTCAAACATTTTCGGAAAAGTACCCCTCAGACAGACATTAAATTAATGAATTGTCAAATACATGAAACCTGATCCTCAGCAGGGGATAGAAAGAATAGAGTTTAACTGAACCATTTGTAAAGCCATGAGTTACATCAGTGCCAAGTACCGGCTCCCACTGACATTGCTGAATTTTAACGATTGTTGTTGTCTCTCGCTGACATTGTTAAATTTCAAAGTTTGCACATCTATTATATATATGAATATATATATATATATATATATATATATATATATATATATATATATATAGAGAGAGAGAGAGAGAGAGAGAGAGAGAGAGAGAGAGAGAGAGAGAGCGAGAGAGAGACAGAGCACTCCACCTGCGCGTAGGTAATTATCTATGATATGTCAGTCTTACATTTTATCTAAATCTTCACTTTATCTGCATTCTTTCGTCATACCTTAGCTTATATTATTTTTACAGTTATGAAAATATCCATTAATCTGAGAGATCATATAATTATGTTTCTATCAGAGCCCGAATTTCTTCTTCACTTATATATATATATATATATATATATATATATATATATATATATATATATATATATATATATATATATATATATATATACTCTGATCTGATCAAAGCGAATTTCGTTTATTTGTTTCTGTCTAGACACAGCAGGAAGAAAAATGAACAGTCAGTTTATTCTTCTGCAAAACCTTTGGCAAAACTGATAAAAATTTAATATACCAGTTTCATCCTATACGGAGTAATCTTCACAACTGTCAGATATTTAAATGTATACATGTTTGCTATATTTATCTTGAGACGTAATTGTCTACCCTTTTACTATAATTTTTCATGCAATGTGTACGCTAGTCTCGGGCTCATATGTGGAACTCTTTCTTTAACTATAACAACTTATTGACTCAGAGATATCTTTAATATTTATAGGGGGATTTCACTGGGTGTTTGGAGAAGGAAATATTCACTCTATAGACGCGAAAAGTGTGCGTCTGTAACGCGATTATGTGTGTATGTGTGTGAGTGTGTGCGCAAAACGACTCACGTTCCATAAATCGAATCATTAACTTTATTGGCAATAACGAATAACAAATATCAAATAGAATTATATATGAATACGAACTATTTCTTATATCTATGACTGTTTCATTTGTATTGGGCAACACAGTTCTTGCACGTCAAAAGGAAGATGACATTTTTTTCTACAAAATCCTGATGTTAGGTTGAAACTTACTCCTGTTGTCGTATTTCGGAATATTCTTGTTTCGATTTGTGTGTTGTCCTCCGAGAAATATTTGCAGACGAGGCTGCGTTAGTCTTTACAATTGTGTGTGCCTGTTTCAGAGGTACGGTCTGGATTAATATTGGCTCACACCATGTGATCTTTGAGGATGTTTTCTTTTTTTTCATTCAACATTACACAACGGTGTGTACCTCCTTGAATATGCCTTTGATGATGTTTTTTTTCTTTTTCTTTCTACGTTACACAACGGTATGTACCTCGTTGAATATGCCTTTGAGATGGTCGGAAGACTCGTACAGGTGCCAATGTCTCAGGATGATCTGTTGTAACTTTTGGGGCATAAGGGTGGTATGTTACCAGGAAGGGGTTGCATATGTTGATTGTTTTGATTTTGTACCCAAGGAGGACCCTGGTTGTAACTACGGCTCTGTTAATATATTTCCTCCTTTATCCTCTTCTTCTAAGGTACCGCTTTAGTTCCCCGACTCTGTTTTCAAAATGTCTTTGAGTTGGAGTAATTGTGTTTAACACGAACCAGTGAGAACTGTTTCAGGAACAAATCTCTTTATTGTATGTTTGGTATCTGAAATGTTTTGTAAAATTTTGCCCCTTGTATTTCCTTAAAATGTCCATACCGTTCACATACCCTAGAAACAGGCCATCCCTGTCAACGCGAATGTATGCGAATGATTTAACACATATTTAACAAAACATGGCTATTGTCGTATAATAAGATGCTCCTAGATGAAAATATTAATAAGGGATTCACTTTAATTGCTGATAGTGGTTTCAACTCACTTTTTCAGTTGAATCAGATGTCGTATGTAAATAAACCAGCAAAACTAAGAAGTGGTACGGCCAGTGAAGCATAATATTGTGAAGGTGGAGTGGTGGCAAGTGATTTTTCACCCCCATCCGCTTTCTACTGTACAATTCTTCTCATGTGTAACGTAGAATATAACTCTCCAAGATAAGTTGAATATTTAATTTACAGCTTTTAAGAGTCATTTCATTTTTATCGAGCCCGGGTAAGTGGGAGGCGAGAGAGAGTATTCACTTTTCAGGCCACACGGCCTGCAACGGCATTGTGTGTTTCCATTAACGTCATGCATGTAAACAAGTCCTATAAGCTCCTTGCACGGTTGGAATTTTAAAAAAGGTGGTGGGGGTGGCGTGAGGGATGGGAGCTGGGTGTAAACTACGCTACTGTCATTGATTTGAATCAGTAAACGATAATGCAATAAAATTTTGGAATATTTAGAGCTGATATAAAGTGGCTAATATCGGACTTTGTTTTTGTAACTGCGCTAAGCAATCGAAAAGCGAAATCCCGGAACAAAATATTATCATGTACCTGCCGAATAAACTCGTAAACATGGAACTCGGTATTGAACTGGATATCTCATGTATAGCGGTAATAATTTGTCCGTCCTCAGAAGTATCGCCATTGGAAATTGATTTTAAACTTCATAAATGATACAAAATTATTAAATGATTATCCTTTTACCGTAACTTTATTTTCAGTAGAGATTAAAACTAAAAGTAATGTTGATGGAAGTCAAGTTTGGTAGAGGCAAACCACACGATCATTAAATCAGTTTTTAGCAAATTTTTTATAAAACTACAGGGGGCCCAATTTGATAAACACGTTTAATGTTAGGTGTCTCAAACAATAATTAAGTTTTAGGTTACTGGGTTGAATATAATTTTCATTTACATCCAGCCACTGTTGTGAGAGGTCATTACTTTACCCTAACCCTTCAACCACCATCCCCACCCCCATGTTTACAGCGATGAAGTAATTACTTAGTAGCGCTATTGGAAAGACCTATTAATTGTGTCATGCTAATCGGGATATAGTAATTACTTGGTAGCGCTATTGGAGAGACCTATTAATTGTGTCATGCTAATCGGGATATAGTAATTACTTACTAGCGCTATTGGAGAGACCTATTAATTGTGTCTTGCTAATCGGGATATAGGAATAGTGATGGGTTTATACAGATATTGAACGCATCGGCCGATCAGCTAAATAACTTTTTAAAGATTACAACAGAGAGGATATGAAATAAATGTTGAAAGCATATGATTTTCTTACATCAAGTAAAAAAGACAAACTAAAAATGTTGAATGTCTCAATCATTTGGCTAATATAGTTTGCATTGCTGTATATCCGGAACCATTTCAAATGAACAGAAATTATTGGATGTATAACGAGCAATGATCCTACATAAGATAATGTCGTTAATTAAACCTGTTTCACCACATTCATGTGTATGTATGTATGTATGTATGTATGTATGTATGTATGTATGTATGTATGTATGTATGTATGTGTGTGTATATATATATATATATATATATATATATATATATATATATATATATATATATATATATATATGTGTGTGTGTGTGTATGTGTGAATAGGTTTCTGGTACAGGAAACTGATAAGTATGTAACATTAAGGCTGCGACACGTAGCTGAATAAAGGGAGCTGATAAATATGTAACATTAAGGATGCGACACGTAGCTGAATAAAGGGAGCTGATAAATATGTAACATTAAGGATGCGACACGTAGCTGAATAAAGGGAGCTGATAAGTATGTAACATTAAGGATGCGACACGTAGCTGAATACAGGGAGCTGATAAGTATGTAACATTAAGGATGCGACACGTAGCTGAATACAGGGAGCTGATAAGTATGTAACATTAAGGATGCGACACGTAGCTGAATAAAGGGAGCTGATAAATATGTAACATTAAGGATGCGACACGTAGCTGAATAAAGGGAGCTGATAAATATGTAACATTAAGGATGCGACACGTAGCTGAATAAAGGGAGCTGATAAATATGTAACATTAAGGATGCGACACGTAGCTGAATACAGGGAGCTGATAAGTATGTAACATTAAGGATGCGACACGTAGCTGAAGGGAGCTGATAAGTATGTAACATTAAGGATGCGACACGTAGCTGAATAAAGGGAGCTGATAAATATGTAACATTAAGGATGCGACACGTAGCCGAATGCAGGGAGCTGATAAGTATGTAACATTAAGGATGCGACATGTTGCTGAATACAGGAAGCTGCTGTGTAGGTAACATTAAGGATGCGACATGTTGCTGACTACATGGAACTTAGTGAAATTATACAGGCTCTGTCGTTCAAGGTTCAAGATTCAAATCGATTGATCTTAAAGTTAGGTTTCATGAGATTTTTACCTGAAAGATTGTTTTACCTGTCTACATATATCTACCATACAAATTACTGACACGTCATGTTCATTCATATTCTGCTGGGGCACGATAAAGATTTTGGTGTTTCGTTTCACATAAACGTCAATAATTCATTCATCGTTTTAAGTGACGATCTTTGGTGACCTTTGGGTTAAAAGACGTAATAGATTTTGCTTCTGCTTCAAGTGGCAATTTGGCTCTGGTAAGGTGGAGGGGGGTCAAACCTTTGGGTCAGGTTTCATGTGGTACAAAGAGGGCCTGCTTTTGAGTCACTTTGTCAAGTGCAATACAATAGTATGTTAAGATAAGAGGCAAGTTCACATAACAAAATGCGCTCTCCATTTATATAAAAAATTATCTTCGAGCGTGCTTGTCACAATTTCCACCGTGATTGATCGCCAAGAAGTGACGTTTTCTTATTCTGTGTTAGTTTTAATACAAAGGTTAATTCCGTTTGACCCTCCACCCTTTTTTGAATTATAGGAAAACAATAAGTATATTGTGAACAATTTAATACTTTATCCGGATCAATGCGGGAACGGTAAAATGCTCTTCGACACATATCGATCATTTCGGTCAATTTTTGAAACATAAAGTTACAGTATGGAATGACAATGTAACATTCCTCCATAACACAGAAATGACTTTTGACCTTCGGATACTCATTTCAAACGAAAATAATATGAAACAAATGCCTTTAGTCATTTGTGTGCATTAACCTTGTTTCGAATAGCTTCTAAGCATATTCTCGATTCGTGACAATTATATTTCTGTCAATCAGCAAATTTACAAATGCACCGGAAGTTCACTTCTGGTGCACCACTTCATTTATAATTTTATGAAGTAAAGTAGGGAAAGCAATTTTCATTGGTTTGATGAATATTGTAATATTCATTAGAGGACGCTAGGATCCTTTTTATATTGGTTTTATTACATACGGGTATTTAAGTGCTATTTTTATTTCCTAAAGTAAAAGAGTACTACCTTGTTTGACTGTCTTTCTTATCTTGATAAAGAAAGTTTACCCATAACAGCAGAATGTTGTACCCGGCAGGTACGATGCAAATAGTGTGGTGTGCTCAACAATATTAGCCTGTCTTTCTCATTTGAAGCAAGACAAAATTGTTATAACGCGATCACAGTTTTCCCGTCTCTCACGAAGTAAATCAGCAGTGTACACGACAAGAATCGACTTTTATTGATGACGTCATGCTCACTTTCCCTTTCCGTTTCCTCTGCATGCATAGCGCGGAGGGCGGGAGTGGGGTTCGGGTGAAACGTATAAAGTAGCCACTTTAAAGCAAATGCATGCTCTGGAAGGAAACTAGCAATAATTTGCTTCGAATAGATCTTACTTGCTCCTTGGTCATCCTTCTTCTTTGTGCTCAATGTAAAAAGGCCGAAAATCGCCTTTAAAGATGGTCAAGCTTGGATATATGTCGGGGATTTTCCCCGTCAAGAAATAGAGCATGACTACGACTAATACGATTACGTGACGCCTCACTGTGTAGCCTGAGCCGCAAATAGCAGGTAGACCTTGAGATGTTTTCACGTTGATTTCCGTGGTAATAAAAGGCTATTTACTGCTGTCGCCAATAGGATGAAATCGTTTTAATGCACAGTAATGGATTCTCCTAGGAGTAAAACATTTTTGATCCGCTTATTGAAAAAGCAATAGATAAAGCAAATTGTTTGTTGTGTAATGGGATCGTGGGTGTTACCCACAGAAGTATACGCTATAACGTTCTCTCTCTCTCTCTCTCTCTCTCTCTCTCTCTCTCTCTCTCTCTCTCTCATTGTAGCTACATCTATAAAGCGATCATAATTATTTTGGCACAGGACGCCAGATACTCTATCGTTTGTAGCCCAGTTTCCTAGAGACTGTTGCATGTATGGTCATGCAATTTCATGTGTGCATTCACATTTATCACTCATGTTAACACCCATGAAAGGTGAATTGTGGTTGCAGTGACCTACTTTTCTTGCTAACTTGACTATGCCAAGTGTTTGCATTATGCACTATAAGGGCGAAGCAGGCGAGACATAATTCAGCAGACTTTCCTGTTGGTTCATTCTTAGCACAGACATTCAAATTTGTATCCAATTATAAGCGTGAAAGAAGAGAAAACAATCTTTCATTTGGATTGATTGCATGTTTCATGCAATATTTCACTGGCGTCCTCCTTTTTGTATTATTGTAGTAAATCTGAATAATATTTCACAATTATTTATCTTTATACTTATAGGTGGATCATAGTGAAAATGCTTTACAATATATCATTTACCAACTTTAGCAGGTCAAATCAACCTTATTTTCTCTGCGAGAAGAAAAGCAAATTTTCTGACATGCAGCTTTATTCATAGAAGCAAATCCTCTGGTATGAATTTGTTACGAGAGCTGAATTTTAATGAATTGCTCAATTTGGTTTCCTTCGAGAACAGACTTATGATTGCAGGCTATTCACCACGATGATGAATAGCTTTACGATAGAATCGGTGCAAAAGAATAGAAGGGTGCAGAAGAGGAGGGTATTTATTTCAATATCCTGCTTTACATGTCTGTCCATTACCTCGTCCCGAGTTTTCTGAAGCTGAATAGGCAGGTAATACACATACAATGGCCCTTTTGTTAGCGGCCACAAAATAACATATAAATTTTATGTTTGTTGTGTGACAGCTAGAGGATTAGATAATGGGAGCAACGTTGGGTATAACAATAGAAGACGGCATGTAACCGGATTGCCAAGATGGGCCGTCTGATTACCGGTTGTTTTGTGTTAACATACAGCACAGGATGTCGGGAGATTTCATATCTTGGGGCCTTATACATCTGATAATATCTAACTTTTATCTCAAAGATAGGATTTGAATCGTAGGAATTGGCACGAATTCATTTGAACTATTCCGAAAGTTTATGGTGTCCTAATGTAGCATTAGGCTGCTCTTTCGTCAATGGAGGAACAAAACGAGCGTTCTCTTGAAAAAAGAAATTAAAAAGGGTGTTTTATTGTAGTAGTTGTCAAGGTAAACATGTAATGGATGAATTGTTGACAAATACAATATACATACCAAAGTATGTGCAGACGTTTATTTGGCGGTGGATTTAAATCTCACTTTAAATATATATTAGGGTGAGTTGGGGAAATTTTATGCTGAAAAAATTTGTTTTTCCTTCAACTGTTAGTGTGCAGACAACCATGAGATTAGCAGTACAGACTTTACCCATGTTAAGGAAAACCGGTACATCACAGAAGTGTAGCTAGGAACGTATCAGAGGGTGGAAACTGCATTTCAAATACTGTATGCTGTTAAAGGTTCATTTCGATGAATTAAATATCTGTTTCGTCCCTCAGAAGACTGGACTTTATGGCATAATGTTTTCTTTATGACTCGTTGTTGGCTGAGATAAGGTATTAAACCATGCCCGACAGGATAGGAAAATAACGAAAACAACTCATTTTGCCCTTTCTTGATACTTAAACTTCTCATTGCTCCGCCAAAATAAACATTTACTACTAGATCTCTCCTCTGAAAAAAATTCTTACAAAATAGAAATGAAATAGGAAGACTGCATATTTTTATACCACCAGTTTTCTGGTTTTGAAGGTGTGTTAAGTACACCTGTCTGTTGTGAGATTCAAAATTTACTACTCAGTGCAGATACCAGCAGGCGAAATAAAATAGTCCACCCTATTAAAAGCCGTCATAAACCCTTCTCGCAAAAACTTCTCAACCTTGAGAACACTGTCCACTCAAAGTGTCAAAACTCAGTATTTAAAAAGTTTAAAAGGAATGTCATAATAAACAGGGATTGTAAATTTGAGAGACGATTAGTGTACAAATATTGACTTTTTAATTTGATTTATTGAATATTTAGAAGATGTACATGTAATATAATATTCAGTCGCTTTTGGTATTTCATGCAATAAGATTTCTATAAATGAGAGCTTGCCATTACACATTTTGGTAATTTCTAAAGTGATAAATAATTTTGTACGCATGTCCCTCAGTGAGCTTTTTTATTGGCAAATGAAGAACATATTGGGAGGTTCATGGCACAGTTAAAAGCTGCGACTGGATCAAATGCTTAATTTGGCTGCCGTTTACGGTGAGATCTATGAGATAAATGCACGAATATTGACCCATCCGCAGATTGTCCCACGCATATAAATAGACAGTCTGTATGTTCATATCATCTAATCAGATTTTAGTAAATATCTTCTATTTACTAGTTTTAATTATGTATGTATCCTCGTATAGTTCCATTTAGAAGGTCATTCGTGAATTGTTGTAAATGTCGCTTTTATAATTGTGTAACTTTATAAAGCATATTATACAAATGATGAGACTGAAATAACAATAATATGTAAAATATTCTAGCCTATAATAAATACTACATGAACAAAGGACCATGCAGTGAGTTAGGATCCTAAGCGTGACAAACCGATTGTCAAACTGCTTTCACAAAAACTCGTAATAAAATTTTGCCTTTTCATCTCCACAGAGTCCATTTGCTTTTAAGCTTTTGTAAACTCTGCATATTGACTATTTTGCCAAATAATGTTATAAAAATGTTGTTGTTAATGTGCGTGTTCAAAAGTTACGTCATAAAATGTTCCAAAATTGAATTGTCACTGATTGGAATTTGACGTGGTATACGTAAAATGCTTGGTATCATTAGATGTAATGTTACCAGGTACATGGGCAGCACATGTGATACATTTATTATTTAGCTCTAGTTTTGGTTTCGTGTGGATCTCGCAAGATGTTAGTGTATTTTTAACAGTATTTTCTCAAAGAGTGAAGGGTTGCACAAGCTACTATTGGCATGATATTATCATGCAGTTTTCAAAATGTAGATAATATCAAAATTAAAAAATCCGTTAAAAGTTGAGAATTATCTTTCCATAGGATTACCATTTATGTCCTTAAAGCTGTCTGGATATTCAAAGGTTCTAGGCATCAACTTTTTATATCGCTCGTGTAATTTGTGTTATCGTATTAATTTATCGCTTGTAGAAGATAAATATCATTTGTAAAAATTATCAAGATCTTAGAGAAAAGTATTTAGACAAACGTTATTATCGTTATTATACAAATCCATCTCTAGAAAAATGTTATGGCTTTATGTGAACACAATTTTTTTTTATTCACAGAGTTGTATTATTTATCTACCATTTGCTGCATAGACAATACAATAGACACAATGTTTTAGTATTAACGCAAACATGCATATGTGCGCTTCAGTTGATAGATTTTATCTTGGTATACTGTGCCGGTGGCCTAGATTACCAAATACAGATTATTCAATTCGGAAGTCATAAATGTTCTCAGTCGGGGGGGGGGGGGGGGGGGGGCGCCATTTACCGTTAGTACGGCACTGAATGTTCTCTCGTACTAAATTTAGCGCTTTGTTTGAAAATGATTGATATGCGACAAGACATCTATAATCGTTATTATTACTTCATCCTTGAATTTTCATACGAGCAGACTCACGGGGGATAAGCGTATACTTTGAGAATACAATGACTGAGCGCAAAATAGGCTCAAATTACGCGCGGAATACATTCCAAACACGCGACTAAACGCAAGTATTTTTAAATTTTACATTATGTAGAAAGGTTGAAATCCAAGGAACACCACAGTAACTCTGATCTCCGAAAAGTCATTTATTTGTGATAAATACATTGTGGTTTTTACAATTACGTTTTGCACTTTCTGTCTGGAGTATGGACGAATTTCACTTGAAGTCCATATTTTATCTTTTTTCCCCCTTGAAATATATAAATAACAGACTCTCACAACTTTTAAAGGTACAGAACGCCTGTAAAGCGTATTTTCAAAGTTTTCACAGTTGTATTGCCTGTTACAACGCTGGGTTCCATTGGTTACGCCAGGAATATGATCAAAAAGCGGTTTGCCAACACGAGTAACTCCCATAGAAATACATGGGTAAATAAGTACCATGCAAGCGAATTTTAGCAATCTTTATTATACATTATGATTATGGGTGGCATTAAACAAATTCAAGGCAGCGCCTTTTTACGCCTGAATATCCTGTATAGTTTTGAATACAGTTAGAATATCTTCCAATACTGATGCTCGAAATGATTGTAATTCGGCAATCCACTCCGCGACTTTCGCGTAACATAACTGCCGCGCTCATAGAATATTTTTGCGAGACTTCTTAATGAATATATTTTTAAGGACAATATTATTACAGTTTTATGCGTCTGGCGTCTGGGACTATTTTTTCACGCGCAAGAATTGAAAGTTGCAGCGTCCGAGCCAGAATTAAATGAAATGCCGAAAATAATTTCTTCTTCCTTTTATCTGAACTCTTTCCACTAAAATAAAAACTATGTGATAAACAGAATCTCAAATGGGTGATGATTTCATATTGAATATTATGGAACGAGTTCAATAATTTGCAGTTTTTGCGAGCCTTGGCGAGCAAATGTTGGAAATTATTCAACGAGTTTCATGAATTTAATATGAAATCATTACCCATTTGAGATCCTCTGTTTATCTAATGACTACATTGTTATTTACGTTAATATACTAGTATCATAATTTTCATATAGGTAACACGTGTAATAACACCTTTTGGCGTCACAAATGACGTCATGCAAAGGAATGGCGTAATGACCGAGCATCAGAATATATTTCAAAGCCATTTCAGTACACTATTTTCCTCACTACACTATTTTGCGGTTTGGTCAGATAAAATTTGTATTTTTCGTCATGCGATGAGTATAATCTTACATTTGTGCTTATTTCAAATGAAATTTACGAAACTCGCCAAATAATTTCAATCTATTGCTCGTTAAGGCTCGCAAAAGATTTCATTTGAAATGATTACTCATGTAATATCCTCTATTTAAACAGTAATGACCCCCCCCCCCTCTAAAAAAAACCCTTCCTTTTCGGTTTTGGAGCAATACAAATATGCACATAAAACTCACACCAAATCTGCTGGTAGACGATTAAGCTTTACATTTTCTTCTTCTTCTTCTTCTTCTTCTTCTTCTTCTTATTATTATTATTATTATAGTTTAATTTCAAAACTTGAAAAGTGTATACATAATACAAAGATAAAGCAGAAACATAAAAGTAATCCAATATTTGAATAACATATAGTACACGATAATCTTACTGAATTTTTGTGCACAGTTTTAAAAAAAAAATATATAGTTATACAAAGAATAATTAAAAAAATGACACTCTGCGTATGAAAGAAAAGAAAAGAAGAGAAAAATACCTAAAATAAGGAAGTTTACAGCTGTTGTTAAAAAGTTTGCAGGCTGGCTGATTTTTTTTTTTTTTTTTTTGTGTTTTTGTTTTCTTTTTGTGGCGATAAGACATTGCATGTACATGGACAGGTATCTAACTGATACTTTCTGACTTAACCTTGCAATATTTCCCTTCTTACATATCCTCTGTTTATTTCAAACTTAACAAGGCAAAGATTTAGTAATTAGTTATTTAACATAAACGATGCCTACTTAACTATGGCCCACGCGCCAGAAAGAGTGCAAGTGATTTGTCTTTGTCTCATCTCATCGTACATGATGTAATTACGAGATGTGACAACATGGCACACTGTTTTGGCTTGATGTAAGATTTTGTGACGGGTCAAACTCTTTGCATATTTGCACAAAGATATAATTTTGGCTCCTTCTTGGACCTACCTAGACTCGAATCTGAAAGTCTAAACACCAGGGTAGGACAGGGTTGACGCTTTTCACTTAAAAGTTGAAGAACAGCCTTATAGGCACAATGAACATACGATAGCGGATCCAGAATGATGTTAGTGATATATGGACCGACCATGATTCATGAAACGTAAAAACTGGGACTTAAATACCAGTTTATTAGTCCTGGATCAATGCACCAGTTTGTTAGTCCTGGATCAATGTACCAGTTTATTAGTCCTGGATCAATTGTCCCAGTTTATTAGTCCTGGATCAATGCACCAGTTTGTTAGTCCTGGATCAATGTACCAGTTTGTTAGTCCTGGATCAATGTACCAGGGGAAAAATATTAGAGACTTATTTGACGAATCGGTGGTATATTCGAATAAAATACGAAATAAATTTATGTGAGACAGTTTTCATTCAAAAACATCCACAAGTATCATAGAGGTTAGTTGGATCATATTGTGTACAAATTATATATATCAGGGCACTGAAGTTATCCTTTTCCAATATCAGATACGCGATGCAACAAAAATCAATCAACTAATCAATCATAAAACAAACTATCTTTTTATAGAATTGGTTAAATATCCTTTGATTGACGTAAAAAAACGGTATGATCGAATCACATGTATGTTACCTTCGTTTGACTTCTTCCTATTAACACATACGGTGATGTGCCTTGCACGGTCTTAAAAACGATGATGTTCCTTGTACCGTCTTAAAACAGTCACTTATAGGAGAAAGATGAAAATAGAAACTTTCTAGAACGACTGTAACATTTGCCCAAGGCAAAAATTCTGCTTTAACGTTATAGAAGTAGACAAGTTAATTTGCACGCACTTCAAAACACCAAGCTATTTCAGCAAGTATAATGTGTGTCACGTGATGGTGAATTTCGAAGGAGATATTTCGATGTTATTTGGCTTTAACCTATCTATAAAGTTGTGCGAATTCGTTTCCTGATACTATAATTTAATACAGCTTTAGTTTGATTTCACCAGCAGACACACACACACACACTTTATCCCTTGCGTCATCACGTTCTTGGTGATATACAAGTAATACGTATTCACTGGTG
Source organism: Margaritifera margaritifera (assembly GCA_029931535.1). Taxonomy (NCBI): domain Eukaryota; kingdom Metazoa; phylum Mollusca; class Bivalvia; order Unionida; family Margaritiferidae; genus Margaritifera; species Margaritifera margaritifera. Next base: position 6,661,691 of record JAQPZY010001656.1, read on the forward strand.
ATGAGGTGTACTATCTCAGTGTAAACAACTTTTTTTTAGATGAAGTTTGTTTATCTAAATGTGGACGTGATAAGTTTAACAATGTCCCATGTATAAAATAAAGGTCACTCTCAAATAATTACGTCTTTTAGATGATCTAGAAAGTAGGTCAACATTAGTCAGTCAGGCAGAATCGGGGGATACTCGACAGTGTTTTCAGCTTTCCTGACACATATCGGTGGATATACTGATCCAATTTAGTTACCAGATCAGACAGTATGAATACCGATATACGTCAGAAAATTTGAAAATACAGTATAGTTATTCCGATTATAATAGATTTCTTAATTTGTGGGATAAAAAGAAGAAAAAACTCCCACACAAAATGTACTTTTCTGCGGCACGGAGTCATCACGCCACAATCGTGGAATTATGCTGCTTGACCAACCGAAAGCGCTTTACATTCACATCGTGATAGAAGCCTGAATCTTTTTCGTTTGTTATAATTCATTTGATAATTGTCTTGTTTTTACTGTAACTATAACCACCATCCGTTATATTTTTTCATAATTATCGCCTTCAGTCATCACCATAGTCGTTGTCATCTCATCATCTCATCATCATCATCATCATCATCATCATCAATGTTTGTTTCTTCTTCTTTTATATGAACTTTATTTCATCAATTAATGTGTAATTAGTTTTAAAAAAATCAATCTCAATAGAGGCCGCATGCCTCCAAGCCATGTTAGACCACGTGGTCCTTGTATGGACGTATTTCTATATTAGACGAATCTTGCTTTAGGAAAAGTCGGCTACTCCAGTCTCCTTGGTTGGATCTGTACATTGCATACTTTTTATCTGAACCACTTGAACTTTCTTTTAGGCGCCATTATGATTCTAAATCTCTTTTTTTATACTTTCAGGTTCTTCATCAGTAACCGACGTGAAATTCAGCGAGGGATTTCAAAACTTCATACACGAGTCCGGGTACAAGGGAGGTGCCGCCGGAGTGTTGTTTGGCGAAAGACTTGGGTTTGCCATTGGATATGGACATGCGTATCCGGGATACAGTATCCATGCCAGCACTCTGCTGCCACTGTCATCTATCTCCAAAAGTATAACTGCTGTCGCTGTTCTTAAACTCGCTGAAAATGGCAAACTAGACTTAAGTTCAAAAGTGTTCGGGCGCCATGGGATCTTTAACAGTATTGCGCCTCATAAAGACATAGTTGATCCTAGACTTTACCAGATTACCATTGATGATCTTCTGCACCATGCAGGTGGTTGGGACGCACAGACGGGGACAGTATCTGACCCCATGTTTAATGAAGTACTCGTCAAGCAAAGTTCTCGGATGCCCAATATTACGAAGGAACTTAATTCCAGTGCACCGCTCAATCCATTCGATATCATTAAGTTCATGATGTCTGAACCACTGGATTTTACTCCGGGCACAAAGTCCGTGCCATCAAATTTTGGATATTCTATACTGGGACGTGTCATCGAGGAGGTGACTTCCAGCACGTATGAGAATTACATTCATCATCAGATTCTAACGCCATGCGGCATGTGGCATACTAAACTTGGACCTCGCCACGGAATGGAGTTCAGCAGTAAGCCAGTAGAAGACGCCGCTAAAGACGCCAACACTAATCATGAATCGATCACGCAGTACTACGCATACAACTACCCCTACCTCGTGGACTCCGCCCTGGGCTGGTTCTCCAACGTGTATGACGTGATGCGCTTTGTTCAGTGTCTCGATGGAAGTTCCGGATACAGTCTGCTGAATGCAACCATGATAGATGCTCTGCTAGCCAAGCCGCGTGCAGGTTCGCAACACGTAGAGTCATGGCAAGGTGCAGGGTTCATGGTGCATTACAGCGGTTCTGTTTGGGTTGAGACTGACTCGTTTTCAAGTGATGTAGTTCTGTTACATCAAAACTTGTTACATAATAAAGATAGAAAGGCAACCCAGTCATCCTCATCAGATGATGAACCAACCGCGTGGGTCTACCTCTTGGACGGAAAGTCTCGCAACGTGACGCCCCTAAAACAGCTGTCTAAAGCAATGATTGACGCGGAAGAGAACTGGCCGATTGATAACTTCTACATCGATGATGTTGTGGACAACATCGTCACTTCTGGTAAGGTGACCCGGATTACTAAATACATGTTAGAAGAGCACCGCGCTAATCCGTATCTTCAAGCACTTCATCACTTAAAGTATGACGTCAAGTGGCTGAACGCATACACTCACGACAAGAAGACCTATTTGACGGTGATCGCAGAAGAGAACCCGAGCGGTGCCAGACTATCCATCGCCAAGACGGGTCTGTCGGAGGAGAAGCTGATCCAGACCAAACTCCACCTGGAGGATTATGGCTATAACATGACTTTCCTGCAGAACTACAAGAGCTACTCTCATCAGGACCATTACACCTTCCTCGCTATTTTCCGGATCGGTGCCATAAAAAATACTACACATATCCGGTACGGTTTACGCCATTACGACCGGCCGTACAATACACTGCTGAATCTGTACGAAGAGAGGGGGTACCATCCACTTGTGCAGTCGCTCGAGTACAGACGGAACGACGCGCTTATATCATTCATCTTTGAGGAGGACACAGGAGAGAGAAAATCGGAATACAAGTCGTATGAAGACATCAGCGAGACAAATTTAGAGAAGCTGGTGCAACTCAACGCTGTTCAGCAAAAGAAACTGGCGTATTTGGACGCAACTGACAAACATGGAAAACCGCGTTTTTCCGCCGTCTTCAAGAAGATGGGCCTTTCCAAATGGTTGTTTAATATCGCTCTGACGGAGCAGGATCTTGATGAAACCATCACACGCAAACAGAGGGAAGGACTTCTACCAACCATTATTGTGGGCTATACTGACAGGCAGCGCAAACTACAATTCACTCTTTACATGGAAAAAATGTAGACTCTTTATCTTGCCCTCTGGGTGAAACATTTTAATGCGAATGCTTTTCATCCCGACTGCATCAGCGCTTTTCAAATGTGACATTTACCGGTTTGAGGTAGTGTGTTCTGTTACATATGGACAAGATGAATGATTCTTACATGCAATGAAAATGGTAGATTCCTACGTGATATAATTTGTAGCTTGGGCAGCTGTGCTTTATGATTTATAATATGTTTCATGTCCTAATATTAGAACGCAGCAGACTTTCGGATAAGAATGACAATTGATTGAAATTTTTGTCTTCAAATGACAAACACTTTGTGAAAGGAATATTTTCCCAGAAATGTGTTTGATTTAGCATTATCATGTACAGGAATGCATTTCTAAGCTGCTGTA